>JAJHSJ010000002.1:118129268-118756768 GCA_021015155.1 Magnolia officinalis | reverse complement strand
ATATATATATATATAGGAAAACGCTCACCTGCGAACCAGTTCGTACGTAGTAGGTACGAACTTTTTTGAGAACCCATCATACGTGATGAATCTCGCAAATCTGAACGGTCCACATGAAGCAGAACCTCATAAAACTTCATAGTATGAATTTTTACTTTGATCCGAAACTTTGGTGGACCATGAATAATGTAAACAGGTTCTTTCTTTGATTTTAATTTCTCTTTGCTATGGACGGTATGTATGAAAGTTTTAGATAAAAGTAAAACTTGGTCCTGGGGGGTTTCACTAGGTGCTGCTTCACATGAACGGTTCAGATTTTGGATCCACATCACGTATGATGGGTTCTCAAAAAAGTTCGTACGTAGTACGTACGAACTAGTTCACAGGTGAGCGCGTCTCTATATATATATATATTTTTTGTGCGTGTATAAATATAATATACATACACATCTCTATGTGTGTGTGTGCATACATACATATCTATATGTGTGTGTATGCATGTATCTATATACACACGCACATACATATCTATATATATGCATATATACATATATATCTATATGTATAGAGTCGGGCACCGAGTCGAGTCAGACCGAGTTAGGGCTGACCCAACTCGATCCGATTTTGAAATAGGCCTTACCCGAACTCAACCCGACTCAGTACCGAGTCTAACATGCTTGACCCGATCCGAGTTCGGGTCTGGCCTGGACGAATCCAGACTGAGTCCGACCGAGTCACAAGTACCGAGTCGGGTCGAGTCGGCACCGAGTCAGGTCGGGTACAGCGGGTATCCACGGGCTAAAATCACAACTCAAGACCTAGGTGCACTTGCCAGAATTGCAGCCTCTCCATCAGCTACACGACATCTCAAATCTATGTTTTTTTAAATATATATGTACGAGTCAAGTTTCGGATCGAGTCGAGTCAGTACCGAGTTGGATTTCGGGTCAGGTCGAGTTACTGGGTGACCTGAACTCGACTCGGTTTGAGTTCGGATTGGACGAAGTCAACTCGGTTCAGATTGAGTCGGGTCTAAACGAGTCGAGTCATCCCATGCCCAACTCTATATATGTATATATACACACACATGCGTATCTACATATGTGCACGCGCGCGCATACATATGTGCACGCGCACACATACATATCATATATGCACATGCATATCTATATATGTGCATATGTACATATATGTTTATAGAGGAATGCTCACCTGCGCACCAGTTCTCACTAAAACTGGTGAGAACTATTTCAAAACTCATCTCCCATTATATATGCGTAAAATCTGAACCGTCCATGTGATGTAGCACCCCATGTAACACCTAGGGCCCAACTTTCACCCTAATCCAAAACTTTGGTGGGCCATGGAAAAAGGAAACGGTTTCCTCCCTTGATTTGTCTCACTTTTGTCGTGGCCCACGAAAATTTTAGATAGGGGTCAAAGTTGGGCCGCGGGGGTTTCATAGGGTGTTGCATCACATGGATGGTTCAGATTTTGCACTCATGTCACGGGACATGAGTTCTGAAAAAGTTCACATGAGAACTCGTAAGAACTGGTGCGCACGTGAGCATTCCTCTATATTTATATATTTATATATGTACATACATATCTATATATGTGCATATATACACACACACATTCATATGGATATACACGTATTCATATGGATATACACGTGTGTGTGCATGGTGTGGCCCACCTAAGTCGTGGATTGGCCTGATGTTTAGGGCCATGGCTCACCATGGAAGGGTGCATCTGATTAATGGGATGGATGTCCGTCACACATCAGGGGCCCATAGAGCTCAACCTCATGGGAAGCTCCCATGAGATCAACCTCATAGTACCACGAATGTGCGCGCGCGCGCACACACACATATCTATATATGTATGTGTGTGCAAACATACATACATATATAGAAAAATGCTCGCTTGTGCACCTGCAGGTGTGTGTGTGTGTGTGTGTGCACGCGCGCATGTGTGCGTGTGAGTGTGTGCATACACATACATACATACATGTGTGTGATATCTATTATATGTGTGTAACACATGCATACATACATCATAGTGGTGGTAGCAAGCTATTGTGGGGCCTACGTAATGTGGGTAAAAAATCGACCCATCCATTGGGGTCGCCTTTTGATGTTAGGCCATGGGCCCAAAATTCAGCCCAAACAAAAACTCAGGTGGGCCACACCATAGGGGATGCCAAACCAATAAAACCTCCCAGAGATTTGTGGGGCCCACCATGTTGTGTACGTCATCCAAGCCATTCATCAAACACACCTGACCAGGGTGAAGAGACAGCAAAAATCAGGTGGCCAATACCACATGAACTTAGAGGCTTTAATCATGATTTGACATTGTTCCCTATGGTGTGGCCCACTCAACTGTTGAATCGGCCTATTTTTGAGCTATGCAGTGAACATGGGGGGCCAACACAATGGACAGAGCATATTGGATGGACACATAATGTGGGCCCCACAATAGCTTGGTACCACCACCAAGTGGTGGTACCGGTACCATAGGAGCACACACGGGGTGTGTGTGCGTGCACACGCATGTCTCTGCGTGTGTACATGATATGTTCGTATATATGCAATTACTTTCTCAAGAAATAAATAAGTATGCAATTACCCTTTTCTTCTTTTTTTCCTTTTTTTTATAGGTAAGCAGGGTTTGAACCGGAGAACCCCAATGTTGAAACATGCTCTATCTACCATTTTGCAATTAAGAATTTAAAGTTGGATTTAAGAAATGGGGGAAAAACGCTACAAACCTGACAAGATTAAATTTCATCCTTTTTTTATGGGTGATCATACCATGTTTATTTTCTATATCAGCCAGCTCCTAATGATCACAATAACACGTATGAAAATCACTAACTAAATTTGCAGCTTCTCAATGCTCATTTCAGAAGAAAAACGTGCAAGGATTTTTATAATTAAAAATAAAAATAAAAATAAAAAAAGAAGAAGAAGAAGCAAACTTTCAATAAAAAATCATCAACAACTCTACCACTAAACAAGAAATTTCATCCACTATCAAAACAGTGATTAGATACATAATATCACAATAATCCAATTATTTACCAATGATAATAATAACAAGGGCAAATGGGTAATTTTGCAAATCAAATTCTTGGATCGGATCCAAGAAAACCCAATTCCCCGCAAAAAGAAATGCCCTTCTTTCATCTTTTGCAGACCCATTTCCCGGTATCTCTATCAAGTAATAACCATTTCGTTTTCCTATGAATGACCAAACTATTAAAAAGACAAACAAACAGAAACTGAAGCAAAAACAAACCCCATTTCATCAAAGCATTAAAGCCAAGTGCATGTTGCAATGAGATCCCATGCAAATTAAAGATTCCAAACTTCTATGCGAAAGCCCCATCATGTGGCAGGCCAACATAATGCAAATGAACATCAGAACAAGACGAAAGAACCATTAAACCAAGCAATAAAATGATGAGGGGAAGGAAATTACCCAAGGCAGCCATCTGCTGCTTCTTTCCAGAGCCTGGCGGGCGCCCCCTCGCCTTCTTCATCGACGTTGCCGATGGTGATGTTGGTGAAGACAACCCGCCACCAACACTTCCACCAGACGGCGGGACAGGGGGCGAGACAGGGGTCAGTGCAAGGGCCATGGTGCCATCAGGGCCATACTTCCTGGGCCGTCCACGCTTTCTCTTCATCGGCTCACTCATGTGAAGCCCATGTTGGGTGATCGGTGCGGTCTGACCATCAGCACTGCCACCGCTCGGGTATGACGGAGGGCTCCCCATGATGGGTTTGTACACCGCTGCTCCTTCAGAACTGAAAGCTAACCGCATGTTTGGCATGGCGGGCGGTTGCTGTGGCGATGGGACTGGGTTTTTCTGCAGGCTGACGCCGCCAAAAGACTCTCTACCCGACATAATTCCTGGCTCAGATCTGGACAGACGGAACGCTTCTCTCACTTCCAAGCATCGAACTCAAACACCTTAAACACCATTAAGGACACTAGAAATCCCAAACAGATACAAAGCCTTCAACCAAAAAACAAATTTCAGTCCTCTGTAACTTTAAATCCCCGGACTTCTGAATTCCACCTAAAACCCCAACAAAAACCTTTAAAAAAATTTTAAAAAAAACTAATTTCCAGGAATTTAGACTGATAGAATCCAAAACAACAACAGGTTCAAAGATTTTTATAAAAACAAGTCCAGATTTCAATCCTCCTCGCTCACTAGAAGCCGTAATTTCCCAATCTTAACTATAAAAAACGGAACCGAAAACCTAAAGAAGCCCTAATTATAGGAATTCCAGCCTCTTACTGAACAATTCTAACCAGACACTGATTCTACAGACAAAACGGCTCAAGAAAACATAATCTAGAACATACATCCAAACCCTAAACCAGAGATCTAGAACCCTAAACCCTAAACATGAAAATAATCTCTCTTACAGAAATCCCACTCAAATAAAAAATTTAAAAAAAAAAAAAATTAATCCTATAGTAAAAAAATTAAAACCGGGAAAACACACACAAAAAAATCACCCGATCCTGCAAAAAAAATAAATAATAAAAATAAAAATAAAAACACAGAAAATTCAAATTCAAGTCAGGAAATTCATCTCCTCTGTGAAAAATCGGTTCCTGAAATTCTCACTTTTCTCGATTTTTACCATATTAAAGGAAAATTACCAAAATCAACGGGTAATTTCGGTCGAAAAAGGGGGAAATTTCTGAAAATGCAGGGAGAAAATGAGAATTTTCGTACCTGAACGGAAAGAAGAGACAGATAAATAGAGAGGAGCGAAGGGGATTTTTTTTTTTTTTTTTTTTTGGGAGGGTTTTCAGAGAGGTGAAATGAGAAGGAATTCGCGTTTTTCCGCCTTTTTTTATTTTTTCCTCTTTTTTATTTTTTCTTTTTTCTGGCCTGTTCCAGAACTTTATTTAAAAGCAGGTAAAGCAGGCCGAAATTGCTTTCGTACAAATTATTAATAATTATAATATATTTATATTTATATATTTTTAATTCGGTACGCTCTACCCTACGGTCCGAGCTAAGACAGATGTGACATTTGGCACGATCGTCGCTGATGCAGCCGTTCATAGAGAGGGCTCCACAAGCTTTCGTACTCTGGCCGATGGATATGGATTATACACGAATACGTCGAAATCGCTTGGAAATTGCAAACGTTTCATGCAAGAAGGTTATGTTAGACTGTCTTAAAGTATGGCTATTTGTTTAGATTGCCATCGTCTGACCATCTGATTGGTGTACATTTATTGGACGGTTAGAAATGGACGTGGTTTGACTGTGACCCCGGGCACAGGAAGTTCCCACGGTCGGAAGCTGTGTGGGGTCCGCATAGATGCCGGTGACAAATCCACTCCGTCCATCAGTTTTGAAAGACCACAACCGGCCAGAAGTCTTAAAATCAGACAGACGTAAAACTCATTTAGGCTATACCACACGAAAAAGCGGGGATTGAACGCCTACCGCTGAAAATTTTATTGTAGCAAGAAGTTTTGTATCAAGATAATATTTCTACCTAAAGTTTATCGGAGTGGTAATAAGCCTGTGAACGGTTTGGATGGAATATAAGCATCATGATCGGCTCCAGTGAGGTTTCAACAATGTACGCATCAAAACTGCCTGAGTTTTCGATTCCTACCATTATGTGATCCATCAAAACTGATGGACGGAGTGGATTTGTCAGGGTAATATCTGTGGCCCCACACAGCTTCCGACCACATTAACTTTCTGTGCCCTCAGGCATAAGCAATCCACGTCCGAAATGAAAAACAAGCGTCGACGAATCAGAGGGTAGGATCTGAAACTGTGGACTGGCGACGACGGTGGTGCTCCGCCGTTTAGTTAGTTCAGCTTATTAATAAATGTTCCGTGCTTCCCTTACAGTATACTATCAGCGACCTGCAGACGGTTGATGTCGAAATGTAGGTTAACGGTCGTGATTAAACAAGAAAATGTCCCGGTTATTGGGTGGGTGGGATTGTACTATCGGCTCATTTTGTGAATGGCGTGATCCATGGTCAGTACGAACAGATCTTATGGATATTCTGCCACGTGTCTGCTTTCCTGAGCAAATAAGTGCATGAACTCGCAGGAAAAAAAAAAAAAAACTTTGATGCTCTGGCAGCGTGTGATGGATGATAAGCGTGCACTCAGAAAGAGTGTACTTATAATCTGATTAATTTAAACTGGGAATCATCCATCACACTCTGCCCGAGCGTACTTATAATCCATCACACCCAGTTTAGATATATCATGAACCAAAAATTAAAGACTATTTGATTGCTGATTATCAGATAGGTGGACACTTATTGGACGGTTAAAAATGAAAAATATCTAATAGCCTTATTTCACCAATGAAGTGTCTCTAGTCAGATATTATGATTGTTCGACTAAGTTACGATCTTGGGAATTGAATTATCCAAGGTGAGATCTACAATTGAATCGGTTTAATTTGGGTTCCATTCTGCAAAGTGTACAGTTTCTGAATGCATGAGTATCAAGCGCCATACAAAGCCGGAGTATCTTTCCCTTCACGGTTTCACTCCAAGTCTCCAACGCTCTCAGTCCTGGGTATTTATTTTTCCGCCCCCTGTTGCCTTTGCCGGTTTTTTCTTTCTCTTTGTTTTTTTTCTTTATTCTTCTTTATTTTTTAGGTTTTTCTTTTCTTTTCTTTTCTTTTTTGGATTTTTACCGCCAGGGGCACTCGTAATTTACCAAATAGCGACTCGATGAGCCAAAATTCCTAGCTGAACTTCTTAACGAGTAGAATTACTTAACTGCCCTTTTTTAAAAAAATAAGCAATTAAGAATTTTGGACCACATGGTACGTGTCGCATAGATAACGTACACCACTTTAAGGACATTCAAACTCAAGTGTAGCCCATCTAATAATTCGATCAAACAGATTCTTTTCCATGTAATCGTGATGGTAAGGTGCTTACCTTGGACGGATGAGATGTTATACAAATATCACATGGTCTCCACAAGTGGATTGGCTGATGTACCTTCCACCACCAACGTGGCTGGTGTGTTGACGTCACCTATTCTATGGGGCTATCTTAGGTACGTGTTATCTCCAAAATCATCCATCCATTTGGCAAGCTCTTCATTAGGCTTGAGATAAATGATAAGACGGATCCAAAGATCAGGTGAACCCTGCAGTGTGTGATTAGGGGCCGCTTAACATTTTTTGAGGCTTAGGCAAGTCATAAAAATGAGGTTTAGAATTTAATTTTTGATAATTTAATTAGCAATAAAGTACTAGTTATTATTGGTTTTAGGAAAAGAATTTATCAGGAATGATGCTATTATTTTCAAAAGAGATAATAGAGTTGGACTGTTATTATTGATAGTACTAATTTATAAGATTTGTTTAAAATTGTAAACTAATTTCTAAATGTTCCTATTTCGTAGGCCTTTTAATAAATTTTATTTCAAAAATTTTAGACTTTTTTCTTCTTATTTTGGGACCTTTATAATTAAGAATTTTTAATTTTACTATAATATAGGCCCTTCATAATTAGGGGGAAACGGATTACGTATTGAGTAACTCAGTATAATTAGTGTACTGAGTAAATTGCGTGGGTCCCACAGTCATTCATGCATTTTATCCACTCCGTCCATACATTTTAGTAGATAAGTGTAAGTCGTTGACCCAAAAATGAAGTATATCCAAAGGTCAAATGGACCACACCACCGGAAAAAGTGTGAATTGAACATTTACCATTGAAAATTTCGTGGGGGCTATAAAAGTTTTAGATCAATTTGATTTTTTCTTTTTCACTTCATTCATGTCTTTGTAATATTATGAAAAGGTTGGATGACAAATAAATATCATTGTGGTCCATAGAAAGGTTTCAATGGTGGAAATCATTATTTCCACGGTTTCCTGCGGTATGTTCTACTTGAGCTTTAGATATACCTTAAATTTGGGCTCAACCACTAAAATGATTTGAAAAAAAATGGATGGATGGAGTGGATAAGACAAATACATTTACGGTGGGCCCAACTGAGTTTATTTAGTATCGTAAAAGCCTACTGAGTAACTTAGTACGCAATCCAATTTCAAGTCGGGGGCCTTAGGCGATTGCCTCACCTGCCTACCCCTTTGAGCCACCCCTACGTGGGATTTGATGTCTATCATTGAAACCTTTTCGGGTCACGTAAATTTTGGATTAATGTGAAATTTGGTTTTTCTCTTCATCAAGTCTATATGACTTCATAAATATATTAGATTAGACTTGTAGACCGAGTTAGCTTGATCAACTCCTCGATTCAACTTGAAAAAGCTCGACTTGCCTCGACTCAAAGTTATTTTTGCACCGAGTCGGATTGGTTTTTGAAGGTCGAAAAATTTTTGAGCCGAGTTTAAGCTTGCCCAAGCTCAACTCAACTCAGATCGAACCTCAACTTGAACCGACTTGGATCAAATTGGATCAGTGAGTTAATTATTTTGATATGTATTTTGCTCAACGAGTATTTGACGAAATGACTCAACGGAATGCTGGTGAGGAAATAACGGATATGCTTGGTTTTTGATTTTGATGTTGCTTAATAGGTGTTTTATTTTGATGCTAGTTAGTGGGTGTTTGATTTTGTTTGATTTTGATGTTATAAGCTGAGTGTTTGATGAAACACTTGTAAAATATTGTTATTATTTTGCATTATATGAGAAATTTAATATGTATTCCATGTATTTGATAAAATGCTGTGTAGGGTTGAACTCAGCTAGAATTGCGGATTTGTTAACCAAACCAAGTTGAGCTGGCCAAACAGGCTTGAGGATTGAGCCAAATTGAGTGCGAGATGGGGTTAACTACTGGCCAAGCCGAGCCGACCTATGCCAAGCTGGACTCGAATCAACCGTGTACAGCTCTATATTAGATAGAAAATAAATGCTACGGTAGACCCATGAATTTTTTAATGGTGAGAATCATTGTCCTACTACTATTTGTGGTGTGGTCCACTTGAGCTTTCGATTTGACTCAATTTTGAGATAATGCTTTAAAATGATGTCATTCAGATGGATGAACTGTGTGGATATGTTAAATGTATCAATCATTGTCCTACTGTTATTTGTGGCGTGGTCTACTTAGAGTTTTCGATTTGACTCATTTTTGAGATAATGCTTTAAAATGACGTCATCAGATGGATGAACTGTGTGGATATGATAAATATATCATCGTGGGGCCATGTAACTTTGATCTCCGGAAGCCTGAGCGCTAGTCTCCGCAGACACGTATCCACCAGCCCAGTCCGTGGTGCGTGTTACATCAGCCAATCTGCTTCTAACTTTCCCTGATTTAAAAAAAATATATATATACAAAAATAAAAATAAAAATTAAAATTAAATAAATACAAAAACAAAAGAAGGAAAAGTCTAGAGCATACAGTAATTTCATTCCTAAAAGTATCCCTATGGAATTTCTAATCACCAGCATCGTAGGAATATTTCCATTTCCAAGGAATTTTGAGGTAAAAATCCTTTATATTAATCCCAAATTCGCCCCCCCGATTGTGATTGGCGATCTGTTGGCGATGGACCATTAATCGTCACCATCACTTGACGTGGCAATGCGGCAAGATTTATTATTATTATTATTATTATTTTGTATTCTTACGGTGTCACATTTGAACGGTATGATTGAGGTAAACACGTGCCACGTGTGCAATTTGTACGTGCATGAGTATGGATCATCACACTTCACATCGTATCAAGGTTTTTCTTCTAACTACCAGGACTACGTACTGGCGTATGTGCCTTTTCGCCCTTGTTGCGTGAATACGTACGGTGATTCAAGCAAATTGACATGTGGCGCGCTCCAGTGGTACTGTTACCACCGAATGTGGGTCCCACGTAATACACGAATGAAATCAAACCCGTCCACCAGATGCGTCAGTGGACATTACCTCCAGTGGCCGAAAATTAGTCTCATCCGTGAATTAGGTGGGTCACACGATGGGGTGAATGTTGGGAGGAAACACTCACACTTGATTTATGTGGACAGCCCACTGTGTTGTGTACATATAAATTATAATCTATGGTGTTCCTACCATTCGTGTGGCATGGATGAAGGGGTTGCTATTCATGTTGGCGCAACGCAAATCAAGGGTGGGCGTCCTCTCTCACATTGTTCCCTGTGCTATGGTCCCGGAGTGGTCACACCTGCCAAATCACCGTATATATGGTCCACAGCCCATCATCGCCTTGGCTCACCTAATCAATGGTCCCGATCAACAATGTGATTGCCCCATCTACTATGAGGGAGCTAAATAGAACCATGGGGAGTGAAATGTCTTCTGTACATTAAAACACCGGTTGGATGGCAAATAAACATTATAGTTAATGGTAGACATGTAACATTATTGTTTCTTGTGGTGTGGTCCACCTGAAATTTAGATCTGCTTAAATTTTAGGCCTATTCTCTAAAATGAGCTGGTAAAATGGATTGAAGGAGTGGATAATCCTGACAGTGGAGGGGTCACGATTTTAACAGCTTGGATCACACTACAAGTTTTCACCGCAATGAGTACTCGAACTAGCTTCACCTTATGCATCCGTCTGGACCGTCCAATGCATAATTCGCAATTGGACAAGCCGTGCAAAATTCACGAGATGCAGAAAAGCTTCATTTGCACGGAAACGGATAGGCTACTCCCCCTGCCACCAGCCAATGGCTGGTGTTGGGTGCTCTGTCGGCCCCACCATGATGTATGTGTTTCATCCACGCCATCCATCTATTTTTCTAGATCATTTTATAATATGAGAGAGGTATATTCCAAACTCAATTGGACCACATTACAGGAAACAATGTTTAATAAAAGTCAACCATTAAAAAAAATAGGGAGAACTAAGAGTTTTGGATTAATCTTATATTTGTTTTTTACCTTCATTAGGGCTTGTATGACCTAATCAACAGATTTGATGTAAAATAAACAGTATAGTGGGCTCTAGGAGGATTTTAGTGGTGGATATCCAATCACTATTGTTTTCCTGTGGTGTGGTCCACCAGAGATTTATATCTCTAACGGTTTTGGGATCAAGTCCTAAAATGATATGTAAAAATGAATGAAACACATACATCATGGTGGGGGCCACAGAGCACCGACCACCAGCCACCGGGCTGGTGGCTGGGGGAGTAGCCAATCGTTTCTCATTTGGACCTTTTATTGAAGCTAGTTGACCGTAGAATAGTTGGGGTACAGATCAAATGGTCAGGACGATCCAACCAGTACGAGTTCCGGCATATGATCCATTCAAAAGGTGGCCCGTTGACTGGACGACCTGGATTTGAGATGCATTCACGTATCAAAGAATAATAACCTTATGACCACGGAAGTTCATGGTGCATCCTCTTCACTATTCAACGATCGGTGCATGTTGATCAACGGACGCGGATTAAGAGTCGCGTTGCCCACGCCAACCCCTAACAGCTATATTGTGGGACTTATCTTAATATATGCATTTTATACCTATAATGTGTATACATTTTTGTAAGCTCATTTTAGAACATGATCCCAAAATTAAAACAGATTTAAACTACAGCACAATGAATAACGAAAGGCAATAACACCCACCATTGAAACCTTCATTAGACCCACCCTAATACATATTTAGCATCCAACCTGTTAATAAGGTGACATAGAAGGATAAATTGATACAAGACTTTTATGGCCTTTTTTTTTTTTCTTTTTAATGATTACATTTAATCATCGATGTTATCCACTTGAGATTTGGATCTGCTTGGGTTTTTGGTTTATGCCCTAAATTGAGCTGAAAACAGAAAATTACGTACCATGGTGGGCCCACATCGCCACACCACAGCTGACGGTGGTGTGGGCGTCCATCATCTCAATACTGATTCCAAGCAATGCAACCGGTGGGCCTTTATAAAGTGACATCAATAAGATGCTTCCAAATTGCAAAAAAAATAAAATAATAATAATTAAAAATTAAAAAGAAAAAAAAAAACTATAAAACGTCTTATTGTAGCAACTTACCCGGGTTTGACTCGTCGATGGTTTAATTGCCCATCTGGAATGTCCATCTAATGCATTAGAATTCGATCTCATCTCTCCAATCATATGATAGTAGCTTTCTATCCGTAGGACCTAGTTCAAATGGTTAGGATCATCCCATTAGAGTGAATTCTGCGGGAGTGGAGGCCAGGTATTGGCGCCTAGCAAGCTTGTCAAAGCTCTTGAGTGCACGTGATTTTCACCTCACCATGTGAAGCAAGTTGAGATAGTTATAGTTCAAAACATGGACTCTATATCCAGCTAAATCAGGTCAACTGAACTCGACCTTTGGGTCCTTACTCTTGCCCGAGTGGTAGACTCTCAGGAGTTTCAACTCCCGGTCAAGGGTTCGAGCACCCATAGGTGGTGAAATTCCACCAGCGTGAGTGTGTGGGGTGTGTGTAAATTTTATTTTATTATTTATTTTAAAAAAAAAAACTCAACCTTTTCTTTGATTCCATATTTAAATAATAGGATTTTTTCATATAGTCTACCTATGTTGTCTTATTTTTAACTATTTCCATAAAATCAGCTATCTTTTGACATACATTCGGATGGCTAAGTTGACTGTGATTGATCAACCCTTATATATTTTTGCTGTTAGGCGGTTAGAAAATGAATTTTTGCCCTTTGCAAATGTTGCCTTTCACAGTACACCATTTCAGGCAAAGAATTTCATCTCAACGAAAAGGCATGCGTAGCACTATTCATGTGGCATTTTTATATGTTGGTGTGAGTGGACAATCTTTTGTATGTGTGACTTTGGTGGGCCCACTGCAATGTCCATTTGATGTCCACTCTATCTATCTTTGTTGACAGCTTATGGAAGAATGTGAGGCCAAAATTTTAGCCACATCTAAAATTTAAGTAGGCCACACTACACAGAACCATGGGATTTAAGGTAAACTATTGAAATCCATCGGCATAGTTATCTATGTGATGACTCGGACAAATTTTAACCAATCTATATATCCACGCATGCACATATCAAATCAAACCACACACACCATCATTCTTTCACATGACACATATATATGACGCACATGTGAAAAAAGAGAATAAATAAATGAATATAAATATATTTTTAAAAAATGTTATAAAAAAAAATGGAGGTGTAGCAACCCATGATGCATATATATATATATATATATATATATATATATATATATATATATATATATATATATATTATTGAAGTCACATTATTGGGACATGACTAATGTTATAACTCCACACATTCTACCGATAAGGACAATTCAAATATCATTGTATTTGCCTTCATCAAATAGCCAATGTATTTTCACATCAATATAAGCCATCTAAATAGGTAAGTCCCTGACAAACTTTCCTATATACAATCCAACTAATCAAAACCATCTAGTGGCAAACCATACCATCTGGACTATTGACTTTGAATTAGACGGCTACCTGTCTATAAAATCTGAACCATTCATTATATGAACCATCTAAGAATGCATCTAATGAACAATATTTTAACTATATAACTCACTTATGTTTAAAACATTTTACTCAGAGGTATTAACACGAGCCTTGACATAAAATGTGTTACATATGATGAAACATTTAGTGTTGACATTGAATATGGTATTGAAATTAGCATTGAAGTTAGGAGTTTTAGAATTCATTTTTAAAAACTTTATTTGTTATACGAGTTACAACTCATTTTACTTCACATGTGAATCACGGCATGAACACTTATAACACGGAACAAATAGTATAAAAGGGGTTTAGAAATGAACTTATGACATGAAGTGGAACAGTAAGTTTAGTATAGATTGAATGTGAGTTCATTCTTAGAATTGTAAAGCTTGGAGATTAGGAGAGAAAGAAAGTAGTCACTGTGTGCATGGTGCATAAGTATAAGTTAGACAAGACTCGATTTTAAATAGTGTGCATGTCGAGCGTATACGTTATAAAGTTTGGTCCAATATTCCAAAGTAAGTAGGTGATCCTACATGGATTTCAAAATTTCTGATTTTTTTAATATTTTATTAGTTTTAGATTTGTTTGAATTATTAAATTAATTTATGAGTATTTAGAACAAAATTATTTAATTTTTAAAAATTTGTAACTAATTAATTTAAATCAATTTTATCAAATTTAGATTAAGATTTGAGTTAGATCCTAAATTTTATAATTAAGTGAATTAAATAAACTTTTATAAATTTATATTGAATAAAACTCAGAAAAAAAATGATTTACATTAATGAAGATAAATTCATATTAATGTCTAACCTAAATTCTGAATTTTTGGAATTTAATTGAGTTAAGTTAATTGTAAAATTGTAATTTGTTTTGTAAGATGAAATTTTGAATTAATTAATGTAATATGATTTAATCTATGAAACTTAAAATATATTTAATCAATTTTGATAAATTGGTTTATAATCTAATTTTTGTTTTGAAAATTTAAATTTATTTAACCTAATATTTAAATTTTAAATTTTATTGGTTTAAACTAGTTTTCTAAATAATAATTATTGTTTTAAATAAATTTTAAAAAATTAATTCGATGTAATTCTTAAAACACTGAATTTATTGATTTAAATTGAATTGAAAATTTTAAGTTTACATCTTACTTAGTTTCTGAATGATAGAAATATGAGTTTTATATTGATTTATGTGTAGATTTGAATTTTAAAATTTATTATTAAATTTAAATTTTGATTAAAATAAATTGCAGAATTTATTTAAAATAAATAAATATTAAAATAGATAAATATAAAATTTTACCTCAAGCACAGTATCTTTACACTAAAAGGTTCAATAGAAGAATTAGCAGAAAATTTAAAATACTTTACAGGAGAATAAAACTTTTATGGGAGAATTGAGAATGAGTTTTCATTTTTTACATGCCAGATCATGAATTAATAACTTCATCAAATCTCCAAAGTTTTAATTAATTTGTTGCATGGGCTAACCACACTTACTATCACAACAATACCAATGGCCAGTTGCATCAGTAACTTTGAAGTTTTTAACGATATGCCTTACTCTCTCCACCATTTGCTGTCGTGGGGTCTACTCGAGACTTGCATCTCACTCCTTTGGTTCATACACTAAAATGGACAGAGTGACATTGTCGATACAAAACATACCTCATGGTGAGACCCACCGAACTTGGTGAAGTCACCTCAGCTGCGAATCTTGCTACTTAATCTGAGTAGCTATGTGACTTAAATGACGTCATTAAGTTCCATGAGCCTCATCATGATGTATGTTTTGTATCCACACAGGCAATCGAAGAATTAGTCAGATTCAAAGTTAGAGATGAGTGCACCACAAAACAGATGGGAGAGTGACGCCCACCAATAAATGGTTTTAAGGGCTACAAAAGTTTTGGATCAAGCTAATATTTGTGTTTTCACTTCTTTTATGTTGCGTGAACACATGAACAGGTTGGATCTCAAATAAACACCATGCTGGACCTTTAGAAAGTTTAAGCGGTAGGTGTCACTCTGCCCGCTGTTTTCTGTGGTGGGGTTCACCCATCCTTGAATTTGTCTCATTCCTTGGACAATGCCCTAAGATGATTTCTCCAATGCATGGGCTGTGTAGATATAATACGTAGGTCATGGTAGGGCCTACAGAACTTGGAGACATATCTTCAGTAGCGAGTCTCGCTACTCAACCCCGTCAGTATCCAATCGCGTCCTATAATATTATAAAACCTTAAATCACATTAACTTTTTTCTTTTTCATTCTCATGGCGCGGGTTTATCTAAATTTCAAACCTTATCCTACTGTATTAAAAAAATCGGCTTTAATACTATGGCAGAGTTTGATGGTTCATACACATGCACCTAGATATTGTACAAGCTGTATAACTCATATTAAGCGGTTCAGATTATAGGGGAAACGGTAGATATATCATGGCCCAAAAACTGGATTGTCTAAAAGATCCAAATTTCAAATCAGGTGGACATTCGATGATCTAATTGGGTCCGTTGACTAGTTTATTTTCGTTGCCATTTTTAGATGTCTAAAAATGGGCGATATTTCAATTGGGACACATGATGTACAGTTGAATTTGGGTTACAGATATACCATGGGTATAATTTCTGAGTGCATGCGTATGAAGCTCTCAAACTTTCAGAGTATTAAAAAAGCCTCTGTTTAATAAAAATAAAAAAGCTAGGTTTTGCTATTGTGGACCACACTTTTAGGTAGACCAAAGGCCTAAGCATTTTCCAAAGGCGTGATTTCAGAGAATCTTTTCAGAAATGAAGAAAAAGACGAGAGTAATGGGAGACCTTTTATTTTGGAAAACGCTTTGTACCTTCCCTAGGTTAGGTACCTACCCAAAACTAATAGTGCACATCACATACTCACTGTTTTGGGTAGGTACCTCGTTAGTGGATATCCAATCACTATTTTTTCCTGTGGTGTGGTACACCTGAGATTTATATCCCTCTCATTTTTGAGATAAAGCCCTAAAAAGATCTGCAAATATGGATGAACGGAATGGATGAAACATGTACATCATGGTGGGTCCCACATATCACCGACCACCAGCCACAAGGCTGGTGGCCGGGGCGTAGCCAATCCGTTTCCCCTTTGAATATGATCATCTTCTAATGAAGAGCCTTGCCTTTTATTGTAGAAAACTAATAAATAAAATATTTTAATTGGCCTACCTTTTGAATATGATCATCTTCCAGTGAAGAGCCTTGCGTTTTATTATAGAAAACTAATAGATAAAATATTTTAATTGGACTAATTTCAACCCTATGATAATTTAGCTCTCTTGTTTTGAACATGAGTGGTCAACATAACTTTTGTATAATTAATGGATTTAAATATTCAATCCGAAATCTATTTTGATCATCTTTCATCCAAGGCAAGTTCTATCCAACAAACGGTTTGGATCATTAATGTAATGAGTAGGGATGTATTGGGGCAAACCTTGCGATTGTAGCCGTTGGACTGGGGTCCTTTCCAATGACCCAAATAGTCCTCACCATGGATGGTGCGTAACCAAAAAATCTTTCGCAATCGAACATTTCATCTTTTTGATTATTTAAAAGTTTATCAGACCGTCCATATTCAAATGAAAAGTGTCAAATGATAAAAAGGTTGAAATTTATTTGAATCAAAATTTTTTATTTTTATGCCCCCATCCAAGCTGTGGTCCACCATATTTAGGTCATTGAAAGATGACCCAGGTCCGTACATGTCATATTCGAAACGTGAGGGTGTAATCCAACAAACCTCTTCAAAATAATATTTATTTAATTAGAAGAAACAATGGGGAAAATCAACCTTATCTTGACTTAGACGGTAGGAAACCAATTATATAATCCCGGTCGGAAGAGGATTGCGTCCTGCCCACGCCTGGACGATAATCCGTCCAGGCCGGGATCTGTAGGGCCCACCTTGATGTACCTGTTATATCCATGCCGTCCATCTATTTTTCCAAGCCATTTTTGGACCTGAGCCTAAAAACAAAGCAGATCCAAGATAGGAGTGGACCACACAGTGGGGATTGAACGATCACCATAAAAATCTTCTTGGTAGCTGCAGAAGTTGTGGATGAAGCTGCTATTTGCGTGTTCCCTTCATCAAGGTCTATATGACCTCATGAACAGGTTGGATGGTAAATAAACACGGTGGTCCCTAAGAAGGTATCAACGGTGGATGCCATTGTCTCCACTGCTTCCTGTGGTGTGGTCCAGTCCACTTGAGTTTTGGATCTGCCTCTAGTTTTTGGGCTAATACCCTAAAATGATCTGAAATAAAATGAATGGACGGTGTGGATAAAACATACATATCATGGTGGGCCCCACAGAGCCCCCTCTTGGACAGATTAGCGTCCAGGCGGGGCAGGACGCAATCCACTTCCAAAAAAGCCAAGGGAGATGATATTACAGCAGGGCCAATCCTAATATCGTAGAGTCATTTATCTAAAGTACATTTGCAAGTGTGCTACATTAATCGGATCCATGCATCTTCTGGGACATGCCAGAGGTTGCTTTGTTTTTCTTTTTTCAATATCAATTAGAGCATTCTATCAATTTTTTGCGGCTGACATTAATTTGACGGTAGAAAATAAACATTTGATAAATTAAAAAAAATTAATGGATGTGATTGCATAATATTGAACTATGGTACAAACTTGGTAGCCTCCTTTATGGACGGCCCCAATTGATGCATCGCCCTACCACGTGTAATATAGAGAGATGGTCATGAATTAGAGATGATTCTACTATTTTCCGGTTCACCTGTTCATACCGGATCATTGCCCAAGTGGAAAACGCCTCGTGAGGTCATAAAGAAGGTTTATTTATTTATTTCTGAAGTATGCAACAAGTAATCAGGCTTGTTTGATTTTTTGGATCAAGTGTAATTACCTTGAAACGAGTATTCATTATTTACCAAGGTAATTAATTACTGCATCTTTTATCACTTTTTAAACACTTAAATTGAGAAATTTGCAAAATAAATATGGGGTCCACCATAATGTACGTGGCTTATCCACATCGTCCATTCATTACGCCAACTAAATTTAAGGTATGAGCCCAAAAATTAGGTAGACCCAAAGCTTAAATGGACCACACCATACGAAATTGTGAGAATCGAATGTCTACCATTAAAAACTTCTTGGGGCCCTTAAAAGTTTTAGATGAAGCTTATATTTATGTCTTTCACTTATCTATGTCTATGCAACACTATGAACGGGTTAGATGGTGAATAAACCTCAATGCGGCCCATTAAAAGAGTTAACTTTCAATGGTAGACAAATTAAGTTCATTGTTTCCTTTCGTGTGGGTTAATTAAGCATTGGATCTTCCTTATTTTTTGGCTCATGCTCTAAAATATTTTAATAAAATAGATGGTCGACATAGATATATCATATACATCATGATGGCCCCCACAAATTTAAGTGAAGCATTTTTTGACTGGTTTTCTAGGTGGAAATACTCACTTATCTTTAAACAAGTGAAAAAATAGTAATTACTTATTTACCAGGAATTCGTCAGTATCATGGAAAATCAAACGGGCCTTGAGGGAAATGACAATCACGCTAGTGACTTTTAGTTCAAAAGCTTTGGCTTATTAAGGGAGTGTTTGGTTGGACCAAAAATCAATTTCATGATATGTAAAGGCGGTTTGACGTCATGGATTTTGAGCAGCTAGCAAGTGAAATCAAAAGAAATTATTATTATTTTTTTCTAAAAGCATGCAACGCGTACTCGAGGGAAATGACAATCACGCTAGTGACTTTTAAGTCGAAAAGCTTTGCCTTACTAAGGGCGCGTTTGGTTGCACCAACTTTCAATTTCATGATATTTAAGGGCGGTTTGGCATAATGGATTTCGAACCGTTAGGAGGTGGAATCAAGAGATATTCAAACAAAATAATGCTCGACACCCCTTTAAATTTTGGATTTTAAATCTTACTTGGATTGAAAATTTTCAAAAGGCCTCCTCATAAAATTCAATAAAAAAAGGTGGAGTAATATACTGAAATTCGAATCCTCTTAAAAAGTATTAACTTGCTTCCACTTCCTCTTCAACGTCGAAAATTCAAATTGTTGAAAATAATTTCTAGATTCCAAATAATTAACATTTTAAATTATTTAATGCACTAAAATCCTTCAAAAATTGAGATTGAAAATTTAGGATTTTAGATTCTTAAGTCATAATCCAAATCAATGCTGAACTATAAGTTGCAATTATTTCTTTCGAAATAAGGGTGTGCTTGGAATTGTCCTGTACCAGTGAATGTGTAATGAGTACAGTAGACACGTGGGTAGGCTGGCAGTTAAGAGCGCATGGGTTCGGTGCAATCAAGAAGAAGAAACTCATGGGGTCTAGCTAATGTTGTTTTCTTCAAAGTTACATAGGCATAAAGATTTTGTATTTAGATGATATGATAATGAATTCATTTTGTTATAGATGATTTATCATTCCAACCAACTTTGATTTATGATTCGAATTGCATGCAACAAATCAGCGACGATCTCAACACATTTATTTGAAATTGCTTGTAAATGATATTAACGATTCATCATGTAGGGCTCACCTTTGATTGTTGACCCCTGTGAAAAAATCACTCTGATTAGACAGCCCATTTATCTGGAAGGTCACTTTCAACTGATGATCTTAACAATTGAGTCTTGACAGGGAAATGGATGATTTATACTAATATAACAGAAAATGTACAACCAATTACGTGGACTGTCTATCATGTGGCCCCTCTGGACTGTCCATAACTATCTAATCACCTTGACAAATGATCCTAACCATTCGATTACTAGCTGGAAAAAATGGAGGTCCATATCAATCATACTGTTTGATAATTGATGTAGACCATCCATCATATGGCCCCACTTTGACTGCCCATCTCTCTCAAAAAATCACTTTGGTTGGATTTGTTCATTTCTCTTGAAAACCACTTTGATCAGACGATCTGAACACTGCCACTAATAGCCATCAAAATAGATGACTCGTAATGATGTACTAGAGAATATCCGACATTAATATGGACCGTCTATCATTTGAAGAGCTCCTTTGACTTCTCACCTTTATCAAATCGTTTGAATGAATGATACTCACCCCTCTATTAATTGTAAAAATAAAAATAAAAATAAATAAATAGATGGTCCATTATGTGAGTCCCACTTCTGATCGCCCATTCTTCTCAAAAATCACTTCAATCATATGATAATAACAATCCTAACTCTGGTTGGAAAAATTGGTGGTCCATCTTGGTCATTCTAGAAAAGGTATATTTATTCACTTTTAATAGAACCGAATTCACATTATTAGTCGGATCTATAGGATCGAATTTGGAAGCTTAAAACAGGCTCCGTTTATAATCGGATTATATTCCAATGTGGACGCCAGTTGCCTGTGACCCACCACAGTAGCAACGGCCCTTGAGAAATCTACTCAGTGCATCGGTTTCTTAAGCTAACAATAGGACCGGAATACAAAATTCAGGCAGATCCAAAACTCAGGTCGGCCACATGATAGGAAACAGTAGGGATTGAACTTCAACCATTGGAAACTGTGGGGGGCCACAGAAGTTTTAGATAGGATGATGTTTTCGATTACAGTTTATCTCAGTTTTAATAACCTTATGAACGGCTTGGATGGATTATAAGCATCATGGTCCACTCCCGGAAGGTTCTAACAATGGACATTTCCGTTCACACTGTTTCCTGTTGCGTGTTACATCTGAGTTTTGGATTACCATCCAATAGTGAGCTTGAGAAACCGATGGATGGAATGGATTTCTCACGGGAATCTTCGTGGGCCCCACATAGCTTCCGACCATAGGAACTTCCTGTGGCCGGGGCATAGGAAATTCGCTTCCTTTCACGAATGGATTTGACGCTTTAAAGGTGTGGTTAGGTTTTGATGGGTGGTTTATAGGTTTAGGAAAAAAAAAAAAAAATCAAAATTTCTTTTAATGAATTATTGTATGAAAGAATGGAAAAAGTGCATTAACAATCTAACTGGATCGAATTCGAATTTTCAAATCTCTAACGAATTCGAATGATGTGTTTATAGGATCCGTCGGATATCGATTATTCTTAATCGGATCGGATTTAGATATGCACAGACTCACTTCAAATTCGATCCGTTTACAACTCGAATCGAGACTGTTGGCCCGATGCAACCCGCGATGAATGGACCACACCCTAAAAATCTCCCACGTTGAAAGAACCCGGCCACCGTTCGTGGGCCTTTTTCAGTTTGAATGTGGATTGCTGTACTTTTCTATTGAGTTGCCATCTTCCGGGCACAATTTGAAAGGCCAGGATTGTCCCATTGAAAGATCTTTTGGGCATGCGCCTATTCGCAATGGGGCTAACGAGCCGATGGTCCGGATGAACCCTGTCATGGAGAAATCTTAGCCATCATTTTTCTGAAATTATGTTTTCTTCCGCAGATTTGAAGGCCACCGATCATGTGGCTTAGATCGTCCCACTGTGTGTGGGTTTAACCATTTGTAATCCAAAATGGGGTAAAGTAGATGGACGGTCCAAATAGATACTTTACCCCGTCATGCGTATAGAAGGGATCAAGCCATTTATTGAATATGGAGTAGAATAAAATTTAGGGATTTTTATATGCCATCTTTAAAAAATTATAGAGTAGAATAAAATGTTTGGATTTTTACGGCAAAGGGACAGAATTGCTGAAATGCCCTCAATTTTTTTATTTGAAAAGTAAAAAAGTTGAGAATTGTAAAGCCTACGTCGTCTCTGTTTGACATCCAACCCCATCCGAACATGGTGATTATCATCGGATGGATCGCAAGTGAATTTGTGGATCTTTTTGGGTGGTGTATGTTATTTTTAGGCTAGGACATTAATATAGCGGTCTTGTTCTCATGCGTGAATTGGATATTGGACCTACCATGCCATGATGTGTCACGTGTACATGAGCTTTATTGCATGTACATGTGGACAACAAAAAAAAAAAAAATCTAGATTTTGAGCAGTTGAGAATAGACATCCAGGGTTTGTAAAAGTGGGGTTGTTTAGTATCCTTGAAAGTCTTGAATTTCAATTATAGAATGGTTCGAAATTCAAAATTTTTATCCACTTTCAATTACCAGGGAGGCCACTAACTTGCAAAATCCAGAATTTTGGGTAATCTCCAACCATCATAATTACCTCTTCCTTTTCCAAGGTAGAGCATGTTGAAAGGTGGCACGAATTGTTTGAACCAAGGAGGGACAAGTTCACATTCAATCACACCCTTGGCTGACTTGCATTTACACCATGATAACTAAATGCTACAAAAATCAAGCCTCTATGCAATCAATGTGTGAGCCGTACCATAGAAAAATAAATAAATAACTACATAAAATGATATATAGAATTTTATTTATTTTATGAAATTAGTAGACCTACTTTTACAAGACACCAAAAGCTTAAAGTAGTCTTCTCAGACAAGGTTATCTTACAATAAAACTCATTTCAACATCTTATATTGCACGCATTTGTCATATTTACAAACTTCATGTTGTATATATGTCATATTTAGAATAATTGAGAGTATTTAATTCATCACATTCATTACTCTGTGCATATATCATCAAATAATTTCAAGAATCCAAGAGTAAAAGTCAAGGTCACTAATACAATTTCTGAAATCTAGGACTGAAAACAAAGTTGAAAACCAGGATTTCAATTCCACTAGCACCATTTAACAAACGGTGATGACTCATCTTCCTTACATTTGGCACTCATGTACGTCTATCTCGACCATCCAAATTGTAGGCCACATTGGATACAGCATCTCTAAAGTCAGACTGATCAAGAATCCTAACCGTCCAATTAATGGCTATAAAATGGGTGGTTAAAAGTAAAACAAAATTAGTTCCATAATCGTGGATGGGCAAAAAGAACGAATGGAGTGTGCAGAATGGACCACCGGATGCTTCTCCTGTCACAGGGCCAGGTTGGCTTGGATAGACCTCCATTGCCCGCATCATGACCATTCCCTCTGTGATTCGGTCATGCTTCACTCTACCTGTCCATCAGAAGGCACCGAATCAAAAGATTAAGACGTCCTACTCCTATCAACGAGAACTCCTTGGCATAGTCTATCAACAACGGACTACACATATCCATAGTTCCCAAACCTTGGACAAAAATCATCACGACTGAAAACCAGACACCCATGCAATCGTATTCTTACTTGAAGACGAATACGCCCTGGTAAACTACTTTGGGAGAGGAATTATCAGACCCGGAGTATGCATCTATAGAGAGTATCCACTCGTCCATCATGCTGTTGTTTCCCATGATGGATGGGCTTAACCTGAAAATATCCTTCAACGTGCACAATATTTACCTTTCAGTATGCGGCCGACAGTCGGACGGTTGACAAGAGAAATATAATGGTCCACAACTGAATTAGGTGCTACAAGTGGTCGCTGGAATCATTTGAGTTGGGGAAAATTTTAGAGGCATGCTCCATCCGCTGGGCCAACTATTTTATCAGGCAATGATTTACCCATTGAGTGTGGACTGTTGGCCACCTTTTTTATCGGATAAAAAAAATTCTACAACTGTCATGCATTGGATGAATGGTACAGATCTGTTAAGCATGTTACATTTAAACGGATGGCCTGCACCTTATCTTTCCAAGGTAAAAGAAAAATAATTATTTACAAAAGGATTGTGTACAGAGAAGCCATTCTAGGAAATTACTATTTTTTCCCATCGATTCATGACTTCTTACAACTCTTAGCACCCCTTCGGAGCCGCTTCAAAACTGGCAAACGGATCACTTCCCCATCATCCTCTGTCTGCGTCGAACCCTCTCCACTGTCAGCTACAAATCACAAGCACAAGCAAGGACAGGTCACAGTAAAACAGGGGCCCACAATGATTCGATTATACAAAGAAGTCTAATGTCCTTAATCCCATAGGCACAGACCCATTCTAGAGTTGACATGGTGACCACGGATGACTAAGAATCTAAGCACAATTAATGATGGACTACCAAAATAAGGAACCTGATAAACTCTGATCAAGAAAATTTCCTAGCAGTTGCATTGATTTAGTTATAAAATCGCAGATAGGGTCTAAATTAGGCCTATCTGAGGTCCAAGCTTCAGATTTGGACTATCTGACCATCAGAACAGAATACCTCAAGCATCCAACCAATGCAAATTGCAGATCTAGAACAAACCAATGGTCCAGATTAAACTAGAACATATCCGTGACTGGATGACTGATGAACGCCAAGGCAGCAATCCGGTTGGGCTGTGACGCCTTATATATTCATCAGAGTGTTTTGGAGCCCCCTTCTCCACAGCCCACAGCATAGACATTCCCATGCAGTTCTGAATTCAAAGACACATGATTGGCATGTAAAGGTGTTTGATGCAGTTTGGACTTGGTTCTAGTTTCCCTGTTTTATCCATCCTTTTGTTGCAAGTTGAGATGAAGTAGGAATGATTCTTATTTGGGTCTGTACACTTTTAAGCGTTGGTTTCTTTGCTTCTTATGTAGACTCCTGTAAGCTTAAGAATAGCCGAATTGTATGGTTTTCTAGAATCGATAATTATTTTGATTAAGTTTTTCTTTTGTTTGTAATTTTAAAACATACAGTGTTGCTCCTATTTATTTCTTGTGTTGCTTTCATCCCCTTCAAATATGTGTTGATTCTTGATATTACATGCATAGATATGTTTTGAGCATGCAGAGTCCTTTCTATTGGAGTTTTATCAGCCTTGTGATCTATTGAACTTGGGAGATCAGTTTGGAAAGCATCTTCGAAGTCATTTGATTTAAATTCAAGCTCTTCAAATTGATGGAATCAACATGGATGCATGATGGTTTTCTGCCATCTCTTAAATCATGGTGTACATACACAGCATGGATGTACATCAATCTGGACAGTCCAAATCATGGCCCATTTCAGAAGGAGAGCACTCACAAAAGTACACTGATTCAATGAACTAGACTGCTGAGCTTTTCCTATTGGTAATCCACTTGATAGATGGTTTGGATTGCACTATGGATAGGGGTGTACATGAACCGAGCTAGCTCGGTTAGCTCACTCGACTCGACTCGAAAAAGCTCGTTTCGACTCAGTTCGAGCCGAGTCAAGCTGATTTTTTGAGCTCGAAAATGAGTTCGAGCAGGCCCCAGCTCGATTCGACTCGAATCGAATCCAGCTCAAATTGAACTTAGATCGAACTAGTTCGGTGACTTGGTTACTTTGCCATTGATGTCTCACCAACTGTTTGATAAAATGCCTCAACGAAATGTAGCTGGTGGCAAGGAAGTTTTGACTGGTGGCAAGGGTATGTACATGAAACAAATACCTTTTTTCTTTTTGTTTTTTTTCTTTTTTTTGGTTTTTATGTTACTTAGAAGGTGTTTGAGAAAATACCTGTAAAACCATTGTCCCTGTTTGTAAAACAGTGGGAATTTGAAGTTGCAGTTCAGGTGTTTGTGGAAATGCCTCAATGGGGAACTCGGCTCAATCTTGGCTCGAACTTGGCCCGAGCTGCTGACTGAACCGAGCCGAGCTGGCCAGTCAGGCTCGAGGACTGAGCCGAGCCGAGCTGAGGTCAGGCACTGTTTGAGCGGAGTCGAGCTGAGGCCAGCTCGACTCAGTTCGACGTACACCCCTAACTATGGATATGCTCCAGGATTGTAAAAAATCAGGATGGTCTTGACTGACATACATGAATGCTACACGCACCATTTAAGAAACAGTGGATAGCATATGTACAAATATGCTATATTGAAGGATTGAAGTCACAGCCTTTTTACATTGTTCTGCTTTTCCCAAAGGCATTCTGGATAAACCAAATGCCTTTTGGGTTAAAAAATTAAAATCAAAGTCAAGATTCAACTGTTCATTCAACAGGTCCTTATACAATAATATCTAATGATACATTTATTACATGAGCCATCAGTTCAAAAGATCTGCTCCTAACAAAAGTCTATGAAACCGGTTTCTAAAATAGCGTCCTGGTTGCATAGATAGCTATCTTTATACAGGTTTTCCCTTCATCAACAGTGAGATAATTAAATATTGTTTCATATTAATATGCTCCACGATGTCAATAAAACGATAAAAAAAAGAAGAAGAAAAGCTAAGAAAAATCCAGATATGAGTTTTAAGTTATTTGAGATGATGCATGTACCTATTTGTCCCTAGGCATCAAGCTATACCTATTAATAGCATCATTAGTGTTTCTAAGCTGCCTTTTTAAAAAAAATAAAATAAAATTTGACTTAGCACACGTGTTTATGACAATTGCAGCATCAACATCATCTGAATCAGAGTTGGCGAACTCAAGCTTTCCAGGGCTTTCAGAAAAGAGACAAAATAGAGCTGTGAAATAAAATAAATAAATAAATATAACCTAGCAAGGGCACAGTTTAGAGAAACCCAAAATGGGATTTGGGCAATGGCAAGAAAAACATAAACCAATTATCAAGAAATTCTTGAAATTCCCATTTGTAGTGTTTGGATGTATGGCTTTTCATGATAAAAACACAGATTTGCTTCCATTACATTGAAATTTAATCAAATGGCTTTACCGGGTTTCTTATATATTCAGACGACGAGACTCACGAATATGTAAGACTTTACTGGGTTTCTTATATATTCAGACGACAAGACTCACGAATATGTAAGATCTCTGATGGCTAAAAGTATAGAAGCCTAGCTCAGTGGCATTTCTAAGGTACTGAGGTTCCAGTCAATATTCAAAAAACTCATTGATCAACTCGAAACTTGGCAAGTTGGTCAACTCAGTTTGGCCATGATCCAACTACCGGGTTCAAGTTCCAACCTTCAGTTTGGCAGAGTCTATCAACAATTTATTTGATATTTAAACGAAAAAAAATGGTGAGTCAACCAGGCATTGTTTCAGACTTCCAGAAAATATGTTTAAAATGGAGGATAGTTTGGTATGGCTTTTCAAGACATTCAGTAACTATCCTAGACATAAAGAATAGTTAAAACGTAAAAGTTTTAATGTAAACATTTTGATGCTTACCATCCACCATGTAATCGACCGTATGCTCAGGTTTAAATTGTTCCTTTTTGGAATGACATCCAGAACGCTTTGCAGTGACTGTGACCACCCCACGTCCAACCTGCTCCTCAGGATCTCCACACTTGCCATTAAATGGTGGCATACAACAAAACCTACACCAAAAGGCCACACACACACACACACAAAGATGGAGAAAAAGCTGCCATGATTAGCAAAGATAATAAGCAAGAAACAGTACTCCCGGATGGGTGGAAGTTAGCAGATGAAAAGGCTTAATTTACCTCAAATCAAGGATATTGCATTCCAGAAAAAAAAATCGAAAATATACCATATAGTTTGCCTCTCATTTCTCATACCAAAAAACAAAAAACCAATATGCATTAGGAAATGGCTTCGAGAAACGAATGTGTGGAAATTTGTGTAGAAAATGGTAAAACTAAAATATATACCATTACAATAAATATTAAAAATTCCTGATTAATAAGGGGCATATTGACAGGTCTAAGCATGCAACAGTAAAAGGACAATTAGAATTAATGACATTATCAAATGACATTCCAAGCATATCGATTTCAGACTGATCTGCTGCAGCACAACATATGTTCCTAGATTCCACATGCACCCATGAAATAATGTTTCGAAAATCGACAAAGGCACACAAATTAGAAACACACTTTCTACAAACAGGTGACTGCGTGCGTGTGTGTGTGCCATAAGAAAAAGGTAGTTCACGAACCATTTTGCAGGCAAGCTCTCTGTGTTGAAATCGCAACTCAATTTCCTCCACTTCCGGCATTGGTCACATTGTACCCACTCATGATCAGGATTGTAATGTGCATTGCTTTTTTTCTGAATAGCCAAAAGCAAGAGGTGCCAGATTAGAAAAAATTGCTATTAATCAAACCCCCCCCCCCCCCCCCCCCCCCCCCCCCCCCCCCCCCCACACACACACACACACAAAAAAAAGAAAGAAAAAAGAAAGTGTTTGTATGAAGAGGGAAGAGATAGGATACAGTGAACCCAATTGCTCATAATGCATATCCCAAGATATTAGATCATCCCACCAATTTCAACACAAGATAGTTATATATTTAGTTCATACAAACTGAAAATCAGCGAGAATTGACATTTTAAAAAATTAAAATTGTTACTTTTAAATCAGTGAGAATTTACATATTCCAGCAATTTTGACACAATTTCCAGAAGATATATATTAATTTCCATCTCAGGAATATAGATTTCCTAAAAAAGTCCCTAAAACAGATTTACAGCAATCTAAAACAAGTTCCAGTAACCTCAGGAACTAATGAATTGCAAACAAGAGAAGGCTTCCATCATTATCATCCAATCATTAACTCAACAAATTTTGGCCAACAAAAAGAGAAGGCTTCAATCAAATCAATAAGTTAAGCACCAATGCCCTGACCGGCGGGTACCCAATAGACCCAACCCAATTTTAGCAGGTCTGGTTCCCATTTTTTGGACCTGTTAGGAAATAGTGTCAGGTTTGGGTCTCACATTTTGGACCCGTTTAAAAATTGGGTCTGGTTAGTTTTAGCACTACACTCATATCTATATCCAGACACACACTGCACACACACACAGATCATTCTAGCAACAAAATCAGGTTTTTCCTATACTACAAGCACATAAAAGAGCCCGTTTACACACTATGCACGTGTGTGCGATCTTATCCGTCCATGGGTAAGCACAACCATGCAAACGCTCTTTATTTGTCCCAAACCCAACTTGAAACCTAGATCCAAAGACTCGACACATACCCAAACCAATCTGGTCCATGCTTGGGTTTTCAGGAACCAGATGTAGACCCAAAGGGACCTGTACCAGGCAAGATGCCAACTGGTAGAGAGCACTACCAGAACCGACCAGTTGACAAACCTAACTAACAATAAGGTCTCCTAGTAGAGAGCACTGTGTGAACGCGTGCGCGCGGTTGCGTGTGCATGCCGTGTGTGTCTGAAGCCTTCTAAGAACTTTGCATATGCAAGCTACTTTCATGACATCTATGGGCCTTTGCGTGAGTGCATCTGAAGCCTTCTAAAGACTCTGCATATGCAAGCTATTTTCTTGGAATCTATGGGCCAATGCCTATTGTTGAGTGCAAAATGGATTCAACGTCAAATTAAACATTCTAGCCATGCCGCACAACATACATGCCCATATTTCACCTAAGCATCGGCATTCTTTAAAGTTCCAATAAAATTTGGACAGGCCCTATTGCTCCTAGCCATATGCCCTACCATGGTGCTAACCCTTGTCTACACAATTACCAGCCTTGTGCAGCTACACACAGCTGCATCGACATGCTCACCTATCCCACCAACATAAACTCTTTGACAACCAAAAGCTAGAAGATCAACATCATAGATTATTGGATTCCTGTCATGTCGGGCATGTTCAGATACAATTCGTACAGGTTAGTGCTCATAGCCCTGTACCACCACACTCGGATAGCTTTAGTGCTTATAGATATGTGCGATGAGGTTAGCAGTCATTGAGGCAGTATTCACGTGATTTAGGCAAGGCCTATCCCCTGGTAATGATGTGGCCTATACGGAGTTGGATTAGGAGTTACTGAACTAAGTTAATACTTAAGAACTTCAGGTGGAATCTGCGATAGTAGACTTGAGGTATGCTTAGTAATGTCTATTTTGTGGTGTAGGTGAGCAGCCAAGTGCTAGGAAAGCAGCTTAGTAGAGCACGGTCCATGCTAAGAGCGCTCCTCAATCGCGCAACACGCACCCCACATTCGAACCATGCATCACACTTTGTACCTTTGATTGTGCTATGGGGGCTTCCCTCTAGACTGTCCAATGCATGCTCCACGTTAGACCGCACAACATGCGCTACCACATACGCGTGTTCCATTCTTGTTGCACCTCGTATTTGTGTTCCCCCTTCAACCGCGCATTCCACATCTCCTCTTTGTTGGGTTTCAACATCTGCTCTTCCTCTCTATGTGCTTAAAAGGAGAGGGGAGAAAATGAGAGGAAATAATCATAGTGGGCTCATCCACTTGCATTTAACTAGGACCGTGTTGTCGGCATACAATCTTTACTGTTAGATAGCGGAGGTGAATAGGCTTGTTTTCTAGCATGTGATTGATTTGAGAGGACGCTAAGTTGTGTTTCGGTTCCCTGAATTGGTTGTGTTCCCCCACCCTTGATTTTGTACAAGGCCTCCCGTGCTACGTATGTACCATACACTCCAACCATTAGATGCTTCAAGGTCCCCCAAAATATTAGGCCCATAAGTAATTCAGGTGGGACACGCCAAGGGAAAGAGTTGGGAGGAGGGATGCCTATCCCTAATTTTGTATGGGGCCCACCGTGCTGTGTATGTTGTATCTGGACCATTCAGCCCCTTCATTTGCACTGGACTTCCTCCCTCTGTGTGTGTGTGTCTGTTCATAGTGTAAAACAATAAATTTTGTTAAGGAACTCAATGACAATAATAGTAAAAGCAACAATAATAGTAAAATAATGACAATTTCGAAATATGACAACAGATGAATATGCATGTCTCAGTTTCAGGCGAACCAATTCCTCTTTCTTCAACAACTTGCTTATGTCTAACAACTACCAAATTCCATGGCTATATCAGCAAGATGGAAGTAACAGTTGGCAGCGGGCTGGGCTGAGCTGAATTTGGACTTCGAATTCGAGGCTTTGCCCACTATTGGCATGGCCTAGGCTAGGTTTTTAGGCCCATCAATTAGGCCCAAGCTGGAATTCGGGCCTGGGTCATAAATGATCCAAAGCCACACCTAAGTTTGACAACTCTCTGTTGAGCCCATCTAGGCCTGCAATTTGGGCTGGTCTCAACCTGAGCACAGCTAGCCAAACCTTAATTTAACTCGTGTTGGGTAAGGTGGGCTTAGATTAAAGTTGGGCTCAGTTTGATGTTTGTAACGTGATTTAGATTCAGCTATGGTTCAGATTGATGCATGACCTGGCCAATATGCATACTCAATCCAATATAGAAGAGTTTGGGTCATCCACGATGGGTATCTTCATATTAATGATCTTTTAGAATCCATTACCCAATTAAAAAAATTCAGGTCAGGTGGGTAGTATGAAAAGATGTCAGGCCAGAATTGATGGGTCAGGTTTGGATTGACAACTTTGTTCAGTTGAACCCAACCAGAACAAATTTGCAACACATCTAGGCCTGCAATTTGGGCTGGTCTCAACCTGAGCACAGCTAGCCAAACCTTAATTTAACTCGTGTTGGGTAAGGTGGGCTTAGATTAAAGTTGGGCTCAGTTTGATGTTTGTAATGTGATTTAGATTCAGCTGTGGTTCAGATTGATGCATGACCCGGCCAATATGCATACTCAATCCAATATAGAAGAGTTTGGGTCATCCACGATGGGTATCTTCATATTAATGGTCTTTTAGAATCCATTACCCAATTAAAAAAATTCAGGTCAGGTGGGTAGTATGAAAAGATGTCAGGCCAGAATTGATGGGTCAGGTTTGGATTGACAACTTTGTTCAGTTGAACCCAACCAGAACAAATTTGCAACTCTAAGCCTAGGCTGTTTATGATTATAGTGGATCAGTATTCGGTTCAAATACCCCATTCAATTAATGGTGGTCCGGTCGAGGCAAGACTCAGATAATCAGTTAAGAGACAGATTGATACCCCCACTTAACGGAGCCTGAATCTACCCATTTCCAACCATAGCAAGGTAGACGGTACCATTATAAAGTAGGAGATGGTCAAATGACAACAACGACAGAGGAAGTGTGTAGAATACCAAGTGAAGCGTATCAAAATGAGCATCCCAGTATTCATCTGATCTATCACCCAACCACTTCTCCAGCTCAGCATATTGTTCACAATCTTGGAAACCTTGCTTATTGCTATGTACCCATACACGCCCATTCCTGTCATTCTGCACCAGGCACAAGAAGAAAAAGCAATTCTTATTCTCTGTGAAGCACATATCAATCTCTGTCAAAAAGAAAATTTGAATTAAGCTTGCCCTATTTAAAGTACCAAAAAAAAAAAAAAAAAAAAAAAGAAGAAGGAATTTTTGAGGCCAGTTAAGGATGGGCATTAGTCATCGTGACCAATTGATAGAACGAAGAGAAAGGTAGAAAATTTTAGTGCAGTGGGATCAATTTATATAAGGATTACTTGGAAATGGACACGTGATCAACCAAGAATGATACTTCATTAGTCGATTATCTAATCACATTACTACTCATGAACATCATCATCATCTAAAACCTTATCCCAACTAATTGAGGTCTGCTACATGAACATTGTTCCGCATCCTTTTGGGCCTACCCCTTTCCCTTTTAGAGCTGTCAACTTGAACCAACTAGCTCCTTATAATTGTTGCAGTACTTGGTCTATATTGCACACGGTCTCCATTGAACATGGCCAAGCCATCTAAATCTACTTCCCATATCTTATTAATTACTTGGTGCTACTCCTAAATTCCTTCGAATGCATTCTTTTTCAGTTCTATCTTTTCATGTCTTGCTAGTCATCCATCTCAACATCGTCATATCAGCTACACTCGTCCTATGAGTATGTTGTTCCTTGATTGACCAACATTTTGTCCCATAAAGCATGACCAATCTTATGGCTATCTTATAAAATCTCCCCTTCAGTTTGATTGGCATGTGACGATCCCCATTGATCATGATGACCATAGGTTTTGTGTGGACATGATATTAATGCCATAATTACTATACGTGTTTACTCTAAATTGTACATCTATTGATGGGTTACATAGAGGGATTATCCAGTTGTCTTTAGGCACATTAGAGTGGACAAAACGACCGTTCCCTAGGGGAGTGTTGTGGACCATGGATCTTGTCTAGAACCATTTATGTAGGTTTGGGCCACCTGCAGTAGTAGGTGGGCATCCAATGTGAAAAGACCAATGATGAGTCAGGATGGCGGTCTTCACCATCGGGCACAATGACGACTGTCGAGTTGGTGCATTTAGCTACCTCACATAGGAGTGAATGTTCATGGATATGGGATCTTGATACTAGATTCTCTGGACACTTGCATTGGAGCGCTTCAAGTCTTTGGATCAGGAGGCCCATCATGTCCAATCATGATTGACTTATGTACCAGCTGACTAATCTTTCAACCTTACGTATGGGGAGTTCAAGTTCCTAGCGTAATGTACTTGGGCATTCACGAGTAGTGACTCATATGTGGGTGTGGTTGGGTGCACGCTTTGAGATACGGTTGAGATCCATATGATCCCACAGGATCCACTAGTTGCCTAGGAACACTTTTTGTTTTCTTAGATTATAGAGATTAGACCATTCATCAAGTTATTTGTAGTTGTGCCCAACATTGAAATGGTTTTTACATATTTTCAACCGTTGAACTTTTACATTGATTGTTAAAAAAGTTTTCATCGCACTTGATGGCAATCCGATCGCAAGATCTTGTGGTCCACCCATTAATTTGCATAGGTATTGGATCAAGGGAGGATGGTCATGGAATAGTGGAGGAATTGTGTCAATTTGGTACAAGGAGCAAGTATGAATCCTTAGTGCAGTGGGGGGGTTAGGGGACTAGGGACTTGACTCAATATAGATCGTCAACCCTTTGGAAAGGAGTTTGTTTAGTGAAAGCAGCTTTCTTACAAGGTGTGGGGTTCTCCATTGGTAACGTTGAAAAAAAAAAATCATATTTTGGGAAGATGCGTGGGTGGACTCTTTTGCCCTAAAAGAGTTGTTTCCCTCCATCTTCAGTTTAGCGATAGATCCCTCCATTTTGGTGAAGAAATAGATTTTCTCATATTGGAGGGGCGATAGTGTGGGATCCCCTGTGTACGCGTCTCCTTCGAGTTGACAAGGTGGAAGAGTATGTTAATCTGTTGGAGCGCATTCACGTTATTGTCTCGGATGTTTTTGAACCAAATAAGATGGTGTGGAGAATCGATAAGATTGGCGATTTTCGATCAAATTGTGTTCCCCCCGGGATTGTAGCATTTGAGTAGCTTGTTGAAAGAAAGAGTCTTTAACATGGATAATCTGAAGAAAAGTGGAATGGTGCTTCCTAGTGTGTATATTATGTTTATGTGTATGCAAAATGAAGAGACGATGGACCACCTTATTGTTCATTACACCCTGTTAGGTCCAATATGGGCTGATATCTTGGGTCAATTTCATTTGTTGTGGAGCCACCCAAGCTCGGTAGACCATTGCTTGCTTGCATAGCATGAATATGCGAGGTGTTTTAATAATACCAACAAATCAATGGAAGGCATCTCCCATAGAATCAGATTACTAATTATAGAATGAGCTTCTTCGGTTTCCAAGCTTAAGGGTAGCAATATCCAGTTTCTTGGGATGTAGCATAGTCGCCGCCTCAGCGTCTCTTTCTACTTGTTGTTTCTTGCTTTGCATTGTTTTAATAAAATTTCGTTATCTTTCAAAAAGAAAAAAGAAAAAGAAAAAAAGAAGAAGAAGAAGAAGAAGAAGAAGAAGAAAGAAGTCTCACAGAATGAGGTGTACTATAACAGATGCACCTCATGAAACCCTAAGTCCTTGTATGTAGATTCTATCATATTGAGAGAGAGCACCTAGCAAAAGAAGGATCTTAGATGTCCCTACCCCTGAGTGTCACTAGAGAGAAGATATAGGGGGAGAGATCTTCTCTCCCTTCTTCCACATCCACATGTCCACATGTGTGGGGTTCACTGTGCGTACAACTCTCATTGCGCACGCCCTAACCTTGCTCTAGGTGTGTGTGTGTGTGTGTGTGTGTGTGTGTTGGCTCTCTGCTTTCTCCTTCATTTGGAATATATCGAGGATAGATCTTTACTAGAGAATCGGTCTCAGCAATATCCATGGACCAAAAAATCAATTTTGAATGAATTCTACATAAGGATCCTAAAATAATTAAAATATAATATTTTTTGAAAGTTTAAATTCCGTAGTATTTCTAAAAACTCTAACACTAAATTCCTGTTTTCCCTACTAATTTTTTGCCTACAAACGTGTTTATATTGACCTTAATTGCTAAATATACTTATTGATCAATTAGCAAAAGGGGCATAAATGATGAACTTGCCAATTTAAAAATAAATAAATAAATTCCCTCATAAATGAAGTTGGGAAACGAAAGGCCCATTTTTTAGGCAATGATATGATGGGTATGATATTTGGGGGAAAAAATGATGGTTAAGAGGGATGACCAACCGAAGGTAGACTCCACGTGATTAAAGATCTATTTTTTTATGACGTCAGGGTGCCCTGGCCCCATTTTAAGGCAAGACTATAATCAATTTGGAACATCAAGTTTCCGAACTATTGCTTGGATGTTAGCATCATCCAGTCAAAGTATTTCTTTTAAGTACTGAGCAATCAAAGGTAGACCCTACATCATAAATAATAATCAAATAATTTTCCTAGCATAATAAATATGGATCATCCTAATGCAGGGGCATTTCACACCGAGCTCGAGTGAGGTAGCCTGTGGGATGTGGGGACACACTCGGGGTGGGTGACCCATGTGATTTGGGGCCCACGGGGAGGTCTCGCGTTCGAGACTCTTCACCGGGGGTGATTGATGCAAGAGCATTTCACACTGGGCTCGAGTGGGGTAGCCAGTGGGATGCGGGGACACACTCGGGGTGGGCTGCCCATGTGATTTGGGGCCCACGAGGGGAGTTCGGCCGAGGTTCTGACCCATGAGATGTGGGGCCTGGGCTATGAGATAAAGAGATTAATTCGCCATACTCTAACAGTTCGGGCTTTTAGAGCAAGTGGTAAATTGTCCTGTATCAAATTAGTATCAGAGCGGGAGGTCTCGTGTTCGAGACTCCTTACCAGGGGTGATTAATGCAGGGGCATTTCACACCGAGCTCGAGTGGGGTAGCCCGTGGGATGCGGGGACACACTCGGGGTGGGTGACCCATGTGATTTGGGGCCCACGGGGAGGTCTCGTGTTCGAGACTCCTCACCGGGGGTGATTAATGCAGGGGCATTTTACACCAAGCTCGAGTGGGGTAGCTCATGGGATGCAAGGACACTTGGGGTGGGCGGCCCATGTGATTTGGGGCCCACGGGGGGGGGGGGGGGGTTCGGTCGAGGTCCTAACCTATGAGATGTGGGGCCTGGACTATGAGATTAAGGGATTAATTCGCCATACTCTAACAGTTCGAGCTTTTAGAGCAAGTAGTTAATTGTCCTGCATCACATCCACTTCCCAACCAATGCTTAATTGTTAGGGTCATCCAATCAAAGTGAATTCTTGCGATGAATTTAAAAAAAAATAACGGTGGGCCTGCATAATAGAGGTAAACAATCACATACAAGATCAATTTCTGGTCGCGTAGAAAAGCTTCTGCATAATCTCTTTCGGATTGAGCCAACATCCGTTACAATTGTTCATTCTATTTAAAGAATCTCCATCCATAACCGTACGTGAGATTTTCGTCTCATACAGCTCCTCCCTTCTGTGCATAGTAATAAGGCGAATAATCCATGGAATACAAAAAGATTGAAATATTCTTATTATGAACTAACAAGGGCTAGTGTTTTTAAAAGAGATCTCTAGTTTAAAATGGACCATCCATTTTCTTACAATTGATGTCATGGTTAGGATATGTTTATCGATTTTTCGTAGGATGTAATAAAAGGTGAGCATTGTGTCATGGATGGTCATAAATCAACAACTAGACCTTTATTATAATCACTACGATCATTGGTTTCTTCTAGAGATATCGGTTTTCCCCTTTGTTTCTTTCTAAAGACGCCTTGGGGCTTCAATGGAGCTTGGTGGTTTCCATGAATCCCGACTTCTTGCTCCAAGATCTCCAAACATGGTTTGGTTTTTTACTGTAATCTTCGACCTAACAATCTTATCATCCACTATCTTGATCTAATTTTTGTTTGAGTTTCCTTATGTCCATCAGAAAACCTCGATAAAATCATCTTCATAGGTCAGATTCCCTGTGTTGGTCTGGTGGCCCCCATTATTAGACGGTCAGACTGGGGTCCCCTTTTGGTTGCTCTAATGTTTGGTTCCTCATTTTGGGCATCCCATTAGAACTTTGGTCATTCGAATTCTTTAGGTCTTTGGGGTCTTGATTAGGTGAGATTAAGATCATAGATGAATCTTCTAATATATGAGAAGAATTCCGCAAAGTGAGAATCCTCATCTGGGTCGGCAATGTCACCAAAATTCCATCAGCTATGAACGTCTCGGTGTGGAAGACTTTCGTAGACATTAGGGTTCTTCAAGAAGGTTCTCTGGAGCACCAGATGTGGCTTAAAGTCGAGGTGAGGCAAATTCGTAGGTTTAATTCCTGCTCCAGTTGTCGGAGTGAAAATGACCATTTCTAGATTCCTCTTCTTGCTCTGGAGTCTTGTAGACCAAAGGGACATGGCAGATATGCAAGTGAACCTTGATCGATTGCTAGCACTCGTGCACAGGGGGGCAGGTCACGTGGAAGTCGTGATTTGGAACAATCCCCCCTCTGAAGTTAGCATCTGCCATCGTCCCCCTCAAATCTCACCCCCTAGTGTGGACCCTAAGCATTGGATGGTCGAGATTGGCCCCGGATGTGCATCAATCCTCGTTGTTGCTCCTTCTCGTCAATTTCTCACCCATCAAGATAGCTCCTCTTATGGGACTATTCCTTTTATAGACGTTGGCTCCTTGGCCATGTAATTGGTCCCTTTGACTTTAATGTTGTCCTCGAGTGCAATTAATCCTAATGATAGCATTTCGCCTCTTTCTCTAAGAGACATAGAAAAGCACCCATTTCAACATCAAAGAGGCCTCTATGAGCACATTGTTGTACGCGGTTTTCAATTTATCGTTGCTAATATTGATAATATCTCAATATTATCGTTACTGCAACACGTGCAATATCAAGACCACAATCTTTCGTTTCCTTTCCAGTTGTTAATGATTTTTTGGCAAAATATCATGAGCTGCTGATATTTTGCAATATTGATGGATGCTTGGATGAATGATTGAATGGTTAAATGGAAACTAACTGTGTATACATTCTTTTTGCAAACTTTTTATTCATAACTATGCAAATGTGTATTTTTTGCATCTCTTTAAGTTTCACTGAAAATTCTACCATTTTTTCCATGTTTTCCCGCATTTCCGGTTATAAACGATATTATTGTCGATATCGATATTGTTTCCATATCCCCGGCCAGAGAAACTTATAGCGATACCGATACTTCGAACGCTACTTGGAGGAATCTTTGATCCACCAACCCCAAGGGCCGATTCTGTATATCCTTGCCAAAACCTTTCTCCATATGCTTTTATCCTCCAAAGCGAACCGCCATAGCCGCCCCCAATAAAGGCTTACCTCTTCCCATCTCAAGAGATGGAACTTTTTCCTTTGCTCTTTCCCCTCCATAGGAAGTCACGTCAAAGTTTTTCCAGCTTGTCCAACACCGATATTGGGCATTTGAATAATTACATGTGGTATAAAGGCATGTTGGTGAACGTTGCTTTGATCGATGTCAAACGACCTCCCAAGGATAAATGATGGTTCTTCCGGAAAGACAGTTTCCTCTCAATGCATTCTTTGACTGGGTCACATAGATACTTTGCCAGTTTGCCTATACATAAAGGCAACCCAAGATATGTAGAAGGGAAGGATCCTACTTCGCAGCCAAAAAGATCTGTGCATGATACAACAATTTTCTGCAGATTGTCTATCGTATCTTTATTTGCATCATAGAAAAGGATGGTGCCATCTGCAAACTAGAGACGAGCGATTGATATTCTTGACTCACCAGTTTTAAATCCCCAAATTAGACCCACTTTCTGGCCTTTGATGAGCATCTTGCGGAAAATGTTAAGCATTTTGATCAATGATTCACTTTCTAATCTCCCTTTATACTATATGTCATTCTTTTGATGTCCAAAATCTGTTAATCTGAAGATTGACAAGCTTTGTAGAAACTTTATTTGGCAAGAAAGATCCAAGTTTGGGAAATTTCACCTTCTTAATTTAATTGTAATGAGATTTGCAAACCTTTTTCTAGAGGGCGGGGTAGGTATAAAACATCTAGACCTTGTTAATTCTGCATCATTAGTCAAGTGAATTTGGCATTTTGCGGAGATCTTCTATGGAAATCTGTGATTAAGGTTAAGTATGGTGTGGAGACTAAGGATTGGAGGACGGACTAAAAAGTCCTACAATTATAAGGCTTCTGCCCTACGAAAGGAGATCGAGAAAATGACTAACCACATTTTCGAAAACACTTCTTTCTCATGGGTAATGGTAGAAGGATTAAATTTTGGGTGGATAGTTGGGGCGGGGACCCACCTCTTCAGGTCTCCTTTCCCTTGTTGGCTAGCCTTTACCCTAATCTCGATATTTCAATCATTGATTGCTTCTCATTTAGTGGTCAGAGTGGGATGTGAACACCTCCATTCAGCAGGAATTTAAAAGAGGACCAAATCAATGAGTTTTTAGCTCTCCTTTCTCGTATGCAAGGCTACTTAGTGGACCCAAAGTCTGTTGATTCATTAGTTTGGAGCCACAAAAGGTTTAGAGCTTTCTTGAATAGGTCTCTTCTTCATATCCTATCCTCCTCGGAGTCCTCAACTTCTCTGAGCTACACGGGCTTGCTTTGGTCTTACGGTGCCTCCATGAAGATCGTTGCCTTTGCTTGACTGGTTAGCAAGGGTCAGATTCTCACCATTGACAATCTTTAAAAGAGGGGTCTTGTCCTTCCAAATGTGCGATTCCTCTATCTCGCGGACGCAGAATTAGTAGAGCACTTGTTTCTCCACTGCCCTTTCTCCCCCACTGTTTGGAATGGTGTTCTCTAGCAAGCGGATGTGTCTTAGGTGACGTCCAACTCCATCAAAGGCCACCTCAGATCTTGGAATGTTGGGGATGGAGGGAAACTTGGAAAGAAGAGATGGAAGCCTGCACCTCTGGTAGTTTTGTGGGCTATCTAGTTCGAGAGAAACAGTCGATGTTTCAATAACAAGAAGGTTGGGGGTTCTTTGTAAAGTAGTTAATTCATCAAGGAGTGGGCTCTTTGATTATATGGGTTGTCTTGATCCTGCTGGCTTTTGTGTTTTAATTTTCTTATTGTTGTTCTGCGTCTTTTTATTTTCCCGTTGGATGTTGCCTAATAATATTATTCATCTTTTAAAAAAAATTATCTCTTATACTTGATTGATGGGGACATCACCCGCACGCACGCCACCCTCCTACGCACGTACGCACGGAGGAGGGCCCCACTGTCGATCTGGCTCGATGACGATGTCCATAGAGGGCCTCCTGGTTAGAAGACGGAGTTTTGATTCAAAAGAGTGGGCCCGATAGTCAAGTAAATCCCATCATGGGATCTCATGATCGTGGCCCATTAATCGAATTAAGTTCATATTTTAGGTTTTGCTTATTTATGTTATTTAGAACATCATGAACACTTTAGATTTCTTTGATTAGTTTTTATTTTGGTTTACTTCATCGCCAAGTAATATGTTGCACACAAGGCGCGAATTTTGGGGTATAGGATTTTCTTATAAATAGGCACCCCGTGTAGTTCTTTTGATTCATTGAAGAAATAAAAATTCCTGCATGTTTTTTTTTTTCTACTCTGAGTTTTGAGATGTGGAAAAATTCAAGTGGGTGCGAAGCCCTCCTTTTCGAAGGGCTAACTACTGTCATGCGAAGCCACGCCTATCCCAATCCGCCCCTACTATCTTCCATCCATATCTCTCACCTTCTACAACCATCCTTGCTTTGAATCCATCATTTTTTGCAGCAGATCTTCTCCCTACAGCCAGTTTCCATAATCTGGCCCTGCAGGAGGGCTGGAACTTCGACGGAGCACCACGCCCAGGCTGTTCGTCGGATCGACATGAGATTTTGGGGTTTTGAAGCTCAGGTCTAGCCGACCAGACCCAAGAGAGCCCTTTTTGGGTTCGTGAGCCCCATGCACGTGCGGCCAGCCATCAGCACAAATGCGTCAACCACCTCCCTCTTGTTGTCCACGCAAGCGAGTTGGTTCCAGGTTCTTTTCTCCTCTCTTTCACTCCTCTCTCATCTGATTTTCCTAACCCTAACCTTAGATTAGCTTAAATCCCCAATTTCTACCCCTTTTCTCACCATAGGGTTCCTTGAATTGAAATTGGTGAATCCCTTGGATTAGGGGTTGGTTATTGTGCATGTGTGGATGATTTCTATTTCCTTTTGAACATCGTTTGGTCCATAATTTTACTGATCCAGTCCTAGCCCATGTAGGCCTGGACCCGCACAGATTCCCCTTGTTTGAATGTTTGGACTTTTGTGTGGGATGTGGAATTTTTATGTTATTGTTTCTGAATTAGTATGATCTAAGCCTGAAATCTTGCATATCATATTTAAATTTCATGTCCTACATCATTGATCAATATATCATACATTTCCCTAGTCATCGAACAAATGATTAAAATCATCCAATCAAAGTGGCTTTTAAGATGGATGAGCAATAAATGGTGGGCCCACATGACGGACGTTCCAAATCATTTACTAGAGGGATGGATGATCCAAAGGTTGGCCCATATGATGAACATTAGTCAGACATTTTAATGGTAAAACAAATAGAGATCATCCATTTCAACACCCGGTCAAGGGTTCAAGTATCCATAGGTGGTGAAATTCCACTATGGCGTGAGTGTGTGTGCATGTAAAAAAAATTTAAAAATAGAGATAATACATTTCATAACCATAAACCAGATACTTAGGATCATACAATCAAATTCATTTTTTAGGAGAGTGGCGATAGAAGGAGGAGCACATGATGGAAGGTCCATATCACTAACGGGACCCGTTCTAATATGACAAATATGGACTATCCATTTCCTATCCATCGACTAGATGGTTTGGATCATCATAATAGAGTGGTTTTTCATAAGGGTAATCAGAGGTGAGCCTCACATCATAGTAAGTCCACATGAATGGCTGGAACTATTTTAGTATAAATCAATAGGGACCGTCCATTCTGAGATGGATGGGCAATCAAAGGTAAGCCTCTCTCTCTCTCTCTCACACACACACACACACATATGGACCATATGGTATTCTACCAACATGGTCGTGCATAAGCAAAAGTCTTGAGTTAAGCTGAACAACACATGACACTATTGAGAAATTCAAAGCATCTCAAGTAAATAGACAACAAATAGCCCTTAGAGATATCCTCATAGACAAATTATCAAAGGACAAAACAGCTAATTTTATATTTCTGCAGAACCTGTACCATTATATCTGTAACGTCTATGACCCCAATTATGCCTCGGCCCATGTCTGCATTGTGGACCATGCCTCCCACTCTCTTGTAAGCCTATCCAAAAAAAAAGGCCCAAAAATCAGGACCTAAAACAGTTTATTGAAATAAGGATATTGTAATCTTTAAAATTACAGGCAAGGAATGAAACATAAAAGAAATACTTTCTATAGTAACAAACTAATATAAATAATCGAAGTTGGATTTCCATTTTAGGCCTTGCATATTGCAAAGACAACGCAATTCCAGGAATAAATACGACATAGCAGCATTTTCTAACAGTTCAATGAGAGAGAGGACATCAATGATCAGTTTTATGTAGGACATAAATCAGTACAGAGACATGATAATCAAACAAGTCACTATCGATAAAAGAAAGGAATCAACCAAGTCAGTAAAACTGATCAGCCCCCTACTCTTATGCCTTATTGGCTTAAACAAATTAATAGAAAATTCAACTCAGAGAAGAAAATAAAAGCCTCTAAGAAATATAAAAGCACCCTTTCCATAGTTGGAATGATGCTTCTCAAAGAAAGATGAAAATGAACCAAGATTTAAACAGAATAAGAGAAAGGATAGTGTTGTGTCAAGCAGCATGAAAAAAACAATATTAGGTAGATCTGCCAATTACTCATGAAAGAAGATTCAAAAAATCTAAATTAAACTGCAAAACTCCTAAAAAGTAGCAAAAGAATGGCCCAAAAAAGATCTGATCAGTTTTATGTAGGACATAAATCAGTACAGAGACGTGATAATCAAACAAGTCACTATCGATAAAAGAAAGGAATCAACCAAGTCAGTAAAACTGATCAGCCCCCTACTCTTATGCCTTATTGGCTTAAAAAAATTAATAGAAAATTCAACTCAGAGAAGAAAATAAAAGCCTCTAAGAAATATAAAAGCACCCTTTCCGTAGTTGGAATGATGCTTCTCAAAGAAAGATGAAAATGAACCAAGTTTTAAACAGAATAAGAGAATGGATAGTGTTGTGTCAAGCAGCATGACAAAAACAATATAAGGTAGATCTGCCAATTACCCGTGAAAGAAGATTCAAAAAATCTATATTAAACTTCAAAACTCCTTAAAAGTAGCAAAAGAATGGCCCAAAAAAGATCTGCTGTTGAACAAATGTGTACTTTTCCCACAAGTAGAGGTTTTAAATGTTTGTGCTAGATCAAACCATGAAGTTTACCTCAATCAAACGGCCATGCCAATACAAGAACATTCCGCAATTCACCCTCTCCCACTCTAGTTGACTGTAGCCCAAAATCAATCTAACAGCTTTACCCATGATTTTGCCATTCACTATAGCAGTCCGGTTCAGGGACTTTGCCAATGGTCGACTTTTTACCTATCAGAAGAATTGAGCAAGCATATAAAATCCATAGCTATGCACTCCTTGCAGTTGACTAGTTTTCTCTTTCTTATTAATGAAAAATTTACCGATAGAAGCAAAATATTATATGAGGAAGAAGAAGAAGAAGAAGCATGCAATTACCAATGAACCTTGGACAAATATCATCATACGAGGATCTAAGAAAATAACTTCAAAATAAGCTTGAAGTGAATAGTCCAGAGGAACCTGAGAAGCCATGTAAATAGAGATACACATAAATGGTTATAGAATGATGACTTGTTAAAGACTTTAGAGCAAATACACCAAGCTACCCAAATAACTTGAGTGGTGGACAAGCATATCACTCATCAATACAGACATGCATAGATGCAAGCACAAATGCCACATGTGATAGCCAAGTTGGCAAGCATCTAACAACGTAAGTATGCATGGCTGCATATGCATTCACTTGAAGGATGATTAAATAGCTTGACCAAAGTTGCAGAACCCACAAGACCAAAATACATTACCACAAAATTATATAATGCTATAGATTCAGCCTAGACAAGAGAATTGTCACCTTCAGCAAACAAGACATAGCATGGGTAACAACAATAGGACCAACCTGCTTGCTAATTTGTCCGGGTCGTGACCTAATCCGCTCAGAACGAATAACTATATCACCCTGCTTCTGATTTGGAGAACTCTGATCTGTCCACTTCATACTATACTTCAAACCCCATCTATCCAAATTCCATATGTATATTTGTGTGCCAGTATGTTCCCCAAACAATCCTAATTTCTCACCAATAAAATACTCATTGAATGGTGAAAATTCCCTTATGGCTTTCAAATGAGCATTTGCTGATGCTTCAGAGTTGATACTTGTGTCCACCTCCATAAAATTTTTACGTCTGCAGTAGCTTACAATAGGAATCTCAATATTCTGCAATAATGTACACATGTATAGTCACTTGTTATGAAATGGAAAACTTAGAAAGAAAGACCTGGTTAAGTGCCAACAGAACAATATAGCAGAAATTACAGAGGAACCCGTTCATGCCAGATTACATCTTTGTCTTCATTGAAAGTTTGCGACAGTAAGGCTACGGATCTAGAGTGGGAAGTTTGGGTGAGAACAATGGCATCCTGTCCAAGCCTCATAGCTCCAGTCTGTGAAGATATAATGACCAAAATCAACACAAATCATGAGGAACAGATCGCCAGAACAACTGAATCAGGTTGGAAAAGTCACTTCCTTCTTTCACCATAAAACATTGCTAAAAATAATAAATGGATATAATAATATAACAAATTTTCAAAAGCTGAATGTAATTTGCTATTAAAATCATGATGCAAATAACATCATATAAGCCTCTCCCCCCAGAAATTTTGGGCTGGCTTTTAAATAGTAGATTGGCAAAAGTTCCACGATCAGCTGCTCAACAGAAAATCAACTTCCTCTTTAACATATGCATACAAGTCAAAAGTTCTGTGTGGATGTGTGAAAGCAAATATCGCAAAATGTGCATAAACGACGTGGCATCTTCCATGTGGTTTTGTGGAGTACATTGTCAATAGAAACATTTATGCAAATATTCTTAAGAGGTATTGACATATAGCACCCTCAATGCAAACAAGTCAAATAACCCCCTTTTCGTATTCCCAAATAAACACTGTTGTTTTCCATGTACAGTAAAAACCCAACCTGTGGTTAACATCGGCTGGCAAACTGTACAGAATTGTGACAGAACCATTCAAGATGATGAAGATGATGATCAATCATCATCATCTAAGCCTCATCCTAGTTAATTGGGGTCGGCTACATGAATCATGTTCCGCCATTCCACTCTATCAATGCCTATGGCCATACCTTCATTTAGGCAACATGTCATCAAGTATTTTCTTACTGCACATGACCAAACCATCTAAGTCTACTTTCCCTCATCTTATTATCTATCGATGCTACTCCTAAGCTCCCTCGAGCGCTTTCATTTCTAATTATATCCTTCCTTGTCTTGCCGCTCATCCATCTCAACATCCTCATTCAGCTACACTAATCCCACAAACATGTTATTCCTTAACTGCCCAACATTCTATCCCATAAAGCATGGCTGGTCCTATAGCTATCCTATAAAAGTTCCCTTTCAGTTTAAGTGGTACAGGATGATAACATAAAACTCCAGCTGCACATCTCCATTTCTTCCACATAGCTTGAATTCTACGGGCAACATCCTTTTCAATCACTCCACTGATGAATTATTGACCCAAGGTATCAAAAGTGTTCATTTTAGGAAGCATCTAGGTCAGCAATCTTAACTAACCATGGTTACTTTTCGACCCAATGTATCGAAAGTGGTCATTGTAATAAACTTTTTTTCGTCTAAAAAGATCTTTTTACCCTTGTGCTATATAAAGACAAGAAAATTGACCCTTTTTTTTTTTAAGGCAACAAACTGAAAAATGCATTAAAAAAGGAAAGAGGATACAAAGGAAAGAAAAAGAGAGAAGCAAACAGAAAAAGAGGCGAAACTGCTGAGATAGCAGAAGAGCCCTAGCTACCTAAAAAGCTAAAATCAAAATTTAACAGATCCTGAACATTAACAGCCCATTCGATAACCATCTTCTTCGCCCTAGAACCCACAGATGTAACAGAGGAAGAATTATCGTTGAAACATCTCTCATTCCTTTCAGTCCAAATAGCCCACCAAATGGCAAGGATTGCCATGCGCCAAATGATGGATTTGAGCTTCCCAAGCTTAAGGCCATTCCAAGAGGCTAGGAACTCGGTAGTAGATTCAGGGGCGCACCAAGAAACCGAAAACCTCTGATAGAGATCAGTCCAAATAGGCAAAAAGAAAGAGCAATGAACCAGTAGATGATTAACATATTCAACCTCCTGCATACAACACAAACAGATATTTACGATCTGCATGCCTCTCTTAGCCAAGTTGTCTACCGTAAGGATTCTATTGCGACCCGCAAGCCATCCGAAGCATATGAATTTAGGAGGGACCGGGTATTTCCAGATGAAGGGGTTGGCGTCGCAATGAGAATGCGCTGCAGGATATATGAGAGTATACAGGGACTTCACGAAGAAAGAGCCTGATTTGTCCAGAGACCACCCAATATTGTCGGACTGAGAAAAGAGAGGCATTGTCTTTGAAATGCAGTCCTGAAGGTCCGTAAATTCCTTGATTTCTTCATCATTCAGGTTCCTGATACATCTAATATCCCAGACAGTTTGCATCGACGATATGGAATAGCATCTGTTGATGCAAATATCTTTGTCGGGGGAGAGCTGGTCGATTTGAGGAATTTGAAATTTGAGCGGCTTTTTCCCCACCCACATATCTTGCAAGAAGCGGATAGAAGACCCATTACCTAAGACATAGCTGCAGTTTTCGATCACCAGATTTTTAGCGGAAAGGACTCCTCTCCATATATGCGAAGCCTTGTAATACGAAGAATCTTTTGGCCACCATCCACCATGAGATGAACCATACTTCCCTTTAATAATCGAGGTCCATAACACGTCTTTCTCTGTCGCAAATCTCCAAGCCCATTTCCCAAGCAATGCAGAATTCATAAGTTTTCAAATTTTTTACGTTAGCACCTCCCTCCCTGAACAATTTGCAAACTTCATTCCACTCCAACAAATGGAACTTCCTCTTATTTTCCTTGCCAAACCAAAGAAAATCCCTTCTAATTTTTTCAATCGCCTTTAGAACCGTGGCTGGACATCTGAATAGAGACATAAAATAGAGGGGAAGGCTAGAAAGGGCTAACTTGATCAAAGTCAAACGACCGCCCAACGATAAATATCGACATTTCCACGATGCCAGGTTTTTGTGAAACTTGTTGATAACTCTGTCCCACAAACTTCGGCAGGGGTCCTACAGCAACGGGGAGGCCGACAACTGACGTCGAGAAGGAATCAACCTGCCACCCGAGCATAGCTGCAAAGGATTGAATCGTCGGAGAGGACGTTAACTCCAGAATCTTTGATTTACTCATGTTGATCCTGAGACCAGAAACCGTTTCAAAACAACGCAATGTGATAAGGAGATTCCTGATGCAATCCGACGATGCGCCAGAAAAGATGGGGGTATCATCAGCAAACTGAATATGGGTAATGGGATTAGCTAGGCTGGGCATCACAATTCCGCGAAGAAGGCCTTGCGCCTGCCCTCTGATCAGCATTTGAGACAATGCCTCACCAACAATTAGGAAAAGAAGGGGGGAGAGGGGGTCCCCCTAGCGCAACCCTCTCGAACTTTTAAAGAAGCCCTTTGGAGATCCATTAAGGATAATAGAGAAGTGGGTAGAACCGATGCAAGCCTTAATCCACCTTCTCCATCTGATCCCGAAGCCCATACGAGAATGAATGTACAGGAGAAAATTCCAATCAACATGGTCGTAAGCTTTTGCAACATCCAACTTGTAGAAAATCCCTTTCGACTTAGACTTATCACAAGAGTGAAGAACTTCATTAGCAATGAGGGCTCCATCCAGAATTTGTCTGCCTTTTATAAACGCATTCTGATGAGTAGATATGAGTCTTCCGATGACCTTGGAGAGACGAGCATATAAAATTTTCGCAAGGATTTTGTATGGACTCCCTATCAGACTGATCGGTCGGAATTGAGAAAAAGAGTTAGCCCCTGCCACCTTCGGGATAAGAGAGATGAAGGAAGCGCCGAGACCTTTTGAAAGTCTTCCTCTGACATGAAATTCCTGAACAAATGACAGGACATCATGGCGGACTGACTCCCAAAAGATCTGATAGAAACTCATCGGGAACCCATCTGGCCCTGGGGACTTGTCCCCACCTAAGGCATCAACGGCAGCTTTCACCTCATCTTCTGAGAATTGGGCCTCTAATAAGTCAGCATTTGCCCTCTCCAAAGTGTTAAAAGAAATATTATCTAGGCGCGGCCTTATCCACTTTTTATCTGTTAGGAGCTGTTTGAAATGAGAGATGGCAATACCTTTAATCTCCGATTTGTCCTCAATTTTGTTCCCATTATCAGAAATACTGAGGATAGCCTTGAACCAGGCCTGCATCTTAGCCATGTTATGAAAAAACTTTGTATTTTTATCACCATCAGTGATCCATCTGATTCTGGATTTGATCCCCCAGGAAGCTTCATCTTCAAGAGCTATATTCGACAGGTCCTGAATTATGCTAATTCGCTTGGACAAGGATTCAACCGAAAGCGGGGCAACTTCAAACTCTAAGTGTATTCTCTGAAGGTTGGAAAGAAGGGCTTCAACTTCGGCCTCTCTCTTTTGGACTACCTGATAGCGCCATTCCTTGATCTTGGACTTGAGAAGTATGAGTTTACAGAGCAGCTTATGGCTCGCATAACCGTCTACCTTGAAGCTAGACCACCATTCAACTATGTTTTAACGGAGACCCTTTGATTGAAGCCAAAAGGAATTAAACTTGAAAGGCTTCAGACCCCAGTTGTCGTCCTCCACAGTTAGAAGGATCGGACAATGATCAGACATGGTTCTCGGCAGAGCTATTTGCTTAAGATGAGGGAAGACTTCCATCCATTCGAGAGAAACGAGGAATCTATCTGGACGTGTCTGAATAGGAGCCGCCCCGCCGTTAGTCTAGGTGAATTTGGCTCCTAATAGAGGTAAATCAATGAGCTACTGATGCTGAATCCACTCGGAAAATTCAAACATAGCAGAAGATGGTCTTATCTTTCTGGAATGATCTTCAGTAAATCGAGTAATATTGAAGTCACTGACCACGAAGGACGGACCTATAAAGGATTGTCTGACCTGGGTTAGCTCATCCCAGAAATCATCCCTGACTGAATCACCGTTAGGCCCATAAACAACAGATAAAAGACATTGGAAAGGAGAAGACTTATCTTGAAGTTTAACCGACACCGAACAAACGCCGCAGGAGGAAGAGAGGAGATCCCACTTGGACGATTTCCAGGCAACAAGAATACCTCCCGATGTACCGACAATATCCAATGCAACCCACTTAGCATCGTTCGCCCTCCACAAGGTAGCAAGCAAACTGTCCTTGAAAAGAGGAACTTTAGTCTCCTAGAGACACCACATCCAGATTACACCTAGTAATGGAAGCTTTAATCAGACTCCAATTGCGTTTGGAGCCAACCCCCTTGACATTCCAAGAAATTATCTTTATTGGCTAACTACAATTCCCCGGTTTCCCTGTCTCCTGGGTTTATAAGATGAAGCTGAAATAAACCCATAATTGGCTTCCAGACGCTGCAATTCGTGACTGGTGGAAATTTTAGCTAATTGTTTTCCTGCAGATTTGCGCTTTTCAATGGGTCTCCCTCTATTCTCAATACACTGAAACAAAGCAACATAGTCTTCCAGCCGGTCTCCGAAGGACAAACCAAGGGATCTCCCAACCTTCTCAATGGCATCTCTAATCCATCTCTTGTTCTGAATCTTAGCCAATAGATCGGCCCTATTCCTTTCTGATGGTTCTTTCTCAATCTGTGCGTCCGCAATCATCTGCAAAGGTTCTGCCATTAGAACATCACTAGAGGTTGTCTTGAAATAACGTAATCGAGACCAGCTCCGACGCGTCAACCGATGGAGGGGAGGAAAAGAATGGAGAGGATGGACAAGATTGATATTCTGAAAGGTTGTCTCTCCCAGTAGAGTCAATTTCAGGATCGAAAGACGGACTTGGATTAGAAGAGCAAATCGGAGTAAGAAGGAGGTTGGGGGTTTTCCAGCCGAGTGTGGGAGAATTGGGTCGATTCGGGTATACTGGAATAGTGGGGGGTAGAGTGGGGGTAGAGGAAATAGATGTTGACGGGTGATGGATAATTAATAATGAGGAATCCGGATTCGGATCCAGGCCCGGGTAAGAGTACTCGCTCGGATATGTAACATTGGAAAGAGGGGCCTAGATATCTGACGCCCGTCCCCATGCAAGGCCCGGGAGAAGCAAAACGAGACACGTGTCCCATAAAGCGTGAGGAGAAGGGAGAGCGTGACGGAGCAATAAGTGCTTCTGGCGACAATTGATGACATGATTCAGTAACCGACATGTATTTGGAAGACTCCCCCGGATAAACGGCTGCCTGCGCTTTCTCCGAAGCTGACATGTCAGCTATCGCTCCACGCGTCAGCGGGTCCATTGACGTTAATGAATCTGCAGACGGGCGAGATGGAGCTGGTACAGGAGAAGTCGACCGAAGCGACAGAAAGACACGTCTCCCGGAGAACGAGTGTAAGATCCTCTCCGCTGCAGACGTTAGATAGACTGGCAGGCTTCTGTGATGGTGCTCCGCAGGAGTAGCGACCTTGTACACCTTCTGGTGTAAGCTGGTGGTTCTTCGTCGGCGCCGGCGGAGTTCCTTCTCTGATGCGCCATAGGTCACCCCACCGAGGGAGCGAGTCATCCTGAGCTTCTTTGATGACTGGAAATTCCAGAGAGCGATCGTCAACCAACACTTTAACAGATGAAGGCGGCAAAACTCCCTTCTTTCTCCTAACTCTCACCCTGATGACGCCGACCTCCTCCTCGAGTTTTGTCTTAGGGTCCAGTTCAAGATATGATCCCAGGTAGGCAACAAAAGAAATGAAGAACTCATCGAACCACAATCCCAATGGAATTCCCCATATTTGGAACCAAACATTTTCCACGCCAAAGATGGAAAAGTCTTCCCACTTCAGGACTCTGGCCACCGGACCGCCAGAATGTAGATGACCTGCCATCAATTGCATATCTGGATTAATTCCCGGGCACACCTTCACCCAGAGTTCGTTATATCCCAACGGTTTTATCTTGTAGTTGCCTGGCCGAAAGTCCGTAGTTTCAGCGATCCAGTCTTTCACCTGAGATATGGAGGCACCTTCCTTACACAAAATGACAATCGTATCCTTTAGGTCGTCTCTAGCCCTTTGAAAGTTTACTATATTGACTGAAATGGGAACATCCTCCTTTAGAGGAGGAGAGCCAGGGTTGATGATAGGAGTAGGCATGGCTTCGGACAAAGGGGAGATACTGTGAGGAGAAGTGGGTGCATTGTTCAGAAGAGCCTCCTTGAAAGAGACGGGCATCGAGGTGGTAGAAAGAGGAGAGGGAAAAGTAGGGGGGTTCATGGGCTTGAGACGATACACCTTCGTGGCGGCAAGGGAGGCTTAAGGGGAGGGATGAGATTTAGGCTGAATCTCGCCCTTTGAACCAGCAATGGACATCCTGCAAACTTAACACCGTGCAACATATCCACGGCTCTAGCGAGCTCAGCTTCAGACGACATACAAACCAGCGCAAAGCCTCTATAAGCTCCAATATTCCAGTCTCTAGGCATCACCACGCCCATAACTGCACCCGCACGGCCAAATATCCACTCGATATTAAGTGGAAACCATCCCCTCGGAAACCCTTTCACAAACAGGGTAGGATACGCTACTCGATTCCTGGCGGAGGGACCCACAGTTCTAGACTTCCGACCAGGAACAGTCTGCCAAACCTTCTCACTCTGTCCTGCTGCTTTGGTTCCAGGCAAAGTAAGAGCCTTATTCTCCGTAGTATTCAAACCTCTTGAATCCGACGAGTTCTCGCTCGACTTCCTGGAGTTGATAGTGGAGCAGTCTCCCCATCTTCGTGGAACGGTGTCGCTCGGCTTCGTCATCTTCGTGGAACGGTGTCGCTCGGCTTCGTCATCTCCCTTATTATGGATGCTAGTCAAGATTGCGCAAGTAACCTCCAATTTTTTGGAGATCCAACCACCGTTAACATGGGCCCACCAATGTCACAAGATTCGAACCGCTTTTAACAGACACCAACAATGTCATATGATCTAGACTGTCGCATGGTTGACGGGTTGAGGTAATGTGGGCCACGCCATTATTAGATGAAGTTCAACATGTGTCATGCAAGATCCAAGCTGCTTCTAAAATGGGTCCCACGAATGTCAAACGATCTGGACTGTCACATGGTTGAGGTGAGATCCAAATCGTTCATAATTCGGTTTTCAAGACTTGGGAGACGAAGAGGGAAAGGAAGAGGAAGGGTAGAAATGAGAGGTAGAAACATTGGATAAGGGTAGAAGAGGGTTAGGTTAGGTGCTTTAACCGAGGGTTAAAAATATCATTTACGAAAGAAAACAAAAAGTTTTACAAACCCAACTATCAGCATCATGGTGCCTCTGAGGTAATCCTTTTTGTTTATATTTTTTTCCTCTATTGAGTGGTCCTAATAAAAGTAATGTTGCCACTTAAAAAAGAAAAAAGACAACACCTTGACAACAAACATTTTGTAGCAACAAAGTCTCTCGTAAATCTGGTGTCTCTTGCCTCATTAATCGATTTACATTTCAGAACTAAAATGGCAATCTTCTATTTGTAGATCAGCAGCTTCGATCAACATTTCTTTTGTCAAGAATAACATCAAACAAATATAAACCGTAGAATAAGCTGTGAAGTGGATCCTCAGATACCTGGTAGGTACTGTGGATATAGGGCTATGTTATGGAGGATCGGAAATCAAGCTACAAGGATACGTAGATTCAGATTTGGCAGGAGATATCGACAGCAGAATAAGCACTACAGGTTATGTCTTTACTCTGGATAGTGCTGCAGTCAGTTAGGTCTCTCAGTTATAGAAGACAGTATCTATCAGTACGACGAAAGCAGAATATGTTGTGGTTACAGAAGCGTGTAAGGAGATGGTATGGATGCAAGGTTTCATGGAAGAGTTGGGTAATAAGCAAGCAGATTGCAAGCTGTACAGTGACAGTCAGAGTGTAATACACTTGGCTAAGAATTCAGTCTTTCATTCAAGGACCAAGCATATTGACATCAGATATCACTTCATACGTTTGTTACTGGAAGATGGATCGATTGCTCTGGAGAAGATTCATACAAGTGAGAATCCTGCGGACATGGTGACCAAGGCAGTCACACGGGAGAAGCTGAAGCTTTGTTCAGCTTTGATTGGTATTCAGGCTTGAAGACGGGGAGGTGGTGCACTCCGAATGAAGAAGACGAAGGTTTAAGGCGATGTGTCTCCAAGTGGGAGATTTTTAAGATGTGGAGCCACATCTGGGACCGTCTTCGACCGGTCGTGAGCCATGCTCGACCGGTTGTAGGGTCCGGCTCGACCGGTCATGGACCGGTTCGACTCAAAGTCCAGCGAGCATCGTTTTTTGATCCCGAGGTGCTCGACCGGTTGTGGCCCATTCACGACCAGTCGTAGGGGGTCACTCGACCGGTCGTAGTTACGCAGATTCGTTCCGCGATTTTGCGCGGATTTCGTGTCGCAAGTCCTTTCGCAACTGGGATGCGGAAAGGGGAGTTGCCTAAACTATATATAGGTGTTCATAGGGCTTTTCTAGGTAATTGGAATATTGGGAAAATAATTCTAAGGTGTGGGCAAAGGGTTTTATATGTTCTTCCAAGGAAGAGGTTAGTATATTGCCTTGTAATCTTTGTTCTTCATAGTGGAAGTTTGCATCCGTGGTTTTTTACCCTAGTTTAGGGTTTTTCCACGTATATCTTGTCTTGTGTTTTGTTTTGGATTGCTTTGATCTACTTCTAGTTTATATTTCTTCTTGTTTATCGTTTGTGGATGAGGCCTGAGATTGGATTTAGGCTCACTGCGTTGTTGGCGTGCTGCGCAACATCCCCTCCCCCCTCCCTTCACGAAAATAGGTTGCATACCTTTTCCCGCTTTATAAGGTGGAATTTACAATAGAGAAGCTTTGATGAGCATCAGTCTTCCACCTCAAAGAAAGATGGCGGCTTTTCCATTGCGATAATTTCCCTTCAAACCATTCTAATACCTTATCCCAAAGGTGTTTAGTTGGCTTCTAATGCAAGGAGGAAAGCCAAGATACATTAATGGAAAGGAGCCTAGCCTGCAACCAAATACTTCGACAAAGCCAAAAACCTCTTCTTTTGTCATCCATATGCCTAACATCTCACTTTTGGAAAGGTTAACAATGAGACCCAAGACAGCTTGAAAACATCGAACAATCTTCCCCGTATTTTCCACCACTTCTTTATCCTCATCACATAAAAAGAATGATGTCGTCAGCAAATTGAAGATGAAAAAGTTGGACACTCGCATTTGCCACCTTAAACCCACAAATGAGGTCAACCTCTTGACCATTGACCTTTTTCTAGCATTTTACTGAGGGCTAAAGCCACCACTAAGAACAGAAACGAAGATTGAAGATCGTCTTGCCTAAGTCCCCTTGACGACTTGAAAATGTCTTTCAGGGACTTGTGATGGGGACATCCCACGCACGCCGTCCACACGTGCACGCACACCACCCTCCCTACGCTCGTACGCCAAAAGAAGGAGGGCCCCACCGTTGATTTGGATCGATGACGACGTCCAAGGAGGGCCCCCAAGCTAGAAGACGAAGTTTTGATTCAAAAGAGTGGGCCCGTTAGTCAAGAAAAGCCCATCATGGGATCTCATAGTCGTGGCCCACTAGTCAGATTGATTTCATATTTTAGATTTTGCTTATTAATGTTATTTAGAACATCATGGACACTTTAAATTTCTTTGATTAGTTTTTATTTTGGTTTACTTCATCGCCAAGTAATATGTTGGGCACATGGCGCGAGTTTTGGGGTATAGGATTTTCTTATAAATAGGCACCCCTTGTAGTTTTTTTCATTTGATTGAAGATTAATAAAAAATCTGCGTTTTCCTACTCTATGAGTTGTGAAACCTAATTAGGTGCGAAGCCCTCCCTTCATCGAAAGGTTAACTACCGTGGTGCGAAGCCACATCTATCCCAATTCGCCCCCATCAATCGCCATCTCTACTACCCATCTTCTATCATCTCTTCTTCTCATCTCACCCCATCATCTACACTTCGAATCAATCATCTATTGCAGCAATTCTCCTCCCTACAGCAGAATTTCATAATCTAGCCCTACGGGAGGGCTGAAACTTCGGCGGAGCACCACGCACAAACCGTACATCGGATCAAGCTGAGATTTGGGGTTTTGGAGTGCATCCCTGGCCGACCAGGGCCAAGGTGGCCTTTTTCTGAATAGTGGGCCCCACACACGTGCCGTCGAAATCACGCGCATGTGCGTCTGGGCCTTTGTTGTTGTCCACGCGTGCGGTACTTCTCTGGTTCATCTCTCTCCTCTCTTTCACTCCGCTTTCACCCAAAATCCCTAAACCTAACCCTAAATTACTCAAATCTCCAATTTTATGCTCTTTTTCTCACTCTAGGGTTCCCCGAATTGGAATTTTTGAATCCCTTGATTAGGGACTGATTACTATGCATGTGTGGATGATTATTTCTTATCTTTGAGTATCGTTTGGTTCATAATTTTTATTGATCCAGCCCTATCATGTGTCGGCCTGGACTTGCATAGATTCCCCTTAATTGAATGTTTGGACTTTCATGTAGGATATGGAATTTGTGTAATTGTTTATGAACTAACGTGATCTTAAGCCTAAAATCTTGCACATCATATCTGAATTTCATGTCCTGCATCAAATTTGGTATCAAAGCCTAGGGTTCTTGTAGGGGAATTCATTACATGTTTAGGGTTTGGTTGTTTATGTCCATTAAACATCAATTCTCATCATATATGGCTGTTTAGAAGTCCATAAACCCGGACATAAGCTGCTGAAATTTTCTGTTATCCCCTTATTTGAATTTTTTTAGATATTAACTTAGCTTTCTATTTCTAGGTTTAGAAACTTTTCTTTTCTGTTTTTTAGAAATAGAAACTTTCTTAATCTATTTTTAGAAACTAATTTCCTTTCCTTTTTCTTTTTTAGAAACTAGTTTACTTTCCTTTTTCTTTTTTAGAAACTTACTTTCTATTTTTAGAAACTTTCCTTTTTCTTTTTCTTTAGAAACTAGGTTGTTTTTTTATAAGCTTTCCTAATGTGTTTTTTTAGAAACTTTCCTAATTTGTTTTTCTTAGAAACTTTCCTTTTTTCGTTTTTAGAAACTAGGTTGCTTTTTTTTTAGAAACTTTTCTAACTTGTTTAAAAAAACTTTCCTTCTTCGTTTTTAGAAACTAGGTTGTTTCTTTTAAAATAAAATAAAATAAAATAAAATAAAAAAACTTATATTTTGACAACTATATTGCAGAATTTTGGTTGGCACCCTACACTATACATGGAAGAATTGCAAGAGTCACTAAACAAGCTGTCCCAAAAGTTGGAGTTTTTTATTAAGCGCTTGGAAATGGACCAATGCTTTGAACAGCTTGTTGTACGCATTACCCGACTAAAGACCATCACCAAGACAAACCCCACCATTGGGATAGATGTCCAATCTCAGGCAGGTGGCCTGGAGGATAGACCAATGAATGGAGTTGGTGAAGGAATCAATTATGGGTGTGCACCCGTGCACCCACCCCATGAGAGACATCAAGACCACTATTTTGAGAGGTATGACATGTGCGGCCTTGTGGCTGGAGAGTGAACCAGAGGCTACTGTAGAGTTACCCACTGAGGCCATTCCGATAATGGATGAGTTACGTGATGTCTTTCCTGATGATCTACCGGATGAGTCTCCCCCTAAGAGGGATATAGAGCACACCAGAACATGGGACACCGTAATACCTACAGCCGAGTTTGCGTTTAATAGTTTTGTCGATAGGTCCACAGGTCTCAGTCTTTATGAAGTCGTTACTGTTTATAAACCTGGGAAACCTATTAATCTTATCCCTATGTCACTGTCTCATAGGGTGTCAGAGCCTGCAGAATCTTTTGTGCATCACATTCATTCATGGCATCAAGAAATCAGGCAGAAGATCACTACTAGTAATGAACATTACAAATTTTCTGCAAACCAACATAAACGTTTCAAAGAATTCAATATTGAGGACTGTGATAGTCCGCATCTGGCCTGAGCGGTACCCTCCGGGGGCCATTCGTAAGATACACGCTCGTAACGCTAGACCCTTCAAAATTATAAAACGAAACGGTCTCAATGCGTATGAGATAGATCTTCTACCTTCTATGGGAATTAGTTACACATTCGACGTAGAAGATCTAGTTACTTTTCAGGGGACCATTGATACTTTGTCCGGCCCTTCGCCTACCCGTCCTCATTCCGCATATTTATCCCTTGAACCATGGCCCCTTCCGGACCCATTTTCTCGGCCTCTACCTCCCATACCCACTCTTCCTGACCTTTCTTCCCAGCCTCTACCTCCTATACCCACTCTTCCTGACCTTTCTTCCCAGCCTCTACCTCCCATACCTACCCTTCCCGACCCATTTTCCCAGCCTCTACATCCCATACCTACCCGTCCCGACCCATTTTCCCAGCCTCTACCTCTCATACCTGCCCTTCTCGACCCATTTTCTCAACCTCTATGTCCCACACCTACCCGTCCTATCCCATTTTCCCAGCCTCTACCTCCCATACCTACCCGTCCCGACCCATTTTCCCAGCCTCTACCTTCCATACTTACTCTTCCTGACATTTCTTCTTAGCATCTGCCTCTCATACTTAACCTTCACACACCCAGAGAGAAAATAAAGGATACCCTGGACCATCAGATAGTTTCAACGGCGGGTTTCAAAAGTATCTGGTCAAGTGGAAGTCACGTCTAGCTTCAACCAATACGTGGCTCGTTGAGGAGGAGCGTCAAAGACTTGATTCTTACATCTTGGAGCAGTTCAGGAGTTTTATTTCGCCAGTGGCAAAATCTTCGCAGCCGGGGAGAATTGATGGGGACATCCCGCGGACGCCGTCCACACGTGCACGCACACCACCCTCCCTATGCTCGTACACCAAATGGAGGGCCCCACCGTTCATCTGGATCAATGACGACGTCCAGGGAGGGCCTCCTAGCTAGAAGACGGAGTTTTGATTTAAAAGAGTGGGCCCGTTAGTCAAGAAAAGCCCATCATGGGATCTCATAATCGTGGCCCACTAGTCAGATTGATTTCATATTTTAGGTTTTGCTTATTGCTGTTATTTAGAACATCATGGAGCTTTAGATTTCTTTGATTACTTTTTATTTTGATTTACTTCATCGCCAAGTAATATGTTGCGCACATGGCGCGAGTTTTGGGGTATAGGATATTCTTATAAATAGGCACCCCTTGTAGCTTTTTTCATTTTTTTTTTAAAACGTAACGAGAATATATTAAAAGAGGGAGGGCTACAAGGGGACTGCTGAGATAGCAGCAAACGAAAAGGGAAACTAAATGCCTAGAAACAAAAGATCAGCATCACCAAAACCATTGATAGAACCCGCCCATTCTATGACCAAGATTTTGGCCCTAGCCCACACCGCTTGAACCGAAGAATGCTTATCATTAAAGCATATGTTATTCCGTTCCTCCAAAACGGACCAACATATTGCAATCAGAGCCATACGCCAAATGCGAGTTCTGTTCTTGCCCAATTTAAAGCCATGCCACAAAGGAAGCATATCAGAAGTAGTTTCCGGGATACAGCCGTTGATGTTAAATTTGTTGAAAAACTCCCACCAAATTTGGGAAATAAACGGACAGTGAAGCATAAGGTGAGCCACAGTTTCCTCATTCTTCATGCAGCATAGACAGACATTAACCAGCTGCATGCCACGCTTCCTCAGATTGTCGACTGTTAGGATCCTTTGCTTGCCAACCAACCAGGCAAAACAGATGAACTTCAGGGGGGTTGACCACTTCCAGATAGGAGGAAAGGCCAGGGATGGTGTGATGGGAGCGGAGGAAAGAAGGGAATATAAAGATTTCACAGTGAAAGAGTTAGATTTATCGAGAGGCCAAATCAGATAGTCGCGAGAATCCTTATCGGGAGCCATCTTGGACATGAATTCTAGAAGACCAGCATACTCATCGATCTCCCTATCGTGCAGATTTCGGATACACCATGATGTCCCAGATGACGTTGCCAGTAGTACTCACATAACATTTATCGACCATGATGCTTTTGTCAGGGGCCAGGCGAAAGATGTTGGGATATATACAGCAAAGGGGCACGTCACCAGCCCACTTGTCTACCCAAAATCTGATGTTAGCTCCGTTTCCAAGCTGGAATCTGATATTATCTGTCATCGTTTTCTTGGATCGCAAAATTCCTTTCCATATGTGGGACGCCTTGTACGAAGAGGAATCTTTAGTCCACCATCCTCCTTCGGAAATGCCATATTTCCCTTTGATAATAGAATTCCATAGAGCATCGTTTTCCGTCCCCAGTCTCCAAGTCCATTTCCCCAAAAGAGCCTGGTTCATAGTCTTCAAATTCCTGATATTGGCACCCCCGTCCTGGAAATGTTTGCAGACTTCACGCCAATCAATCAGATGGAACTTTTTCTGATTGTCCTTCCCACACCATAAAAAATCTCTACGCACCTTGTCAATACGAAGGAGAATCGACGAAGGACACCGAAGGAGAGACATAAAATATATAGGGAGATTAGAGATGGGCAAATTTGATGAGAGTCATACGACCCCCCATCGACAGGTATTGGCACTTCCACCTGGCCAGATTTCTGAAATTTGTTGACGATCTTATCCCACATGGATTTAGGGGGGGGTGCCGATGGACAGAGGTAGCCCCACGAACATAGAAGGGAAAGAGGCAACGGGACAACCAAGGTGAGCCACAAACGAGGCGAGGACATCATCAGTAATGTTAACCCTGAAAACTTTTGATTTGGACATATTGATTCTCAGGCCTGAAACCGCTTCGAAACATCGCAGCGTGGTACGAAGGTTGTCGATGTACGTTGTATGAGCTTCGGAAAGGATGAGCGTATCATCGGCGAATTGGATATGGATAATCGGCGTAAAAACACCAGGCATAGAGATCCCTTTGAGAATACCAGCTTGCTGACCCTTAAGCAACATTTGCGATAAGGCTTCGGCGACCAATAAGAACAAAAGTGGGGAAAGGGGATCCCCTTGGCGAATCCCCCGTGAACTTTTAAAGAAGCCATGAGGAGTTCCGTTGAGCAGGATAGAGAAATGGGCTGAATCGATGCAGCTTTTGATCCACCCCCTCCACCGGTTACCAAATCCCATGCAGCCTAGTATGTAATCAAGGAAACTCCATTCCACATGATCATAGGCCTTCTCAATATCCAATTTACAGAAGATGCTTTTCAGACCAGACTTCACGCACGAATGGAGACATTCATTAGCAATCAGGGCGCAATCCACAATTTGTCTCCCTTTGATGAAGGCATTCTGGTATTTGGAAATAAGATTTCCCATCACTCGATTGAGTCTGCCGGATAATATTTTAGCCAGGATTTTGTAAGGACCCCCTATGAGGCTGATAAGGCGAAAATCAGCAAAGGGGCTAGCGCCAGGAACCTTGGGAATAAGCGTGATAAAGGAAGCTCCAAGCCCCTTCGATAATTTACCCCTGTGGTGAAGAAAGTCCATAACGTCCTGATGGATGGTCTCCCAAAAGGTTTGGAAGAAGGCCATCGGGAACCCATCAGGATCGGGAGATTTATCGCCCCCCATCGAATCTATAGCTACCTTGGCCTCAGTTTCGGAGAACCGATCTTCCAGCATTTTCACTTCAGCTTCCTGCAGAGACTTAAAATCGATCCCGTCGAGGGTGGGCCTAATCCAAACATCGGAGGAAAGGAGGGATTTATAGTGGGAAATGGCTTGATCTGCAATCTGCTGTCTATCTTCAACCTGGATACCATCAACAGAAATACTATGAATGGCCTTGCATCTGGCATGCATGTTGGCTAAATTGTGGAAATATTTGGTGTTCTTGTCACCCTCCGATATCCATCTAGCCCTCGATTTAAGCTTCCAGAAGATCTCATCCTCCAAAGCCCTAGCCGAAATAGCTTGGATAATTTGGATGCGACTGGAGACCACATCAGGCGATAATGGACCACCTTCAGCTTCGGCATCGATTCGATGCAGTTTCGAGAATCATGCTTCGATCTCAGCTTCCCGCTTCCTGAGTTCACTTTCCTTCCAAGATTTAAGCTTATCTTTAACGTATCTGAGTTTGCCCAGAAGCCTGTGGCCTGCAAACCCGTCAACCTAACCTTCGGCCCACCAATCAACAATTTTCTGATGAAGACCTTTGATGTTTAACCAAGCAGCGTTGAATCTGAAAGGTTTCGGACCCCAGTTCAGATCGTCCATAGAGAGGAGAATCGGACAGTGATCGAAAGTAGCCCTGGGAAGGGCCAATTGAGAAGTAGTGGGGAACGCCTCTAACCAATCTGTGGAGAGGAAAAAACGGTCCAGACGCAGCTGAATTTGAGATTTTCGGCAGTTTGACTAGGTAAATCTAGCCCCCGAGAGCGGAAGATCCACAAGCTCATGATTGAAGATTAATAAAAATTCTGCATTTTCCTACTCTCTGAGTTGTGAAGCCTAATTAGGTGCGAAGCCCTCCCTTCATCGAAGGGTTAACTAACGTGGTGCGAAGCCACATCTATCCCGATTCGCCCCCATCCACCACCATCTCTACTACCCATCTTCTACCATCCCTTCTTCTCATCTCACCCCATCATCTACACTTCGAATCAATCTATTGCAGCAATTCTCCTCCCCATAGCAGAATTTCAGAATCTGGCTCTACAGGAGGGCTGAAACTTCGGCGGAGCACTACGCACAAGCCGTACATAGGATCGAACTGAGATTTTGCGGTTTTAGAGTCCATCCCTGGCCGACCAGGGCCAAGGTGGCCTTTTTCTTAATAGTGGGCCCCACACACGTGCGGCCGAGATCGCACGCATGTGCGTCTGGGCCTTTGTTGTTGTCCACGCGTGCGGTACTTCTCTGGTTCGTCTCTCCTCTCTTTCACTCCGCTTTCACCCAAAATCCCTAAACCTAACCCTAAATTACTCAAATCTCTAATTTTATGCTCTTTTTCTCACTCTAGGTTCCCCGAAATGGAATTTCTAAATCCCTTGGATTAAGGACTGATTACTATGCATGTGTGGATGATTATTTCTTATCTTTGAGTATCGTTTGGTTCATAATTTTTATTGATCCAGCCCTATCATGTGTAGGCCTGGACTTGCATAGATTCCCCTTAATTGAATGTTTGGACTTTCATGTGGGATATGGAATTTGTGTAATTGTTCATGAACTAACGTGATCTTAAGCCTGAAATCTTGCACATCATATCTGAATTTCATGCCCTGCATCAATTTGTCGACTAGAACAGAGAAAGTTGTTGACTAGCAATCATTTTATTTATTTATTTATTTATTGTTCTTTTTTATTTTTATTTTTGATAAGCTGCATTTGAATCCAAACCTCAATGCCAAAACACACCATGTCTACCACTTACCTACAGTCTTGAACCCATATTTTATCTATCTTTAGTACAAGTCATCTACTTAAAAGGCATAGGGTGAGGATTTTTTATGCTCAGGCTTTTTTACAGTTGGATTTAACAAGATTTGTTTGCGAGAAGAATCCTTGCAAGTTGCCCAAGAATTTATTTGTGTTGTCGGATTCTTCATCCACACGATAAACGGAGTTGCACAAAGGGAAACAAGGATTGAGAAACACTAAAAGCTGTTGTAGAAGAAAAGCTACAAAAAAAAAAAAAAAAAAAAAAAAAAAAAAAAAAAAAAAAAAAACTAAATGAATGATACCTTAAATCCAATGCCAAATCTTCCAATATGATCTGGATCATCCACCTCTGGTTGCTTGTGCCCAAAAGAAAGCATTCTCAGAATATCTAGGTGAGACATGCCATGCCCATCATCAATGACTGAAAGCACAGGAATGGCTCTCCCGTCTTTCTTCGAATATAGTTCCTCGATAGAAATATCTAATCTGTTGAACAAATCACCATTGAATTTGATCAAATATGACAAATGTCATTTGTGCAACAAATAAAATTTAAGATAGTATACAACAAGTAAAATGTTTGACAAAAAAGAAAGAAAGAAAGAAATGAATCCATTCGTCATTTTTAAGCTGATATAACCATTATGTTTACAATAACTAGCACAGAATAGCTGCATTCACCTTGAAGCTTTCGCATCTCTTGAATTGTCAACAAGCTCTGCTATTGCACCAAAAATCCATCCAGAATGAGCTTGACCAAGAGTTCTGAGGTAACTTGGATCAGTCCGTACAAAATTCTTCTGGAGACAATCATCCTGCTTTTGTAACAGAGACCGACATCCATCACCTCCAGATTCATGAGGAGAAGGGTCGCGGACAATGTTTGGAAGCTTGGCTTCTGGAGAGTTTCGTCCTAGATGTGCACCTGAGTCTATCTGTGAACAATTTCTTCCCTTAACATTTGCATCTGCGCTATTTCTTCCCTTAACATTTGATTCTGCGCTATCACCTATTTCCTCCCCAAAACAATGTGTAGTTTCTTCACAAAAAACAGAGGATGCAGCCGGTGTACCCACCACACCCAAAGAACCTGGTTGTATAGCTTTCAAGCAAGAACTTGATGGCATAACACTTGGGTGAGCATGTCCACCGGTGGTAGGCTTTTGCATGGATTCTGTGCATAATTTCCCTAGATCATGAGATTCCATCAGTGGTGCACTCTCCAACAAATTTGGCACATGAAAAGAAGAGGGAGAGAGAGAGAGGGAGAGGGAGAGAGAGAGAGAGAGAGCAAATGCAGCACATGAAAAGAAGAGAGAGAGAGAGAGAGAGAGAGAGAGAGTGTGTGTGTGTGTGTGTGTGTGTGAGAGAGAGAGAGAGAGTGTGTGTGTGTTGTGTGAGAGAGAGAGAGAGAGAGAACAATTGCAGCACCGAAAAAGCTATTATTTTGAGATACGCACGTTTGGAAAAATATTTAAATAAGAGCTTTTTTTAGGGGTAGTTGATACCATTTTTAAATATTATGAAAGCTCCATTATAAGAGCAATTCATATGGTGGTTTTGGTGGATCTCACCATAGATGGACCATGCTCCAAATGGCAAAAGGCTGGATGGCTACATACAATCTTCATGTTTTAAGACATTTGGGTCATCCATTATGTCGGACATTGGATGTGGATTGTACGTCATATGGAGCACACCTTTGATGTGGATCGTCCATCGTGAGAACCAAACCTTCAAAGTGGGTCGTCCATCAAGCAAGGCCCATCTTGGATGTGGACCATTCATCACTAGGGGCCCACTTTGATATAAGCCATCCATCATGTGGGGCCCAACATCAATGCTAAATGTCCTTTATGTGGAGTCCTTCAATGTCGACCACCCATGACATGGAGTCCACATTTGGTGCATCCATAGAGTGTGCCCCACTATTGAAGTGGATTGTCCATCATGTGAGGCCCACTTTCGATATCTACCATTCATCGTGTGGGGCACACCTTCTATGTGGATCATCAATCATGTGGGCCACTTTGGATATGGGTTATCCATCATGCAAGACCTTGGATGTGGACCGTCCATTAGGTGGGGCCCACTTGATGGGGATCGTCCATTACAAGGAGCCAATTTGATGTGGGCCATACATCATGTGAAGCCCATTCCGTCTTTTATGTGCGCCCACCTTGATGTGGACCATTCATTGTGTGGGGCACTACCTTCAATATGGGTCATTCATCATGTGGGCCCACCTTCAATGACCATCTATCATGTACGGCCCAGTTGATGTGGATAGTCCATCATGTGGAGCCACATTTTGATCCGAGCCATCCATCATGTGGGACCCACCTTTGATGTCCACCATCCATCATATAGGTCCCCACTTTGATGTGGACCGTCCATCATGTGGAGCCCAACCTTCAATATGGGTCGTTCATCATGTGGGACCACCTTTAATGTCAACCTTTCATCATGTGGTCCCACTTACAATGTCCACCATCCATCATGTGGGTCCCACCTTTGATGTGGACCGTCCATCAGGTAGGACCTACTTGATGTGGATCGTCCATCATGTGGGGCCACACTTTGATGCGAGCCATCCATCATGTGGGGCTCACCTTTGATGTGATTGTGCATTATGTGGGCCCACCTTCGATGTGGACCATTCATCATGTTGGGCCCCACCTTCAATATGGGTTGTTCATCACATGGGCCTACCTCGGACAGATTGTAAAGAGAAGACAAGAGGGTAAGATGGGAATTACGTGAAAAGTTTAAGGACAAACATGTCCAAAAATTAGCCAAAAACGTCTACCCACTTAAGCCAAATATGCTCTTTTTCAAAAAGTAACCCCTCCCCAACTTATAAAATTGGAGCTTATTTACTACTTTCTAAACAAATAAGCCGCCTAATTAAACTTTTACCAAACTGTCAAAAAGCTTTTTTTAGAAATGAGCCAATAAGCTCTTATTTGTAGACATGTCAAATGCCCCCAAGTGTGTAAGCTGTTGCCTCCTTGCAAAAGGACTTGAAGATGGCCACATGCATGCCAACGTGCAAAAGTGGACTAGAGAGAAGGTATTCATGCAAATAACTAATACAACCATCTCCATTAGTTACAACACTTGTAACCAGACCAGACCAACAGCTAACAATGGTTGCCTGTGTAATCAAAAATTCACCTCACCTGATGGAGCAATAGACTGCTCATTTACTTCACAGGATGGTGTCTTTGCACGATACTGAACTTGAACATGGCTATGATCTGAACCTTGATGTGGAGGAAGTATGTAGAAATCATATGCCGTGCAGTTCACAGCAGCAACCTTCAAAAACAATGAGAATGATAAATAAATTTAAAATAAAATAAAATAAAAAGATGAACTCAATGGCATCACACCAAATGTTATATCATTGAGAAACACGACGATCAACGATTGTAAATTTGTTTTCAGAAAAAAAAAAAAAAAAACTCGCCAGAATTAATTAACAAGTGCAGCTCATGAGGAGAATCTTGTCAAGAAAGCAGCAAGTAAAGAATGACATCAACTCCATGACCAACATTGCAGACATCAATGAGATGCACTGGCTTCCTCTCCTTAGAAGAGCTACTAGTAGAAACTGCATTATGCATTCAACTAAAAACAGATACCAAAAATAAAAAATAAACAAAACAATGCTAGCTCAAGGAGAGCATTGATATGCATCACCTTAAGTCGAGGCAGTTGATAACCTATAATAGCCTGCAATCAGAGCATGACAGCCCTGAGGTGCTTGACTACCATCTCTTTTCAAATATTCAATTGAGGTGGATGTGAACACACCACTCTTGGCTGATGGTGCAAGGTATATGAAGATAGAAATAATGCAAAATACAATTGAATAACCAACAAGAGGAACAGTACAATCCAGAAGACATTTTTACCCTGCCAGTATCCCGTAGGAAAGTAAAAAATACACCCCACTCTGTCCTTTGCTGAGAATTCTCAAAGGTAGGGCGCAAAGAAAATACAGGCAAGCCAGAAAGTGAATATCTTGTTGCTGGTTTTATTTCAGATATGTTCCAAGAACCTGGGCTGCAAAAAAGGTTAATGTCAGGAAACAAAAAGTTCAAAATGCAAGTAAATGGAGCAACCTATCAAAAGACTAACTTATCCAAATGCTAAATGCACAGCTGAAAAGAACAGAAGTTGCATTAACACAAAAGAAGTGGTTAAGTTTAAAATAAAAACAAAACAAACAATGCATTATCATTCTCAAAAGGCCACTATGTAGCATATCCGCTGAGGAAAACTGTTAGCCACTATTTGGAAATAGATGGTATGGATCAATTACATTTAAAAATATCTAATCATTAATCTAGATCCCATCATATGGCCATCTTTGATTTATCAACATGTGAATAATCACTTTGAACAAACTATTCTAGCCATTCAATCAAAAAGCAGAAAATGAGTCATACCGATTAATTGTATTGCAAATAGTCGGACAATCGATCTTCACCATTCATCATGTGGACCCTGCCTTTACTTGCCTATCCCTCTCAAGAATCACAATGATTGAATGATCCTAACCATCTAACTAATCTAGAGAAGTGGATGGTCTAGATTGATTGTGCTAGAAAAGGTCCAATCATTGATCCAAATTGTCCACCAAGTGGGGCTGACCTTCAGTTACTCATTCATCTCAACGAATACTTTGATTGTACAATCCTAATTCACTTCGATCAGATGATCAAATTGCTAGAAAATGGATGGCACATATTAATATTTAATAGTAGAAAAGGTCCAATCATTGGCATGGTACCTTCATCATATTGGGCCACTTTCACATGTCCCTCTCAAAAATCATTTTGAATGGACGATCCTAACTATTCAATGAATGGAAAGGAAATGAACAGTCCATATTGATTGTACAAAAAATCCAATCATCAGATATTGCCTTCCTGTTGTGTGGGCCCACCAACTTTGATACCCATGCATCATAAAAATCACTTTGAACAGATGGTCCTAACCATCTGATCAATGTCTAAGAAGACAGATAGTCCATGTTTATTATATTAGATAAGGTCAGATTATTGATCTAGATCGTCATAATGCATGACCCACCTTTGATTACCCATCCCTTTCAGAAATCACTTTCAATGGGTAGCATTATCCATCCAATCAATGGCATGGAAAATGGAGTCTATATTGATTATGCTAGAAGTTTGATCATAGCTGTGGACTGTCCATCATGTGTGGCACCATTGATTGCCATCTTTCACAAAATCACTTTGATTAGATGGTTCTTACGATCCGATCAATGGATAGGAAAATGGACAGTTCATATTGGTTATGCAAGTAAGGTCCAAATTTATCTAGACTAATAATCTTCCAGGACCCACCTTTGACTAGAGATGGTCCTCAAGAATAACTTTGATCGGAAGAATCTAACCATCCGATCTGATCAAATTCTAGGAATTTGGATGTTCTCTTGAAAAGTCATATTATTGGTTTGCATTTTCCATCGCAGCTCACCTTCGATTTCCATGGTTCTAAAGAATCACTTTGGTGAAAGGTCTTCAACCATCTGACCAAGGATCAGGAAAATGGACAACCCGAATTTATTGTAATGAGAAAGGTCCAATGAGGAACATCTTGTGGACCCCACTTTTAATTGACCATGACTCTTAAGAATCACTTTGATGGGATGATCGTGATTCATCATCGGTGCACAACATGAATGTTTGTGGTTACGCTAACATGACATCTAGGTTTCAGTAACCATGTTATTTTGTGGTTTAGGTGGGACGACACCAATTGTGTTTACACTATTCAAGGCCGTGCCAAACAGCATTTTTTAGTCTTACTTGGTTAGCGTTTCCTGGTTAGATTCATTAGACCTTAACCTCATCACCAAACACAACCATTGTACCCACACAACAGCTAGTGCAACAATAACACAAGGGAGTATGACATCCGACAAAACAATGTGTAGCTACCCTAACAAACACTAATTCCAATGTAACAAAAAGGAAGCTTAATTGAGAAACCTAACATGACCACCAGCGCCATCATCGCCTACCCAAATATTTGGGATTAGCTTTACTATACATGTTTGGACAATCATTCATATCTAAAGCCCTATTCTCAGTAAGTGACTTTAGGTCTTCCCCTAGTCCTCATTTCGGGCCCTTCAACCAGAACCAAAGTCCCCTTCCTCCCCTGACCTTCTTTAGTTTTCTTATCAATGAACTATTTCGATTAGCTCCCATTCATTTTATCTCCTATTGATTATTGGAGCTACTCTTGGGCTACAATGAGCTCGTACTTGATTCCATACTTCCTAGTCTTCCACATATCAATCTCAGCAACCTCACTTGTGCAATGCTGTGGATGCATTTACATCAAAACATGCTCATAGTGCCAATGGAGATCACCTGCTCAAAACTGTGTGATGGCTAAAAGGGAGACTCGCCTTCATGGAAGTTCTTCCATCATGGTCTATTCATATGGAAGTACATTCGAACACAAAAATATGTGCAGACAATGGAGTAGAATAACCTAACCATTTTGAAATTATATACAACATTGTATTTTTGTTCAACGTTCACAATTTGACACCATCATCAACCAATCTCTTTTAACCCATAAAGTTTTATTTTCATTTGTGCATTAAAAATTCAAGATTAAACTTCTATGATGAACAAGTAGGGAACCATACATAATTTATCATAATATAAGCGGACAATAAAACAACGGGCTGTCGATGAGAAGTCAGCATACATTTTAAGAGGCGGATTAAGGCATTGTGTGCGGCAAATAGGTTTTCCATCTTTTCGCAGCAACACACGGCAGGCGAAACCATCTAGAAAGATAGGTAAGGTTAGCACAGAAATAGTATTCCTGAATGGAAGTCCAAACAATTTTCATGCATAAAAACATAGGAAGAAAGCAATTGACAAGTCATAAAATTATTAAAGTACTGGAAGGAAAAGGTGTTGACCTTCAATTGGAGGCTCATTTAAGTTCAGAAGTTTATCTCCCATTACATAACCTGTAAAAGTTTATCCAAAATTCATGCATAAGAGGACGGGAAAAAAAAAAAAAAAGAAGAGTAGAATTAAAAGCAATGACCATGTATACAGGAGAAGAAGAACAAAGGATAATTGAGTACAAGAAGTATAAAACACAAGCTCCATCACAAACATTGCACACAAGCATGCTGCAATAGATTGCCCTATACTCAAGTAACATGAATACCTATATCAATCCAATACGCAAGTTCCATAGTCCAACTCCAAGTCTTTCCATACTCGAAAGCTATACGGAGGAAATAGATTGCTCTGGTTTTCAACTTTTTACACTAGATTTACATGGAAAATGAGCCACTCAAGTATTTAGTACAGAATATGGTGCAAGGTATGCTACATTGCTGCTTCCTCCAGTACACAGTATGCTATTGGTAGGATCATGGAGGTCACTTTGCTACAAACTAGCAAGTACATGCAATATTTCTATACACAAACTGATATTGTAATTCCATATAAAATGATAAATTGTACTGTCACAAAATACTGCATGCATAATATCTTCACTGCCTTAGAGTCATATTGATGGCCCATGCATTTATCCTTTTGTTTCATTGGGGATGAAAACCTGATATGCATCGAAAAATGCAAGCCATGCCGAACAGAATTTAAAATAGACGTGCACATCTACCTAAGCCTAGGTTTGGTCCAGGAGTTAGTCCATTCAAAATTTGGGCATGTTTTAACCAAGCCAAACTTATCTTTCTTTTCCGCCAAGGAATTTGCTCATAGGTCAGGGCTAACCATTAGGCATATCATATGAAATACACACACCTCTCCCTGGGCAACAAACAGAAGAAGACACCTTCCTACTAAATTATCTAAGTAGTAGATTCCAGCATGATACTTCACAAGTGATTAAATGATATTTATTACTGATAAAAAAATGATACTCATTTGAACATTTTTAGATGCAAATAGAAAGCTCTTATATTAGATGAAGTCTTTCAAAGGAATTTAGTATAACTGTATAAGATTATACTTTCTGCAGTTTATGCTGCAAGAAATATTTCCCAAAATATGAACGCATAGTCGAGTGTATTCAAAAAATGTTACCCTCAAAGGTTAGAAAACATGGGTACATTTTTTTCATGAACTCCTAAGAAAAACAACCTTACTTGCATGGCCTATTGGTTATAAGGGAAGGAGGCAGGATTTTCTTTTAATGTGATACAAAAATACAAAAACCCCTTAAGCTAGTGGATGGAAAGATGTGATAAACACTAAACCATCCCATGGACAAGAAGAGCACACGAAAAGAATGGCTAGAGCAATGACCCACTTTCAACCAAAAAAGGTCACAACAACTGGTTGGTCAGCCCATCAACATGGTGGCCCAACAGATCAACAGTCCCAATCTCCAAAAACGTTTTCCATTGGTACCATTTATAACTTCTAAGAAACGATCTCATTACTGGCATTTCCACATTTTAAATTTCAAATATGTCCCACGTTATAAGTTTATAACATCTTTTTATTTTCTTAAAATATTTCTACAACCAACAATAGATAAAACCAGCATGTTTCCCTTTTTCTTTCAGTCTTTTGTCGTGACTCGCTACTCGTATACGTCACAAACATGCACGCATTGCGAACCGAACATTGGGTAGGCCCCAACTTGGATGGGCCATAACCCAAAGCTCACACTGATAGGATGATCCCAACCCTTGGATTCAAAAATTTTCTGAAAGGATAAAAAGGATTGTCGAAGGAACTTTTGGGGAGATATTCTATAACCAACTATTTTGCATCCCCAAAATTCCTCCTGCAGGATGATTAGGATGGTGAGATCTCTGTAATTTTTGGGGTATGTTCCATCCATGGTAAAACCAAACTGAATATTAATTTCAATCATGTACACATTCAGCACTGTTCAAAAAAGCAATTCACTGATAAATTAAGCAAAAGAAAACGACAAACACCATAGACCGCTGATTTTAGTCCCTCAATTTTGATTTGAGAATTTGAACACAAATATACCATACACTTTTGGTGTCTCAACATTCTGAATATGCTCCACCAAGTGATCAATGTATCAATGGTATTGGCCGAAATATTAACTGATGTTATCTGTATCACACATAGGCGATACGAAATCTCATGGTATTCTCGATATTCCCATGTATTGGCAATTCATAAATATTTGTGATATTTTGTTGACGTGCCATCAATATTTAGTCAATGTTTGCAATTTTCCACTGAAACCCAAGAAAAACAGCAAAAATCAGGTAAAGCAATAATAATAATAATAATAGTAACTACTTTTTTACTTTTTTCAGAATTCTCTTTGTAGTTGTGTTTTAACAACTCTGCTTTATTTGAAATCAATACACAGACTTAGTGGAGAGATCACAATTAGAAAGGGATCTTTGAGCATAGTTTTGTCCCCTGAACAATGGAAAACTGTTGTGCATAGTGTTTTTTTTCTTGTAATGTTTGAGTTCAAGTGTGTAGCTACGTCTTTTAATGTTTGAGTTCCAAGTGGGTAATCATTTTCTTTAAGTTTTCCCAATGTTTCCCCCTGACTATGATACATTATGCGATACATGCGATATTTCCCGATCTTCCCATGATGTTTCCATATCCCAAGGGTGGGATGCATGGTGCAATGCCAATACATAAAACATGGACTCCACCGACTCTTCACACCAAGAGCCTTCTCTTCCATAGTGTTCCAATCTACCAAGGTATCTCCGTTCTCCGTTAAACCACGCCATAACCATTCATTGTCTCCCACTCACCTTGCCCTCTCAAGTATAACTCCCTGCACAGTTTCCAATGCTCATAGGTTTAGTAGTCGAGACTTCTACTCGCAAACAAAACCCCATCTCTGTCCTCCTTTCCGCCCTACTTGAATCATAAAAAATCATAGATGTGTGGTATGCCATGTAACAACCACGCTCACATACATACAAGAGAAAATAGAAAGACCAAACCCGTTCTTCCTCGCATACATATGTGATTCTTTTTAGAAGATTTCCTATTCCAGACGGAATTTCGAGCGTAAAAAGATAAGACATTCCAATTGAAATTCTATAGAGTAGAAAACAAACATAATACATCCAACGGAAGGAAAGTAAATAAAAATAGATACTTGAAAAATCTTCAAGAAAGCAAGCGACATTAACGAAAGAACTGAAACTGCATTATCTTTTTCTTTCTTTCTTTCTTTTAAGAAAAGGAAACCCTAGAAAAGAGTTCTAACCTTGGAGAGTAGAGAGTGAAGATCGAGACCGTTCTGGCGAAAACGGCGTTGTGTACGGGACGGAGAGAGCTTCTTTCAGTTGTAGAGAGAGGGAAGGAAAGCGCTAGAGATAGAGAGGAAGCGAGGAGGGGGGGGGGGAGAGAGACAGATAGAGCGAGAGAGAGAGGTGGTGGTTTGGTTTTCAGGCGAGGGAACGGAAGGGAACTGAAGCGTTTCTTTGCATGAGAGAGAGAGTAGGCAGAGACAGAGCAGCAGATGCATTGACTGACGGTAGCAAATAAGTCCGTACGAGTTACGGTATTCGATGCGCTGGCAAAGTAGGGTTATCCGTGCGACCAAAACCTTTGTGGAAGGTTTCAACGGTGGTCATTCAATCGTCACTGTTTCTTGTTGGGCACACTTCCGGGCCTGCGTCGTTTGTGCACGCGAGCGCGGCTTCGACGGATCACCGGATCTATCGAGTTCGGTGGATCCCTGTGGGGCCCACCGTCGTATATTTGTCTTACATTCATTCTGTCCATCCGCTTTGACAGTTCAGCGTGTTCCAAAAAATGAAGCAGATCCAAATATCAGGAGGACTTCGCCGCATGAACCAGTTGTGATTGACTATTAAAAACTTCTTATAGCCACAAAAATCTTGAATGAAGCTTGTATTCGTATGGATCCTTGTCTCTGTCTTTTTCACCTTATCAATAGGCGTATTGCAAATCAACATTTTTGCCTTAACAAGTTTTTGATAATGAGTATTCAATCACCATGGTTTTCAGGGTTAACTTTTTTTTTTTCCTTGGTGGTGATGAAATGATTGCTGTAATGGGAAGATGACGAAACAAAAGATCTCATACTAACTTAATCAAACAAGTCAATTAAATCAAATTCATTTCTCAATTATCTTAGTATATTCATGTCAATCATCATTTGTGTTTATTAGCATAATTAGCTGTTTATATTCATCACCGTCCCTAACGGAAATTCAAGTCTATACTCATATGTCGTATGAAGTCTATTTTAATATAAGCAATTCTTCAAATGTGCTTTTTAATTATTCTCTTTGGTCAACTGTGAGAATTTATATTTGTATTTGAAACTGTTTTTATATAAAGAGTAAGGTTAAACAGTATACATTGAAAATTGACCAATTATTTTAAAATATTTAGTGGTTGAATAGATGACCAATCTCCTTAGATCTCGATCATATATAATCGCTTAACGTGTCACCCTATCTCATTGCTTATGGTCAAAGTTATTTGGTTAGAATTGAGCCACACAGTCGATTTTGTTCCACCCACACATTTCATATGTGATCAAGTTTGAAACTAAGAGAAAGCTGAGCCCGCCATGTTTTGGAGATAAATCTATTATGTTAACATGTGTTAACCATTATTTAAACCATAAGTATATAGCAAAAACCAGCCCGAAAAGAAGCTATAATGAGCCACACGATAGGGAGTAAAATTACTCCCAAAACCTTCAAGTTAACATGGCTGATTGTTGTATTTTCAAATCATAAATCCTGGGACCCTTATCAAAGGGTTCAATGAAAGTTACACGATGTGGTTACTTCGTGCAGGCTAATAAGTGGCATCTCATCTCAGTGTTATATATGTGGCCTACTTGAGTTTTGCATATTATTGATTTTGTTGCTATCAACAACCAAATATAAAACATGATGAATAAATTGCTTTTTGCATCAAACCATGATAGCCCCACAGGCTTGAGTGCAAAACATGCGATGAGGAAAGTGGCAAAAGGTCAACATAAGCTTGATTGGATGACTCCAACCCTCGTCGAAAAAGGTCAATTTAAGTTTTAACCATCTGTGTGATGGTTGCCTTTCCGACAAAGATCCATTGAGTGTATCTTCTTTTGTCGTGACCCATCCACTAGGGTCCCAAAATGAATGTTTTCTATTTGTATGACACATGTGCAATGGCTCAACGTAATTGGATATGGACAGAATTTGCAATCACTACAAATTAACATTACATTGTTCTGAAAAAAACTTTTTACTACCTGAAACGATGCATGTTTTTATCACTATACTTTTATTACCATTTGATATCTTAATAATATAAAAATATTATCATTATACTTTCATTATGCCTATTTATCAAATATGAGAATCTGAATCAAATTACCTCTTGGTCAAGTCACTGATTATTACAATTTATAACTATTTTATATTATAAATCATTACCATGCATATACATCACATATTGAATTCACATGGTAGGCCTGCTTATATTTTAGAGGCCATTGTGTAAAAAATCCCACTACGGTGTGGGTGGGTGTGTGACGGGTGCGTGTGTTTAAAAAAAAAAAAAAAAAAACAAAGTAGAAGAGGCCTTTGGAAATTCACTGTAAATGAGGTAGATAGAGGGCTCAAGTGGACCATACCACCAGAAGCCATGAGAATTGAACGCATACCATTAAAAGCTTACCGTGGGCTTTATAAAATTTGCATCTAAGATGATATTTTTGTTTCCCTTTATCCATGACTGTGTGACTCATGAACATGTTGGATGACAAATAAAAATCAATGTGGTGCTAGGAAAAAAAATAGGTTTTAATGATTGACATCTTTAAGATCATTGTTTCCTATGGTGTGGTCTACTTAAGATTTTGATTTACTTCATTTTTTTACTCATTCCTTAAATATATGCCATTAAAAAGGATGTACGGTGTGGATCAGTTATATAGATCATGATGGGGCGTACAAATTTAAATCAGTAGATACGTGATTTTTGACGTATTTTCATAACCGATTTCATAACGGTGGAGTAAGCAATAATTACTTATTTTCATGCATTTACTAGAAAAATTACTCATTTCCGTGTATTCATACAGTAATTTCTCAGCAATCCTTTGGCGCCAGTGATGGATCTGGATTGGGTATCGTATGAATATTAAAGTAGGCTCAACACAAAATGAAGGGGTAGTCTCATTTTAACATTTTCCTACGGTGTAGCCTGCGGGAGTTGTGAACAGTCATGAGCTTTAGAAGGCTATCTACGATAATAGGGGCATGCCACATGGTCCCGAACTCCCGATGTGTAGTCTCTGTCAATCATCCGCTAGATTCGTATGTTAGCTGTGCTTCATTTTAAAATGGTGGCGAATCTTCAGGCGCACTCATGCAGAGTTGCACAGTAATCAAAACCGTCCAAAATCCCAATTCAGCTGTCGTTGGAGCATAATAAAAAGTTTCAGTGAAAAGAGAATATAAACGGTCTGATTTTACCTTCGAATTTGGACTACTCACTTACTTTTCTAGTAACCATTTGATAGCCGTGAGTTGGATGGTTAGGATTGCTTGATCAGTGTAATTCTATACGAACAATTCATTGGACCCATAATTTAGATGGTCTGAATAGCTGCAGATCATGGCCAGAAAATAGAGGACCCTTCGCCACCATGTTCATGAAAATGGTGCTCGACTAACATGGAAACCAAACCAAACAGTCATATCCGCGCTTCAGATTCAAAATCGTGAATGATGAGTGCTAAAGACGCACGTCTGCAAGCGCCCTATGCAAACGCCCAATGAATGCCAACAGGGAAATAATTTCATGATCCATGCCGTTCGCATAGAATTTCGGTAAAATACACCTTTTATTCAGTTTCAACTTACATAAGATCGTACGTACACGATCAGATGCATCAAAGTATAAAATGTAATCAGAAGTTGGTTCTACTTTTATTAGAAAAACGATAAAAGTGGGCCCGTTTATTAAACGGTGACGATCTTATATAGCTTGCTTATTTGGTAGATATATCGCACCTATATCTGTAGCGCGTGTATGGTGTCTTGAAGCGGAGCATTTGCGTTTGGAGAACTAGTGCTCCTGTGCTCGCTCCTTTACACGATGCACGAATGTGGTCGTGCTCGGAATGGGCAGGAGCTCTCAGGGCCACCTTGATGTATTGGTTATATCCACACTGTCCATCCATTTTTAAATATTAATTTTAGAATATAATATAAAAAATGGGATTTAATCAATCCTCAAGTGGACCACCGTTGAAGTTTTCCTAGGCACACTAATATTTAATTTTCATCCAACCAATTCATAACTTCATAATAACTAATATTTAATTTTCATCCAACCAATTCATAACGTCATAATATTTATATGCCATCCAAACCGTTCGTAGAATTATTAGCACTCATACAAACCGTCCATGTCTGTGGCCCCACGCAGCCCCCGCAGAAAGATATCTGTCCTCGGTCACATGCGTTCCACTCTCGTGCTAGTGCTGCAGGGCGAGTAGCAGATTAGGTGTTACCGAGTTAACACTTACCCTTACCGTGTGGGGCCTACCTTGATGAACTTTTTAATATCTCCGTCGTCCATCCGTTTTCTCAGTTCAATTTAGGTCGGGTGGACTACACCATTAGAAAAAAATATGATGGATCTGCTTTCTGTGGGCCCTGGGATGTTTTTAATGGTGAGTTCAATCACCATCAAGATGATACTGTCTACCCGGAATAGCAAGATGATACATAATCTCTTCTAAAGGCCATGTGGCAGGGTGATGCAGAAATCAGATAATAAGTACGTCTCTGGCGTGGATGGTTTCAGATTGTTTCGGTGAATCTGGATCCCCTTGTTTTAGATTTACTGTTTCTCTACATTGCGATTGGTCTGTAATCCCTACTCTCTACTGAAAGTGCGGGACCAGATTTACTGTTTCTCTACCTTGCGATTGGTCTGTAATCCGTACTCTCTACTAAAAGTGCAGGACCACTGACTTTTTAAAAGCATTATCCAAAAATTGAAGCAATTAAAATTTCAAATGAACTTAAAATCCGTACTCTATTAAAAATCTTTTATAATTTACAAAAAAGCGTTGGATCAAGATGAAATTTGCATGGTCTCTGTGCATAAATCGTCCAAATAAAATTTTTCATTTTTCATTTTTGGGATTATGATCCGGTGTTCCATCTAATCCGCTCTCCATCAGAGAATGTTAAAGTAGCTCTGAAAAAAAAAAAAAAAACTGTGATAAAGTAAGCCACCTGTCCTCTCGGAGATACACAGGCGAAACTGATTTACACGTTGCCTTCCCACGCGTCCTGTGAAAATGCATCACGCATGCCACGTTTCTTTTGGCTACCTTTAGGCCACCGTACGCCGAATCCAACATCTCCAGATATTTCATCTCCAACTCGTACCTATTCGCACACTGACCTCACCAAACACTAGGGCTGTCAATGGGCCGGGTAGGGCCGGGCCAAGCTTGGCCCGTTCTTCCGAACTAAAGTCCAAATTCAGGCCACCCGTGACGGGCTGAAATAGTCCACAAAGCCTGACCCGCATCCACCCGAGCCCTCAATATCTCCATGGATAAATGATATTTTGGTGTGCCGCAGGCGACAGAGAAGGAGAGAAGGAAAGAAAATGGAGAAAATTAGGTTTAGAAAAGATCTATTGGGTCGGGTCAGGTTTATGGGCTTTTGAAGTGCTAAGCCCGATCCGGCCCAATCTATAATCAGGTTCCTGATTTAAGCCCGAGCCCAATGTCAGCCGAGCTACAAGAAAACTTGGCCCAGCCCTAACTGCCATTAATACCTTCAATTTTAATGAGTTTTGTGATATGGCATTCTGCCACCTTCTAGAGCCTTTGTATACCTCATTAAGAACGAGGCATGTTTACTTATTTTTTCTTTATTTTTTTTATTTTATTTTTTTTAAAGCTTGCTAGTACACTCTACTGATAGTTCACGCTTCACTTTTAGCCACCCCCACTAAGGATTGATACCAAGACCTCAGTGTCAAAACGATATATCTTTTACTCAGTCTACCACCCCCACTAAGGATTGATACCAAGACCTCAGTGTCAAAACGTGTCAAAATGATATATCTTTTACTCAGTCTACCACTTGAGCTATGGATCAGGGTGTGGCATATTTACAACCGGCACAGAGACATGCCTCTGGTTGTTGGGGTCCACAGACGTATCCTTGAGAGATCCACTCCGTCAATCTATTTTGAAAGACTCTAAAAATCCGGCAGATCCAAAACTCATGTGAGCCACTCCAAACGAAAAAGTAGGAAGAGACTTACGGTTATCATGATATTTATTTGCTATTCAACCTATTCATAAGCTCGCTCTCTTTGGATGAGATGGAAAATTGGATGGACGGTGTGGATGTAAGGTACATACATCATCCACCCAAACCGCGCCATAACACATAATTCATAGTGGGGCCACAGAACTTTGCCACGTCAACACACCGCTGAGGTCGGTGGTGTGTGGCACACTACGCAATTCGAAGCCAATGCATGTGCCATGTCTCGGAACACTAAACGATCAGCCTTCACGGCCTCGACGGAAACTCAAGCGTCCGACCGACCTATCTCACTTGGGGCGCTTCGATCAAGACGTGACCATGGGGACCACCTTTGATGTATGTGTTATATAGACACGGATTTCCCAATAAAGAAGTTTATGTGAGGCTCACCGTGATATTTGTGAGAAATCCATCCTGTTCATCCAAGTGAGCCCATGAGAGGAAACAATGGAGATTTAGTAATCACCTATAAAACATTTTAATGGCTACTAAAGTTTTGTATCAAGCTAAGTTTTTTAATATTTTCACATTATCCCAATTGAGAATATAAACATCAAGGTGGAGCCCACTAAGGTTTCCATGGAACAAAGCTCTTTCTCTATTTTGTCCAATTGTATGGTGGCCTAGATTTTGCAAAATGGATGAACAGGATAAATTTCTTTCAAACATCACGGCGGGCCCAACTTTGCATGAAATCAACATCCTATATTATATATTCATGCCATCTATCCATTAACCAGCTCGGCTATATGCATTAGCACAAATTTAAGACAGATCCAAATTGCAAGTGAATCACATCACAGTAAACAGTGGTGATTGAACGCGCACTAATAAAACCTTCTTAATGCCGAAAGTAATGTTTGTTTACCATTCAACCTATTAATAAGGTCAAGCTTACCGGATGAAGAGCAATACAATTACCAGCTTGATCGGAAAACTTTTCCAACGCATATGAAGTTTTTAATGGTTAATCATTATTATTTCTTATCGTGTTGTCCTCTTGAGATTTAGATTTACTTCATTTTTTAGATCACCACCTAAAATAAGCTAGAAATTTGGATTCGATTCTTTTTTGGACTGATGCCTGAAATAAACTTGAAAAATGATTAGATGGCATAAATATACAACACATGCATAAAGGTAGGCCTGCAATCCGACTGGTTTGAATCCACACCCTTTAGTTGGTAGGTCATTAATGGTAGATGGTCTTGCTCCCGTTTCCAACCCATTCAAGAGCCCACACAAAAAAGTGGCGCAAGATCCAAACCATCCATTGTGTAAGTCACTCCACGTAGATGTTTTTATGGTTTGGCTTACTTTTAGCCGGATTAGATTTTCTACAAACGTGACATGTGCGGGTGTTCGTCTCAAGGCACCATTGTGATTTGTGACAAATATCCTCACAATTTTATTACAGAATTTGATTAAATGATATTTTTGCAAAAATAACTGAGATTTCCAAAGTCTCATCAGATTCTTTCTTTTTATTCTTTATTCCTGTTTTTTTTTTTTTTAACGATTTTAACATGACTTTAAAGGAAATGTTATTTAAAAGTTGAAATAATACTTTTTTTATACTTTCATTTACAATTTTTAAATTTAGTTAGTTGTTTATAATAAATATTTTGAAATATATATTTTCTACGAGATTTTCTATTAATACCGCCAGAAAAACCTTCAAAAACCTGAAAAATCTCCCGAGAAATTTATCGGCAGATTAAATGGCCTGAAATGATATTTGTCGCTATGGTCCAGGATGATGACCTTTGTCCGTAGCTCTCCTTTGCAGTATTATAGTGTATTATAGTGCATGCTTGGTTGTATGTACCTTATCATATTATGAGAAAATCTATTGGTTACTACTTAAACAAATGTTTTAAAACATGTTGACGTACTTTGTTGGTGATCCAGTTTACGTTGCTCAACCATTGCTCCAACCAATCCAACTCATGACTTCATAATCATAATCTTTGTTGTGTAACTTTGTCAGGTGCCGAAGCAAGGTTTGGTCTCTTGTTTTAATGCTAATGAGGGTGGTATTAATTTATTTTGAAGTTGTCAAAAGTTAAAATTTAGCTTAAGATCTACAACCGACTAAAAATTATAAAATCATTTATGGGACAAAAGATCAAGGATACTTTTATCCAAGTGACTTTTGTGGTTGGTTCGTGGCCAGAAATCTTAAATAATGGATTCATAAAAGAAAATGATTAAGCACCATTTCTTAGTACCGGTAAAGCGAGCTAAATTTAAAAATAAAAAGTAAAATTAATTTTATATATTATCTTATCTTTATCTTAATACTATCTTATCTATAATCTTATGTATATCTTATTTTTATCTTATCCCTATCTTATCCTTATCCCTAATCATTAGCCCGAATACGATTAAGAAAATGAGATATGGGATTTTGGAGAGCTTAAATCCAATAAGTTTATTGTCCATTCTTTTATTAATTTTTTATACATTTAATTTGACTCAATTTTTGCAATGAACGGTGTGGATCGGTCACACATTTTTTACATTGATTTGTGGGTAGATACAATGTAAATATGATGGAAGTCTAAAATCCCATGTGAAGTTTCTTATCGCAGAAACTAATTGATGTGCATCTGATCGAATCATATTAGATTTGTACAGATCATACGATCCCTAAAGCCAAAATATACAATAGCTCTAATTTCCAAATCAATCTAACCATCGGATGGGCCACACTGGTCAGATCTGGAAATGTTTACTAAGTAAAGCTCAAATTTCTACGCAATTGCTTGTATCACTTAGTGTATAAGATTGAGATGGGCCATCGGTGTAAGTGTGACTAGATCCACACCATTCATTTAACGTATATATACCAAATATGCCAAGACATCAAGAATTGGGATGATCTAGTCATCTGATGGGCCACTTCGATCAATCATTTGTCATTCAATTTTCATAATTTTAAAAATAACAAAAAAGAAAAAGAAAATTTTAATTTTGATAATTGAATTTAATGAACATATTTGATCATTTAGGGTTTCACCATTTAGGACCTTAATCAAAGGTGGGTCCCGCAATGTAATATAACTAGATAAATAACAATGTTATGGATGTAATTGATATGATTTTCGAATTCAAATCAATCTGATCACCTTGTGGATTATACACTACTAGACTCACGTAACCTAACGTGTCTTATGATTCATTGGAATTAAAATAAATTGTTTATGATAATTTGTTTGATTGATGTACTGATTGGAATGTTTTATTATGATATTGTATGCTATGAGAAATCATATGTTAATCTGTGTCAAATTACATGAATTATGATAATTGTATATTAAATTCACATATGAATGTTCTGATAAAGATAAGTAACTATGGTACTTATGAAAGTGTTGCATTCATACATTGTCCATCATTCATTGCATTGCATATTGCATTGTTGATCTTGGGGGCCCTCATTGGAATAAATGTTGATCCTGGTAGAGCGTTACCAGATGCGGGCTATGCCTAAGCCTACTGCAAGGTGTAAGCTCACTCAACGAGTGAATGCGAGCTGACGATCTTCGGCCCAAGTAGATGGATGATCATCCTATCAATGCACTCATACATCACTTGCATCCATATCATTATGTATACTCTATTTTTATTATATTTTAATTTCAATAAGCAAGACCATGCTGAGTTTTCTCATTAAGCCTGACTAGCTTACATTTTTATTGATGGAAAAACTGTACGGATGAGCAATTAGCTAATGAGTTGGCGCATAAACAAAAAGTTGTGACTGAACTAATGCACGACACACATGAAATATGTCCATATCTATCAGAAGAGGAACTGGCTGCATTTGGACCGTTCCTAATTATTTAATTAGAATTTTACTTATTAGGATAATATGATTCATATATAATGAATGATAATATTAGTTGTAAGATTTTAACTATTTGATTGGTCTTACTTAATTGAATTGTTTTAATTTAGTAGCAAGTATTTATTAGTAAGTTGTATTGACTGATGAATGATGTCTAATTTATGTTGATTGAATGTTCATGGATGCTGAGAATGAACGGATGTTGGTGTTGGGGGCCTTGCACAAAACCTTAGGATTTAGCCTCCCGAAACAAACCAGAATTATGAAATAATAATGCGATGAACTAAATTAAAAACATAAACCACACGACACCAGGGATTTTTACATGGAAAACCCTCGAAGAGATAAAACCACGGGACCTCGTCCAGATCAACAATCCACTATAAAGCAGAACGTTACAACCGATCACAAGCACACACCGCTTGGATCAAACCTTCTTCACTCACGCAGGAGTGGATAAACAATAAGAGAAACAAATAAGACAGAGATCTCACCGATTACGAGGACGTGGAAGCACTGAGATATGGTAGATCACCTCTACGAGCATAGTCTCCCTTCCACAAGCTTCTTCTCTCTCTCTCACACCTTTTGATAGCCCTAAGTGTAAGACCTGTACTCTAGTCCATACCATTCCGTAGGCTTCCGTGATCCTATCAGTCGAATTCTGGCAACCCTCGACCCGTTACCGACGTTTGCGATCGATCCTAAGCCGAGTCCCGCATACCGAAGTCGGCTTGAATCGAAACATATACCTTGGCGACCGCGCCGTCGCCGCGGTTCCAACGTTGCGACTCGCGCACCGAACCGATACCCAGGGTAGAAGATGTAGGCCCACGTTCATTTCGAGAAAAAATGTCGCACGTTGCAAACTTCGATGGAATCTCTACGACCTATCCCATCAATCAATCAATCCCATCAATCAAGTTCACATCACACATCAAGTCAAGTACAATAACCCATACCCTGCCCTTACCTCTCTCTTACACAAGCTACCCAAAGTCAACTCTCCCTCTCTCTCCACCCATCCCTTTCTTACAACACATCACCCCACCCATCACCCATCACACCTCACCCCATCATTTTTTTCTCTCTCTCATTTCTTAAACCTCTCCCAAGCAACAAGCTTCACATGTCCAAACCCTCTCTCTCACAAAGCCAAGTGTGGCCCACCTTCCTACACTCTCATCTCTTATCTCAACCATCCATCCATCATCTACCTCCATCAAACTCGAAGGCAATGAGCTAAGGAGGTTAGGGGAGCAAGAAGGAGGCTTAAAGGTGGGTGATCCACTGTCAAATTCCTTTTTTTAGGGACCACTTGTTGGTGGGACCCAATTTTTTTGTATGATTTGTATCATGTGGGGCCCATAGTGGTGGGGCCCCACCATCACCGTCTCTTGTCCCTCTATCTCACTGTATCTCTCTCTCTCTCTCTCTCTCTCTCTCTCTGTCCTTCCCTTGGAATGAAGTGGGCCCCACCGAATCATATTAAATCTACTCCATCCATCAAACGATGTGGCCCACTGCATTTCAGGTGAAATCCACCATCCATTTTTTGGATGGTGAGAAGTCTCACATGCTATATAATATATTATATTAATATATATATATATATATAAAAACATATATACATGGATGGTGGGCCACGTACACGTGGGACCCACCATGATGCAGTGTTTATCCACGCCGTCCAGAGTCCCTGGACACTGGACAGGAGGTTGGCTAACATGGAGTGCATGTACAGACATGGGTGTGTACTCACAATGAAGTGTGAAGTGACGTGGGTGTACTAAGCATGGGGTGAGCCACTTATGCAGGCCCCACCTTGATATATATATATATATATATACTTAATCCGAGCCGTCCATCCTTTTCCTCAAATTGTTTTAGGCGTTGAGCCAAAAGGTTATCCCAATCTGATTTCCTGGCGGGCCGTAGCATAGAAAATGGTACTTCTACCGTTGAAATACGCCTTAATGCTTCTATGCACAAAAAACTATCCAATATCGGGCTTGATAGGTTGGTATTGGGCCGTAGGGACCAATGACTGGGCCAGATTTGTCTGAGACGGGCCCCACCTACCAAAAACGGCGGAAAAACGCGTTTAAAATAAAATAAAATAAAATAGCAGCAATTGTTGCTGCCGCTGACAAAAGGCGCAGGCGCTGCCTGTAGCTGCCTGGGCGGGCGGACGGACGAGCTGGGCCTCACGGCCTAGCTGTGGGCCCCACCGTGATGCGTTTCGAACATCAACACCGTGCATTGGATGGGCCTCCCCCCTCGGTACGAGCCACCCAAAAATCAGCCGTATACGGAACTCAGGTGGGCCACACCGTCTAAAATCATGTGAGGGCATGCATAGAACATATAAAATCACTTGGTAGGGCCTACCTGAGATTTGGATGCGGCTAAAACTTGGTCTGAACCCTCAGCCAAGTGGGACGCACATAATGGGTGGGTTGGATTTGTGAACCACCTCACGGTGGGCTCCCTGTCCACGTGACCCAATCAACAAATTAGGTGAAAATAAACATTATGGTGGGCCCCCTCCCTGACCGTGTGACCCAATCAATGGGTTGGGTGGCAAATAAACATTCCAGTGGGCCCCCTGGTCCACGTGACCTTATAAACAGGTTGAATGGCAAATAAATATTACAGTGGGCCCTACCCAAGGTCCACGTGACCTTATGAATAGATTGGATGGCAAATAAATATTACAATGGGCCCTAGGCCCATGTGACCCTATGAACAGTTTGGATGGAAAATAAACATCATGTTGGGCCCCAGTTTAGATGGAAAGTAAACATTTTGTTGGGCCCTAGGTTGGGTGGAAAATAAACATTATGGTGGGTCCTACTTAGGACCCACTTATGTATGTATTGTGTCCACACCTTTCATCAGTGTGGACCTCCACCATGAAGTATATGATTTATCTATGCCTTCAATCCCTATGGGACCTACCATGATGCATACGTTTCATCCAAACCGTCCAACCATTTCAGAAATTATTTCAAGGCCATGTGACGAGGTCCATCTTGGTGTATTTGTGGGCCGTCCATTGAGGCCCACCTTGATTTGTATAAGGCCCATTGTCGAGGCCCATCTTAATGTATTGGTGGCCCGTTGTTGAGGCCCACTTTGATATATATAAGGCCCATGTTATGAGGCCGTTGTGATGTATGCAAGGCCCATGGGTTATGACCCATTGCAATGTACATAAAGCCCATTGGTGTGGCCCACTTGATGAATATAAGGCTCATATGATACGGCCAATTGATGTACTTAAGGCCCAATGGGTGCAATTAGGTCCATTGCAACGTGTGATTCCTCCGTGACGTATATAATAACGGGTAGTTTCTTGGGAACAATGATGGTTAGATGCCCACATTGTAAGGATGATGTCGGTTAAATGTCCACATTGTCACTCTCCTTAGGCTCATACTTGTAGTAGGTAGGCCGTCTAGGCCCATCTTCGCTTTGCTCAGAGCCCATCACTATATAACATGTTTAGTATAAATACATGATTCATGATCATACGCATCATATGTATGTTTGGTATGAGGAGTGACTGATCATAGCATATGCCTTTGAGCAGATTGTTTATGGGCTCCCTGATAGACGAAGTTGCCCTACATGAGCGCGCGGTACGCGCAGGATTGTGCATGTTTGGTAGGGTGATTCATGCACTTGCATTTGTGTGATCATGATTATTATATGCCTTAGCGACATCAGGGCCATAGCCTCCACAGACACATCGTGGGTGGCTGGATTGGATACCGGAAATGTTTTGTTATAGCATACGGGCGCCATAGATGTCCCTGGGTGAAAATCCCTAAACCCGATGGTACTAGAGGATGACTCCAACATCGATACTGAGTGGATATATGAGCGCATGAGGGCCGAATACCAGGAGAGATTTTCCCACTATGTCATGGTCGGTTGGAAATGAGTGTGGCCTTACTCGCCTGAGAGTAGGGGGCAACACTAGGCTGAGTTTAACCAACTCGTGAATGGATCCGCTATCGACGTGCCGGATAGGTATTACCAGACTATTGGTCAGGCGGATAGTGAGGTTTCTTACGCTCACTTGGACTGTGCTGCTTGGAGAGCGGCAGTGCCATTTGGAGTGTACTAAACCCCGGTGATTATCCTGAATGAGAACTGTACTGATATATGATGAGGATTGGCATGCTTGAGCTGTATCTTGCATTGCATGGTCTTGACATGACCGATAACATTAATATCTTACACCACATAGCCTTGGTACGGCTGGTTGCATTCATGTACTCATCAGCACGATTTCGCATTACTCTGACCTTGCATTCTGAGTACGCTTATATTGCGCACACACTTACACCACTCTCTAAGCTTTCTATAAGCTTATGCACGATTAATGCGTGCAAGTGACGCTAGGACGCAGCCGTAGTCTCGCCACAGTTGGAGCGTGCTGCCGAGCTTCTAGAGTTTTTGTTATTATCACTATCTTGTATTTCCTTTCATACGCCTTGTGCTCAAAGTTTTTTATCATAGTAGATTTTGTGATGGTGTTCTTATGGTTATTGTTCATGGGTTATGCTTGTGGTTATGCTCATTACGAATCAAATTGATTATTAGAAATTTTCTTTGTAGCATCCCAGAATCGAAACTTGGTATATGGGTGCCGGGATCCAAGAATGGGGTACTACGGAGGCTGTCGGTGCCGGATTCGGCGTTCAAAAATTTTGTGAGCCCAGTTTCAAAGTTCGAGGCGTGACACTAAGCCCTCCTAGAAAACCTTTAAGAAACTTATAATGCCCTGGAATGCACCTCAATCCCGCATACACCCCTTTATATAAGAATAGAAAGAGGTATAATCCAAATATGAAACAAAATCTGCAAAATCTACGTTTTCGCAATCGCATCTGCAAAACTCGTCGATGATATCAAAGGTCTCTCGATAACAGCTTCGATATCATCTAAAGGTCTCTCGATGATATCGAGACGGGACAAAAACTGTCCAGCGAGCAGGGGTGAAAATTTCAACAATTATCGATGTCATCGAGCCACTCTCGATGACAGCCTCGATATCATCTGAAGGTCTCTCGATGATATCGACATGACCAAAAAATTGTCCAACAACCAGCAGTGTAAAATCTTGCAATTGTCGATGATATCGAAATCTATTTGATTTTATCGATCCCAACAATGAGGAGAAAAATTCCCATCAAATCTCCCCCTTTTTGACTCAGGAGGAGTTCACATTCTTCAAGCTAGTCTGGTTTCTACAAACCTCAAACTGGCCCTTGAGCAAAGCCTTGGTCAACATGTCTGACCCATTATCGTCCATGTGGACGTTTTCAAGCTGTAACACATTCTGTTCCAAAGTATCCCTGATCCAATGATACCGAATCTCTATGTGTTTCGACTTGGAGTGCTGACTTGGATTCTTGCTCAAGTGTATAGCACTTTGACTATCGCAATAGACCACGTGCTGCTCCTGCTTCAGGCTAAGTTCCTGTAGGAACCTCTTCCTCCAAAGTATCTCTTTACATGCCTCTGTGACTGCAATGTACTCGACCTTGTCGTCGATAATGCTACAACCTTCTGTAGCTTGCTTTGCCAAGAAACCGCTCCCCCTGCAAACGTGAACATGAACCCTGATGTAGACTTCTGGAGTCCATGTCACATGCCATATCTGCATATGTGTAGCTCTTTAACACAGGTTTTCCGTCACCATAGCATAGGCTTAACCTGGATGAACCTCTTAGATACCGCAGTATCCACTTAACCGTTGCCCAATGTTCTTTGCCAGGAAGATACCGACTGACAACACCAACCGCATATGCTATGTCTGGGCGTGTACACACCATAACATACATCAAACTTCCTATAGCTGATGCGTAGGGTATCTTTTGCATCTCTTTCATCTCAGTCTTCGTCTTAGAACACTGCATGTCGCTCAATTTGAAGTGACCATCCAGTGGAGTACTGACCGGCTTCGCTGCATTCATATTGAACCGCTGTAGGACTTTCTCAATATACCGCTCTTGTGACAGCCAAAGCTTCCTACTGCTTCTGTCACGGGTTATCTCCATTCCTATGATCAGTTTAGCTGAGCCCAAGTCTTTCATCACAAAAGACTTGCCCAACTTCTGTTTCAGCCTATCAATCTTCTTGATGTCTTTTCCCATGATGAGTATGTCATCAACGTATAATAGCAGAACTAAGAAATCACCATCTGAGAACTTGCGCGTGAACACACAATGGTCCGACTCCGTTCTGTCATATCCATGCTTCAACATAAACGAGTTAAACTTCTTGTACCATTGTCGTGGAGCTTGTTTCAGCCCATACAAGCTCTTCCTCAGCCTACACACCATATGCTCTTTGCCCTTGACTTCGAACCCCTCTGGTTGGTGCATGTAAATCTCTTTTTCCAAATCACCATGGAGAAAGACAGTTTTAACATCTAACTGCTCTATCTCTAGATCCATGCTAGCCGTCAACCCAAGCAACATCCGTATGGATGTCATCTTCACCATTGGTGAGAATATCTCATCGAAGTCTATGCCTTTCCTCTAACCAAATCCTTTCACCACAAGTCTGGCCTTGAACCTCGTCTGTGAAATTTTCTTCTCAATCTTCTTTCTGAACACCCACTTGTTGCTCAGAGCTTTCTTGCCCTTAGGCAGTTTTACTATGTCATAGGTGTGGTTCTTATGCAAGGATTTCATCTCCTCTTGCATAGCTTTCAACCACTCCCCCTTATGCTCGTCGGCTAGGGCCTCAGAATAATCTTCTGGCTCTCCCCCATCAGTCAGCATAATGTACTCATGCGGCGAGTACCTCTTGGACGGCTGTCTGTCCCTAGATGACCTCCTCACTTGTGGCTCAACAGGTGGATCAAGTGGGGGTTGCTCCCCTGGTTCATCTTCCGAAGGAACTCCCTCGTCCTCTGCACCTTGATGTACTCCCCGTCATCAGCATCACGGGAGGAGTAACCGGATCCATGTCCTCTAGCTCACCTGAACTAGGCTGGTTCTTCTTTCGCTGACCAATGTCTTCGATACACTGATCTTCAAAGAATACCACATCTCTATTCCTAATGAGCTTCCTCTCGGTCGGATCCCACAATCTGTAATTGAACTTTTCATCACCGTACCCCAAGAACACACATTGCTTGATCTTCATATCGAGCTTGGACCTCTTGTCCTTTGGTACATGAACGGATGCCCCACATCCAAATACCATGAGATAACTGTACGATGAATCCTGTCCAGTCCACACCTTCTCAGGTACTTCTCCATTCAACGGGGTTGATGGAGACCTGTTTATCAAATAAACCGCTGTGAGCATTGCTTTTCCCCGAAACGTCTTAGGCAATTTCGCATGGGATAACATGCATCTGATTCTCTCTACAATGGTGCGATTCATTCGCTCAGCTACACCATTATGCCGAGGGGTCTTGGGAACTGTCTGTTCATGCAGTATACCCAGGGACTTGCAGTACTCATGAAAGTCGCCAATGTATTCACCACCATTGTCAGTGCGGATGCACTTCAATGATCTACATGTCTCTCTCTCGACCATAGCATGAAATAATTTAAACACACCAAAGACCTCGTCCTTGGATTTCAAAGCATAAACCCAAACTCTTCTAGATGCATCATTTATAAAAGTAACAAAATACAATGTCCCACCCAAGGTTTTTGTCCTCATAGGACCACAAACATCAGAATAAACCAAATCTAATGCATGCACTTTATTAACATGAGAAGCAGATTTAATAAATGAAACTCTATATTGTTTCCCTGATAAACAATCAAGACAGGTTTTGAAAGGTGTACCTGTCACGTCTGGAAGGAGACGCTTCTTTGCTAGTACCTGAAGCCCTTTTTCACTCATGTGGCCTAGATGCCTGTGCCACATGTCAATAACTGAATCTTCCGCTGCGTTCAACCCACCCTTGCACGTACTGACACTTGTCTTGTAAAGGGTGCAACACTTCTTTCCTCTAGCCACAATCAACGAACCCTTGATGAGCTTCCATCGCCCACCAGCAAAACGGCTTTCATAGCCATCATCATCTAACCTTCCCGTCGACATCAAGTTGAGGCGAAGGTCTGAGATATGCCTCACATCCCTGAGAACCAATGTGCAGCCCACATCGGTCTTCACACAAATATCACTGACTCCCACGATCTTCGATACGTCAGAATTTCTCATCTTCACAGTCTCATAGTCACCAGACTTGTAACTTGTGAAGAAGTCCCTACGTGGAGTCGCATGAAACGAGGCTCCCGAGTCTATCACCTAGTCAGCGTCCTGACTCGTAGCCGTGAGACATACATCGTGATCTGCTGAAAGAATAACTACAACGTCGCCATCTGAAGCGACTGCAGTGAAATCTGATTCATCTTCCTTCCATTTTCCTTTCTTGTCATTTTTCTTACCACGACATTCATGCTTGTAGTGGCCCTTCTTACCACAGTTCCAACAATCAACATCTTTTCTGTTACTTGACTTGCCTCTTGATTTATCTTGGGCCTTCCCGCCCTTCCTGTTCTTTCCTCTCCCCTGTTCCTGTGTCAGAAGGGCCTTTTGCTGAGTAGACCCCTGAGACTTCCTCCTTGTCTCCTCATTGAAGAGACAACTAGTAACCTGTTCCATGGATATCTTTCCGTCTGGCGCGGAGTTACTTAGAGACACCACCAATGTCTCTCAACTGTCAGACAATGAACTAAGCAATAGCAAAGCCTGTAATTCATCATCCAGGACCATCTTTATAGAGGAGAGTTAGTTCACTATATTACTGACCTCATTCATGTGCTTGTCCACAGAACCACCATCCTTGAACTTGAGATTCACAAGTCGCCTTATCAGAAAATTTTTATTACCGGCTATCTTCCTCTCATACAGCCCTTGTAATTTCAGGCATATGCTAGCGGCTGGAATTTTTGTAGACACATGGTGGAACACAGAATCATCCAACCATTGTCTAATAAACCCCACCACCTTTCGATCCATCTTCTTCCAATCATCATCAGTCATATCTTGGATTTTGCTGATATGCCTAAAATTGGAGAATATTGGTCATTGCAATAAAGCAAGTCCTCCATCTTAGCCTTCCATATGGTCCAGTTAGAACCATTGAGGCTGATCATCCTTGATGAACCACCTTCCATAATTCAAACCGATCCTACCCGTTCAATGAACTTAGCTCTGATACCACTTTGTTATGGGCCTTGCACAAAACCTTAGGATCTAGCTTCCCGAAACAAACCAGAATTATGGAATAATAATGCAATGAACTAAATCAAAAACATAAACTACACGACACCAGAGATTTTTACGTGAAAAACCTTCAAAGAGGTAAAATCCACGGGACCTCGTCCAGATCAACAATCCACTATAAAGCAGAACGTTACAACCGATTACAAGCACACACCGCTTAGATCAAACCTTCTTCACTCACGCAGGAGTGGATAAACAATAAGAGAAACAAAGAAGACAGAGAGATATCACCGATTACGAGGACGTAGAAGCGCTGAGATATGGTAGATCACCTCTACAAGCATAGCCTCCCTTCCACAAGCTTCCTCTCTCTCTTTCTCTCTCTCTCTCACCTTTTGATAGCCCTAAGCCCTCCTAGAAAACCTTTATTAAACTTAGAATGCCCTGGAATGCACCCCAATCCCGCATACGCCCCTTTATATAAGAATAGAAAGAGGTAGAATCCAAGTAGGAAACAAAATTCGCAAAATCTGCGTTTCCGCAATCGCATCTGCGGAACTCGTCGATGATATTGAAGGTCTCTCGATAATAGCTTCGATATCATCTGAAGGTCTCTCGATGATATCGAGACGAGACAAAAACTGTCCAGCAACCAGGGGTGAAAATTCCAACAATTATCGATGTCATCGAGCCACTCTCGATGACAGCCTCGATATCATCTGAAGGTCTCTCGATGATATCGACAGGACAAAAAAACTGTTCAGCAAGCAGTAGTGAAAAATCCTACAATTATCGATGATATCGAAACCTGTTCGATTTCATCGATCCCAACAATGAGGAGAAAAATCCCCATCAGTTGGTGCTTAAATTATTTTGTGTGAATGATTTTAAATGAGGCCAATTGGAATGTAAAAATGAATATCACTTTTGCTTTTGAATAATTGTATAATAGAATAAAGTTAAATACACTTTGTATACAAGTTACGACTTGAAATTCGGGTCTGAGGGTGCACACTTTGTACTTGAAATTCAAGGCATGATGGCACCGAGGGCGGTATTTACTTTACGAGATTTTAAAATTTCTAAAGATTCATAAGAGTTCTAAAAGTAATTATATCTAAAATCTAAGTGGACAAATGTTAGAGAAAAAAATAAAAATAAATGAAGATGTGAGTGTAGTGTTGATGTGCCAAGTGTGAGATGTTGATATGAACTTAGAAAAATGTGAGGATAGAAGGAAGGAAACCAAGCACTCTTAGATGAAAAAAACATACCCTAGAGCAACTGATTCTAACTCTACTCCGCTAATTGCCAAATTCTAAGGAAACTAATAGCCCGTTGATGTGGAGAAGAATGGCTAGAGAAGAACTCTCCGGTCCTTCAAAACCCTCCAAAGCCCTTAAAAAAACTCTATCAAAAATCTCATTTTTCAAGCAAGGCAAAGAGCTCTCCTCTCAATTGTGGTTGTTGCAAATTAAGGAGAATTGCTTGATATTTATAGAGATGACCGGTGAGATTCAGATTCCTGTCGGTGCCGATGTGACCTATTTATATATTTTTTTTTCAGATTTTCGAGGTGTCCATCTCGGGCTAATAAGTCGACTTTCTAAACCGATGAGAATTCGATGTTTGCCCGTACTTCATGTTTTCAAGGCAATTTTGCCACTTCAGCTGCCACAACGCCCCATCTGTTGGTCCGGATCATTGCCACATGGTTGGTTCATATCACTGCCATGTGATTCCCACCAGCCACGTTTGACCAATCTGAACCGTTAGATGGTTTTGGATGGACCTGAGTATCCATTTGGTGTTTTTTAAACTTGCAATATTCCCTCAAGTCGATCAATGCTGATTTTGAGAATTTGCGTAGCTATAATTTTGTATAGTGTGTCTACACTACTGCATGTATACAACGTGAGTAGCAATGGACATTTGTACCACCACAGTTAGTTCTTAAATGAGGTAAAGCTTTGCCTTAAGTGAAGGATATGTATGACCAATCGATTATCATATCTTGGATGGCCTTCTCCTCAATCCAAGAGAAAAACTTTAATACTTCAACGAGGTAAGTTGATTGATACATGGATACTAATAAATTAAAAGAATACAAATCATTAGTTTAAGTTGGATTTTCATGCATAACAAATATTTTATTTAATTTTTTAATTAGTTGATTGGTGGATATCCAAATAAAGACAGCCAATGGCCCAAATCCAATAAATAAATCCTCACTAATCTAAGCTTAGAAACATTAATCAGTTCAAAATTTGAAAATAACTTATCTACTTTATAAGCAGTTTGATTGAGTTAAAATATGCCACAATTACCATTCCTAAGTGCCATCAAACACCATATTCCGCGATATCTCTCTCTGCCTTTAGATATCTTCCATATCGTGCAAACCCCTCTCCATTCAATTGCATTGCATGTGCCATACCACTACTGTACATGATGAGAGGAGAATACCAGATCCAGGAGCAAAACTATTATTGAAATTAGCTTTTAAGATTCCTAAAGCCGTACATTATTCAAGGACATGGGAAGAGTTTTAGACTAATTTGAGACATGATTAGGTGATTTAAATATCAATCCATGCTTCCTTCCAAACCCATTCATTTTTAAGATAGAGGATAACTTTGATTGAACACTTAGCATACAACTTTACGATCTTTCCTCGTGAAGCTTGAAATGTGGAATCATCGCGAATAGAAAAGAAGTAATCCAACCCACGGAATCGACTTGAATAGGCTATTTGAATCTATATGTGTGATATTTCAATTGTGTCTTATTGACTTTTTTCAATCAACTCTGCGGTGATCCTTCAGTATACTGACCCAATCTTTCAATTAAAGTGTGAAATCGCTCATTTACAAACTATACCATTCAATAATTTGATAGGCCATAAAACACATTATTATAAGGTTTTGATTATCCAAATAGCATATCGGTGGACTTATGAGACTGTTCAATAAGAAATATCCTATGATTTGAATTCGCCGTACATCCATTTACTAATCAAAAGTCAAGATCACTCGGACAATGTAATTTTTAAATGGTCTTGCCATGTACAACGGAAACAAAGAAAAGCACCAGCTGGATTTACTTGTTTCAAGTTGAAAGCTTAAGTTGGAAAATAGGAAGGTTCAAAAGGAACCTATGGTGTAACCGATGATATGGTCAGCATGGAATGGCATAACAAGATTCATATAATTAACCCTCAAATAATTTCAATGATGATGAGACCGTGCAATTTTTAGACAATGACCCATTCACATGAGGTTCTCCAATTTCAACAAATAATTTCAATATATATGGTATGTTCAGGTTCCAAATGCATGCCTGTCAAGCATCATGCTACCAGAGTAATAAATATATTTTTTTTACTGCTTGTCTCTCATTCATGCCCACACAGACACGTGCACATTGCAAGCCTAACAGTTCTGGCCATACTGTCTGGACCAAAACATTCAATGTTGGATTGGAATGCCTATGTGACCCTGGCGGTCCAATCCAAAATGGGTTGTATAGGAACCTAGTCTGGAAAATGCCACCACTTCCTGTGTAAATTGGTCCAACTCGCTGAATTAGACTCCAACATAACCTGTCGATTGCAATCAACCCATGTAATAGACTATTCGAGAGTTATTGTTGTAATCAACCTATGTAGTAGTCTATTATATTGCACCTTTTGAAGGATACATGAGGTTGGCGTCAGGCTAGCAGCTGGCACCAAATTTAAACTTTTATCATGAATCCAAACAATATGACGTTCTAAATTGATGTTAGGGCATTCTGTGCAAGCAATGCATTGCATCGAAACGGGGTGTAGTGAGAAATGGGTAAGAATTGGCCTACGGTGTTCCCCAGAAGCAACGTGCCATAATGTCTAATTGCTGTAAAAAGTATGCAAGTTCCCATGCCATTTTGGACACCCGCAGGTAAAGAAGCTAGTCCAACAAAATAGGATTTGCCTTGTCACATGGAGTATAAGAACATCGACAGGTAAAAATATAGATTACTACATATGATCAAACAAATGAGAGTTAACATAGCTTGTGTTCAAGAGACCAAGTGGAAAATGGGCCAAAACTAGAAAAATTGATGGATATAAACTTTGATATATAGTAAAGGACAATAATATAAATGGGTTAGGATACTGGTGGATAAAGATTTAAAAGATAAAGTTGAAGATGTATAAGTAATAGGATTTTATTAATAAAACTCATGTTAGGAGAGGAGATAAGTCAATGCTATTAGCATATACATGGCACATACAGGGTTAAAAGATAGAATTGATAGACTTTAGAATGATATAGATGGACTAATGCAGGAAATCCAAATGAAGAGAGGATATTTGTAGGAGGAGATTAAAATAATCATGTAAGAAAAGAAAGTAGAGGATATGAGTGGTTTTTGGAAGAAGAAATGACACGGGGAATGCTACCTTGATTTCGTTGTGGCATACAATTTACAAACACATACTTTAAAAAGGAAGATGACATTTAATAACTATCAAAAGTGGATTGTAAGTAATTTAAATAGATTTATTTCCATTTAGGAAAACAAAACAGATTTATTTCCACTGAGGAAAACAAAACGATCAAATGTAAGGATTACAAGGTCGTAATAGGAGAGTTTGGCCATGCAACATAGGTTAATGGTCATGGATGCTTACATTAAAAGATCGAAGAAAGGAAGTGAAATTAATAGGTGTTCGAAAACCAAGTGGTGGCATTTAAAGGAGAGAAAACAATATAATTTAGAAATGGATTAATAGAATAAGGGTTATCGAGAAAGAAGTAAATGTAAAAGATCGAAGGAAATGCCAAAGAAATGAAGTAATATGATACCTATTTAGAAGAATAAAAGAGACATAAAGCTGCTCTAATTATCATGGGACTAAACTTATGAGCCACCTTATGGAACTTTGGAAGAGAATGATTGAGAAAAGACTAAAGTATAAGACGAATGTATCAGAAAATCAATTTGGTCTCATGCATAGTAGGTCAACAACTAGGAGCTATTTCCTACTTTGACAATTGATGAAGAAACGTAAGGATAGGAGAAATGATCTCCACATGGTCATTATTAAGTTAAAGAAAGTATACGATAAGGTCCCTAAAGACTTAATTTTGTGGGTGTTAGAAAAGAAGTTTCGGGATATTGACATGATTAGGGATATGTATGAGAGTGCGACAACAAATGTGAAGACTTAAGAGTGGAGAGACAAGTGAGCTTCCAAGTACTGTGAGCTTGCACTAGGGGTTGGTATTAAGGCCCTACCTTTTCACATTAGTTATGGAGGAATTAACAAGGCATTTGCAAGAAGAGACCACATCGTGTATGTTGTTTGTAGATGACATAATTTTAATTTACAGGGTAATGTAGGACTTAAATATAAAGCGAGCTTTATGGAGGAATACTCTTGAATAAAAAAGATAAAAAAAAATTAGTCAAAACTAAAATAAAGTATATGAAACACAATTTTAGTAATAATAGGACGGGGAATTAGTTAAGATTGCTGACAAAAAAGTTTTCCAAAATGACCACTTTCAATACATTCGGTCAATAATTCATGAAAGTGGAGAGATGAAAGGATGTTGCCCATAGAATTCAAAGTGGGTGCAAGAAACGGAGATGTATTTTTGGAGTTTTAAGAGATTGTTGTGTCATTCAAATTGAAAGGAAAATTTTATAAGATAATTATAATAATAGCCACGTTTTATGGGACAAAATGTTGAACAATTAAGGAACAACATATTCATAGGATGAGTGTAGCTGAAGATGTTGAGATAGACGAGTGACAAACCAAGGATGGATAGAATTATATAAGAATGTGTCTGGGGGAACTTAGGAGCAGCAACAATATGTAATAAGATGAGGGAAAGTAAACTTGGATAGTCTAGTAATGTGCAATGGAGATCAAGAACCACACCAATTAGAAATGAGTTGGTACAAGTCGGAGGCTCTAAAAGGGGAAGGCCCAAAAGGATGTGGATGAAAGTCGTAAGAAAATACTAGATTACCTATGGTCTAACTGAAGGTCTAACCCTTGATAGAGAGGAATGGCAGATCATGATTCATGTAGCCAACCCTAATTAATTGGGATAAGGCTTAGATAATGACGACGATGATGATGAATTAGTCTCCAACATTAGCATTATAAAACACGATACCTACAGAAAGACATGCCTTTCTATCAAAACCCATGTGCCTCAAACACATGCAACACAACAGTGACAGAAAACACACGCCATTCTAGCAAAACCTATGTGCCTCAGCACAAGCCAGAGTCACCAACAGAAACATATGCCTTTCTAGCCAGACCTACGGGCCTCAACACATGTGACCAAAAATATCAAGAACCGTGCAGAAACGCACATGCCTTTCTAGCCAAACCTATGTGCCTCAACACATGTGACCGAAACATAGCAAGAACCATGCAGAAATGCACATGCCTTTCTAGCCAAACCTACGTGCCTCAACACAGGCGACCAAAACATATCAAGAACCATGCAGAAACGCACATGCCTTTCTAGCCAAACCTATGTACCTCAACACATGCGGCTGAAACATGTCAAGAACCATGCTTCATCGTCCATATCCATCATTGCCAGCTTGTTTGTTTCAATGTTTTAAAACCAGCATTGAAAGCTGACAGTTTTTTTTTTTTTTGGGCTGTGTTTGGACATAGTGGGCACTTAAATGACAATAAAGAGACCTCCAAATTCATCAAATGTCTAACTAATTTGATTTTGGCGCCATGCCCATCTACAATTGGCAATTCTTTGGGCTGCTGGGTTTAGTTTACATGTGCACGAGCTCTATCACATGGGAGTGACTCAGACTCCGACAATGTATCAATGTACTAGGAACGCTACTTACAATGGCCCACAGAAAACATCAAGCGCCTGTCATGTGGCTCAATGGCAATTGAAGAGTGGTCCTCATGGTTAATTTAATCCGCGAAAATCATGCTCATGCAGTAGTCGCGTGGGCCTGCCACATATGAAGAAATCGTCAGTTAAAAAAATAAAATTTATGGACCATAACACGTGGTCTTTTGATGAATGTCCCTAATCCCACACATGTGACAATTTAGCACGTGGGCCATTCATGTTTGGCACTTGCAGACAAGATGTGTGGATATATAATTCTCGTTTAAAAAGATTGTATTAACTGAGAAGAGCACGCATTTTCATCCAGAAAATTGGCTTCATCAAGCTACTTCAGAAAAAAAAAAAAAAAAAAAAAACCTTGGCTCTATCACGAAACCATTGAAATCACAATTTCTATGATTACACCTCTAATCATACCTCCTCAAAGATTATACATTACATGCTGTCAGGTGACAGCATCTGTTGATTTGACCTTGTCCTTCTCTCCACTCTCCCCAAACCTCAATGGAGCTCTGTGTTGCAGAATGGTTAACTGATCAGCAAAAAGTAGGTCTTTCATGTGTTGTAGCTGCAGCCACTCTTTCTCCATTTGCATATCCAAGCCCTCGAAATGGACAATCTTCTCCTGGATTTCCTTCATCTGCAGTTGCACACACAAACAGCATTCTGTCAAACAGTGCCTGACAACAAAACCCATATTTTGGGATTTTAGTGGCAATGCAATGTGGGAAATACATACCCCCAAATGTTGATGATGGTATAGCCAAGATTCTAGTGGGAATGTGGGATGGTGAGTTATTTGATACTCTGGGAGAGTATGACGGTCACAAGCACTCAGAAATTGTACACGCGGCATACATCAACTCAAGTTCAATCGACTGAACTGTGGGACCCACTGTCACTAAGTCACAGTCCCAAAATCAGATTGGTTGAACAATACTAACCTCTGATTTGTGACACTTTGCTGAAATAGGATGATTGGATTTTTTTCCCATTTTCAACCATCCAATAAATGTCCACCATTATGATAATCAGATAATCCAGCAAGTATAATTTTGGTTCATGACACATCTAAAGTGAGTCCCATTATTTGGACAGTTTAATTTGAATTCCTTGTATGCCAAATCTGTAATTTCTAAGCGCTGGCGTATCATCCATCCCATGCTGCTGGAGTATCCAAGTCTCTTCCCACGTCGGAAATATACACACCTGAACCTCGATGATATCGGAGATGGATCGCTCCACATCCTGCTCTTCTTTCTCAAGCAGAGCCCACGCATCTAAGCCTGCCTGCTCCAGGACCCTCGCTTCAGTGTGACCATTTGCAGCGACAGCTTCTGCACCAGAAAAGGTCATTACTTCCTGTTGACGTCATCATAAACTGGGGATGGAATGCAGTGGGCCTGGGTTTAGACCAGGGTTTTAACCAAGGTATTCCATAACAGTAACTATGGCCGTAATAGCCACCACCATTCCCGTTACAATACAGGCCGTGACGGCCTTTATTATTATTATTATTATTTTTTATTTTTTTTGTAAATGCCATTATGGCCATTCAGCCCGTAAATGCATGACCGTTACCACCACTAACGTTACGTAACCGCTTTGGCATATCATGGTTTTAACCGCTTGGACCATGCTGAGTCTTTCAATTTTTCTTTCCTGTTCTGCCCAGGCCCAGGCCCAGCCTGTTGACCGCCCTACAAAATAATTTGAAACCTGACTGGACCAGCCTGTTGACCGCCCTACAAAAGGAGAGAGAGAGAGAGAGAGAGAGAGAGAGAGAGAGTTTTTTTTTTTTTTTGTAAATGCCATTATGGCCATTCAGCCCGTAAATGCATGACCGTTACCACCACTAACATTACGTAACCGCTTGGCATATCATGGTTTTAACCACTTGGACCATGCTGAGTCTTTCAATTTTTCTTTCCTGTTCTGCCCAGGCCCAGGCCCAGCCTGTTGACCGCCCTACAAAATAATTTGAAGCCTGACTGGACCAGCCTGTTGACCGCCCTACAAAACGAGAGAGAGAGAGAGAGGAGAGAGAGAGAGAGAGAGAGAGAGATCTGTGTGTGTGTCATCGTTGTAATAAATAGCCATTCTTACTTCTTACCAATCTTATCTCCAGTTCGGGTGATCTCAGTTGGGAGGATGCATTGAGATTTTGGCCAACTGTAATTGGTGATTTTCCAAACACAACCTCATAAGCAAGCACAACTTCAAAACACAATTTCCAGCATTTAGATCATCATCCAAGCCTTATCCGAATTAATTTGGGTCGGCTAATGGAAGGTCATATTGTATAGATTCATGACGTAAGTTACAGCATAAGTTTGACACCGGCTGCCAACCTGACACAACTCTCCTCCTTTGTCCGGGCTGGGGACCAGCAATGAGAGTATAAAACTCCCACAGGCGCAGTGTAATACACTATTACATAGGTTGATTACAATCAAGTGCTATGTAATAGCCTATCACATAGGTTGATTACAATCAACGAGTTTCCTGCGTTTAACTACGACTATATTTGTTGAAGTGATTCAAATGCTAACAAAATATTCTTATGGATCAACTGATCAAGTGGTTTCACACAGAAAATCCTCCTTACCTTGATGATCTGTTTCTTTGGCCAGAGATTCAAAATTTTCTCTGCTCTCATTGTGACCATCAGTGAGGCCTACCTCTGAAAGAGCTGCCACAGCGGCTTGGGCTGCAGCTTCTGCAACTTCAGAGCCCACCACAGCTGATAAGAAAGCAGCCTGTGGAAACATCAGTCAGTAAATTTCAAAGTTTCATACTTTGGCAGATTTCAGATTTTCAATAGAAACTAAAAGCAAGAAAAAGAAAGTAAAGACCATGGAAGATCATTGTTTCCAATCTTTTATGAAAGTGAAATACGTTTGATTTGGGTTCTTCATTAAATTGTATGTGAAGCTATTAGATGGATCTACCATCAGATACAGGTGGAACAAAATCACTAAAATTTTGGCCCCTTTTTCTCCACAGATTATGGCTCGTCGTTTTATTTTGTTTTCTTTTCTTTTAAGTTCTACGATACATTACATGGGTTTTCAACAAAGTTTGAGAGTACACAGAAGGAAAGGGACGAAAATTGCTATATACATATATAAACTCACAGATAAAAAGAAGTGCAGGTTTTCATGTTAGGGAACAAATACATGCCTAGGTTCAATCTTTGAGATTGCCTGGGGACTGAATCAACTCAAAACTCAATTAAGCACTCAACCGGACCATTCAAGTTTTTCTGTGGTAGCCAGCAATAAAACTAAGTGGGGAGTGTTGAGCTTTTCAATAGTTGGCTTCTTTTTTTTTTACTTAGTTTTTTTTTTTTTTTTCCCCTATCGACAATGAAAAAATTACTGAATAAAAAAGAGAACATAGAGAACAAGTCTCAGAAAATGAAAGCTACACGAACTTGCCACCAATCGAAAAAGAAAAGCGGCACGCCCCATTGATAACCAGAGAGATTGCCCTAACATTGTTTATCTGAATGGGGCAGAAAAGATGTTTTCCCTCAATAGTAACTAGTAAGTCATTTATCCTGGCAAATATCTTAGTCTTGCCATTTAGTATACAGGTGAGATTGCCATGTCCCCAATCTTTGACTTTTAAGTTCTAAAAATTAGATTTACTCCTTAACCCTAGTTCCATGGAATTTTTAGACCATGACACGCAAGAATGCATCCTGCAAGGTGCTTGAACTCCATACCAACTGTACTAGTGATTTTTTATTTTTTTTTTAAGCGTCGAAAATGGAAGTTGGAACTTTATCTAACTAATCAATTACTAGAAAGGCTAAAAAGTTAGAAGCTGGAATTGGACTCACAATTTTTTGGCATTTTCCCAAAATAACTCGTCCATACCTGACCCATAATTGGGTTGCTTGCATCAGCAAGGGGTGTGAGACACCTTCTCTTAGCAGGGGATGAAACACTGGAATTCTCTACTCCAGTTCCAGAGTCAGTCTGATCCTTTATCTGATAATACTTATCAACCTCATCAATGTCTGGAGGTCCTAAGAACTGCTCTCCAAAAGGGAGCTTGATGAACCGTGAAACACACTCTTTCTCTTCTTTGCTACCAACATGCTCTGCTACCTTTTTCCAGTCATCACCATACTGCAAAACGGCTTCTAGGAGGTGCAGAGTCTCTTTCTCGGTCCAGTCTGTCTTTGCTTCTTCATTGATGGCAACTCTTTTAAAGTCTCCAGAATTGAGGCCAACCCGGTAGTTGCCACGAACAAAGCACCTTGAACAAAGAATCAGGTCAACCTGTCCAACATATTAAGGAAGTGGGAGCATTAATTATCTCATGTTCTTTTTCTCATATAGGTTTACATGATTCATTAAGAAAATGCACCTATGTTGAGAGGACCACCAGGATATCCTTAATAATTTGATATTGTGTATTTTGAACTTGTGAGATTGAGGAAAGCACTTAAAAGAAATTTCAAATATAATAAAGGAGAGATAAATGAGTATGTGAACTAAACATCAATTGTACGGATTCATAGGAAAATTTACAGCAACTGGAAAACTGTTTGAAGCAAAATATTAAGTCCACAGCAATGAACGTTCACAAAGAATATGGGACTTGGCCCATCCTTAGAAAGCCAGTCCGATTGTATTGAAATTTCCTCTTTTTTCCATGGATTTTCAGAATAACTAAAAAGAAAATTTAATTATCTAGTAGGCCATTATTCTCTCTTTAAAAAAAAATTTAAAAAAAATTAAAAAAATAAAAATTATTAAGGATCAAATGGGCCATTGATTCTTAATAACCAGTAGAACCTAATTCCAGCATCCAATCCTCGTATCATGAGAATGTATTTGGTACAAATTAATCAAGTTCTAGGAAGAGTTTTACTACCTAACTCTGTGGATAGTTTTGAATGAGGTTTTTGCTGCGACAAGTATGCCATCCATCAAGCCAGTAAAGATTCCAGCAAAAACAAGGTTTCATAATCATTTAAAGAGGTTGAAACACAATCAATAGCAATCTCACCCATATGCAATAAGTACTAACAAATTCATAGTTAATGGGCTAGCCAAGAGATGAGAGGAAAAAAATTAACGACAAGAGAATAGCATGAAAAATTCAGATAATATACACCATGTAGGTGGGAACAATGAAAAAAGTAATTATGGAACATAAAGAACAAAAGCCCCACTTCATTTAACATATCAAACAGAATCAAAGATTACAAAAAAATAATCCAAGTGCCTAATCCATAAAATGTACAACATGTTTATTTCGTATCATACCTTCTTCTTCTTCTTCTTTTGACGGAATGATTCATATCATACAATTTATTGCTGATCAAAAGAAAATTAGGTAAAGAAGGGGGGAAAACACATCGGCCTTCTTTCTTTGAAGAGGACCTTCGCATGGTTTTTATTTTAAACTGCCCAATGACGGCAGGTAAGCAGATACACGAACTTCAGTTCACAATACCTCTAAATGAGACCCATAAATGGACTTAAAATTCCATGTGTAATGTGGAAAAATGTACTGAAATTTGATAGCTTATGTTTTAATGAACTCATGTGGTTTTAGTTGGTATGATCAAATTAGCAGGCCCACCTGATGAGTGGAATCGTCTAGTCTTTGGGCCAACACTATCTAACTACAGCCAGCCCAATGATTTTTTTGCATGCCACACCCGTGTCTCCTATGGGCACAATTGATACAATTTACCTCTTCGTGCTCCTTCTTGTGTATACACACAGTAGAATTCTTGGCAATTCTTTCCCAGCATCCAAACATGGTTTCTGCACTCCATATTTATTAAATTTGAAGTTGCCAAACATGATTGGTAGAATCCAATTCTTGGGTAATTGGTTTCTTGGAAACAGATTCATCAGTAACTTGCAAATTCGAGGTAAGCACATGACTTCTGAGTTGGATAAATGATTGCAATAACATTGCCTTCTGACTGGAAAAATCCAGTGGCCATTCTTTTCGTGAATTGATTATGCAATCTAAGCCAATTGTACATCCAAACAGACCCAAAATTCATCTAACATGTGGAATAACGACAGATCTTCTGACTTCTCAGAATTCATGCGATTCAGACAGAGAAAAGGAAAAAGTTATATTTTTTTCTTCTAGAGAGAAGGGAACTACCTTATCACAGGCGAAGCAAACCTGGCTGCAAACGGTCTTGCAACCACCGCACACCTTCTTTGCGCTCTCTTTCTTCTCCAGATGAGAGTCCACTGCTGCTGCAGGTGACGGCGTACCAACGCCCAGCTTACTTTCCTTCTCTTCTCCTTTCAGCTTCAAGGCCGTGGCCCCTGTGTAATTGATCAAGCCCCATCCCTCGAGGAAATCAAAGACCCTCCGGATCGATCCGACATCCCCAACGAGAGTCCGCCGCACCTCTGTATACGTGAGCTTCCGCAACGGATTCTCCCTGAACCGCCGAACTATGGAATCCCTGTAGTACTTATAAACCCTAGGGTTTTTCGAAGGTGGGGTTCTCGAGTCGAAGAATTCTGGAAGGAGCCGGCGTTCCGTCTCATGGATCTTGTGGAATGAAAACCACCCTGCAATAAGAAGAGGAGATGAATAAGGGTTTCTAAAGAGGTAAAACCTAATTAAGGTTTCTGGGAGTTGCTAGAAATGGAAAACAAGGGTTTTCTTCCGGGACTTACTCGAGTAGCTTGGGATTGTGATGATTTGGACGGAGGGCTCTGGTGGCAGAGGAGTGAGTTCCTTTGAATCGGTGGCCGGATTTTCCGAGTTTATGGCGAGTGGAGGAGCGAGTTCTGGCGGGTTTTCGGACGAGGTGGTTGGAGCGGTTTCTTCGTGTGGAGGTGGTGGTGGGGACGCTGCCATCGTTTTAGAAGAATTATCTAATCCGACGTCCGCAGGAAGAAAGAGAGAGCCGTCGACGTGAAGTAACGGCAAATTGCTGTCCGTTAACGCTACGACATTGGGGCGCGGCTTATGTGAATCCCGGATCCACCGAGGTGGGTGGGATCGATGACCGTGGGGCCACCGTTATGTATTTAACTTATGTCCACTCCGTCCATACGTTTTTAAAAATCATTTTAGGGAAATATACCAAAAATTAAGCAGATTCAAATCTCAAGTGGACCGTAATATAAGATATAATGGTAATCAACCATTATAAACTAATTGTGGGCTACAAAAGTTTTTGATCAAGCTGATATTTTTGTGATCTCTTCCTACTGGTTTTTTTCTTTTAAACAATGTCGACGTGTTGGATGGAAAATAAACATTCAGGTGACCCCAACAAAGTTTTTAATGGTGTGGATTTAATATATTATGGTCCACCTAAGATTTTAATGGTGTGGACCACATTATTTACTGTAGTACGGTCTATTACTACTGTTTTATATATTATGGTCCACATTCAGGTCTATTACCACGGCTATTCACATCAGTAATAGACCTGAATGTAGTACTGTCTATTACCACTGTTTTATATATTATGGTCAGTAATAGACCTGAATGTAGTACTGTCTATTACCACTGTTTTATATATTATGGTCCACCTAAGATTTGAAGCTGCTTCAATTTTTTCGCCTTGCCCTGGAATGAGCTTCAGTAATGGATGACAGTATAGATGTAAGGAACGGTGCAGCGGCCCAGAGTCGGGTATCCACCTTAACCGCGCCCACGACCTTGGATGGCCGGTAGGAGGAAGTTCGGCTCTTTAGAAAATGGTAGTGACCTCTTCAAACGTATAAGTGGGATAGTTGTGCGGTCATCTGGACCGTTGAAATATCTGAATCAACTGTGGATGGGCCCCACTGTGACGTATTTGATCTACATCCACGTGGTCCATATGTCTTGGAATCTTATTTTAGATCAAGATCTCAAAAATAAAGCAGATCCAAATCTTGGGTAGACCACGCAACAGGAAATAGTGGTGAAAAAAAAACTGGATGAAGAGACCACGCGAATAATATATTTATCCAAGACTTCTGTGACTCACAACGAGTTTTTAGTGGTCAATCACCACTATTTCTTGTATTGTGGTCCACCTGATATTGAGAAATTTCCAACTGTACGATCCATATATGGCCCATCAACCTTTTGAAGCCCACTCACTTTTCAACTCCCAAGAATAAGCCCCAGCTGTACGGCCTCATTTCTCAGGTCGAAAATGGCCCTGCGTTTCCATTGTTTGAGAGCTGGGGCCACCTTTGGCTACGGATTATAACCGCAGCTATATCTGTAACAGCGATATACTTCAATACATCGAAGTCTTTCGATTAACTGAAAAAGGTCCTAAACGGTCCAGTGAGTTTGCCTCAAAAATTCTATAATTTTCGAAAAAAATATATTTTACTTTAGCTACGAATTATAACCGTAGCCATAACTGTACTCTGTGTCAATCTATGCATTTTTTATTTTATTTTATTTTATAATTTGTTTTTTTTACATGAAAAACTTTTTTCTACCTACAATTTTCTCAAATACATATTTATATAAATATGTATATATAAGCATATAAAAAAAATTTCTCTCTTTTTTTCATTTCTTTCTTTATTCATTTAACAAGAATATCTTCTAAACCAAACTTAGTTACTTGATGTACCCTATATGATTTTGGGGTAGGAGAAGCTACTTTAGCCAACTAACCTAGTTATTTTCTAAGATTCCATCAGGTCGATGGTCAAAAATCCATTTCATTCACTTTGCGGTCAATTTCATTCACGGTTATTTTCGTGTATTTCACTTCACGATTATTTTCGTGCATCTCGCGGTCTAATCGCTTCACTTCACCCCCATTTCATGCATATCACGGTCATTCTCACATATTCCGTGTTGATTCATGGTCATTTCGACGTATTTCGCGGTCCTGCGGCTTCACTTCACGGTCATTTTCGTGCATTTTGCAGTCCAATCGCTTCACTTCACCCCCATTTCCATGCATATCACGGTCATTCCCGCATATTCCGTGTTGATTCACGGTCATTTCGGCGCATTTCACGGTTATGCTCCTTCACTTCGCGGTCATTTTCGCGCATTTCACGGTCCAATCGCTGTACGTGGAAATGACTGCGAAATGCGTGAAAATGATCGCGAATCAACACGAAATTGTTTGGAATGATGGTGAAATGCATGGAAATGACTGTGAAGTGAAGTGAAATTACCGTAAAATGCATGAAAATGGATGTGAAGTGAAGGGAAATGACCGCGAAATGCGTGAAAATGATCGTGAATCAACACGAAATTGTTTGGAATGACAGTGAAATGCATGAAAATGACTGTGAAGTGAAGTGAAATAACCATGAAATGCATGAAAATGACTGTGAAGTGAATGGAAATGACCGCGAAATATGTGAAAATGACCGTGAATCAACAAAGAATTGTTTGGAATGATGGTGAAATGCATGGAAATAGATGTGAAGTGAAGCGAAATGACCACAAAATGCATGAAAATGACTGTGAAGTGAAGAGAAATGACTGCAAAATGTGTGGAAATGACTATGAAGTGAAGGGAAATGACCGCGAAATGCGTAAAAATAACCGCGAATCAACACGGAATTGCTTGAAATGACAGTGAAATGCATGGAAATGACTGTGAAGTGAAGCGAAATGCATGAAAATGAATGTGAAGTGAAGGGAAATGACCGCGAAATGCATGAAAATGACCGTGAATCAACACGGAATTGTTTGGAATGACGGTGAAATGCATGGAAATGACTGTGAAGTGAAGTGAAATGACCGTGAAATGCATGGAAATGACTGTGAAGTGAAGGAAAATGACCGCCAAATGCGTGGAAATAACCGCGAAATGACCGGTCATTTCCCTTCACTTCACAGTCATTTTCACGCATTTCACGGTCACTTCGCTTCACTTCACAGTCATTTCCATGCATTTCACCATCATTCCAAACAATTCCGTGTTGATTCACGGTCATTTTCACACATTTCGCGGTCATTTTCCTTCACTTCACAGTCATTTTCATGCATTTCACAGTCATTTCACTTCACTTCACAGTCATTTTCATGCATTTCACCGTCATTCCAAACAATTCCGTGTTGATTCACTGTCATTTTCACGCATTTCGCGGTTATTTCCATTCACTTCACATCCATTTCCATGCATTTCACGGTCATTTCGCTTCACTTCACAGTAATTTCCATGCATTTCACCATCATTCCAAACAATTCCGTGTTGATTCACAGTCATTTTCACGCATTTCGCGGTTATTTCAAGGCAATTCGCGGTCATTTCCACGTATAGTGATTGGACCATGAAATGCGCGAAAATGACCGTGAAGTGAAGGGGCATGACCGTGAAATGCGTCGAAATGAACGCGAATCGACACGAAATATGCGGGAATGACCGTGATATACATGGAAAATTGGGTGAAGTGAAGCGATTGGACCGCGAAATGTATGAAAATGACCGTGAAGTGAAGACGCGGGACCGCGAAATGCATCGAAATGACCGTAAATCAACACGGAATATGCGGGAATGACCGTGATATGTATGGAAATGGGGGTGAAGTGAAGTGATTGGACCGCGAAATGCACGAAAATGACCGTGAAGTGAAATGCATGAAAATAACCGTGAATGAAATTGACTGCAAAGTGAATGAAATGGATTTTCGACCATCGACCTGATGGAATCTTGGAAAATAATTAGGTTAGTTGGCTAAAGTAGCTTCTCCTACCCCAAAATCATATAGGGTACATCAAGTAACTACGTTTGGTTTAAAAGATATTCTTGTTAAATGAATAAAGAAAGAAATGAAAAAAAGAGATAATTTTTTTTTTTTACATGCTTATATATACATATTTATATAAATATGTATTTGAGAAAATTGTAGGTAGAATAAAGTTCTCCATATAAAAAATAAAATAAAAATAAATAAATTCATAGATTGACACAGACTACAGTTATGGCTACGGTTATAATCCATAGTTAAAGTTAAAATACCTTTTTCAATTAATCGAAAGGCATTTGATTAATCGAAAATTATAGGATTTTTAAGGCAAACTCGCTGGACAGTTCTGAACCTTTTTCGATTAATCGAAAGACCTTCGATATATTGAAGTATATATTGAAAGACCTTCGATACATATAAAAGGACATATTGAAATGGTAGGGGTGAGGGCTATGGCTACGGTTATTATCCGTAGCCATAGGTTCATGGTTTTTTATTTATTATTATTATTATTTTATTTTTTGTTGTTGTAATCCCACCGCTTTTTGTGGGTCCTATTATGAGGTATGTGTTATATCCAAACCGTCCATCTTTTTGGCGAACTCGTATTACAATTTGGGACGGAAAATAAGATAGATCTAACTATCAAGTGGACCACACTTTAAAAGGCATTGGGGAATTGAATGTCTATCATTGAAACCCTTTTAGGGGTTACAGAAGTTTTGGATCATTACAAAATTTATTTTTCCTCTTCATCCAGGTCTTTGTGACCTTATGAATAAATTGGATGGAAAATATATGTGGTGGTGGGCCCTATAAAATTTTTAACGGTGAAAATCTATTTTGCCGTTGCTCTTTGTGGTGTGGTCCAGGTGATCTTTGGGTATGATTTATTTTTTCGATAATGCTCCCAAATGATCTCGAAATATGGATGAACGTTGTGGATATAATAAATACATAACTGTAGGGCCATGCAACGTCGATATCTTTTAAACCGTTCGTACAACTTGGAGTTCGAGGAGTGTAAGTGCTCGTCTTCGAGCACCAGTCCGCCTCAAGAAGGAAAGCAGGGGCATTTTTGACCTGAGAAATGGGGCCGTACTGTTGGGGAGTATTCTTGGAAGGTAAAAAGCGAGTGGGCTTAAAAAGGTTGTGGGCCATATACTGACAGTTGGAAATTTCTCCCTGATATTTGCATTTGCTTATTTTTTAGAATCACTCACTAAAACAACTAGCTTTTAAAACCGATGGACATAGTAGGAGGCAAATACATCATGGTGGGCTCCACATTCAGGGCGTGTTTGGTTGGATGGATTGGAAGGTAAAATCCCGGGATATGCCGCGCATGCTAAACAGACTCAGTGAACTTGTCTTGGGATATATCAAACCCATAGATCTTAAACCAATTCACTCACATCACCATCGTTACCTTCAAATTGATCCCATCTCTCCTAATCCCATTCAATCGTGCCTAGACATGTTTAGTTGGATGTATTGGAAGGCATTGGAATGTAAAATCCCAGGATATGCTGGGCATACCAAACAGACTGGGTGAATTTGTCTTGGGATATATTGGAAGGTAAAATCCTGGCGTACGTTAGGCATGCTAAACAGACTCAAGAACTTGTCCTGGGATATAGCAAACCCATGGATCTTAAACCTATCCACTCACATCACTATCATTACCTTAAAATTGATCCCATCCCTAATCCCGTTCAATCGTACCTAGGTGTGTTTGGTTGGACAGATTGGAAGGGACTAGAAGGTATATCCCAGATATGCTGGGCATGCCAAACAGACTTGGTGAATTTGTCCCGGGATATTGCAATCCCATGGATCTTAAACCAATCCTAAGACACCACCGTCATTATCTTAAAATCCATCCCATCCGTCCTAATCCCATGCGATCTGTCCGGCCAAACAGGCCCTCCGGGATCCCCTCACTTTAGATCCACCGAAGCTGCGCCCGAGGAGCATGCGTCTAACAATAAAATTGGTACTCCAGCAGAATACGCGACGGTACACCGGCACTTTGAATTTACATAGAAATTGAGTACGTGTACCACTTGTTATTCAAATTAAATCTTACAAATTAGGCCCGCTGGTTCAGATCTACAGTGAAGAAGATATTGAGTTTATTTTATTATCTGACTATCAGATTGGTGAACACTTGTTATACAGTTAAAAATAAAAAACATCTTATGAATTTATTTCAAAAGAGAATCGTCCACATATCACAGAATAAGATTGTTCAAGCAATCTACCTTTTATACTGTAACTTAGAGATGCCGTGGGCTTCGTTAGTCAGTTTAATTGGAGTTAAAGATAGTTTTGATTTTCAATTTATACTGTAAATAAAATAGAAATAAATCATTATTATTTATTACACATGTTTGTAAGGGAGGTATTTATTTTTGAATTTGGCCAGAAAAATGTAATATAAAAGTGTTTAAATCAGATCCAATGCGTCCTGTATAATTTGTAAGGCTCACCATCATGTAAGAATACGTACGGATGAAGGGAAAGCATAAAATATCAGCTTGATCCATGTTAAACAGTAAATATGGAGGTAAGTAATAATTATCCATTTATGGAGCTTATTTACCGTATAAATTAGAACTCAAAGAAGCTTAAAAAAGATATATACTGCAACGGTCCACATCCAGCCCAACGGACGAACGGTCCCGATCACAGCGAATGGACCGTCTGGAGAGTGGATAATCCGAGCACACTGTGAATATCCGCGGGCCGAGGATTATGTAGGTCCTCCGCGATAAAAGACCGCCTAGATAGCGCTCACCCTCATTCTTCAGAAAAGCTCTGCTGAAAATCTGAAATGGCGACTCTGGTAGGATCGCCGTGGCTGAGAATTAGGGTTTTCCCCGACATATCCTCTTCCATTTTTCGCCCTTCTCCTTCCTATAACTTCAGATTCGTCACTCGTCCGAGGAATTTCTCTATCTCAGCTTCCTCGATTCCCAGCTCGAAGGTCGAAGGAGAAGTTCGGGTCCGCTTCGCTCCTTCGCCGACTGGAAATCTCCATGTAGGAGGTGCGAGGACCGCGCTATTCAACTACTTGTTCGCCAGGTTCGGCTGCTCTGCTCTTTCTACTCCCTTTTTCTTTCTTATGGAATTTCGTCAAACAGTATGCAGATTCGGCCAGTCAAATGTCAATATGGTGCTACAACTCATCAACTGCACATGCAGCATGTATGCAGATTCGGACTATACGAATCGTGAGCCATTTAGTGGATGCAGCACAGTCTGAGATCGAGTTATCCTAACCATTCAATTGTTCACGTCAAGTGGACAGTTAAAATGAAAATAATCGACAGTCCAAATCTAATTGGAGAAATTAGATGGTTAAGATTGTCCAGTATTGTGAGTTTCTTGCCATGTTTCATCCTCAGTGTGACTAAGTGGATGGGCTGTAGCACCCCAGTGATTGGATTGGTAGGATAGAATAGAACCTGGATCTAATAATCTAGTAAACTAGCATTCACACCCTTCTTTTCATCCTTTACCTGCCTCATCTGCATTTGGTATTTTAAGGGGTCATTTGGGAGTGTGTATTTGATGTGCAATGGCAATTACTATGGAATCCACATATCAAATACACTCTCTCAAATGCACCAATTATCACTGATTCACACCAATTACCACCGATTACACTCTCCCAAATGACCCCTCACATAGGTCGTGTTATGCAACAAAAACAACTGTTACATGACTATATTTGTTCTCAATCACCATCATCTTAGTGTTTCAAAGTTCAAAAAAAAAGAGAAAAAAAGAAGTCTCAGGGTTTCTCCCAACAGTTTGGGGCTGGCCTTTAAGTGGTAGACTGGCAAAATTTTTATGATTGGCTGCCCACTAGGGCTCTTGGAATTGGCCATGGCAAAGGATACAATGATATCGGTCGCTTGCCAATACAGTCCCAATATTAATACCCGCCCAACTATTACATGCACACCCCAAAAGGTGCGCAAGCAAAGTAGGGTCATGGAGGGGCAACATAGAATAACAAGGAACTCACAAATTTATGATTACCAACATGCCTCACATGGCAATCGATCAGGTCATTATTTTCTCAATAATGTTCCTTATACAATGGAATATAGGTCATTGTCTACAAAGGATTTTCCCCTTTTTTGGAATTATAACAAATAGATGGTGTTTTACTCCATTGTAAATGATTCCGTCTTTTGCTAATAACGGCCGTTATTTTCCTGTGGGACCATCATGTTCCATTTTCTCACTATTCCATGACATAAAGGCTGCTAACATTCATCAGTAAAGCCAATATACTCGTGGGTGTACTCTTGTCCCTTTAGATATTAGACTAGCACACCTTTTTTTAAATATCGGCAAGTTCACCTTTTTTCCTACTTTAGATATTAGACTAGTACAAGAACTAAGACTATTTTAAGTTGTGAGTTTTCTTAAGTATTGTAAGAGAAGAAATTTGATATCCTCCCTCTCTACTTAAATATTCTCGTGGGTGTACTCTTGTCCATTTCTTTGCGGTTTTAATGTTGAGATCTCATTGACTTGATAACTGGATTGCACAATTTTGGTATCAGAGCGGGTGATTGTTTGGGATTTTTTAAACTATAAATCATCTCCTAATGGATTAAAAGGGAGTAGCATATGAATAGTTTGTGCAAGTAACCCAATTGGTTCCCGCGTTCACAAAGTGAGTAGATCAACTCACACATACGGTAGGCAATCTCATCAATCAAGTTGTAGAGCTCCGGCATTGAGGGAATCTAGAGACCGAAGTTGGAGCACGTGGACACATAGGAAAGCTCCCAACCAAGGTCTTAACTAACAACAGGTGGCCCTGACTTGTGAAGACACCGATGATCAAATCCTTTGATTGTCAGAGCGTGATAGAGAACTTGGAATTAATGTAGAAAATCTGAAATTTCATGGTCGTTTACACGTTGATGACTTCATTGATTGGCTAAGCATGGTAGTGAAGTGTTCGAGTACAAGGAAATTGTGAAGTTTTCTAGTCATGCATTAGCATGGTGGGGGACGATCTCTAAGCTGAACAAATTCGTCAAGGTAAAGACTAAGGAGAAAGTAAATTCTTGGGAAAAGATGAAAAAGAAGTTCCTACCCATGACTTATGCTCATGACCTCTATAAAGATGTCGCAAACTATGCCAACGGAATATATTAGTAAATGAATATACCGAGGAGTTCCATACATTGACATCATGGGTAGGGTTTTGTAAGTATAAAGACCAAAAGATTGCAAGAAATGGTCTTAACTCGGACATCGAAAATGAATTGAATTTCAAAGATGTATGTATTTAAGATCCCTAATGCATATGCACTTGCATAAAAGTCGAGATGATAATTAATTGGGGACTTAGAAGACGATTTGGTGCCTCACAAGGACTACCATCAATGATGGAGCAACATGCTAACTTCCCATGTATGGCAACGACAGGGCCTCCCATAGGCAGAATGGTGGACCAACGTTTAATAATGAAGCCAAACCCCAATATAGGGGGGGTGATTATGAACAATGGGCTAGTGCGACAAAATGAGGCAAATCTAAGGTATTAAAAAAATGATCATTACGTAAAGATAACAATGGGAAACATTACACGTTATGGGGCCGTAATGGCTATTAAAGAAAAAATGGCTGTAATGGCCATAATAGCCCGTTATAGGGCCATTATAGTTTTTTTTAAAGGCCGTAAAGATCGTTGTGGCTTGTATCGTAATGATAACAAGATGGCTGTTACGACCAACATTACCATTATTGAATACTTTGGTCAAAACAACACTCCTTTATGCTTTAATTCGGGGCAATTGGGTATCATCATTTTCATTGTCATGAACATCAATTGACAATTAAAATAAATTTGACCGAGCCAGGAGAATATGTTCAAGACACATCTGACCACATGCAATGAAAGCCGGTGATGACATAGAATACTCAGAACATGCATATGGACGGGGCCCATGTTGGAGAAGATGTAGCATATGTTTAGGGTGATAATGGCTAGTTATCCAACGGATTGCTATTGACACCTCGGGTGATTGACAAGGGAGGAGGGATGATGGTTGTGACACTATATTTTCTGCATTGCACATTTGGCGAGAAGATATGCACAATTTTGGTGGATGGGGGGAGCAGTGAAAATATTGACTTATAAGAAATTGTGGATAAATTAAAGTTCAAATAACATAAGCATCAACTCCCATATCAGATTCCTTGGTTCAAGAAAGCAGAAGAAGTTTCTATCTAACTCTAACTACTTAGTTTCCTTCTCCATTGGATTTAAGTATACGAATAAGTTGTGGTGTGATGTAGTCCCCAAACATGCATGTCACATTTTGTTAAGGGCTCATGGTTGTGGGATTGGTATATGGTGCGTTTGATTTAGGCTAACACATATTCCTTCGACAAAGATGGTGTTAATACAACATTGTTTCCAATGAAACATCTTCCAACACCCAAATCTAATAACGACGAGGGTTAGAAATCGCTCAATGTATAAAGGTTTGAAGAGGAAAACTAGGAGATTGCCATTATTTGTATCTTGATTGCTTAAGAAGATACAAATTAGTTAGATGTTTTGCCTTCTATAAAGAGCTTCTTCATGAATATGAAGAAGACTTGGTGCCCAAAGAAATCCTAGCTGCACTTCCTCCTACGAGGAGCATTCAATACCACATTGATTTAGAGTCGTGTTCAAGTCTACCGAATCTCGATCACTACCGATGAATCTAGTCGTGCATGATAGGTTCCACCAATAGGTTTCTGAGTTGCTACACAAGTGTTTAATTTGGGAAAACTTGTCTGCATGTGTTGTTCCTGCGTTATTAACCCCAAAGAAAGATGGGATCTTGGAGGAAGTGTGTGGACAGTCGTGTGATCAACAAAATTACTATCAAGCACCGGTTTCCTATTTCTCGCTTGGACGATATATTGGACTTGCTGCATGGAGTAAAGGTCTTTTCAAAGATTGAGTTGTGGAGCGGATATCACCAAATTCATATCCGGCCTAGGGACAGGTGGAAGACCGCATTAAGACTCGAGATGGGTTGTACGAGTGACTTGTCATGTCATTTGGAATGCGCCAAGCAGGCAAGCACTTTCACGGGACTAATGATAGAGGTATTCCTCCTTTTCATGGAGAAGTTCTTAATCGCTTATTTTGATGCATTCTTGTTTTTTGTGTCGATTCATCTCTTCGCTTTATCACCTATGGCCAAGGTATTAAAAAATGATTACATAACCATAACGACGAGAATCATTGCTCTTTAAATTGTAATGGCTGTTACAACCCACCGTTATGGGTTGATGCATTTTTTATTTTTTATTTTTAAAGAACATGTATCATATTGGTAATTATGGTGGTTGTTGCACTCACCGTCACCGTTATTAAATACCTTCCTTATGACAAATTATTTGATGTACTACTGGGAGGCACTATTTGTTAAGTTGAAAAAGTGCTTCTTGTTAATAGCGATTTGTTTTTGGGGGTATATTGTGTTTGTAGAAGGAATGAAGGTTTACCACGAGAAAATCAAGGCCATTATGGAGTGGCACACCCCATGAACCCTTTTAGAGGTCCATTCTTTCCATGAGTTAGTGACATTTTAGTGGAGATTTATCCAGAATTTTAGTACAATTATTGCACTGGTCACCATGCATATGTGGAAACAAGTTCAAATGGACTTCTAGACTTTAATATCAAAAAGAAAAAAAAGAAAAAAAAGATGGCAGAGGCCTTGCACTTCTAGACTTAATAAAGTCTTTGAAGTGGAACACGGTGGTTCAAATGTTAGCATTTGCAGAGTGTTGAGTTGGGAAGGAAAGCCAATTGTTTTATCTAGCAAAAAGCTTAATGATGCACAAAAGAACTACTTGTGATCTCAAGATCCAGGTAGTGGTCCAAGTGCTACGACATTGGAGCCATTACCTTATTCATTGGGAATTCATTCTATACTTGGACCATAAGGTGTTGAGATATTTCGACTCCAAAAAGAAGCTAAATGCTCGTTATGTAAAGTGAATGGCTTTTCTACAAGAATATATTTTTCCTTTTGCGGCACAAAGCTGGAAGTAGGAGCAAAGCCAAATCCTTTGATTAGGAGGGTGGTTCTATTAGGAATGCTCCTCGTGGAAGTCATGGGATTTGAGGCTTTAAAAGAGAAATAGGAGGATCCCATTTTGGCGAAGTGCTCAACAAATGTGTGGATGGCCGGGATCTAAAGTATGAATTTATCTCACATGATGGGTATTTATTCAAGGTTTCTTGTTTAGTATCCCGAAATGATTGTTGTAGGAAAAGATCCTATTTGAGCTACATAGAGGATTGGGTGGACATTTTGGAAGAGATAAACATTGACTGTGGTGGAGAAAAATACTAGGATAAACATTGACTGTGGTGGAGAAAAATACTACTAGCCTCACATGCACCATGACGTTGAACGTTTCATAGCACGATGTCACCGATGTCAAGTCTTCAAAGGTCATGTGCAGAACAATGGTCTTTGTATGTTGTTTTTATTATAGTCACACCATGGGTGGACATTTATATGGATTTCATTTTGGGTCTTCTAGACTCAAAGGGAGCGTGTTCAATTTTCCTTGTGGTGGAACTTTTTCGAAGTGGCCCACTTCATTTCATGCTAAAGGACGAGGGACAAACGCTACACATTGTTAGAGGTTGTGCAACTTCCTAGTATATTGAAAATAATAACTTCATACTACGATTTGAAGTTTGTGGGGCAATTTTGGCGCACTTTATGAAAGTGGTTGGAGACAAAGCTTCAATTCTCTAGTGTATATCATCCTCAAACAGATGACCAAACTGATGTAGTCCACAAGAGCCTTGGTAACCTCTTGAGGAGTATCGTAAGCAACAACGTACCTCAGTGGGACTTGGCTCTGCCCCAAGTCGAGTTTGCCTATAATAGCTCAGTAAATCATACCTATCGAAAAAATTCCCCATTTGAGATCGTAAGATAGGAAAAGTCCACATCATGCACTTGACGTAGTACCATAACTAGTTTCCAGATTGAGTGAAGATGCTGATGTTTTCACAAGGCACATCTAAGACTTGCAAGCTCAAATGTAGAAAAAGATTGAAGGGAGCAAGGCCGGATACCGGGAAGCAGCGAATGAACATTGGCGGGAGAAGATATATAAACAAGGTAACTTGGTTATAATTTATTTTTGCAAAGAAAGGTTTTCGAATGGAACTTACAACAAGTTCAAGTCTACGAAGATTGGTCAATGCCGAGTCAAGAGGAAGTTGAGTGACAATGCCAATGTGATCGAGTTGCAAAATGACTTAGATATCTCACCAACTTTCAATGTGCAGATTTGTTCTAGTACCATGGCTAGATGTCTAACGTGCAAGATCAGGTCATTGTTGATATGGATGAACAACTCCTGAAGAAAAAGAGAGAAGGAAGAATATGAACAAGTGTTGTGTATGAAGACTATTGACACTTAATGGGCCAATACAAGTAATACTTGCCGAAATGGAAGAACAAGACCTATTCTAAATGCACATGGGTCACAGGCGACAAATTGATCCAGACCTCTACCAGTATGAAACGTCCAATTCCCAAAAGTTTGAGTTTTTTCCAACACGGGGGGAGTGATGTAGGCCTACGGCCCAATGTAAGGCCCAACACATGCTGATCTTGGGACGTTTGTTGCAAAATTTGGGACTTAAATGTCAGAGATCACATTCGTCGTTTGTGAAAGATAGGGGGGATGATGTGGAAGATATAGTTAAAGCTTTTGGGGGTATTTAGTAGATTGTTTTTGCTATTTTAGGCCAAATCTTTGCTAGTGAGATTTTTATTATTTTGCTAGTGGGATTTTTATTATCTTAAATAAATTATAAATTGATTTGAAATTAATTAAAATTGATTTGAAAGCAATCTAATAGTTGATGGATTTTCATTAAACATTCATTGGGATTGTCTTTAGGGGGTGCAAGCGGTAGGCATTCCATATTTTCTGAGTTGTGAGTTTTCTTAAGTATTATAAGAGAAGAAATTTGATAAAGTTATTTCTCCCTCTCTACTCTAATATTCTTATGGGTATGTTCTTTTCCATTTCTTTGTGATTTGGGTGTCAAGATCTCATTAACTTGATAACCAGGTTCCACCAAAGTCATAGTGATATTGGAGACCCGTGTGCTTTGAGTTTTTCTCCCAATTTAATAATCTGATTGAGTCATATGATCAGATGTGTACTGTTATTTGTAAGATGAAATGGATTTTAAAAACCTAGGGACACTAGTCTTTCAAGGCATATGTTCAATGCATGCTAAAGAGTTTCTTTGTTCTTCACTTTGACAGTTCTCCATGATTCCTGTAGAGTTAAAATTGTTTCATGTTCTATAGAAAGACAAAATTGTTTATTTGCTGATAAATGGGAAACTTCAATCCTTTCATTTCACAAGATTGAATGGTATACATGTATCTTGCAAAGGTAGCATCATGATGCTTCTGTCCTTAGTAGGACTTACTCTCTAATTTACAAGGGCTTCACATTGAATAAACTCATTCTTTCAGGTCCAAGGGTGGGAAGTTTGTTCTTCGAATTGAAGACACTGACTTGGAGAGATCTACTAAGAAATCTGAGGAAGCAATGCTACAAGATCTGACTTGGCTCGGTCTCGATTGGGATGAAGGTAGTTCCAAGATGACTCGTAAATTCTTGGGTTTATTTAATCAGCATCTAGTGTTTTGTTTTGAATTAATGTCATTCGTTTGTGTGATTCTATGTTTCAGTTGCTTGATTTCAACTTGTGTCGGTTACTTGGTAACATACTAGATCACTAGATCATACGAAAATGAATTCACTTGTAGCTCTTTACTGGCTCATTGTAACTGAAGCCATATTTGTAGGTTCCATGTCTGAGTTCCATTTCCCCGGAGCATTAGAACACAACTGACATGGCATAGGCATACATCTTGACTTCTGAGGCATATATCAAAGTCATTCATAGTAGAGATGAAATTTGAAACCCAGGGTTGATTTTCAGGTAGCTCTGGATCAAATAATGTTCACCTGTAGTCCTAACTCAAAGATAGCAGAGACAAAATTTGAAACCCAGTGTCTCTCTCTCCCTCCTTTTTTTTTTTTTTTTTCCTGTCACTAGAATGCCAGCACTTGTAGTCTACAACAATTGCAACTTTGAACATATCCTGCCCATGTATATTAACTGCAATACAGTGCTTATGATTTCTGCTATTGATTCGAGTCTAAAAGGAACAACAGATTTGTCATCCACTGGAATATGAGTAATGTGCTAAAATTGCAGGCCCTGGTGTTGGTGGAGAATTTGGTCCTTATCGGCAATCTGAGCGGAATGATTTGTACAAGCAGTATGCTGAGAAGCTTTTGAACTCTGGTGATGTTTATAGGTGTTTTTGTTCTAATGAGGTACTTATATACTGTAAGCCTTGATGTTTATTTTCATTCTTGCTCATAGGTTCTGTTTCTTTGATTGATGGCCAGAAATAATCTTATCCTTTTGGATGGTGACCACTTTGATTGTTTACAGGAACTAGAAAAAATGAAGGAGATAGCAAAGTTAAAGCAGCTTCCACCAGTATATACAGGAAAGTGGGCCACTGCCACAGAGAGAGAAGTACAGGAGGAGCTGGAGAAGGGGACACCTTATACATACCGATTTCGGGTGCCAAAGGAAGGGACATTGAAAATTGCTGACCTAATCCGTGGTGAAGTAAGTTCCACCATCAACTTGAGCTTGTTATTAAAAAAAAAATAAATTTTAATTATTCTTCCCATCAATGATCTTATGGTCACAACTCACATCAGCACTTCTGAGGACTACATAAAATGGGACCAGGCTTTGCCACTTTCTGGAGATAAACTGTCCATTTTAACTGTTATTCTTTTTCCTCATTGTGTTCAGTTATGTATTTAATCATATATCTTCTTTTAATTGTCTGATAGTGTCATGAAGGTCAGTTGGAGCTTGGACACACTTGGAGACTTTGTGATTTTGAGAAGCAATGGCCAGCCTGTATACAACTTCTGTGTCACGGTAGATGATGCTACCATGAACATCTCACATGTTATAAGGTAAATTGTACTACTTTAGAATGCCGCTGCTCCCTTGTGAATTAATTGCCGGTATTAGGTGTCATTCCATTTTTAGCCTGATAATTTTTCAGATTGTGTAAATCTTACTATTTGCTCACCTCTTGCATTTCAGGGCAGAGGAACATTTACCGAATACCCTGAGGCAGGCATTGATATACAAAGTAATCTTGTGGGAGATTTTTTTTGGTTTTGTTATTATCTTCTATTGGTTCTTTTTTTTTTTTCCCTCACTGATGCAGGTGTAACCAGTTCTGAGTTGCATTGCTATTTTACAGGCTCTAGGTTTTTCAATGCCATACTTTGCACATGTCTCTCTAATTCTTGCTCCTGATAGGAGTAAACTATCGAAACGTCATGGAGCAACTTCTGTGGGTCAGGTATTTAATGATCATCCCAACCTGGGTCTGTAGTTCCTTGGTAAATATTGAGCTCCAGTATCTTCCTTGCCTCTCTTCTAATTTGAATGGAGACTATAAATTATTAATGATTGGATGTATTTTTTATTTTTATTTTCCTTTTGGCAGTTCAGGGAGATGGGGTATTTGCCTCAGGCCATGGTGAACTACCTAGCACTTTTGGGTTGGGGTGATGGTACAGAAAATGAATTTTTCACCATTGAACAGCTTGGTTAGTATTTCTGGCTTTTCTGTTACAAATATCATGGATGCCTATGCTAACAATTGCTAGGATGAAATAGGGTAAGACCTTAAAGTATATTCAAGTTCCGTTGATTCAATGTAAACGTCATGGTGACAGTCGAAAGATTCACAATTCATCGTGTCAACAAGAGTGGAGCTATCTTTGATTCAACAAAGCTAAGGTAAACACTACTTTTTTGGCATGATCTCCTTTCACAATATGAATGTTTCAGTTTAAACTGGTGTCTTATCTTATGTTGTCATGGGCTTGTTTCCAATAATAGTTTTGGAAGGAACATGTGACATAGAGAGTTTCAACCTTGCATTCAGGAGTGTGCTGCTGGTCATAGTCATTTATATACTCACACTCTTCGTTACTGTGTAGCTATCATTCAATCAACAATTACTTTGCCATCTTAATCACCATCTCTTTTTGCCAAGTAACATCTAGTGTTCTTTTGAGAAGCACTACTGGTTAGTGGTTCTTGTTCAATTTTCTTCTAAAAAGTATTGCGAACTTCATTTTTTTAGGTTAGGTATTTTCAGTGATTGAATGGATTTGACAAAACATGCAGGCAGTATTTAGAGCTTTTCAAAGAAAAAAGCAGCAGCACTTGATATTGCGAAGTACATAACCTCTGAAAAATATTTATTATAGGTTGGCTATAACTGGTTCTGTGCACTGATAATCTTGACAAAAGAAGTAACGATGCCATGCAGGCCCTTTGAGTACTGATAAAATGTCTTGTTATAGGGATTTTGCATCCATTGCTTGAAGCTCAGTTTGTTACTATGCATTTGAGCAGCTGATATGGAATTGCAGGCAAAGGAGTTTTAGTTGGACTACTGATTAGTTCACCGCGGGGACTCATATGCTCTCATAAGTCAAAACACTATGATAGCTTTAGGATACGTATTTGAAAAATAGCATCGTTTGAACATATATTTGCAACTCAAAATAACTACTAAGAAAGTAAGAATAATGGGGGCTTTGACGATGTATTGATTTGGCTAACTTTGCTTGTCTTCTTTTTGTATACAATATGCTTATAGTGTTATACGGTGTAAAGCGTCATCAAAATAACATATTTAAGGCCTTGAGTTAACTTTTTATCTGTTTGTTAGTTGTAGCTTTCTGTTCTCTGTTGCCATGGTTACTCTTCATTCTTGCCCTAATCCATGGTCTTGGATGCAACTCATTTGCTTTTAGTTTGCTTATTGAACATTGTCATCAGCGTCATCATCTTAACCTTTTCCCCATCAAGTTGGGGTCGGCTTTTGAATGGTAGAATGGAAAAGGTTTTACAATTGGCTGCCCACCAGTTTATCAACCATCCTCTTTTCCCTGGTCTCCTGAACTGGTCATGGCAGAGGCTTACATTGACAACAGTCGCATGCCAACATGGTCCCACACTCCCACCTGCTGGCATTCGTCCCAGCCCAACTAACATGCACACTCCATAAGGCAAGCAAGCAACGGAGGGTCAAGGAAGGGCAGTTGTTCGACTATACAGTTAAGCAGAACGCACACATCACAGACATGGAGGGTCATGCACATGCAGGTGGCTGCCCAAGATAGCAAGGGAGCCCACTGATAGACATTTATCAAAGAGCACTACCAAGCCAAAGCAGTCACACTAACACCCCTCACTGAACCTTTGTGTAGCTATTTTGCACTCCCCCAATGGGGAATTTGTGAACACTTAAGTTCTAAGTTTAAAGCATCTCTTCCCACATGCAAAGCATCTCTTACCACATGCACATGGGGATGTTAATGTGCCCGAGATGAACATATTTTGCATGAATGTAAAATAAATAAATAAAAATAAGTAAATAAAATCAAAGCAGTGGGTGAGATTGAGAATCAGACATCCTCTACATGGTTTTACGAGGATCCTCCGAAGGTTGCGGCACATGTGTGGTCGGCAGGAAGGAACAGGGTGCTTATAGTGGATAATCTGCGAAAAAGGAAATGGTGCTTCCTAATGTGTGCTTAATGTGCATGAAAAAGGCAGAATCAGTTAACTATCTTTTCATCCATTGCCAGTTTGCTCACGAAGTGCGAAAGAGGTTCCTTCGAGCCTTTAATACTCCTTGGGTGATACTAGAGTCAATTGAATCTCTCTTATTGGCCTAGCATGAAGGTGGGGTAGGAAGAGAAGGCAGAGTGGCGCGGCGGTTAGTTTTATTGGCAATCTTATTGGCCTATAGCACTAAGGACATCGATGTTTGTAATTTAAATTCTGCTTCTGGGATAGTGGCGTTTGGGTCGTAGTTGTCTTCCCCGTTTACGGTTTTTGTGGTTGGTGGTTTTAATAAAAGTTTCGTTACTATTCAATATATCAATATCTATATCTAACCATATATATTTATATATTCGAAGTATTCTACCATATATGTTATTGAACATGTTTTATTCATCACGTATTAACGGTTTCAAACTTCACCCTTACCTACAAAAAACAAAGAAAATGGATAAGCTATTTTGGAGTTGTTGGTTGGTCTATTCTCGTCCATTTCATAGAATGTGTTTGCTGCCCTATATATAAATATTGATATAAATAGTTCAAACATATTCCACCATCACTCCTACCAAACACTGGACCCTCTATAAAGCTGCAAATTTCTCGACACGTTGTGATTCCTCATAACTCAACCTTTAGAGCATTTACCTCGTGGCATGATACATGATCTCTATTTGTAAGGATGCCTCCTGCATGTTCCAGTGTTGAACATGATGGTAGGTATGGCAGCATGAATTATGAACAGGTATAAAAATCTGAGATTTCTGAATGAAGGTCATGCGTTGTTTGCTTTGCCAAACCACTTAATCCTACAATATAATTGTTGAGGAGGTATAACAACTTGTGTTTGAGGATCTTAATCAGGGTACATACAAGCTTCTAATTTTTCAAAATATTGTTATGGAATGTGAATGGAAAATATCGAACACCTCTCTCTTGGTCCACTAGAATTTTGGATAAATTTATATTACTCTCATAACATATTGCAGCTATGTTTGTTTTATTCTGCTGTTTTTGATGGAAATTTTTCTGTAGTTTTTGGTCTTCCCTGACATGTTTCCCCCTTCCTGCATGCTAAAGATGGATGAATGGCCAGCATTTAAGAGCTCTTCCATCAGATGACTTGATCAAGATCTTAGGTGAGCGCTGGAAGAGCACTGGCATCCTCACAGAATCTGCAGGGGTATTTGTGGAAGTAAGGCTTGTCTTTTCCAACTCTCGACTGCGAGTATCTAGAATTTTATGGGGCAGTTTGTTTTAGTTCTCATTTCCAGCACATTGTCAACTTTCTGTCCACATGATACACATTCTGCTGGTCCTCATTGTCATCCTTATACATTTTATAACTCTTTCTTGACCATAAGCAGTTCTTTGAAAAAAAATATTTTTAATTCTTCATGAAAGAACTCATTGCCATTTTCTGATCTTTGAGTACTGATTGCTTGAGTGCTTGCAACTTGAGCAAACAAATAGAAATGAATTTCATGTCTTCAAGTGGAGAACACACAGAAGTGAGTAGATAGATTCCACAGGAAGATCACAGGAAGATGAGCCTTACCGAATTTCAGGGCCATTCTCTATTTATTATGTTGGTAAGATATTAATACTGCGAGATAAAAATTCAGTTCAAATTTGTGCTAGCCATTGGTATAGATAACTCTGCAATGGGCTGGGCTGAGGTCCAGCAAAATAAAAAATTTGAGCAGGGCCAACCTGACCATTTCAAAATCTTGTCTTAAACAAAACTCTGGCCCACCTGTTGCCAGGTCTAGGTATGGAACTGTTAAAGAAACAAAACCATTTTGACAGTAAGTATGATATTGAACCTCTAGGGGTGACTATAAGCTTGAAAATTCTTACTTGTTTCAAGATTGAAAGTATGAACATTCATGTGATATATCCAAGCAAAAATGGTATCTCCTTTTCTTGCTTGTGTATTTGGCCTTTATGTCCTACGCAAATATTTCTGTTTTAATGTTTTGCCTTTATTACCTAATTTAGCTTATGCTGCATTTGGTGGCACCAAATATGATGAAATTTCATGAAGTTTGGTGCAACCAAATGCAGCCTTATATAGAACGAGCTAATAATTGCAAGCTCAACTCATACTCAGGAAGCAACCGAGTTGCTGAAGGATGGGATTGACTTGGTGACAGATGCTGATAAAGCGCTCTCAAACTTGCTCTCATATCCATTACATGCTACATTAGCAAGGTACCCTCTTGACTATCTATGAATTGTCGTACACTAGAAAAGTTGTATCTAACTGCTCCCTGCATATAGACACAACTAATGAAAAAAAAATATATAAAAAACAAAAGGTGCCACTTCAGTCGCGTTGCCAATATGGATATTTTCTTTATATGGATAACAGGGCCTATGGATATATTGGAAGCTATTTGGACCTGCCCTTGTGCAGATATTTAGTAAGATTTACAGCCATCTGCATCCATGTTCACTTTGTGAATCTGATCTCTCTTCTTTTATGCTTATGCAAGCTACGTCCATGGAATGAACTTCCTTCTTATGTTCGAATATACTCTCTGCTTTACCTGAAATTAAGCATGAGCGGCACCTGTTGTTCCCCTGAATTTTTCTTGCATTCACCTAAGGCCATGTTGGGAAACCATGGATTCTATGCCAAACAATAGAAAAGGAAAAAAGGGTTTTCTTTGATGTGCAATTTGTGTTGTTTGGATAGTTAAGAAAAAGGTGGATTCCACCAAGCAATCATTACGCTTTTTCATATTTTGGATTCTTGGCATAAGTACCTAGGTGAGTATTTTGAGAGGAATATGAGATCTCCACTTGTTATCCAACAATAACTCCGTGTTTCAATAGATCTCGTGGAAATCATCACTGCATAATTATTATTTTTTGTTTTCTTTGTCCTTAGATTCCACGTATCCCCTATGTGCAACTATGTTAGCCTGATGTAGAAATTCTGATGTTGCTTGTGTGGTTATTATCTATAAAACTGAATTATAACATCAGTGCAATCTGCAGTCCTGAAGGTAAATCCGTCATAGAGGACAAGCTTTCTGAAGTTGCAGCTAGCTTGCTTTCCGCCCATGATAGTGGAGAACTCCACAGCGCCCTCGACGAAGGCCATACTGGTTGGCAGAAGTGGGTGAAGAGCTTTGGCAAATCAATGAAGCGCAAGGTTGGCTTTTATCAGACCCCCAGTGACATTTCAAAATGTGTTTTTCTCAGGTCTTTTTTGAGAATCCAGTAGTAGCCCCTTTTTTCTTCACAGAACAACACAAGACTTTGTTTGGATGGGATTCGAGAATGGATTCCTCACATGGGCCTGACACTTCCCACAGAACCCAAATAATGGGAGGATTCCATTTCATGGAAGCATCTGAGGAACGACAGAATAGGATTCATGTAGCTGATCCCAATTAATTCGCATAAGGCTTCGATGATGATTCTGCAAAGAGTCCGAGGAAATATGATGTTTGAGATTTTGAAATCTCTTTAATATAACAAAAAATACACTGAAAGATATTATCATGAGATTTTCAAGAATATCAGCCGATGTTAAAATGTCGCCCTTTTTTGCAATAGATAATAACCTTAAAGAATTTGTTATATAAACATATATTTAAAATTAAATATATTTATTAATTTACAATTTATATTTTTAAGTATTTTTATTTTCCTGCAAGATTTTCCCGATAATATCCTGAGAAAAAACCTCAACTTTTGAAAATCTCCCAAGGAATTTCTGGGCTGAAAAATTGCTGAGAGTTTATTCCTGAATCCCTGTCCAAAAGAATCCAAAATTTGCACGTTTTATCCATGTCTGATCTTCTTTTTCTTGGCAGGGGAAATCTCTCTTCATGCCTCTCAGAGTGCTGCTGACAGGGAAGCTCCATGGTCCCGACATGGGCGCCAGTGTCCTTTTGCTCCATAAAGCGGGGACCTGCGGGCTGATCTCTCCAGAAGCAGAGTTTGTAACACTAGATGAGAGGCTCAACATTCTAAGGGAGTTTGACTGGGAAGCTTTCAACAGAGACCCTCAATTAGAATCTGCGGCCACTGTATCTCATTGAGAATTCACGGTTTTGATTTGTGTTTAAAGTATTTAAAATAACCAATTTCGGGTGGTGTGTCGGTTTAGTTGTTAAATATGGTTGCAGTCATGAGTGTCTGATCCCATACATGCTGTGTATGCGTGTAGTATCAATGCGATGATACAACCTATTGTACTGTTTTTAAGCTGTGATATTAAATTCATCAGCCTTTGGAAATTCAAGCAATGGATGTTGGGGATTTTTTTACCATGTCTGGGGACCCAATTGCAGTTTTTGGTGGGGCCCACGTAGCAGTTATGGACGGCTTATGGTAGATGTTTGTGCAAATGGTTCTTTAGAACGCTTCTTCTAAGCCCAGCTTAGAGTTGCTTATTTACTACAGCATGCTTGGGATTATTATTTTGAACTTGGAAGAACCCTCTGTCCCCATCTGCTTCGATATCCTCCGTGCACGGCTGGCATTGGTCTACTTGAATTAGCGCTGGCTATCTTTGGGTGTCCCTTCATACTCGCGGTGGTTCCTGTTCAAAGTTGAGGTTATACATCCAGTGGGCCCATCGACTATCCTGTAATCTATAAAGATGGATGCTCCACTGCTCTCAAAGGATCTAATAATTTATAGTGCTCCTAGTTGCATCGTTCTATTTGGAAACTTGATCGACTAATATGAACCGTCCATTAAGTCCAAAACACATTTTATGCGCTACCATGAAAAAATTGCACTAATTGGCTGATCCAATCCATCCTTCATTTGGCCCTTTCAAAGTAATTGGTAGGATGATTAATATTTGTTAGATTTGTGAGATGTTTGCATGCTAGCTCATAAAACGTGAGGTGCTGAAAAGCTACCTTATTAATTGATATAATTATTATTTAACTACCTTTAGCCATGTGAGCAAATGTGTCAGTTGCTTGGGTGGACCTTACCGTGATGTATATGTAAAATCTACCTTGACCATCGGGTGTGTCATCCTCTATTAAGTAAAGGGCCCTAAAATCAGCTCCATCCGTGAGCCAGGTGGACCACATGATTAGTAATACTACTACACACCGCAATGATCGCCCTCTAAACTGTTTCCATCAGTGTGGCCCAAATGAAAAAGGTATGATTTTTGGCCGTATGCCCCAATATTTGTGTGAAATCTAATAGTTGGAATGGATTTTATATAATTATCATGGTGAGTCTCGTAAAATCAAGGGTTACATCGCCCCAAGTACTTTTCCATCTATTTCTTTTAAGCATCGACCACCAAATTCACAAGCATCTTCCGTAAACATACCCTGTCAAAATCAAAAGTCGACCCATTTTATCTAACGCTGATTCCATCCGGAGTTAAAGAAATGTAAATTCCATACTATACATCAATTAGCTTTTTGAAAACTTTTAGAAAAAGTTAATGGAATGTAAATTTCATATTAATTAGGTATTTTTTTTTATAAATTTTAAATTAAATTATCTAAATTATGGTCCAAGTTTAAATACATCATAAATAAAAATTATTCACATCTGATTCTCCGAGACTTATACTGGTGGACATTTATTAGACAGTTAAAAATGAAATACATTCACTGGTCCTACTTCAGAAAACACGTGTTCCACAAATTCAGCCGTTTTAATTATAGTTGATGCAAGCTGTACGGTTTTAAGTGCCTGCGTATCAAGCATAATATGCTGAGTATCAAATAACTCCCATAACAGAAAACTTTGATACGGAACGCAGCAAAAGTGCAAAACCAACGAAGATACCATGCAAGGAGGATCGGAATATCTTTGGAGCCATCTTTCTTTTGGTTCAAGTGGCAGATTATCCTTCTATCCAGTCCATTCATTTAGCGGGCCCTGGGATGGATAAAACACGTGTGAAAAGATGGACCTTACCTTGCATGTGTCTTGGGCTAAAATTCATGGCAGTCCTATAATTGGGGTGGGCCACACATGCATGAAAACTGGATGGTCGAAACACATATGACAACGGTCTACGTCGGACGCTGACAGTTCTCCAACCTGATGTTTTCCGGGCCTTGCAAGATACATGGTGCGTTCACCAATGAACGGCTAGGATCCCTTACACGCCCGCTTGGGGAAAGTACAGGATTCGAGCTCCATACGGCCGACGGGGATTCGAGACCGGAAACGGATCGGGTTCTGACCCCAACTCCAGTGATCACCCCGGTGGTCCTCTGTGGGTCCCACCGAGATGTATGTTTTCATCCACGCCGTCCATCCACTTTTTCAGCTCATTCCAGGGCATGAACCCAAAATCGAAGTATATCCAAAGCCCAAGTACACCACACCACAGGAAATAGTGGGATGATGATTTTTACCATTGAAACCTTCCTAGGGCCCACAGTGATATTTATTTGTCATCTAACCTGCCCATAAGGTCACACATATCTGGACGGAGGGAAATCACAATTATCAGCTTGATCCAGAACTTCAGTGCCCCTCGAGAAGGTTTCAACGGTAGGCGTTCAATCCGTACTGTTTCTACAGTGAAGTTCACTCGAGCGTTGGAAATGCTTAGGTTTTGGGCTCATGCCTGAAATGAGCTGGGAAAACTGACGGACGGCTTAGACGAAACATATACATCACGGTGGGCCCACAGATCCCGGTCACATGGGATGTCGGTGGTCCTCGGGACCCATCTCCTACCCGATCTAGGCTCGTTTTTCAACATTTAAAAAATGGGGTTGACTCGTACATTGGCACTGACGTACATCTGTCCAGACCATCAAATCGTGGGTATCATCGTCGATGAAGCACATATCAAAGATCATGCAATCCTAACCATCCAATAAGTGGTTATTAAATGGATAATTAAAAGGAAAATAGTGAGTGGTCCAAATTAGGAGAATTAAATCAGACGGTCAATATCAAATTTTCTCAATGTAAATGTAATGATCGGTTATACTCCCATCTCCAGCTGGGTCAATGATTTGGACGGTCTGTATTGAAGAGTAACCACCAAACTCTTACACTTGCAAAAGCATTCCGTACGGTTCCCGGGCAAACGAGGCCTTGGCGGACCGGCCGGTATCCTTTACGATCCCTTTTGTAGGCGGCGTCACAACATTCAAGCTCTGTATGAAATCGACTCCGTCCATCAGGTGAGAACCATTATTTTGATCGAACATACGAATTATAATACAGATTCAATTTTTATTTGGTCCACGCCACTTGGGAAATTGCAAGAATGTGCCTAAAACATGTAAGTTCATGCGGTATGACCCGAATGAGTGTTGGATCAGGATGATTTATTTATTTTCATTTAAATCTGGCGATTCAAACACGATCAACGGATTGGATCATGGATGTAATATAAGATTATGGTGAACCCAGACGAAAAACTACAATTGGCGTGTCATCCAAATTGTTCCATTTGTTATGGCCCACATGAATTTTAAATTAGGTTGATACTTAGCTCTTCAGACTATGGTGAGTTCCTAATCTGATGGACGGAATGGATTTCGATAAAAAGGTGGACCTACAGAGGTTTATTATTGTAGGCGCTGCGTGCAGCAGATGTTGCAGGCTCTTCCGGTCGGAAACGGATTGGCTACGACCCCTGCCTCCAGCCCGGTGGATGATGGTCAGTGCTCTGTGGGACCCACCATGATGTATCTGTTTCATCCATGCCGTTGATACATTTTTACATATCATTTTAAGTTTTTATACAAAACATGAGATGGCTATAAATCTAAGGTGAACCACACCATAGGAAAACAATAGTGATGGGAATCCACCATTAAAATCCTCATAGTCCCCAATGTACTGTTTATTTGACATCCAATCTGTTAATTAGGTCATGAATACCCAGATGAAGGGAAAAAACAAATATCAGCTTGATCCAAAACTTTTATGGCCCCCAAAAAGTTTTTAATGGTCTACGTTCATTCAAAACTGTTTCGTGTAATGTGGTCCATTTGAGATTGTTGTATAACGCATTTTTGGTCTCATACTATAAAATGATCTAAAAAAAATATATGAATGGAATGGATGAAACATATGCATCATGTTGGGGTCCACATAGAACCGACCACCAGCCACTGGCTGGTGGCAGGGGAGTAGCCAATCCGATTCCCTTCCGGTCGGACGCGGATTGCGTCCTACCCCCGCCCGGACGGTAATCCGTCCGGGCAGGGCTGTCTGAGATCCACCGTGTCGGAAGTTTTTTATCCACGCCGTTGATATTTTCTCTCAAATCATTTTAAGCTATGACGCAAAAAAATAGCCACATAAAAGGCTTAAATGGACCACAAATTGGGGATTAAACGTTCACCATTAAAAACTTCTTAGGAGCTGGAGAAGTTTCGGATCAAGCTGATATTTATGTTTTCGCTTCATCCACGTCTACGTGACCTTATGAATAGGTTGTATAGTAAAAAAACATCACGGTGGCCCTTAGAAATGTTTCAACGGTGAGTGTCATATCACTGCAGCTTCCTTTGGTGTGGTCCACTGGTGCTTTGAACTTACTTCATTTTTATCTCATGCCTTAAAATGATCTGAGAGAAAAGATTAACGGCGTGGATAAAAAACTTACATCACAGTGGGCCCCAGAGAGCCCTGCCCGGACGGATTACCGTCCGGCCGGGGTTTGGACGCAATCCGCGTCCCTTCCGGTCGGCCTTGTCCGGCCCGTGCGTCCCCAACTCCCAGCTGCCTCCTTCCCACGGCCTTGTCGCAATCGCGCCATTGCCCGTTCCTCGCCAAATGACCAAAATACCCTCGGATGTCAAAATGACCGAAATGCCCTTATTGTCCACACCAGCCACCCCCAACAAAATCCCATTGCAAAGGATGACGAAGTCATAATCAGATGGAGAGCTCCTCTCGTCTCTCCCCATTCCTACTCCCACGCTGCGTACCAAACCCTAGATCTCAAATCTCCAAACCCTAACCCAAGATTCTACATCTCTCTCTCATGACATCTTCTTCCCAAACCCTAGCGGGTCCCTCCCGCCCTGGCCGCTTCCTGGGCCCATCCCTCGACAAGATCATCAAGAACGTTGCTTGGCGCAAGCACTCCGCCCTCGTCTCCGCTTCCAAATCCGCCCTTGATCTCCTCGCCACCCTGTCCGATTCCCCCGATCCAATTCCCTCCTCTTCGATCCCTTACATCTCCCCCGCTGATGCTAATGCCCTCCTCCACCCTCTCATCCTGGCCATCGAATCGGCCTCCCCCAAGATCACCGAGCCCGCTCTTGATTGTACACAGAAGCTTATCTCCCATGGCCTCATTCGCTGCGAGATCGCCCCCGTGGACCCTGCTGACGCTGGCTCATCCAATGTGGCCTCCCGCCTCCTTGACTCCATCTGCCGCTGTGGCGGTGTTGGCGATGATGCAGTTGAGCTTGCCATCATCCGTGCCCTGCTCTCCGCCGTTCGGTCCCCATCTTTGCTGATTCGTGGGGAGTGTCTAGTCCAGATCGTCAAGAGCTGCTACAATGTATACCTCGGCAGCCTCAGTGGGACTAACCAGATCTCTGCGAAGGCGGCCCTGGCACAGATTGTGGCGATTGTCTGTGCGAGGGTCGAGGCTGATTCGATGGTTGCCGAGATCAGGACTATCTCAGTCGCTGAATTGCTGGAGCTCTCGGATAAGGGGTTGAATGAGCCAAGCTTTGTTCAGTCTGTGCAGAATTTCATCAGTGAGGCAGTTGATGGATATGAAGGGGATCCCATCATTTTGAATTCAAGCCCACAGTCAGAACCACGGGATGGCTGTAATTCAGGTATGAATGGGACGGGTGAATGTGGCAATGGGGAGTCAAATGATGGGGGCGATTTGGGTGGTGGGAGTACAATTAGGGAAGATGGGTTCTTTCTGTTTAAGAATCTCTGCAAGTTTTCCATGAAGTTCTCAACGCAGGAGAATCCGGAAGACCATCTGATCTTAAGAGGGAAGGTTCTGTCCCTGGAGCTACTGAGGGTTGCAATCGATAATGCTGGTTCATTATGGCGCACCAACGAGAGGTAAATGCACTTGTGTTAAATTCCGAGTTGTTAGTATTTTCTGATTTCATCGTGTTTTGTTTGAATTTGAATTGTCATGGGATTTTTGTTGTGAATTACACTATGCTGGCATGTGAAGTGTGTTTTCTTGAATATGGGATTGGATCAACGTCTGGAGATTTCTTTTAAGCTGACCCTCAATGCATCAATTCTCAATGGGGAGAGAGATCTGATAAAAAAGAAGCGTTGATTTGCTGACAGAAAACAGCTGCTGTTGCTAATTCAAACATGGGTGATAGAGAGTTTGCTAATTACATGACAATCTCCCTTGATTTTATTGATTCTTGCATTCTATGTAGGATTTAAAATGATTCTGCTAATAAGCTGGGATATGTGATTGGCTTGACAGATCTAGGTTGACACTAGTCAATGACAAAATATAATGAGGGAGCCATATTTCCTTTTCTACAGACAACCTTTAAACTTCAAAACTTTCCCTCCGGCCCTTATGAGTTTCACTTCTGTATGAACATTTGAGTATGTTTTTTTTTTTTAAAAAAAAAAAAATTAATTTTAATTTTATTTATTATTATTATTTTTAAAATTTTATTGGAGTATGTTGGGTAAATGAGTAGAGGTGGCCATGATCTTGAGACAAAAGATGAAGGGCTGCTGCTGTAGTCTACCTCCGTATCCCCATCACAAATGCATGAGACCCACCAAACTTCTTTTATCATCATGAAAAATCTCTAAAGTCACATAATGTGGGTTCTGCCAGTACAATAAGTTTGTCTTTTATACCAAGCAATAGGTCCCAGATGTTCAGATCTCAGAGCATTAAATTGTCCCATTATCCAGCATAAGATAACAACTGATCACGTAGAGCTGCTTTCACAACTACTCGCCTTAAAAAATGAGAGAAGGTGCCCTCTTTGCCACCTCTTTGTGTCATACCCCGAAATTTGGGTATCCGAGTAGAGTACTCAGATCCGAATCCCAGGCCCATGAGGTATGAGATCCGTATGATTTAAATTGTACGTATCCATTGCCATTTCTAACATACCAAGGTTCATCAAACAACCATCAACATCAACTAATCACTAAATAAGATTTACATCTCATCATGCCAAATTAGATAGGTAATTCCAAATCTGAACAAAAATCAACTCAATCTTTAACTATAACAATCCAAATATGAAAAAGAACATAATCCAACGAGTCCATCCGACTCTACATGAACTGAAATAGTCTAAACTAGATTTGAAACGAAGAAATCCCAAGGCTAAATATGGATCTGGCTCATCAATAATAGCCCGCCTCCTCTAAGTATTCAAATCTGGCACCTGTAATGTTTTAAACACCATGAGTATGACAACTCAATAGGATCACTTCCATCCCAACTGAGATTTCTATGTTAGTACCATAACACAATTTCATGATAAGAATTTGAGATCAACATTAATGAAACCTAAATATTCATAAAACATTTAAATTTAAAGGATTATACTCCATAAATGATTAAATTAGAAGGACGCAATATCCTCATCTGTAAATAAATCTGAAATAAATACCCGCGACGATATTTTAGGGAATGACCTCGGGCAGAACACCGCATGATATCTTTTAAGGAATGACCTTGGGTAGAGTACACGTGTGTGCATATTTTTTTGGGAATTACCCAGATAGAGCACCCAAGCTGATCTTTCGGGAGTGACCTCAGGCAAAACACCCGCGTGTGCTTTAAAAAAAAAAAAAAAACACCTGCGTGTGCGTATGTTTTAGGGAATTACCCAGAGCAGAGCACCTGTGCCGATCTTTCAGGAGTGACCCAGGGCAGAGCACCTGTGTGTGCGTATCTTTTAGGTAATTACCCAGGGCAGAGCACCCGTGTCAATTCTTATTCAACACACCTTTCAATTCTACAAGATCCGTGTATCAAAGATGGCTAAGTCACACATATAATCCATCCATATATATTCTCCCATGGACTCAATGTACCACATTGGAAAATTGATATTTCCTTGGAGACTAAATGCAATGACAATATCATGCCACCAGAATTATAAAACTCCTAACCATCTGATGGACATTTTAACAATGCACATGTAATACAAAAACAAAACAGATGTACACCTATACAATGCTTTGCATACACAATATAAGAATCAACTTGTACATTATTCTAACAATGCATGCAGCACAAAACAGTTATGCACATATATGGGATTGGCATACACAAACATGAATCAGGGTATACATTATTCTATCAACACATAAAATACCAAAAACAGATAAGCTTATATACAATGCTTTGCAAACATGAAAAACGTATCAACATGTACAGTGTCAATGTGTAATTCACGGTGTGGGGTAGATCACCTACCTCATGGGTGATTTCTAACCACAGACGAAGGATCGGTGATCTAACATAGCTGATCTGTGAGTCATCTAACTTCTACCGCTCCGATGCGTTGAGTACGAAGGGAGTCGATTTGACTTGCTAACGGCAGGTCCGGTTGTGCGTAACTCCTGGAATTTCAAGGGCAACAGTATGGTAGATACCGTACAGGTTCTAAGTTGCTGAACCGATTCTCTGATTAACAAAGAAGCTGACTCACTGATTCAACTCAGTGAGCCACGCTAGTGCGGTGCAAACATGTGATCCATGAATGGGTAGATGCAAGGTCTGGCAAAGAGAAGTTTAGCTAACCGGGAATGGTGCGAATTGAATAACGTGAGAGGAAATTAGTCGATGTCAGCAAGGGCTGCTGAATGGTTTCAACTCAATGCTTGCATGCACCAAAACTATGCTCGTAAATAAGCAATCCTGCACATGGAGCGTTCTATATCACTACTGATCTGGTTCTTAAACTTAGATACGAGATTTCAGCGTGTTTTGGGGACATACCTGGTGTGTGCCTTGAATCAAAATGGGGTCGTTAGGTGGCACTATGGGTATCGGTCCTTGACAGAGAAGAATATCTCCCCCAATGGCGGTTTGCAGATTGGTGCACTTCTGGATGTTTTGGAAGGACGTTTACAGGTGTTTATGAGAGCAAAATCCCGGAGTCGGCATCGTGGTTTCATGGTTGAGTGGCGACGTGCAGAAACAACGCATGCCCACTTATTTTTCTTCTTCTTCTTCTGCCTTTTTTTTTTATTTATTTATTTTATTTTTTTTATTTACAATTCTCGCAAGATGGATGGCCTGAACGCAAGCTATGTTAACTCTCATTCGTTTTTATCATATCCACTAACTCTACACTCTTATTTATCAATGTTCCTATGTTCCATCCTATAGTCGTGGACTAGCTTCTTTACCCGCGCGTGTTGAGAATGGCTCGAGAATCCTTGTCTACTTCTCACAACAACTGGCCATTGTTGCTTGCATTGCTTTGGAGGGGCACCCTAGCTAACCCTCGCCCATTTCACACTATAGCCGGGTTCCGATGCAACGCGTCACTTATTGGGAATGCCCTAGCATGAGTTTGGAATGTCATATTGTTCAAATTCATGATGAAAGTTTGACTTTGGGCACATACCTAACACAACCCTCCTCTATCCGGGTTGGGGACCGGCAATGAGAGTATCCTTTATCTGGGTCGGGGACCAGCAATGAGAGTATCCTTTATCTGGGTTGGGGACCAGCAATGAGAGTGCATAACTTCTACATGCACAATGTAATGGACTATTACAAAGGTTGTACAATCAAGAGCTATCTAATAGTCTATTACATAGGTTGATTACAATCAACAAGTTGATCATATCAATTAAAATTTTGGAGATGTTGCAAACAAACTGCATACTTGAAGTAGTTTTTCTTTCAAAGGATGTGATCCTTTTGTTGACTGGGAACAAAGAAACTAGGCATACACTTGGCGTATGTTATTTCAGATTAAGTATTTGTAGTTTATGACTCCTCCAAAAGAAGTATTTGTATTTTATGATTTTATTTATGTCCTTATGAAACCTAGAAAATCTGTCCTCTAGGAAACCTAGAAACGTGCACCATTTTACAGCTTTTGGAAGAATTGATCTTATTTTATATTTCGCAAAAATCATTTGTGTCATCGATGAAGCGATAGAGCAAGCAATTCTGTAGTAGATTCTCTGCTATTCGATTTTTCTTAGATGAAAGAATTTCTGATGTTCCTTATGTCCTGGCACAGGTTTCTTGGTGCTATCAAGCAATATCTCTGCTTATCATTGTTGAAGAATAGTGCATTGTCGGCAATGAGTATTTTTCAACTTCTGTGTTCTATCTTCATGAGCTTGTTGTCAAAGTTTAGATCAGGATTGAAGGCAGAAGTTGGGATTTTTTTCCCCATGCTTATTCTCCGAGTTCTCGAAAATGTGCTTCAGCCTAGTTTTTTGCAGAAAATGACAGTTCTCAACTTGCTGGAAAAGATCTGTCAGGATTCACAACTAATCATTGACATTTTTGTGAACTATGATTGTGATGTGGATTCACCAAATATTTTTGAGAGGTACTGGTCACACCTTGCACATGACATTTCATTCCAAAATTTGCTCATGCAATTTATACTGGAACTTTGAACAACGAGGTTTGGGCGAATGGTCTTCACCGTAGGTTTGCTCCTTACAGGTGAGGGTTCGATTCCCCTCCTTGGCTTTACCCGATACACGTGGTTGTGGGTGATTGCGTGTATCCGCATGGATTAGTCTCACTTCAAAAAGAGGTGGGGACACCCCTGTGTCTTCAAAAAAAAATTACTGAATGACAAGGTGTCTCCTTTGCGGGTATCAAACCTGGTGGAATATAATGTATTTTTATTTTCACTACACCATTTCCTTGTCGTAATTGTTTAGTAAAATGTATTAAAACACTTTTAATTCCATCAGATATTTGCAGGATCGTCAATGGCCTTCTAAAGACCGCATTAGGTGTGCCTCCTGGTTCCACCACAACGTTGTCTCCCGCCCAGGATACAACATTCCGGATTGAATCTGTTAAGTGCTTGGTTGCTATCATTAAGACAATGGGGGCTTGGATGGACCAACAACTGCGCATTGAAGACTACTATCCATCAAATAACCTTGAAATTGATATGTCTTCCGAGAACCAATATGCTGTTAATGGGGAAGAAGGTACTGCCAACGATTATGAGTTACATGCCGAAGGAAATTCTGAACTATCAGAAGCTGCCACGCTTGAACAACGGCGAGCTTACAAAATAGAATTTCAGGTAAGTCAGTTAAATTTCTTTACATTAATGTGCTTTCACATTGTTTTATGTTCATTCATTTTCACTGAAAGTTAGCCTGTCTTTATGGTGACAAGTGAATGGTTTAAATGCAGAAAGGTATTTCACTATTCAATAGGAAACCATCCAAGGGCATTGAATTTCTAATAAATGCCAAGAAAATTGGTAGTTCTCCTGAAGAAGTGGCTGTGTTTCTGAAAAACACCACTGGTCTGAATGAAACAATGATTGGAGACTATTTAGGTGAAAGGGAGGAATTCCCTTTGAAAGTTATGCATGCATATGTGGACTCGTTAAATTGTGAAGGGATGGACTTCGGCCAAGCCATTAGGTTTTTCTTACGGGGCTTCAAGTTGCCTGGTGAGGCACAGAAGATTGACCGTATCATGGAAAAGTTTGCAGAACGTTACTGTAAATGCAACCCGAGTTCTTTTTCCAGCGCAGACACTGCCTATGTTCTTGCTTATTCTGTGATACTGCTCAACACAGATGCACATAATAACATGGTCAAAGACAAGGTGAGTCTTGTGAAATTGTTTCTGTTTGATATCTTTTATTTGGAGCAAATAGAACTTGACTTGTTTATTCTGACCTGCCTTAGTATTTTCTGTCCTTCTAGATGTCAAAGGCTGATTTCATTCGTAATAATCGAGGGATTGATGATGGTAAAGATTTACCGGAAGAGTATCTGGGTTCCTTGTATGATCAAATCGTGAAAAATGAAATAAAAATGAATGCAGAGTCTTCAGCTCAAGAGAGCAAACAGGCCAACAGTATCAATAAGCTATTGGGCCTCGATAATATACTCAATTTAGTCACTTGGAAACAGGAAGAGGAAAAAGCATTAGGTGCTAATGGTGTACTAATAAAGCACATACAAGAGCAGTTTAAAGCAAAGAAAGGAAAATCAGAGTAAGCTGAGCTCCACATTCCACGCAATTGTTTGATTTTTATGCAACTTTTTTATGGGAGTTGATTCTCATTGATTCTGCAGGTCTGTTTTCTATGCTGTTACGGATGCAGCCATACTGAGATTTATGGTGGAGGTTTGCTGGGCTCCCATGCTGGCTGCATTTAGTATGACTCTTGATCAAAGTGACGACACAGCTGCTACATTTCAGTGCTTGCAGGGCTTCCACTATGCTGTGCATGTCACTTCAGTAATGTGCATGCAAACACAAAGGGATGCTTTTGTTACAACTGTGGCCAAATTTACGTACCTCCATTGTGCTGCTGACATGAAGCAAAAGAATGTTGACGCTGTGAAGGTAAGCATGTCCATTATCTGACAGGTTCATCATTCTAATTGAAAAAGCTTCACTTTGTTCTGTGCTCAGATGCTTAGAAGGTAGGGTGTACTTTTTTATTTTAGAAAATGGGAAGCTTGTACACACACAGAAGGAATGAATGATCAGATATGGAGATCTCTATGGTAATTACCACACAGTTGAGCTGTTTGTGTGCCCACCGTAATGTGTATGCTTCCAACCTGTGCAACAGGTGCATTCCACAACCAAGATGGGACACGCCAAAAATAGGTTGATCCAATCGTCAAGTGGCCCCACCATAGAGAACAATGTCCTGTCGCCAAAAACCTCCAAATTCAGTTGGCATGGCCCACTTGATTATCGTATTGGGGATTTTTATCCATTGCCTTAATGGGTTGTTGTATTAGCTTTCCCTTTGGCATTTTGGTAAAATCTTTGTTTTTGATTAAAAAAACCTCAACCTTTGATATCTACATTTAAGGTGAATCAGGTTAGAAATCTTGCCTCTTAACATGCATCACCATAACTTGTGGATAAAAGAAGGTCAGGTTGGGGAATGATGTTGTGGGAGGTGGTTTCCACGAATTATATCTATCATCATGATGAATAACTGTGAGAACCTTCATGAACCCTTTGGGAAAGCTTTGAACTATGAGTTCTTTATTCTTCATGTACACTAGAATCACTGAAGCTATGGCCTTTAATAGAGTGGAATGGCGGAAAAGGATTCATGTAGCCAATACCAATTACTTGGGAGAAGGCTTAGATGGTGATGATGATGACACCAAAAGCACTAGCCTATATAGCGTGTTCCCATACAAGAGGAGAACCCTTTATATTTTGTGAATAATGGACTGTACTTATGAGAAAGGAAGTTGGATAGTCCATTCGTCTTTTGACCTTCATCCTTGTGAAGGAAAGATGCATGTTCATTTGAGATAGCACATATTGATATACAACATTGAGATGTGTCTTGAATAGTGTTCATTGTATTGGTTCCTTTTTTTTATTAATTAAGGAAAATAAGACAATCTATCATCTCTAATGTTTCAAGAAGCACCTTGCTATGATGAAACCAAAAGAGGAAGCAGGGTGGCAACTAATACCCTAGCAGCTACATAGCCAAAACCTACGAGACTTCGACGACAAAATTTTAGCCTGAGCAAGGGCCCTTGACAACCGAGCAGCAAATCCCAGCATGCTCCACGTAACTTGTGAACAAAGGTCTGGGTCCATGAACCGAGACACAACATAATGTGGATAGATCTCAATTGAACATCTTTTTTTTTTTTTTTCTTCCATGCTTTTTACTCCTGCCTTGCCCAAGGGCCAAGACTAGGTAACCCTGCAATAAGGCCCATTCCATTTGGGATAGAGCTCCATCCGCTCTTGAACACTCAAAGAACATCCATCAATCAACCCATCCTTCATCCCATACCATGCATCAACAAAACAGAATGATCATATAACCTCCATGCCCCCCAAGTAACAACAATCCTTGCAAATTACATCATACATCAACAAACAACTGCAAACAACAGCTCTATGGATATCTCCAATTCCATACAAACATCTTTCAGCCAAGCAGTACCAATCACACCACCAATAGACGACACCTTCAATCCCACAACAATGAACCCCACATATGGCAGCATCACTCACAAGTGAAATCAACAAACCCAAAAGACAACAAGAACCCGGGAATTGCGACGAAGCAAGTGGGAAGCCCCAACTATCTGGCCCACATGCCAGATTGTAGCACTAAACCAACCAAGTCCAAGGATCAATTGCCAAACACCCCAATCGCCCCTAACCCTGCATTGTCCAAGGCTACCAAACCCTGAATAATATGCGGAAGCTTTGCTCTACACCTGAATAGATTGTTTGGATTACCACTACTCTGTTCTTAGTATTGGTATTGTTACATGTATCGCTGGTTGAGGATATGGAAACATGTATTGATATCACCGACAATGTTTTAGATATCGACGATATTGGCCGACATATCCCACGATATATCTTGTATACCACCTATGCGATACAAAACGCACAGGTAGTGTTGATATGTCCCACATGTTCAATCCAGTGAACATTTTCAATTTTTGATCCTTTTTTTTTTTTGTTGAAATTATGTTAAATTGGTGTCAAATGGTTATAAATCCATTGGTTCTTCATGTTTTGCATGAAAAATCATGGAGTTAGAGCTTTAATTTCGATATTCATTGGTTCTTCATGTTCTCAATGCTTTTTTCAAAATTTTCCTTCAACCAGCTATCAATTGAAACTAATTTCGAAATATTTAAGAGTATTTGTATTTAGAAGTATTTAGGAGTATTTGATGAAATGATTATTACATACACTCTAATTTCGAAATTTGAGTGTAGGTGGTCCGATTTGGAAAAATTTTGGGGGAATTCAAAATTTTCCTAATTTCTCCCAAATTGCTTGCAATCAATGTTGCACTCCAAACATGAAATCAAGCATCTAAGAGGGTTGATCTAATGATTCGTTGAGTCCTTGTCAATTTTCGGCAAATAAAAATCATTTTTAATCAAATAATAATAATTTATTATTAAAAAATTATTATTATTTTTGAAAAATTTCTTCAACAAGCTGTCAATTGAGACTAATTTCTAAGTATTTAGGAGTGTTTGATGAAATAATCATCACGTACCCTCTAAATGTTATGCATTCAATTTGAATATAATTGCATTAGTTCAGTCAAACAACGCATAGCTTAGTACCCTATACAAAGGAAACCTATTATGTGTGTGCAATTGTTTTTTGAGATGTTATGATTTAAAAGTATGTATTAAGGTCTTTTTTAACAATCCCAGAAGTTTCATTAAAAAATTCAACCATTTTCCCAATGTTTTTCCATGTTTACCAAAAAATGAGATAAATTACCCAATACAAATGATATATCCCATGCAATAGCCAATATGTATCTGTATCCTAAGGATGCGATACGTAACACGATACCGATATTTCAAACACTAATAACTGATACTGGGAAATTTATTGTCGACCGAGGGAAACATTGGGAAAACATGGGGAATTCCTCAATGAAACTTTAGGAGATGCTAAACTATACATATTTGCATATTTAGGAATCAAATAATTGAAAAAAAGATGCATTGTCATGCCTCAAAATTTGGAACCCGAGTATGGTGACCATGATCCCGAGTTATAAGGTGTGAACTAATATTCCATGCATTCATATATCACACTGGTATTCAAATCATCATTCATTCAAACCAAATCATAACTAAATTATCCAAACCATGATAAAAAGAACTTAAACTTTAATTTAAACTTTATAAACCCAAAACCCCAAATCCACTATTAATGATAAATCCTCATATCACTCTCTACTTTAAATCCTTTATAATTTCTCAAATGAAAGTATATACTAAAATCTAAATCTATTAAAAGTAGTTATGTAGGTATTCTTCATCTCTAGCTCCTCTCTCGTCCTGTAAACTTGTAAGAGTAATCAATTTGGGTGAGCTAGAAACCTAGTGAGATCATATCCACCGCAAATTAGAAACAGATATGATGGAGACTAGTAAACAACGGTTTAATACATAATAAGATGAAATGTCAGTTTGCATGAATACAATCACAAGTAAGGTATTCCGTAACGGTAACCGTGGCCATAATGGACACCACCATTACCTTTATGATATGGGTCATAATGGCTGTTACGACCCCTGTAACGGCTGCTACAGTCTCTTTATTTTTTTTTAATTGAAAAAAAACCCAAAAAACATGTATTTGTCCTGTAATGTTGAAAAAAAGTCTGAAAAAACATGTATCTGCTCCGTAACAGACTATTACGGGGCTATTATGGCCTTTACAGGGGACATAACGAACCGTTAATGGAGGTTACATGTCATTTTTTTCCATGATGGCTGTTACAACCATTACGACCTCATACGTGTAACGGTTGCCACTGCTACCTTTACGTAACGACCTTTACGGCACACCACCATCACAAGTAAGAAGTATGATGTCATGATGCATGAATCATCCAAGACATAGTCAAGGGAACCCCCGCTCAATAATTCCACCGATGCATGCAATGTAAGTCTTCCTGAAGATGATCTTCCAAGGAACCCCCCACTCGATAATCCCACCGATGCATGAAAAATGCAAGTCATCCTGAAGATGATCCTCTAAGGAACCCCTCGCTTGATAATCCCACCAATGCATTAAATGCAAGTCATCCTGGAGATGATCCTCTGGGGAACCCCCACTTGATAATCCCACCAATGCATGGGATGCAAGTCATCCTGGATATGATCCTCCAGGAAACCCACGCTTGATAATCCCACTGAATCAATTCATCCTTGTTACACGTACAAGGGAATCCCCGCTTGATAATCTCACCACAATCATCTTTGCCATTCAATCATATGTTTTTAAGCACTTGCAAGCATGATGCATGTAGACACAAATCTGACTTTTAGAGTAAATTCAATAATGAAACGAGAGATACAATTGCTAGAATACATTCACGAGTCAAGAACAACACAAGGTGCAAGATGAATTTGAGAAAAATTTAACATCTTAGAGGTGGCGTGGAGTATGGCCGTTGATTACTCTATCCAGCGGGCCATTCATTGGTCGTTTTTGGGATTTAAAATTAAATTTCTGAAATGTACGACAAATCTTGAAACTTAATGGTCCATCTTGAAATCCAATAGTCGGATCGTTTTTAAATTATACATTGAGGGCCCCACGGGATTTCTAGTGTCATCTAGGCATGAGAGTATGGTCTATCTCTTGATCGAACGGTTTGATAGCTTGATCTATCCATGGAGAGTTATCTTGACGGTTGGATTAGTGATTGATCGAGCGTGTTAAGATATGTAGGCTCGACATGTGTATTGGTATGTACATCTATTTGTACACATGAGCAGGGTCCTTAGATCAGAATTCAGACAGTAGTTTAAGCATATACAAGGGTGACGGGCAAGATGAATGGATCTGATTCTCGAAAGAATATGTATTAGAACGGATGTTATGATCTCGAAGTTAGTTTACTATGATTGGTTGGTCCAAAATCGAAGTGGACGATCAAATATCTTTATCTAGTGGTGATGAGTCACTTCAAGGGTTGCTTTGATGAACGATCGAGTGTAAGATGATATATGAGGGTTCGAAGTTCATTACAATGTGTTTGTGAGTTTAAAGGTGTATACATGCGCATTCATCTAAGCATCTCTTAAAGAAAAAAATTTACTTGCTAAATTACGCACGTGGGAGTTCACTCGTGTACCTACTCGTGCACGAAATTTTTTGGGTTATTACATGCATACATGATAAGTTTCCCTTTAATGGGGGCTTAAAAGCATGTAATGTTGACTCAGGGAAGTATTGGGGAAACATAGGGAAAATGGTGGAATTTTTCAATGATACTTCAATAGATGCTAAAATACACATATTTGCATATTTAAAAATTAAATAATAGCAAAAAAGACACATTTGCATATTTAGGAACCAAATGATAAGTTTCCCATTAATGGGGGCCTAAAAGCATGTATCATTGACTCAGGGAAACATGGGGAAAATGCAAGGTGTTCCATATCTATTACGATGCGCCCATAAAGGCCGATATATATAGGTAACGGCCATGACCGTTACGCTGTATGGGGGTGAAACAGGACACCATGACCGTTACGCTGTATGGGGGTGAAACGGGACAATTAGTTTTTTTGGGACCGTGTCGGCTGTTATAGTGGTCGTAAATGGGCATAATGATCGTTACCCCTGTAACGATCGAAAAACAACCACTTTTTTATTTCTATTTAATCATTCCAAAAACTCTCATAGATCATTTTATAATAGATTTCAACCACTCTTACTATAGTTTTTAAGATTAAAACCGTAAATTGAAGTGATTTGAGTGAATGGAAGCTCCGGTGGTATTTTTTTTTCAAAAAAATTTGAAAAAGTAGTATTTATGCCTTTTTTATGATTTCTGTTGTGTAAACATTAGAGACATATAATCATATTTGCAAATTCACTAGACAGTTCGATACAACACTCTCACCAAAGAGTGGACTGTTACACTATCATAAACATATCCAAAACAAAAAGTGAATACATATTTGGAATATTTACATTATTCCGAATTTTCTAAATAATTTTTTCAGATTTTTTCGGGCAAAAGAAAATTTTCAATCGTTACGAGGGCGTAACAGTCATTACTGCTGATACCCGTATCGATAATGGTGATGACCATTATGGCAACCTTTACCGATACGGAATACCTTGCGAAAATGTTGGTTCCATCCATGCATGCATATACATACATACATACAAACATGCATGATCCATCCATCCAACCATCCATGTATGCATGCATGCATGCATACAATGACATACACACACATGCATGATCCATCCATCCATCCATGCATGCGTACACACACATATACATACATGCATCTATCCATCCACCCATCCATGTATACATACATGCATGCGTCCATCCATCCATGAATGCATGCATACATATACACACATACAAAAGTGCATTTCATCATACAACCATGCACTCATAAAAAGCTTAAGAAATGGGTTTTTTATAATAAACATATTTTTGGTGATATCAATACATTGGCGATACAAAGCGACACTTGGAATTTAAACAGTCGATAACAATGGCAATATTGATACATTGGTGATATCGGAACTTTGGCAAAACTTGACAACATATCAGCGATATATCACCAATGCCTACAATTTCTGTTACTACCAGTGTTATCGGTATTACTGAGCTGGTGTTTCCGATAGTATTGGCAATATTATCAAATATCATATTGCAGATACTTGGAACAATGGTCTTGAAGGTCTTGCATGCATGACTAAGGCATTGTTTTTTTTTTTTTTTTTATTTTTATTATTTATTATTTTTTTTATAAGTTTTATCATAGAGATGTTGAAAGAAATTACAGGCATTTAGAGAGAATCAAAACTTGTTATCGTGGGAAATATGACTGGATATTTTTCTTACCTTTATTTATCGGTATTATCATAACCTTAGATAGTGTTTTAGCAGAGATGTCATTGAGTGGATTTTTTTCTCCTGGAGAAGGCTGTGACCACAAATTTGAGGCGGATCCTTTGGCCATTGCGTAATTGTTTTATCCTTGGAAGATTGCTAGTTTTTCTATCAACGTAACCTGCAACAAGTTTTTTTATACCACAAATTAGCATAATCTTGTTATTCATACATGCGTGGAACTAGGTGTTTTATCAGAGATGTCATGGTTATCCTTTGATCAATGATTCCAGCTTTCTGATTCCATGCCCTATTAATCTGTTTAGGAGATTTGGACAACTGCTCAGTTTACTTTAATCTTCAATATTCACATGAACTCTTGAAATGTTTTTTTTTAAAATTTTTTTTAAAGATAACTTGAATTAAAACGAAGGGGAAGAAAGGAAGAGGACTGCTGAGGCGGCAGATCCTCAAGACAAAAGGAAAGATCTACATTAATCCCCTCCCTAGAGGACGCCCATTCAGCTATAAAACATTTAACATTAGAGGAAACTACGTGAGCGGGCTTCGCTTCATTAAGAAAACATCTTTTGTTCCTTTCTAACCAGAGAGCCCACCAAACTGCCAAAATTCCCAAACGCCACAATCTGGTTTTAAGTTTACCCAATCTGACCCCATGCCAAGCTTTAAGAAGCTTATCCACGTCCTCAGGGAAGCACCAACTGATTGTGAAGCAATGGAGAATGTCTGACCAAACAGAATTGGCGAAAGGGCAGTGGATGAACAAATGATTCACCGATTCTTCAGCATTCATGCAACAAAGAAGGACATTCGGTAAGATCAGCCCTTTTTTCCTGAGATTGTCCAGGGTAAGGATTCTGTTGAAATCTACCAACCAACCGAAAATCTGAAACTAAGAGGAGCAGCATATTTCCAAATGAAATGAGGGTGGTGGCCAGAGCCATTTTTGGCTGATAAAGATCTGTAGAAAGATCGGACAGTAAAAACGGAAGACCTGTCAACTTTCCACGTGAGGCTGTCATTACGGGCTTGATTAATGGGGGCGGATTCGATGAGCTGCAAAAGAGAGACGTACTGATCTATTTCCCAATCAAGAAGGTTCCTTCCACACTGAATATCCCAAGTGATCTTGTCGGCTACCATAGTGTAGTTATCAGCTACGAAATTGTTCTTCTTGCTTGCCACCCGGAATATGGAGGGGAATTTGGCCTTAAGAGAAGTGTCCCCTACCCAAATGTCGTGCCAGAAACGAATACTGTCACCCCTCCCCACTTCAAAACTGATTCTATTCAAGACTTCGTTTTTGAGACGACTGATACCTCTCCATATCGCCGAGGCTCTGTAAAGAGAAGAATCGGCTGTCCACCAACCATCTTTTGCTTCCCCATACTTACCTTTAATGATAATGTTCCAAAGATTGGCCTTTTCGACACCGAGACGCCAGAAATGAATACTGTCCCCTACCCAAATGTTTTCACCTTCATTGTTGCCTTCTTACTCATTTTTCGTTATTATTGTTTTTTGTTTTAAATTGAGTTCTTACTTCTTCTTCTTCATTTTTCTAAACAGACCATTATGACCATTGCCATTGAAGATGGTAACTACCTACAGGAATCCTGGGAGCACATATTAACGTGCCTTTCGCGGTTTGAGCATCTACAACTGCTGGGGGAGGGTGCTCCACCTGATGCTTCCTTCTTCGCAATACCTCGCTCTGACGCAGATGAAAAATTACAGAAATCACCAGTTTTTCCATCCATAAAGAAAAAAGGAAATGCTCTTCAAAGCCCAGCTGTAATGGCTGTCGTTCGAGGAGGCTCGTATGATAGTACTACTGTTGGAGTTAATGCCTCAGGGCTGGTTACTCCTGAACAGATCAATAATTTTATTTCCAACTTAAATCTGCTAGACCAGATTGGGAATTTTGAGCTTAACCACATATTTGCTCATAGCCAAAGGTTGAACAGTGAGGCCATAGTAGCTTTTGTGAAGGCCCTTTGCAAGGTTTCCATGGCAGAGTTGCAATCTCCAACCGATCCTCGTGTTTTCAGCCTTACAAAAATTGTTGAAATTGCGTAAGATTTCCTTCCTTTTTTTTTTTTGGACAAATGTCTTATCTTCTCAAGAAGGCAGAAAATGAGCCTGGCAGATGTTCACCTAAATAAATTTTTTTTTTCCCTACAGGCATTATAATATGAACCGCATCAGATTGGTGTGGACTCGCATATGGAATGTTCTTTCTGACTTCTTTGTCTCAGTTGGATTATCAGAAAATCTCTCTGTTGCAATATTCGTGATGGATTCATTGCGACAGCTGGCTATGAAATTTTTGGAGCGTGAGGAGCTGTCAAATTATAATTTCCAGAATGAATTTTTGAGACCTTTTGTGATTGTTATGCAGAAAAGCGGCTCTGCTGAAATTAGGGAATTGATTGTTCGATGCATTTCTCAGATGGTTCTGAGTCGTGTCAATAATGTAAAATCAGGCTGGAAAAGTGTCTTCATGGTACGTAAAGTTTTTGGACGCTTGTCATTGTTTTTAGATCCACTTTGATCTTTAGAAGGTTCTTTATATATATATATATATATATATGTCGATCTTGCCTGAGATTTAACTGAGCAGGACTTCTAATAACATGTGGCTCTAGAAACCTGAAAGCTCTCTCTTCTGCATCTCATCTTTCTCATGTCTCTGACATTTAGAAATGTCATCATATTTCCAGGTTTTCACTACTGCAGCTGCTGATGAACGCAAGAATATCGTCTTGTTGGCTTTTGAGACCATGGAAAAAATAGTTCGAGATTATTTTCCCTACATAACTGAGACAGAGACTACAACCTTCACTGACTGTGTTAGATGTCTCATTACCTTCACAAATAGCAGATTCAATAGTGATGTCAGCCTCAATGCTATTGCATTCCTTAGATTCTGTGCTGTTAAGCTTGCTGAAGGAGGAGTGGTTTTCTATGAAAAGAACAATGAAAGCGTGTCATCGATATCAGTAGATGGGGATGGTTCAGATGGACATACTTTTACAGATAAGGATGATCATGTCTACTTTTGGGTGCCATTGCTCACTGGTAATTTTCTGCTATGAATAATGTTTTTAAGCTAATGTTATCATTTTTTAACAGTTAAGCTAATATTGTCTAAGCTAATGTCATCATTTTTTAACAGTTAAGCTAATATTGCCATACTTAATAGAGATCTGAAATGCCATTGTGCACCTTTTCCCTGCAAATGCCTTTTCAGGATTATCAAAACTAACAACAGATCCCAGACCGGCAATTAGAAGAAGTTCTTTGGAAGTGCTTTTTAATATTTTGAAGGATCATGGACATCTTTTCTCCTGCACATTCTGGATAGGTGTTTACAGATCTGTTATTTTCCCTATATTCAATAAAGAACAACAAATGAAGAGACGTGTAGATTTGAATGGTGGCCAGCTTTCACCCGATAATGACTCCTCAGGAAATGAGGAAAATTCTTGGAGTTCTGAAACGTATGTGGTGGCAGCACAATGTCTGGTGGACATATTTGTTAGTTTCTTTGATGTTGTGCGGTTGCAGCTACCAAATGTTGTTTCAGTTCTCACAACTCTTATAGGAAATTCAAATCAGAGCACAGCTAGCACAGGGGTAGCTGCATTGTTGCGTTTGACAGGAAACCTGGGCAGCAAACTTTTAGAAGAAGAATGGAAACAGATTTTTCTTTCACTTAAGGATTCAGCCGCATCGACATTGCCTGAATTTCTGAAGGTTATGAGAATCATGGATAATATTGATATACCTGTTGTTGCTCAAGCATATTCAGATGCAGAATTATATTCAGATCATGGATTTGATGGTGACGATGTGGAGGATGACTGTCTGCAAACAGCATCTTATGTAATTGGCAGAATGAAAGGTCATATAGCTGTGCAATTACTCATTATACAGGTACGTTCCCCCCCCCCCCCCCCCAAATAAAAAATAATAAATTGTACTTCTTATTCCCAACTAATTGGGGTCGGCTACCCGAATAATCTGATTTTTGGCCCAATAGCCTGACATCAAAGGGCACACCTGGTGGACGGTTGGATCTGATGCCGCGACACCACAAAGGTCAACATTACCAGAACTTCTGGTAGCATTGAGGCTACACTCATGTGTGGGGGGACTTCCCACATATGACTAGTTGTAAATTAGATTTTGGTGCAACTAGATGCATTTAGGGCCCATTGGTGTTTGTGTGTGGCATCCAACATCCAACAAGGCTGCCCCATCATAAAATGGAACACCCAAAAATCATGCTGAAACAATCATCGGGCAGGCACCCAATTTTATTTGGTGGTTTTAGTGCAGTTGCCGATTTGTTTCTATGGCACGCCCCACCTGATAAGTGGATTGGCCTAATTGTTAGGGCGTCCCATTTTCAAGCTGGGTGGAAGAAATGGAGGTGTGCCTTTGGAGTTTTATGTGATTGTCTTTTAACACTTAAACTGAAAGGGAAAATTTATAGGATAGCTATAATACCAGCGATTTATGGGAGAGAATGTTGGGAAGTTGAAGAACAACATGTATAGGATGAGTGTAGCTGAAATGAGGATATTGAGATGGATGAGTGGCAAGATGAGGGATAGAATTGGAAATGAATGCATTAGAGGGAACTTGGGAGTAGCACCAATAGGTAATAATATGAGGGAAAGTAGACTTGGATGGCTTAGTTATATCATGTGCAGCGAAGATCAATAATTGCGCCGGTTAGGATTGAGTTGGTGCAAGTTGAAGGCTCTAAAAGGGCAAGGGGAAGGCCCAAAAGGATGTGGTTGACGGTAGTAGGAAAGACTTGATGAGCTATTTTCTAACTAGAGGTATGGCCTAGGTAATAATATGAGAGAAAGTAGACTTGGATGGTTTACTCATGTGCAACGGAGACCAAGAATTATGCTGGTTAGGAGCGAGTTGGTACAAGTAGAAGCTTCTAGAAGGGCAAGGGGAAGGCCCAAAAAGATGTAGACGGAGGTAGTAAGAAAAGACTTGATGGGCTAGGATCTAACTAAAGGTATGGCCCTTGATAGAGTGAAATGGCAGAACAAGATTCATGTAGCTGACCCCATGATGGTGATGATTGTCAAACTTGCTTAGCAAGCAATAGAAGGCCTATGTATGCAAAGTTCACATGGACGACTACATGGTTATTTTTTCTGATTAAAAACTTGAAGAAGAACTATGATATCTCAATCAAGGTATCCTGTATCGGTATCGGTTGGCGTAACGGTGCCCTCCGAAACCGATACGGATACGGGGGCGTAACGGCTCGTAACGGCGCAAAAATTTTTTTTTGTCAAAAAAATGTGGATTAAATTCGGAATATTCTAAGCATTCCAAATATGCATTCATTTATAAATTGGAACATGTTTATAGTGGTGTAACGGTCCACTCTTTGGTGAGAAGTTATATCGGACTGTCTGATGAATTTATGAACCAGATAACCTAAATTTGACTACAAAATTCATATATTTAATTTTCTAACTATCTACTATCAATGATAGATATATTAGAATGAATGTAATATGAAAATATCTTACATTTAGGTGTTTGCAATTATTTTTGAGGGTCAAAATTCATGCATAAATAGAAAAAAAATATAAAACGGCACCCCAAATATGTAAAATGCACATTAACATGTTCAACTATGATTATCACATCATATGGCATCATTAAAACAGCAAAAGAATTATTAAAAAATGATTTTTTGAATTTTAAAAAAAAAGGCAAAATAAATGCGTAAATAGAAAAAAATATTTAAAAAATATAAAATAGCACCCCAAATATGTAAAATGCACATTAACATGTTCGACTATGATTATCACATCATATGGCATCATTAAAACAGCAAAAGAATTATTAAAAAATGATTTTTTGAATTTTCAAAAAAAGGGCCAAAATAAATGCGTAAATAGAAAAAAAATATTAAAAAAATATAAAATGGCACCCCAAATATGTAAAATGCACATTAACATGTTCTACTATGATTATCACATCAAATGAAATCGTTAAAATAGAAAAAGAATCATTAAAAAATGATTTTTTGAATTTTCAAAAAAAGGGCTAAAATAAATGCGTAAATAGAAAAAAATATTAAAAAAATATAAAATGACACCCCAAATATGTAAAATGCACATTAACATGTTCTACTATGATTATCACATCATATGGCATCATTAAAACAACAAAAGAATTATTAAAAAATGATTTTTTGAATTTTCAAAAAAAGGGCCAAAATAAATGCGTAAATAGAAAAAAATATTTAAAAAATATAAAATGGCACCCCAAATATGTAAAATGCACATTAACATGTTCGACTATGATTATCACATCATATGGCATCATTAAAACAGCAAAAGAATTATTAAAAAATGATTTTTTGAATTTTCAAAAAAAGGGCCAAAATAAATGCGTAAATAGAAAAAAATATAAAATGACACCCCAAATATGTAAAATGTACATTAACATGTTCTGCTATGATTATGACATCATATGGCATCATTAAAATAGAAAAAGAATCATTAAAAAATGATTTTTTGAATTTTCAAAAAAAGGGCAAAAATAAATGTGTAAATAGAAAAAAATATTAAAAAAATATAAAATGACACCCCAAATATGTAAAATGCACATTAACATGTTCTACTATGATTATCATATCATATGACATCATTAAAACAACAAAAGAATTATTAAAAAATGATTTTTTGAATTTTCAAAAAAAGGGCTAAAATAAATACGTAAATAGAAAAAAATATTTAAAAAATATAAAATGGCATCCCAAATATGTAAAATGCACATTAACATGTTCTACTATGATTAACACATCATATGGCATCATTAAAACAGCAAAAGAATCATTAAAAAATGATTTTTCGAATTTTCAAAAAAAGGGCCAAAATAAATGCGTAAATAGAAAAAAATATAAAAATGGATGGACGATAACCTATAACCTACAACATTAACCTATGGTGTGGTCCACTTGAGATTTGGATATTACTAATTTTTTGGATCCTGACCTAAAATGATGTGGCAAAATGGATGGACGATATGGATAAAATATATATATCATGGTGGGGCCCACTCGGGTCTGATCAGATTGGATGGAAAATAAATGTTACAGTGCGCCCTACTAATTGTTTAATCGTGAAAATCATTATTTCCGCTGCTATTTTTGGTGTGGTCCAGATGATCTCTGGATATAATTCATTTTTTGGGGGGTGCTCTAAAATGATCTCTGAAAATTGATGAACGGTGTAGATGTAATAAATACATCACTGTGGAGCCCATATAACTTTGATCTCCTTTGAACCGTTCGTACAACTCGGAGCTCGAGGAGCGTCAGCGCTCGTCTTTGCGTGACACGTACTACAGCAGCTGCTGCTGCTGGAAATAAAAATAAAAAATAAAAATGGAGAGAAACTGAAAAGAAAAAAAAGAGGGAAAGAAAGAAAAGAAAAAAGACGGAAAGGGGGAAAGAAGAGATTGAGAGAGAGAGAGAGAGAGTGAGAGAGAGAGAGAGGAAGAAGAAGAAGAACAAGAAGAAGAAGAGGAAGAAGCCGCAGCTGCTCGAGAAGAAGAAGAAGAAGAAGAAGAAGAAGAAGAAGAAGAAGGAAAGAAAAGAAGAAGAAAAGAAAGGAAAAAAAGGTACGTTTTTTGTTTTTTTTTTTTTTTTTTTTTTTCTTTTTTTCAGGGCCCGTAACAGCCGTTACGGGTCCGTAACGACCGTTATGGCCCGTAACGGCCGTTACGGTCACAAAAATCCATAACGGCCGTTTTGACCTTGTATCGCGTAACGGGTCCCACCGTTACCGTTACGTATCGGCCGTTACGGCCGATACGTAACCGATTTGGCACACCTTGATCTCAATCAATAGTCCTTGTCATCTTTTTGGTACTTTTTTGCCAATTGCTTGGAGAACTGGGAGGTGATCTTTATTCCCAAAGTTGTGGTACATACATCTAGAAGTGATTGTAATCAACCTATGTAATAGACTTTGAGTTAACTCTTGATTGTAATTGACTAGTGTAATAGTCTATTATATTATACCTATGGGAGTTTTGTACTCTCACTGTTGATCCCTAGCCTAGATAAAGGAGGGTTGTGTTAGGTTGGCACTCAGCATGTTAGGTTTATACCTGGCATCAAACTTATGCCATAACTTTCATCATGAATCCAAATAAATATGACATCCAAACTCATGCTAGGGTATTCCCTGTAAGTGGCGTGGTATGTTAGAACTTGGGTGTAGTGAGAAGAGGTCAAGGGTTGGTTTGAGTGTTCCCTGGAAGTGACGTGCCGCAACAACACCCGGTTGTTGTGAGAAGTAGGCATGGTTCCTATGCCATTTTGGACATGTGTGGGTAAAGAAACTAGTCTAGGAGAAGTTATGGCCATGGTAGGTACGATTCAATGGAGGAGCGTTAACATAGCTTGCATTTAGGAGACTGAATAGAAAGGGGCCATAACTAGAGAAATTGATGTCTCTCTCTCTCTCTCTCTCTCTCTCTCTCTCTATTTATCATTCTCTTTGGATAAAAGTTTTGTTACCTTTATATATATATATTTGAAAGGTAACAAAACTTTTATTCAAAGAGAATGATAAAAAAAACTAAGGTGGAAACAACAACAACCCAAACAAGGAAGAAAAATTGCAAACATCAATGACCTTTAAACAATAGGCTCATTCCACATCTCGGTTGACCCTTTCGACCACCTCTAACACCGACCCACTCATATTCCTAATGTAGTGATTGCTTTTCTACTGCCATTAAAACAAGCCAAGATGTCTTCTATAGATGTCGGCATCACCCACGGAATTTTAACCGACTCTGCATTATTCGTGCACATCAGCAGATGTTGCGATTTGTGAAGCACCAACAACCTTCCATCTTAGCAGTTTGGTGGGCTGTGTGGGAAGAGAGAAACGGGAGGTGCTTTAATGGCACTTCCAAGTCGATAGAGGATACGATCAAAAGGGTTATTCAGTTTATAGTTGAATGGGCTTTTGCTGTTGACAAGCCAAAGGGTTGTAATTTGCTTTTCTTAGGGTGCAACTGATTGGCTATCTCAGCTGGTCAGCCCCCTTGTGTTTGTACTTTCTTTTCTTTTTATAAAATTTCTCGTTATTTGTCAAAAAAAAAAAAAAAACAACCTTCTTTGGAGGTTATCATTTGTGTGCACCCTCTTCCTACTCACTAACCACACAAAAGCTTGGGAGGGGCTCTATAGAACCAAATATAGGAAGTTTGGTCTCTTTTCTCTCCTCTTGTAGGTCTTCGAAGCATCTTGTAGAGAGAGCAAACTGAGAAGCAGCCCCACTTGTCTTTATTCCTCACCAATGCATCTCTTTCACCCAATGAAGGAGAGCAACGAATTCTTCCACACTTCAGAGGCCTAATGAAATAGCCCGCTTCCTCATCTAACAAATTCTTGCGTTAAGGGGGGAGAAACAACTAGAGAAACAATGAGCAATAGAAATTTTCGCTTTTGGATATAGCCGAGCTAACCTTTGAAACTTCGACTGGAATGATCTCCCTCCTATCCATACGTCCTCCCAAGAGCGAATTTGTGCATCATCTCCAAGAGAGAAATCCCCTCAAACTTCGGAGTCACCCTAGTAAGTAGCATCTGCTTTCCACAAACCCAATACCCTAGATAGTGAAGAGTTCCTTACCCACCCATCCCCTTCCTAAGCTCCGTACTTTGCTTTGTCAATAAACACCCTTTTTTTGAGCCGAACCTCCATAACCATTTTCCTAACAGCTCCTACAAAAGATTTGCACGCCTCTTCCTATCTCAAAAGGTGGAATTTATTCTTTCTTTAGCTCCACTCCACAAAACGTCCCGTCTTAACTTTTTCAGCTTGTCCAAGACAGATTTCAGACATTTGAAGAGAGACATTAAGTAAAGCGGCAAATTTGACAATGTTGCTTTTAATAACTTTAACTGGCCACCCAAAGAGAGATATTGACTTTTTGACCTTAATAGCTTCTCTACTCTTTCGATTACCCTATCTCATAGATGCTTTGCCAATTTGCCAACGCAAAGGAAAAGACCAAGATACAACAACAAAGGAAAGACCTTACACCACACTCGAACACCTCTGTTGGTTTCACAACTTCATCCTTGGACGAGAGGACACAAAACAACTCACTCTTGAGGATATTTATCTCTAGGCTAGGGATCACTTCAACGCATCTTGCAATGTCTTTCAATTGTCCACCATATCTTTGTTTGCATCACAAAACAAGATGGTGTTGTCAACGATCTGAAGTTAAAAATCTAAGTTCCTGTATTTGCCATCCTACACTTGCGAATAAGGCCAATTGATTCACCTCTATCTAGCATTTTACTAAGGGCTTCTATGATCACCATAAACAAGAAGGGAGAGTAGGTCGCCCTAGTGGAGGCCCCTCGATGCCTTGAAGAAGCCTTTAGGGGACCCATTAACTAAAACGGAGAACTTGGCCGACTTACAAATGATACCCTCCCAATTGCCCTAACATGGTCAAAAGCCTTCTTAGTATCCAACTTACAAATGATACCCTCTTTTCTTCTCTGTGCCGAGAACCAATGCACTCATAAGCTATGAGCGCACCATCTAAATTTTTCTACCCACTACAAATGCACATTGGGCTTTATAGATTACATTCGTTAGAACCATGCAAAATCGGAAGCTAGGATTTTGGCTAAAATCTTATATAGACCCCCAATGAGACTCATGGCCTAAAGTTTCTTAAGCTATCCACACCTTCAACTTTTGAAATGATAGCAATGAAAGAAGCCCCTAACTTCAACGACAAGCGGCCTCTCTCGAAGAACTTAGTTATAAAGTTGACCAAGTCACTCTTTACTATGTCCCAAAAGCTTGGCAGAAAGTCATTTGAGCTAGGGCCTTATCCGTACCCAAAGACTCCACCTCTACTTTAATTTCCTCCTCAATGAAGAAATTTGGTTAAATGCTAGATTATCCAACCGGGCTGCATCCTGCTTGTAACCCATTAGCAAATTCTTGTAAAACTGAATAATGAGTCATGAACTTGAGATTTATCTTCAAGTCTTCTACCATCTACAACAACACTGTTAATCCTATTATTTCTTGCCTGAGCACTAGTGTGCTGTGAAAAATAAAATAAAATTGTGTGTTCTTATCACTTTCTCTTAGTCATACTTCTCTGGAATGCTTCCTCCATTTAATTTCTTCCTCAAGATGGTTCATGTAGTTGAGAGATTGGTTGACCCTCATAACTTTTTTGGCCTCTGACAATTATCCGTCTTTCCTGCACATCAAGAGCATGGATGTCCTTGAGAATGCTCTCAACTTTAGGCTTAATTTATCATTGAAGTGTTTATCTTGCCATCTAGGAGTTTGAGTTTTTGACTTGATTTGAACTCCACATATCCCTCCATCTCGAAAGACTCCCACCCAGGGTATGCCGTAATGATAATAGTGGTCATAACTACCACCACTGTTACCATTATGATATAGGTTGTAATGGTCGTTACTCTCTCTCTCTCTCTCTCTCTCTCTCTCTCAAAACCCCGTAAAGGGCCATTACAGGGCTGATACGGTCATTTGTCCGTAATGTCGTTAGGACCCCACAACGGGTAATGGTCGGCACCTTTACCTCCCACCATTCCCTCACCAAGATAGAAAAGCCCTCCACTTCTAGCTACACGAGCTCAAACTTAAAAAGTTTTGGGCCCCAATCGTCCTTCTCAACTTCCAATGAAATCGGACAATGGTAAAACACTAGCCTCGAAAGGCCCTTGTGCTGAACTAGATGAAACTTGTCCACCCATTTAAAAGAGACCAGTGTTCGAATTATCTCCGGTATTATCGAAATATCTTCGATATTATCTTTATCTCCTGCTCAGCAATACCGATAACACTGGTAGCGATACCGATAACGCTGGTAGTATCAGAAATTCTAGGTATTAGCAATGTATCGCTAAATATCGCCAACGTATCAATATCGCTAATGTAATCGTCAATATTTTCAACTATGTAAATTCTAGGTGTCGCTTGTATTACCAATGCATTAATATCACCAATGTATCACCAATGTTTTCGACTATGTAAATTCTAAGTAATGCTTGTATCATAAGTGTATCGACAATATTTCAATAATATCTCCAAAGAATTGATATCATCAAAATTTTGTTTATTAGAAAAATTTTTATTTCAAATTTTTTTTTCATAGGCACATGGTTGTATGTAGTGTTCAATTTGTCATTGATAATATTGATAATATCTCGATATTATCGATATCGTAACATGCGTGATATTGAGACCACAATCTTCCATTTCCTTTCTAATCGTTAATGATTTCTTGGTGAAATATCATGTGTTGTTGATATTTTGCAACATCGATGGAAGGTTGGATGGCTAAATATGCCGGATGGGATGGTTGGACCAATTTCTTACAACAACACATGTTTTTAAGGCCCCATTAAATGGAAACTTGTTATGTATGCATTCTTTTTGCAAATTTTTTATTTCTAAATATGCAAATATGTAAATTTTAACATCTCCTGAAATTTCACTAAAAATTCTACTGTTTTTCCCATGTTTCCCCACATTTCCGGTTATCAGCGATATTATCGGCGGTATCAATATTGTGTCCGTATCCCTGGGCAGCGAAACTTGTAGCGATACCGATACTTCGAACACTAGAAGAGACTAAGAATCTGTCAAGTTTAGACATGATAGCCCTATCTTGCTTGTTTGTCCATGTGAAGTTTAACATCTTCCAATGGCATATCCACCATGTCATTCATGTCAACCCATTCTGAAAAGTCCCTCATGCATGAGCGATACAACCTCCATTCGATTTCTCGTAGGTGAATCTGATCACGTTAAAGTCTCTGCCCAAGCATGACGGAATCATCCACCCATCTCGAATTGAGTTGAGCTCAGCCCACATTAGGTGTCTCTTTGCTGCCTGGTTCAACCCATAGACTGCTGTGAACAACCACCTGTATCCCGACGCTACACACACACACACACACACACACACACACTTGGTCCTAATTCCCTGAATAGAATCCATAACCTTCTGATCAACTAACTAAAGTTTGGTTTCCTGTAGCGTGATGAACTGATTCTTGGCTCTATGATAAATATCTTTAATTTGGCTCTTTTTTTCCTGCACCCCAGACCCTTAACATTCTTGCTAAGAAGCTTCATTGGGTAACCATCCTTGCTCTTCTTCCCTTCTTCATACTTCTAGTACTCACCTCTGAATCATAGTTGACAAACGACTCGAGACATACCAGCTCTCTTTTCCCCTTAGAAGACCTCTGAGTCTTCCCCTGATGAATAGCTTGGATCTTCCAGTCCCCAAGCTCTGCAAACTGGAATAGTGCGATGAAATCCTCCCTGCATTCTCCAGAGGGGACACCCACCTTGCCCGTATGATCAATCACGTCCTTCATCCACCCGATGCCCTAGCCGTTACCATGCATCCCCCTTCCTTCCCTACTAGTAACTTGTTGACTCTCATTGGAGAGTTGAAACTTATTGCTCACCTCCTCACCACAGCCTCTTGTTGCTTGTAATGTCATGGCATCTAACACCTTCGAAAAAGTCTCGCACAATCATCACCCTGCAAAATCGAAGCCACGCACTTTTTTCCCACTTCATTCTCTGCATCTCGAGCCAACACCTCCAAGGCCTGACCTTGTTTGTTGTTGTCACCCGACGAACCTTGAGCCAGAGCTTCATCTTACACAGGACACGACTCCACCATGGCTGTTGAAAGAAGATACCTACCACTGCCCGACCGGGATGAAACCCACCAAACTTGTCAAATGAAAGGGGTGTGTGTGTGTGTCCTCACACATGTGAAGAATCAAGTCACTAATCACAAGAATGAGTTCTCGCACAAGCAGAGTGGCACTTGTGTGAGAGATACATGCCTTGGGCCCCATCCAGGCCACATGGAAGCACTGCCTCCTTGCCACCGGTCCTCTGCGTCGAAAGCATCACCACATGTGGCAAAAGGCCCATTGTCGAAGATTCCGTGCCTGCTGGCTGCTGTCTATGCCAACATGTGACACAACCTTGCCCATTTTCCCTCTAAATTGTCTCTGTCACAATGTAGGTGTCCTTACATGTCCTGCACTGTTTGACTATCTCATCTGAACCTGGCGCAAGTCATGACATGTGGCTGGATATATGAAGCTCAAGCATTAAGCCTACCAGCTGCCAGGCATTGAAATGGACTCGTCCCACTGCCACTTTGCAACAACAGGCTATTCAGACGCATGTTGCAGGAAAGAGTAATAATAGAAATGGGGAAGTAATAGAGTTAGATTAAGTTTTCGAAGATTTAGATGTTGGGAGAGTGAGTAATGGGATTTTATTGATAAAACTTGTGTTAGGAGAGGAGATAATCAATGTTATTAGTTTATATGTGCTGCAGGTAAGGTTAAGAGGATAGAATCGAGAGATGATTCTGGGAGGATATGGATGGACTAATGTAAGAAATTCTTAACAAATAGAGAATATTTGTAGTTATGATTCAAATGGTCGTAGGAAAAGGAAGTAAAGGATATGGTTTTGGGAAAAGAAATGAGATGGGAATGCTATCCTTGATTCCGCTATGGTATACAATATAGTTCTAGTAAACACATACTTTAAACAGAGAAACGAACATTTAATTACTTTCATAAATGGATCATATACAAGTTAAATGGATTTCTTTCTACTTAGGAAAACAACACGATTAATATATAAGGATTGCAAGGTTATACCAGGAGAGTCTGTTGCAACATATGTTAATGGTTATGGATGTTTACATTAAGAGATGGAAGAAACAAAGTGAAATAGGTGTCCAAAAACTAAGTGGTGGAATTTAAGAGGAGAAAACAATGTTATGCAGAAAGAAATTGATAGAAGAAGGAAAGTGGAATGTCGAGGAAGAAATGTTCTGGAATGAAATGGTTGGGTGTATTAAGAAAGTAGCAAAAGTTGTTTTGGGGGTATCTAGAGGGAAAAGCCGATCATATAAGGAAATCGGTGTTGGAATGATGATGTACAAAAAGCCATTCACGAGAAACATTCATGTCTCAAAGCTTGTCAAAGTACTAGAAATGATGAAATTTTTGAACAATATAGAAATGCTAAAAATATTGCTAAGAAAGAAGCAAATGAGGCTAAACTTAAGGCTTATGATGGTCATTATAGTAAATTGGGGACGTGAAAGTGAGAAAGATGCCTAGTGTTTTCAAGCTCTCAAAAACGAGAGAGAGGAAGGGTAGGGACTAGGGATCCCGATCTTGTTATATGCATTAAGAGTGATAACCAAATGGTACTAATAAAGGACAATAGGATCAATGAAAGGTGGAGAAGCTATTTTCATAACTTCTTAAATGACATCCACTCAGAGAGCACACAAATAGAAGGAATTAAAAACTCAGATGACATCAGAGACCATAGATACTTTTGTAGATATCTTTAAAAAAAAGGAAAAAAAATAACTTTTGTAAGATTGAGGTATCTGAAGTGAAAGAAGTTTTGAGAAAGATGAAACCAGGAAAGGTCCTCAGACTAGATGACATGCCAATAGAGGCTTTGAAGTGTATGGGAGATACTCGATTATGTTGGTTAACAAAGTTGTTCAACAAGATTGTAAGATCGAAGAAAATGCCAAACAAATGGAGGAAAAGTACCGTGTTACCTATTTTATAAGAATAAAGGAGGTATATAGAGTTGCACAAAAAGTCGTGGGATTGAACTTATAAACAATATTATGAAACTTTGCGAGAGAGTGATTAAACGAAGACTATAGCAGTAGAAGAATGTATCATAAATTAGTTTGGTTTCATGTTTGAGAGGCATACCACTGAAGCTATTTTCCTACTTAAACAATTAATGGAGAAATATAAGAGGAGAGAAGGCAGGATCTCCGGATGGGTATTTATTGACTTAGAGAGCATATGATAGGGTCAAGAGAGGGTTAATCTGGTGAGTATTGGGAAAGAAAGGAGTTGAAAGATGATACATGAACATGATTAATGATGAGCGAGCGATAACAAATGTGAGGAGCACTAGTGGAGAGACGAGCGAGTTCCCAATTAGTGTAGGCTCGCACCAGGGATCGGCATTGATCAATACCTTTTCGCATTAGTTATGGATGAGTTAATGAGGCATTTGCAGGAAGAGTTCCCATGGTGTTTGTTGTTTGTAGATAACAATTTTCATTGACAGGATGAGGGAGTGCATAAACATAAAGCTAGATTTATGTAAAGGTGCTTTAAAATTTGAAGGATTTAAAATTAATCGGACCAAAATAGAGTATATTGAATCCAGTTTTAGTAACAATAGGAGTGAAAATGAGGAATTAGTTAAGATTGTTGACCAAGAAGTTTCCCAAAATGACCACTTTCAATACCTTGGGTCAATAATTCATGAAAGTGGAGGGATTTGAGTAGGATGTTGCCATAGAATTCAAGCTGAGTGGAAGAAATGGAGGTGTGCCTCAGAGTTTTACGTGATCGTCGTTTAGCACTCAAACTGAAAGGGAAATTTTATAGGATAGCTATAAGACCAGCCATGCCTTATGGGACAGAATGTTGGGAAGTTAAAGAACATGTTCATAGGATGAATATAGCTGAAATGAGGATGTTGAGATCAATGAGCGGCAAGAGGAAGGATAGAATTAGAATTGAGTGCATTCGAAGGAACTTATGAGTAGCTAAGATAACGGAAAGTAAACTTAGATGGCTTCATCATGTGCAATGGAGACCAAGAACCGCGCCGATTAGAAGTTAGTGGGCACAAGTTGAAGGCTCCAAAAGGGCAAAGCGGAAGGCCCAAAAGGACGTGAATGGTGGTAGTGAGAAAATTGTTGAGCTATGGTTGAGCTGAAGGTATGGCCCTTGATGGAGTGGAATAGTGGAACAAGATTCATCTAGCTAGCCCCAGTTAATTGGGATAATGCGTAGATGATGATGATGACATCTAGAAGTGATTTCTCCTCATTTTTGGGCCTAATTCTAGATCTGTATTTGATGCAGGACAAATTCATGCATTAGGTCCTCGGCCGAACCCTCCTCATTGACCCCAAATCCATGGGTTACGCAGGCTGCCCACCCCGAGTGTGCCCCTGCATCCCACAGGACACACCACTCGAGCCCGGTGTTAAAATGCCCCCGCATTAGTACTGCATCAATGTACCAGCATGGTGCCTACGTGCAAGATCCATACTCATCAAATGGGTCCCATAGTGAATATGCGCTCCATGGAGTGTTATACTCAGCGGGTGCGTTCATACATGCATGTTGAATTTAGAATGTTGGTCATCTTTTATGCTACTCCCTTTTTTTTTCCTGTCCTGTTCTTATTCTTGAGCTAGATAATTTTCACCAGGGCCAAGGTCTAACACAGAGATACTACCACGTGCGGTGGATCAATTCTTTGATCCTCGACGACTTATTTGCCGTGGATCCTCACCCACCCCTTGCTCCATACGCATATCACCAGCCCGCTTTACTAGACCTATATTATTAATAATGTTCTGAGGACATCTTAAAAACTTAAAAGTGATTTGATCTGGAAGATTTCGGTTTTAAAAAAATATACAGAATGAAATTATTGATCTGAAAAGATCGCTTTTGAGACAACAGGGCTAGTGTCAGGCTGTTAGCTAATGCAGGATAATAATGATAGCTGATCTCCTTCAGTGAGTTTAGCCTGTGCAGGACTGTAATGATAGCTAATCTCCACATGAGGTTGGATGGGAGAAACTGATAGGTTTGAAAAAGAATTGCAATGGCATGTCAGGGTGGAACCATTTTGCAGATATTCTCAGCAAAATATTGTTAGTGAGCTTGCCCCTTACCCTAAGGGGTTGAGATTCGGAAGTCAATGAGACTGTTTATGATTCGAAAGGAAAAAAAAGAAAAGAAAGTATAATCTTGCCGAATGACCAGGGAATGCCTGTGCCTTGCAGGCCTGGCCTGCCCCACTGATACCTTCTCTTTGAGGGAACCTAATGTTGCCTCCCATCCAAACTTGCCCTAATCAATCGTCAACTGTAAACTTCATTCTTGCTGGTCATATTGATATGTAGAGAAATTTTATTATTTGATTTGGTAAGACTTTTTTTTTTTTTCCAACAGGTTATAACAGAGCTTTATAAGACACACCAACACTCCTTATCAGTAGCCAACATAACAATCCTTCTGGAGATATTTTCATCAGTTGCATCCCACGCGCATGAACTGAATTCGGAGTCCATCCTACAGAGGAAGCTGCAGAAAGTATGTTCCGTCTTTGAGATCTCGGAGCCACCTGTGGTGCACTTTGAGAACGAGTCGCACCAAAGCTACCTCAACTTCATCCAAGCCCTTGTTAAAGAAAGCCCATCTCTGTTCTCGGAGATGGGAATAGAATCTCAACTCATAGCACTCTGTGAAAAGATCCTGCAGATGTACCTGAACTGTGCGGCGCAGCATCTCCCAGCCAACCAGCTGACCCTGCATTGGGTACTCCCATTAGGGTCTGCGAAGAAGGAAGAATTGGCAGCGCGGACTCCTTTAGTTGTGTTAGCATTAGAGGTATTGGCAAGTGTGGAAAAGGATTCATTCAGGAGACATTTGTCGCACTTCTTCCCATTGTTAGTGAATCTCATACGCTGTGAGCACAGCTCAGGAGAGGTGCAGCGCATTCTAAGCAACATGTTCCTGTCATGTATAGGCCCGATAATAATGGATTTGTGATACATGCCTCCCAATCCTGAAATGCATTGATTTTTCTTCGCCAATTTCCCTCCATGTTTTGATCTCCTTTCGTGGCTGGAGCATGAGTCGTGCTTTATTTTTGTAGATTATGCAGGCAAAAGAGGAAGATGGTTTTCTGTATATACAATCATTGAGCTATATATGTTTGTGTTTTTTTCTACCCCCTCCTTTGAAGCTTTTCCTGTTTAGACCAAGAGATACGAACAATTTTTTATCAATGTTACAACTTTGATTGGGGCAAGAAATGTGTTTTTTCATCCTTTCACACATAGGGTTCTGCAGTAATCATTGAGCTATATCATATAATTCACCAGTAGGGCCACATCACATCATTCCCCACCCCACATCACCCTGTATAAGCTTTTTTGGGCCGATATGTTCCCAGTTTATGGACCATATCAGTCAATATGTACTAATTTCAGACAATAAACCTTATCAGAAAACCCGAGGTAGAAGAGTAAACATTTTCTTATATATGAGATTAAACAATTGAAACATTCAGAACCATTAAAACTGAACCTATCAAGATGTGATTTTTTGTTTACTATGGATTTGTTACAAGGAATGTGATTAAGGCCATTGAATCCCACTTTCCCCACCTGCTAATGTGGCACCTGATTAAGGTCTATCAGGTACCATGGTAAAAAGGTGAGGCTGACCTGTTCATCAGTTAGTTCATGCCGGTGAAAAGGAACTGGTCTATAGTTATGCATTCGATAGCCCCACCTGAATGCCTGATAGAAAATCATGAACCTCATTTACAATACATTGTAAAGAGACGCCTCATTTTCATTGGCTTTTATCCATTATGATACAGTACAGAAAATTTTCCTAAAATATAAAGGGAGATGGTGATAATCAGTAGTCTGGGATGTAATAACTCAAGTCCTCGAGGAAAAAAAGATAAAAATATCTTTATCCTTCATTTGTCATAACATCCGGTGGTAGACTCCAAGGAGTTGCAACACCTGGTCAAGGGTTCGAGTACCCATAGGTGGTGAAATCCCACTACAGCGTGAGCGTGTTGCGGTGTGTAAAAAAAAAAACAAAAAAAAAAACTCTCAAGTCCTCGAGGAAAAAAAAAAAGAGATAAAAATATCTTTATCCTTCATTTGTCATAGCATTTATGCATAGCAACATCAGCGCACATGCTGACATGGCACGCGTGCAAGAAATCTGAGAGGTGTGCCCCCACTATGAAGATGACCCTACATAAAAAAACAGGCACATCTACTAATCAAAAAATTGCATAGCATCAGATAACCACCTAAAAAGAACTAGCACTGAAATCAGCACCAGTTATTTAGTCGTCTTAGTGAAAATAACTATAACAAAAGATAATTGCAGTGAACCTTCAACGGAGTCAATAAAATCATCCACCCTTATTTAATTACAGGAAATTAAAATTTCCTAATCCCTGTCATTTAATACTACCATAGAACGGCCATGTCTATATAAATTATAAACAGATGCAGCCAAAAATCGACTTATATCCACAAGAGCCGTCCCAGAAACCACATGAATGACGAGGACACTATACAATCAATCCAGGAGTGGACTATAAAAGAATCAGTTTGGATTCTACATTTGGATTTTTGGTGTGTGTGTGTGTATGTGTGTGTATGTATAATTCTTATAGGTTGCCGGATCCTTCAATCTGGCATCCTTCAGCCCATGCCCTCAATCGGGACATCTCATGATCCAGTAGGGAATTGATTTACAGACAGATGATAGCTGTACATACGGCAACACACAAGCACTCTTCTGCTTTCTCCGACTACGACTTGTAGAGCAACTTGACATTTGACTTTCAGGTCTCTGGCGAGCATGACTACTGATGACCTGCAACATTCAATTATCACTAAAAAAATCAGTAAATATCAACAATCTGTTGCAAATGCACGCATGCCTGTAAGCATATGATACTCAATGGAACAAGGTATGAATTGTACATTTGACATTTTTATTTTATTTTATGACAACAAGGTGTCCCCACCCCTTTTTAAGGAGAGACTAATCCCTGCGGATGCATGCAATCACCTGCAAACCACATGCATCGGGTAATCCCAGGGAGGGGAATCAAACTTGCGTTTGTGGGGAGCAAACCCACAGCACTTGCCATTCACCCAAACCCCATGCGGGTTTGTAAATTTTACAAATAAGATGTTGTTTTGCAGAAACTGGCATAAAAAACAAAATAAGTTAGGCTCCATGACTTCAAATCTTTGTTAAGGAAGCGTTTGGATGCTTAGTTGAATAAAATTGCATAAAAGCAATTCGATTGATAGGAAAAGGAAAAAACCTGGGGTGACACAATGATAAAACTCTCACTTGTAATTTCATGCATTTCAAATTGGTCTCAAAACAATTCTAATGGTTATTTGGAGCCCTAGACCTACATTGAGGGACTAGTCCAAGGATGGTCAATCCCTTTGTATTGAGACATTTATTGCAATTCATATTAACTAGTCATCCAAAGAAACTTGGCCGATAAATAAATAAATAAAAGAAAAGAAAAGAAGTGTGCTCTGGTGGTCCTGTACCCACTGTAAAGCTTACGATAGTACTGGGCAAATGTGGGGCCCACCGAACATGTCAAAACTAAGCTTGATCTAAAACTCCAGCAAAGCACGAAAAGCAAGATGGAAATGGAACAACCATCCTTGATTTGCACTGGAGCCCACATGAGTTGCAAAATAACCTGATTTTTGGCCTGACCCTTCCAGGCCAGATGAAGTGTCTGAATGGCCTCGATTGCATATGCACAACAGGACAGGCCCCATATTCAAATCAACAGTACACATCTACTCTAAACTTGCTCCCCATGGTGTGGCCCACCTGAGTTTTGGATCAGGCTAATTATTGGGCACCGGGCATATCTTGAGGTCACGTGTCTGACAGACAGGTTGGACGTCCTGAATAGATAAGTGGACCCCTCTTACATCGGGTACTGCCATAGCTTATGGTGGTATCGACACCACTGGAGCGCGCCCCAAAAAAGAAAAAAAGAATGCACTAGATCATGACGGCAGTAGAAAAAACATCCTTCTTTTCTTCTTCTTTGTGACAAGGTGTATGATTTTTGTGATTTCTTGATAGGTCAAACAACATTTTATAGAAAAAAGAGATGAGAGATGCACGGGTAAATAAAGGAAATTTGTTATAATTTGCATGAACATAATCAGGATCAGCATCTATGTAGAGTTGCTGTTTATTACCTCTAGAATGCAAAGATGATAACATGCAAGGCTAGACTCAAAGCCCGCCACTAAGTAGCAGCCTGATGTTCTTAGTCCTGCTGCAATCTAACGATACCTGTCCGAGGCGAAAACCATTTGGGGAATCATCTTTGATAAAACAAATTAAAAACTGAGTGCAAGTTGGGGAAATAACAGAAACATCTAGAATCTACCTCGACATACTATTCATCTCCATGTTCCCCTCAACATGCTGTTTGGTCTGAACCACTACCCTGAGTGACCTGTGGAGAATTAGCAGGTACAATGAACTGTGGCCGTGCTGGAATGGATGCTGCCACACCTGAAAAATCCAAGAGAGAGCCCACCGAATCATTATACGAGAGGAAGACCATGATTTTAAAAAAGAAAACAGTAAAAAACTTCCCAACATTTTTATTGTGGCAAACCTTAATTTATACCCCTTACAGGTTGTTGGCGGCTACTCATATCCACCTAAGCTTTTCAACGAATGATCACCCACAACCTGCTGCATGTGACTTTCACATGCAGCCAAGGTCATAAGCAATACTGTCAAAATTGTGTGATTTGTGATTTGAATTGTACGATTCATTTCGTATCACGCACCACAAGATATGAATCACAGGTTCAAATAACAAATCCCAATAAATCATAACCGAATAACATAAATCATATTGAATCAAACAAATAATAAGCTTAATGGAGACTACATTATATATATATATATATATATATATATATATATATATATATAAAACATTTTTTTATACTTTTTGTTCTTCTTGTTTTTATCCTTTTGATTTCAAAACATGTAAAAGGCCCTCCCCAACTAAAAAAATCCTCTTTTTTGCCTTTCCACAGAGGAGATTTGGGGATTTTGATCTTCCAAAACCCAAAACAAAGACATCACTATCTTTTTCTTTGATCGTTATAATCGAATTACACTACAATGTGGTAAAATTGCAGTGCAGCAGCAGGTGATCCACAGTCTCTTCGACCCACGCTTTCAATGTTCATTGGTGTTCCCCGGGGGAGGTTAGCCATTTCCTTCACGCTTGGCAGGGAATGTATTTGGGCAAGGTGAGGACAATTATTTGGAGGATGTCGGTTCTTGCGGTTTGGTGGTCAATGTGGGGGGAGAGGAATAGTAGATGCTTCAGGAATATCTCCAACTCGCCTGGGTCTGTCGCTACTAAGGCTAAGCGTCTCATAATCGAGTGGGCCTCCAACGTCAACGACCTTTACAGTCAAGATTTCTTTTTCCTTGGGGTGTAATGTTCGGCTGCCTTCTCAGCAGCTGTTTTTTGTTTTTTGCCTTTCCCTTTTAATGATTTCCTTCATCTTTCAAAAAAAAAAAAACACTACAATGTGGTTCTACACTAGAAAAGGTAAGGTTATTGAAGCATTTGTAGGTTTTTGAGGTGAAGTTCTTGAACACAAAACATAAAGGTGAAAATCCTTTAACACGCAAGTTCTCAATTGCCAATATCATGATATGTATTACTTCTCTTGTGCACATTGATGGGAAATGGATGATTGATGAGTTCTTAAATTTTCTGATTTATTTATTTTCTTCCTTGTTTTAAGGAAATCAGAAAAGATCTTATGATTTACAATATGATTTGTGATTTGAGATTCAATTTGTAATATAATTTGCAATGCAGTAACAATTTTGACAACAATGGTCATATGACACCATTTAATACACAAATCAGGCCTGTCCACTCGTCAAGCAGGCAACACATGCATGCTGAGTCGGATGCTGAGCAGAACCAATTTAAATCAACCATTGTTTTTCTGGTCTGCCTGATAAGTGGACTGGCCTGATTTGTGCATTAATTTCCATTGTGGGGCCCACCTTATTGTGCAGGTCAAATGTCAGAAACTCATGACATGTTCGTATTTGAGCTTGGTTGCAGCGGAATGTCACATGCAGTGGGTTGTAGGTGATCATTCTTGTTATTTCCATGCAAAAAATCTCATACAGTGAAATATATATTTTATTATTATCAAATGACTGTACTTGGTGTTAAATGAAATAGGACCCAAAGCATGTTATTCGATGCACTCTGAAAGAGGAACTTGGTCCAATGGGGAGAATGCTAAGAAGAAACATTGCCTGTAGGATATTGCGCCTGAATTGCAGGTGCAGTTACTCCATTGACATTTGGCCCGCTGAATCGGAGGATGTGATGACTGGGCATTGCATAACCCTGAACTGCCGTATACCCATGCCCAGTGGGAGGGGGCTGACTGCCGAACTGCCCAAATGGGTAAACGGCCGTGTTCACTGTTCCTGGTACACCGTATATCTGAATATATTGCTGCCCCATATAAGGACCAAAGACATTCTGCAAAACATAACACAATAAAATAGTGGCATTGAGCTAAGTTACTTTTGTTAGTATGGTCTACCACTCTTACTCTCAAATACAAGTTTCAAAAGCTAGTCATGATTTTAGAGCTCTCGACCTGTGGATACACATATTCGGGCCCATATGTCGTGTACCTGTAACATAAACCATTGCATCCATTGAGAATATCTGGTTTTGGCATATGAATGTTTGCAGTGCAATTATTTAGGGGCAGTTTGGTTACTGAAAAACCATTCCGACAGCCCTGTCCATGCAGGCATATGTCATGGCTTGTCAACAACAAATTATTTGGATATGGCATTAACTTCAATGAACCAAAGATAAGGCTGTCCAAAAAACTAACTGTTACAGTGGATTGGGCAATCTGGATACAAAGTTGGTTTTAGCCTATTTTTCATAAAATACACAAATGAGTAAAGAACTTTTGTACACATGCATAGGCACATGTACCATATTTGTCACATAAGCCACACATGTAGGTGTGCCGTAAGTAAGACCACTCATCTTCAACCACCCCACATGTGCCACATTTAACCTTCAGGCACCCTACACGTGCCAATACCCATGTGCACATACCACATGTGCCACAGTGCATGTTAAAGAGAATGAAATGTGCTACCATACATTTTCAAGTAACCCATATGTACCGTACATGCCATCATTAATCTACAAGTGCATTGCATGTCCACCTATGCCAATGTGCTTAATGTGTATAAGAGCCACAGATGATTGTCCAGACAGGGTGTTTGACAAACGACGGACAATACAACAAAATATTCTATTCATACAAGCCTGTTCAGACACCCTCGGTTGGACTGATGTGTTAAAAAAGTTTTATCAAAAAACATCATTGATGTAACAACTTAGTGAGCTCATTGTTTCAAGGAAGGGTCAATGTCCAAAAACTCACTGATTGACTTGCCACTCAGCCCAACTGAATCAATTTGGGATCCGAGTACAGAGTGCAAATTCGGATCTAACAGAAAATTGTCCAAGCAAATGATCCATGGGCTGATTGTTCATAATATTGACATTTTCTCTTGGTTTTTATATTTGGCAAGTCAGACCATGAAAAGAAATGACCAATTTCATCAATTCAATCAGTCTCTTATATAAAAAACAGCAAGTTTTTCACTGACTCATCAGCTCGAACTTGGGATATCAAAAGGCTGACTTCTGAACTGAGACCGAGCTCTTTCAACAATGGGGAGGACAACTCACCCATATGGAGGATATGCATATCCTTGTTGGTAGCTATAAGAAACTGGTTGGTGATAAGCAGGACTTCTGACATAAGCTCCTCGGGGTTCTTGCACACCTCCAAAGTAGGGGCCTGCTGACCTCGGGTGCCCTGCAAGTAGAAAAAGCAAGGATAAAAGTTTATATATATATATATATATATATATAAGGATAAAAGAGTATTTGCATATAATCTTATTTAAAAAAATATTTGTATCCTAAATATCTAATGGATAGTGAATAATACTGATGGATGTACACAGAGCTCAAGGCAAAAGGAAAAACAAACAAATCAGTTTTCTGTTTTGGAAGAAAATTACACTTAGGGGCTGTTTGGGAGCGTGGATTTGAAACCCCCTGAATTTGGAACCCCCTGGATTTGAAATCCTCCTATTGTGTTTGGCACCCTGGATTGGGAATAAACTTTAATCCAAAAGTAGCTATGCATGGTATATTTACAGGGGTTTGAATTTAATCACTAAATCAACTTTAATATCTCTAATTAGTGACGTATGTAATGTTTGACACAATGGTTGTAATAAGCCCGCTGAAATATATGCTTTGCCCAAAAATGATGAAATTCAAAGTCTCAGATGGGCCACAAGCACAAGATCATGTCCGAGTGACTAACCAACGATTTTTAACCATTGATTTACATGGACAATGTTTGGACGGTGTTGATTATCATATTAAAGTAATTATAATAATGCAATTGATAATCTAATTGTTTTGGGATATCATTAGTGGGTCATGTGCCCAATAGAATACTAGTCTAATGACATACATGTTACACATGCAACTCTTGGAAGGATTTTAGATGTAATCCAAGCTCTCACCATGGATTTCAAACCCCCTATTTGAGGGGATTTGAAACCCCCAGTTACTTCTTTTTCTTTTTCTTTTTTGAAAGGTCACAAAATATATTAAGATTTCCAGAGAAGTACAGAGAGAGAGCTGCGCCGCCGAGATAGCGGGGCAGCTACACTCCTAAAAAGATCAGATTACATCCCTTCAGATTATCTACACTAGCCGCCCATTCAACTACTAGCCGCCTAGCTCTAGATGCTATAGAAGCCGACGAGTTAGCAGTCCCACTGAAACATTTACCATTTCTTTCCTCCCACACAGTCCACCAGACAGCTAGAAGGGACATTCTCCATATCTTGGTCCTCCTTTTGCCCAATCTTGGGCCATGCCAAGCCTTTAGGAGACTTCCTATCGAGTTTGGGAAGGGCCAGGAGATATCAAAACGCGATAGGAATTCTGACCAGATTCGACCAATGAAGGGGCACCATAAAGAAACCCCCAGTTACTTTATGGTGCCAAACAACCAGAGGATTTGAAATCCCCTCCAATCCCCCCAAATCTATGGTGCCAAACGACCCCTTAGAAGCTTCGGGTTGTCAACAGAGTACATAACTCCTCGAGGGAATTTTACCCCATGATTAGGTTACGAAGTTACCCATTTAGTTGCTTTCCACTAAGGATTTGGAAACGCTATATACTCTGGTGACAAATTATCTAAACTTTCCAGGTTGAATTTTGATCGCTATCTTGCAGTCTCAAACAACTTTTGGAATGACAGAATGCACTAAAAGTGATTTCTGTACTTTTATGTACTGCTGCAGTAAACAAGGACATTGATCACATGTGGAACCTTTCCGCCCCACATATCTTGCAAGCATTTCTAACATTCCGCAACTCTTTCAGAAAACAAAAGCATTCACTAGTCGTAGGACACCCACATTTCCCATTTTAACAGTTTACAACTCTAGAAAATCAACCAACCAACTCAAACCCACATGGCAAACACCTTCCGTCTGCAGCCACTTCCATGCAATAAGACAACAACGAACTTTGGACATCTGTAACACTATATCAATCTTATGTATTTCAATGGTCCTTGCTAGCTGGTAAAACGAATGTGTGCAGAAACAGGGATGTAATCATCCATTAAAAAACAGCCCATTTTATAATGCAATGTCATCTTCAACAATCCTTTCAAACCCTACTTTCAATCTACTACAGGCATAGTTCAAAAGAACAGAAACATACACATTCATATTGGCCTATCCTGAGAGACAATAAAGGCATGTGTCGCTGTCTAGGGTATGCTAATGGGCATATCGGCTTCGACACACCCAGTATTGGGTCGAGATGCATTAATGTTTTTTTTTTTTTTTTATTTACATTTTTGCATTTCCCCCCCTTTATTTTGAGGCTAAGGATAGAGTGGGGTTTTTGACTATATCCATGTCTTTTGAAGATCAAAACGCACATCGTTCATTGTAGGACAAATTTAGATTAGTGCAAGTATTTAGTATATTGAATGTGCTAATATATGATATAAAGTATAAAAATATTAGTTATGGACCTCATGAACATGCGACTAGCGACTCCAACTGTCACGGTACATGGTTATTCAGCTACAGATATGGGCAGGAGTACCCTTACGAATACAGGCAAGGATATCCAGGTTATGACTACAGGTAGACGTATCTGGATATATACCTGACCGATATCCAGCTCCAGATCTACATCAACGACAGATAGAGATGATTATGTACCCACAAATGGGCAATATTGATCCACTTCGAAGATGAAGACTATCAACGATATGTGAGAGGGTATTTTTAATGGTATCATTCTACTATGACCAGGGCACAATATTGCTGATTGGAAAGGTAGTAATACTACAGCCATCACCATGGAGATAAAGATGATGACCGAGTTACTGCATAACTCTATGTGAGTATGAGGCATAGCCACATAAGTGTATTAGGGACATTGTACAAGTATATTTTTACTTCCTTATTGGCTTTTGAATTTATTGGTTGCATACATGTCATCTATAATTTATAAATTATATGAACCGATTTTGAATATAGTTGCATCATTTATGTCCGACAACATATAGTTTAGGACCCTATACAATGGAAATTTATTATATGTATCTATTTTGTTATCTTTGAATTCTAAGTATATAATAATGGCTTTTTTAAATATCCTAAAGTTTAGTTGAAAAATTCGACCAATTTCCCAATGTTTCCCAAAAACGGCAAACATTATTCGATACAAGTGATACCAATATGTTTCTGCATCCCAAGGGTGCGATGCATGCACCAATACCGATGCTTAAATCATTATATGCAATCCAGGTGATACAAGCCCTTCATCCAGCTTGGAAGTAGGATTGGACAAAAAATCAAGTTGTTTTGCCACTTAGGAGCATCCTGGTGAAAATCAAGGGTCCTTGCTCTTGCTCCGGTGGTAGACTCTCAAGAGTTTCAACACCTGGTCAAGGGTTCGAGTACCCATAGGTGGTGAAATCCCACTACTGCGTGAGTGTGTGGCTGCATGCGTGCGTGTGTTTTAAAAAAAGAAAAAGAAAAAAAAGGGTAGGTGTCCCTTCCCACTTTGTTTCATTTTCTATAGACCAACTGAGTTTTGGATTGGGCTGATTTCTAGGCCCTAGAGGTTTCATGAAGTGACACATCTGATGGACAGATTGAATGTCATTAACACATCACACGGAATGGGTTCTTGAATGGTTCCCATGGGTTCTCATGAGAACTAATTTGTAGGAGAAAAATCTCTATATGTATATGTGTACATAGTACATACATAAAAACATACATATATGGGAAATGTTGAAATCCTCGCCTTCAAGCGGAGGTTGGCAATGTCCCCAAAGCTGCTAAGTATCACATGGGACAAGCAATCGTCAATTTGTGCCATTCATTCATTCATAGAAATGGAGGCAATACATGGTACAAAAATTACGCCAACCAGATGATCCTAGACATCTGTTCTATAACATGGAAAATGGACACAAGATTAAGCACAGAAAAAAGTAGGTCCAATCATCATCTTGAAGCATCTATTTGGTAGATCCCACCTTGTATATCTTATGATTCCAAAGTAACACTTCAGTTTGAGGATTCTAAACGTGATCTATGTCTCATAAAAATGAATGGTGATAACAAATTGGCCTCATTCAAAGGGTTAGAATCATCCGATCAGCGTGATCTTGCACCATGGCTTGCTCCCAATAATAACCATTGAATGGCTTGTCTAGATAGATGATTGATTGTCCCACTTGTTATTGATAAGCTTTGGGGTGCTAACATCCCCATGAAGGTGGGGACATTAGCATTTCCCTACACACAAACATGCATACATACATATATAGAAACAGTAGGATTGAAACGAAGAATTAGTTAAGATTGTTGACCAAGAGATGCCCCAAAATGACCATTTTCGATATCTTCGGTCAATAATTCAGGAAAGCACTTGCTTGGTGAGTTACGTGCAGACGCAATCTAAACGATTGGGAAGTCATCGAGTATTCGGACCTACTTTTGTTCATCCACGCTTCACGCCCTTCTTCCTCTGAAGCCGACTCCATTATCTGGAACTTAGAAAATCCTAACTGTTGATAACCTCGGGAGGAGGTATGGTTCTCCCAAACATATGCCTGTGTTGTATGCGGGATGAGGAGTCTGTCAACCACCTGCTGCTCCATTGCCCTTTCATTTCAGATATTTGGTCGGATTTTCTCTACTGGTTCAACATAAGTTGGTGTTTTCCTAACTCGGTTGATCTCTTGCTTCTTCAGTGGAATGGGGTCGCGTGTGGTAAGACTTCCACTAGACTTTGGAGGATGGCTATCCTAGTGATTTGGTGGTCCGTTTGGGAAGAAAAGAATGGTAGATGCTTTAGAGATTCTTCCAACTCTGCTCAGATGGTTTCGTCCAGGGCCAAGCGTAGTATCATCGAGTGGGCCTCCATTGACGATAAGCTAAAAGACTGTGACCTGATGTTCCTGGGGATGTATTGTTTCTCTTTAGCTCTTTTTGTTTTTTCGCCGTTTTTTCTTTCTTCCTGTTTCTGTTGTCTACTATCTCGGCAGGGAACAGAAACTTTTGGTCTTCTTTGTTTCCTTTTCTCTTTCAATGAAATGGGTTATCTTTCAAAAAAAAAAAAAAAAAAAAAAAAAAAAATCAGGAAAGCAGGGAGATTGAGAAGGATGTTGGCTGGGTGAATGAAGTGAAGATGTGTCTTTAGAGTTTTATGTGATTGCCGAATACTAATGAAATTGAAAGGAAAATTTATAGGATAGCTACAAGACCAGCTGTGCTTTATGACAGAATGTTGGGCAATCAAGGAACAACATGTTCATAGGACAAGCATAGCGGAAATGAGGACGTTGAGATGGATGCAGGGCAGGACAAGAATAGAATTAGGAATGAATACATTATGACGGAACTTAGCAGTACCACTAATAGGTAATGAGATGAGGAGACTAGACTTAGATGACTGAGAATTAGACTGGTTCGGAGTGAGTTGGTTCAGGTTGAAGGCTCTAAAAGGACAAGGGCAAGACCCAAAAAGGATGTGGGTGGAGGTGGTAAGAAAAGACTTGAGTACTTATGGTTTAACTGGATATTGTTTGTGATAGAATGAAATGACATAAAAAGATTTGTGTAGCTGACCCCATTTAGTTATGATAAGGCTCACACACACAAGAAGGTACACACATGAGAAGGTTTCAATTCCAACCAATTGAACCACAATTTATGGTCCACCAAACATATAAATTATTGATGCATGTGACATCCAAACCATCCAATAGGTTCGTCCTGTTGTGAGGATCACCTAGTGCAGAAGTAGATCCATCCACTCATTAGGTGGGCCACATCATAGAAAACAATGTATAGAGGAGTCAACCTATTGGCCAAGCTTCATTTCTTTTTTTTTTTCTTTTTTTTGTTGGAAAGAGAGAGAAAAATATATTATGGCCAAAACTGAAAATGAACAAGAAAAAACAAACAAGAGACAAGAGAGAGAAAACGATACAGCCCCACCTAACAAAACTACCCTACACAAGCACTAACGCCACCCAATCAGAAATACATTGCAAAACCCAACTAAGGACTCTCAAAGCCGAATTATTCTTGTTCCTAAAGGTCAGGTTATTTCTTAACCTATTGGCCAATCTAGATGTCGCATGCACACAAAAGGTACTTGATCCCCCCCCCCCCCCCCCCCCCCTCTCTCTCTCTCTCTCTCTCTGTGCGCGCGCGCAGTGTGTGTCTTCCATGATTGATCTATGTTCAAGTCATGGTATAGAGAGAGTCAATCGGAAAACAAAAAACAAAAAACAAAAAAAAAAAATTAAAATTTTTTTTTTTACTTACCCATAGTCCCGAAAAGGTTAAAATTCTATCATACGCTCGGCTAAGAGGCATTTCAACTATCCAAGAGGAAACACCGAAGGGGATTGTCACGTCCCAAAATCCGGGTACAAAGTGTGCACCCTCAGACCCGAGTTTCAGTTCGTAACTTGTACACAAAGTGTATTAATTTAATTCCCTAATCAGTTTAATCAGATGTGATAATTACATTCAGTCTAAGTTTCATCATAATCTCAATCACACATGCATAACACTTACCACCAATCAATCAGGCATATATAAATCTTGACGACCCTTAAAATAAAATAAACCTTAAAAATCATTCATTTATTATATCATCATACTATAATTATGTTTATTTCATACTAACATTGTTTCAATGAAATAAATCTAAATAATTTCTTAAAATCTCAAAATCAATACCGAAATGCATTATATGTTAATCAAACTATGCTAACAAATAAATCACATAATCAAAAATGGTCTAATGCCGCCACTTCATCTTCAGATAAGTATGACCACGTTTCACATGTATCGTGTTCAAGTACGGTGGATCCTTCTGGTTCCTACACCACATCACCTGCTAATGGCTCCTCTATACAGTTTTTCCATCAATAAAAATGTAAGCTGGCTAGACTTAGTGAAATAACCCAATATGGTTCATAATCATAGCAATTAAAATAATAAAAAAATGTATGTATAATGATATGGATGCAAATAGTGTATGAATGCATCAGATGGGCTGATCGTCCATCTACTTGGGTTGGAGGTCGTCAACCCCTATCCACCCATTGGGTAGGCTTGAGCATAGCCCGCATCTGGTAACGCTCTACCAAGATCGACGTTTCTTCCAGAGAGGGCATTGAGGATCGACCATGCATTATGCAAATGCAATGAATGATATATGATATGTAAATGCATATTTTCATATTTGGCATAGTTATCTTGATCAGAATATTCACATATGAATTTAGCGCACAATTATCATAACAAAATACTCCAATCAGTATATCAATCAATCAAACAATCACAAACGATTTATTTTAATGTTAATGAATCATGAGACAAGTTGGGTTACTCACTGAGTTTGGTAGTATAGACTCCGCAATGTAATTAGGTTGGTCTGAATTCCGAGGTTCTATCAATTATATCAACGATATTATTATTCATCTATTTTTATTACATGGTGGGGCCCGCCTTTGATTAACAACCTAGTGGTCAAATCCTAAATGATCAAATAATTAAAATTTCTATTTTGGATTTCTATCTTTTATTTCATTTTTAAGATTATAAAATTGATTGGAAATTACTTGATCGAGGTGGCCCATCGGATGATTAGATCATTCAGATTCTTAAGATCTTGTCATGTTTTGCCTCTACACATTGAATGAATGATGTGGATCTAACCACACATACACTAATGGCTCATCTCGACCTTCTACGCCAAGTGATACCAACACTTGCGAAAAAATCTAAGATTCTCTTAATAAACACTTCTAAATCTGACTAATGTGGCTCATCTGATGATCAAATTGATCTGAAAATTAAGGGCCTTGTATATTTTGGTCTTAGGGATCATATGATCTATACGTATGTAACGTATCTAATCTAATTCGATCAGATGCACACCAATTACAATTACAGAATTTTAGACTCCCCCCTCACCTTTACATTGTATCTACCCATAATTCAATGCAATGAACGTGTGGCCGATCTACACCGTTCATTGCATACATCGAATCAAATTACATTAAATGTGTAAAAATACTAAAAGAATGACGATATACATACCTGATCTAAGCTATCCAAAATTCTCTTCCTCCCTTTCTCTGTTGTGTAGCTTTTTTGTTAATATCTAATTTCGATTAGAACTCTTTTTACGATGTACATTTGAGTGTTTGAATCTTAAGAGATATGAGGAGGGTTAGAGGTATATTTAAAGTAGACGGGTTAATGATATAAATAAGATAGGAGATAAGATAGATTTAAAATAAATATAAAATAAAGATAAGATAAAAAAAAATCTTTTATTATTATTATTAAATTTTCACGGCCATTACAGGGATGACCTTTCCAGTCTTTGATCGCATAAAACACCAAGACCAAATTACAAAATTCAATCACAACAAGCAACAGAAAAACAAAGATAAATGGTCTCAACAAGAAGGATTATTTGTATGATCAAGAATTACATACAACTACCCAAAAATAATAACAACTTACAAGATAAGATCATTTTAATGTGAAAAAAAAAAGGGGTTAATTACAGCTTCCCGATCGGGAAAACCAAGAGTACAAACAACCGGAATTCGGAAGAATTGGTGATAGCTACCATAAGGCAGAAAGGGCCGAGGCCGCCCAAGAGAAGCCAAATTACAATTTGCCCGTCTACCGTCAATAACCGGACTCGGATCAGCACACGCTCTCCTTGCCGATTCAGGATTGCGGAAAGTCACCTAAACCCTCCATACAAATCACCCCCAAAAGAAAATCCCAGTCATCTCCAAAGTAAGAAAACTGCTCTTTTTAAACTTTTTTTCTTTATGTAATTTATCCAATACCAAAAAATACAAAGATTAAATTATCTTTCTATAAATGCAAAAAAGAAGAAGAAGAAGAAGAAGGAAACACTCACAAAACCATAGCCTTTCGACCGCCCGGTGTTCTTATCGGAGATGACGACCGCCTCAAGGATATCACCAAACTGCTCAAAGTGCCGGCGCAGCATCTCACTTTGTGTCTCCCATGCCAGCCCCCCGACGAAAACCTTGGTGTAGGTGGTATCACCGAAAGGGGAATTGAAGAACTGGAAACTTGAGCTCGATCCGGATCCAGAACCTGGGCCGGGATTTGGCCGAAAAGCCATGGCTTTTCCAATAGAAAGGGCCTCAATTGAGAACTACGAGAAATCAATCAAATACAAGAGATCAGGTGATGTTCCTAGGGCTCATGTACGAGGGAAAAACCCTATAAAAACCCCAGGTTTGGGGTGATTGGATCAAAAGGGGAGATGGGACTTGTGCAATTCGCTGGGATGTGACATGGGTTCTTTTCGATTTTTAGAAAAGCTGATAAAAGAGAGCTGTAGAAGAAGAATCTGAAGAAGATTGGAAGAGAAAAAAAAAAAAAAGATTTGTCAGGAGAGAGAAAAGGAAGAAAAAATAATTTCTTAGGATTCTCAAACAGAGTAGAGGGAGAGACGGAGAGAGGGACCTGTCTCTTTCCAGAGCTCTGTTTTTTCTGCATAAACCCTAAAACCCTGGCTTTTAGTTTAAATTAGAAAATTTGGCTCTAGTTCGACCGGCTTTTAGTCGGTTTCGTAGATTGGAGATTGAAAAAGCTTTAATACTCTGGAGGAGTGTGATGTATGATGCACAGGCATGGAATCAGTTAGAAATTGATTACCTGGGTCCCAGTTTAAATGTATCGAGGAACGAGAACTGGGCCGATTTGATTATCTGACTACCATATTGGCGGGCATTTACTGGACCATTGAGAATGAAAAGTATCTAATGGTCCTTTTGCATCCAAAACAAGTGTCAACAAACCACAGGTTGGAATTATTGGTACTGTCACTTGGGCACAGTTGGTTCTACAGCGTACCCAATTTAATTCAAGTTATCGTGTACCATGTATACAGGACTAGAGTGCATGCGTATCAATCATAGTGCTCTGCCGAGTAACAAATAAATAAATCCATTTAGATTTCTGTTAATGGTTTATGAAGAATTGCACTGAGTATATAATATTAACCGTCTGATTCTTCTCTTCTAAGGGCGTGTTTGGCTGGACCGATCCCATGGGATTGGGAGGGATGGGATGAGTTTTAAGGTAATGATGGTGGTGTCTGTGGACGGTCCGACGTCCCATGGGATTCTTATATCCTGGGACCTATAACACACGCCTGTTTCGATATTCACAGCATCCTGGGACTGATACGATGGTTGGTGGTCGGTGCGAAACCTTGTGAAGAAGCTTTGCTAGCATAGGCATGTGCAATACTGCTCATGTGCATGTCACACATGTGCCAACATAACTCTTATGTCCAAGATCCAATCAATCCATCATGGTGATCCGGCTTACTAGATGTTTTCCAAAAATAAATCAGGTTCGTAAAGCAAGTGGGTCCCAATATTGTAAAAACGTTAGACAGGTTAGAAAACATCACTCAAGTGTTTTTGCAAACATACATTTTTTTTTGAAAACTGTGGCCCACCTAACCACTGTATGAACACGATTCTTGGGCTAGAATATCAACATGGTGGTTCACTTCTAATGGACGGATTGGATCTCAAACCTACTTGCCATGGCAGCACAATGTGATGTGTACATGAGATGTATTGCACGCGCCTGTGGGCTTAGCAAAGCTCCACCTATCTGGTGGCGTTTCGAGAATTGAGATTGTGAAATCCCGCCATATCCCGCCTGTGGTCTTACAATGGGCGAGACCGCTCTCATCCCAGATGTCCCAAACAACTCTCGAGTATATACATGCGGGATTTGACAATTCCATCCCGCCTAATCCGCCCGCCCAAACAAGTATATAATATTGACTACTCAGTGTTTTGATTTTAACTAGCATTTTGTGGCCATTTATTACATGGTTGGATTTTTATATCAATTTAATTTCAGAAATACACTCTGTTCAGAAATGGGGCCCATACCTTGGATGGTTTTGATAACTGCACGTCACAACAACCGCATGAGATGATGAGTCACCACTATTTTTTAAGTTGCGTGAAACTGACATAGCAGTCTAGCTGTTATTTTCTGTTACTAAGGCCCGTTTGGAAACCACCAAATAAGTTATTTTTCTATTTACATTAAATTAGAATAAGTATATTTGATTTAAGATTAATTATAATTTTTTACTTCAATTTAATAAGTACAAATCAAGATAGTTTATTTGAGTCATAAATAGCTTATCTTAAATAACTTATGATTCAAACGCCCCCTAAGTGATAGTAATCTTCACTTGTTTTTAAAACTCACCAGGCCTTCTCCAAAAATAAAAATGATTTCCAAACAAGGTTGTCCATTCTTCTCCTCTACTCTTTTCTCATTGTTTTTAGGGCCCGTTGGGCTGGGCGGACTGGAATGGATTGGAAGGGATTGGAAGTTAAATCCCAGGATTGGCCGGGCGTGCCAAACGGACTGGGTGATCTGATTCTAGGATATAGCAATCCCATGGATTTTAAGACAATCCACTGACAACACCATCGTTACCTTTAAATCCCATCCAATCCACCCTAATCCATTCAAATTTGCCTAGACTTGTTTGGTTCGAGGGATTGGAAGGGATGGGAAGGTTTAATCCCAGGATTAGTCTGTACCAAACAGACTCAATATAGCAATCCCGGGATATAGCAATCCCATGGATCTTAAAGGCGTGTTTGGGGCATGGCATTGGGAAGGATTAGGTGGGATGGGATTCAAAAAAACATGATTATTACCCATGGCAGGGATTATTCCCTCTTGCCATGGGATAAGCTTAATTCCATGCTTTGTTGGTATTACGGTGGTACATTGAATGGATATACCCACCATCATTTGAAACCATTGAAAATAACACACATGTTATATTTAAACCGTTCATTTGTTTTGTAACCTCATTTTATGGCATGGGCTTAAAAATGAGATAGATCCAAAACTTATGTGGCCCCAAAGAAGTTTTCAATGGTAAGTATTCGATCCCCGTTGATTTCTATGGTGGGGTCCACTTGAGCTTTAGATTTGCCTGATTTTTTGGCCCATGCCCTAAAATGATCTCGAAAAATGGATGGACGGTGTGTATATAGTCCACACATCATGGTGGGACCTACACAACTTGCTAATATTAAGTGAAATTGGCATAGAACCCAATGCAATTCCATCTTATCTAATTCCAAGCTTTTCCATTCTTCCCAAACATGGAGTGGAATTGGCACCGACCAGATGCAATTCCATCCCACCTAAGCCCATCTAATACCATGCGCCAAACAAGCCTAAGACAATCCACTGAGAACACCATCATTGCCTTGAAATCCATGCCATCCACCCTAATACCATTCAATCCCTTCCAATCCACCCATCCAAATAGGCCCTTAGTTAACTTCTTAAATATAAACCCATGCCTTTTGGTTATATTTAAATATTACCCTTTTTTAAGTATTCATAAATAAGCCTGTACACCTTTTCAAACTATTCCAAATTCTCTCCTTAGAAAGCACAATCCTTAACAAAATGATGTTACCTTTTTCTTTCTTGGTTCCTACCAAAGGAGTAAGGATGTTTACCTTTCTATCTTAGGGCTTGTTTGTTAACTCTTAAAAGTAGCACTTAATGCGGAATGGAGAATATTCTCCTATCAAGTGTTGTTTGTTAACTCTGAAATCGAAAAGCGCTAAGTGATTTTTCTCTGAATTCTTTTTGTGATAGGACTCTGGCTTAATGGGAATGTGGAATGCGCTCCGTGATTTTTTTATTTTAAAAAAATTACTTTCAAAATTACCCTTTTTCAAGTTAGTATGGAAATTTTTTATCTTATTGTTTGCGCAATACAAAACCTTTTAAGATGTAAAACTTCTTTATTCCCCACCATGATTTATGTGTTTGATCTACACCGTCCATCAACTTTTTCAGATCATTTAAGGTATGAGCCAAAAAAAGAGGCAAGTCCAAGGATTAATTGGATCACAAGGTGGGGATTGAACGTCCATCATTAAAAACTTCTTACAAGTTGGAGAAGTTTCGGATTAAGCTGATATTTGTGTTTTCACTTCATCCACGTCTACATGACCTTATGAGTAAGTTGGATGGTATAAAAAAAAAAAAACATCACAGCGTCCCTTAGAAAGCTTTCAATGGTGGATGTCATTATCACTGCAGCATCCTTTGGTGTGGTCCACTGGAGCTGTGGACCTGCTTCATTTTTAGGATAATGCATTAAAATGATATTAGAAAAATGATTAATGGCGTGGATAAAACACTTACATCATGGTGGGCCACACAGAGCGTCTGAAGCGGATGGCTGGTACGGGATGGGAAGCGGATTGGCTAGTGTATTGATTTAAGCAAGTTCTGGGGGTCCCATCATGATGTATTTGTTATATCCAAACTGTCCATCCATTTTGCGATCTCGTCGGAAGGCTTGAATTGAAAAATAAGACAAATCTAAGATAAGGTTAACCACACTTCAAAAAGCAACGGGGGATTGAATGTCTACCATTGAAACCCTTCCGGGGTCACTGAAGTTTCGGATCGATATGAAATTTGTTTTTCCTCTTTATCCAAATGTTTTTGACCTTTTGAATAGATTAGATGGAAAATAAATGTTATAGTGGGCCCCGCGAATTTTTTAACGGTGAAAATCATTATCCCGCTACTATTTTTGGTGTGGTACATTTGAATTTTGGATATGATTTATTTTTTGGCTAATACTCTGAAATGATCTCTAAAATTTGATGAAAGGTGTGGATATAATAAATACATCATTGTAGGGCCCATGTCACTTTGATCTCCATTGAACTGTTCGTACAACTTGGAGCTCAAAGTGTATTCGCACGACACGTATCTACTCAGCTATATAGCTGGTGTGTGGTATATGGATGCGGATTAGATACTGACAAGGTCAGTAGCCAAATCCCACTGAAGTGACGTCAGCACGCCCTGTGGACCCACCATGATGCATGTGTTGTATCCATACCGTTCAGCCATTTAGGGAGATCTTTTCTCTTCTTTTTTTTTTGCATGAGAAAAAGAATGAAATAGATCTAAAGTTCAAGTGGACCCCACCATAAAAAAAAAAAAGTGGGGACAGTGAGATCCACCGTTCAAAACTTCTTAGGGGCTGCAGAAGTTTCCAATCAAGCTGATATTTATTAAAATTTATTAAAATTGCAAGTAAATTTATTAAAAGATTTTTACCCAATTGTTCTTATTTAAATAATTCTCAGTTTATACTAGATTATTATAACGATGACTTATAGGGATAATGACAAGGTAAGATAGAGTGACCTCGGCAAAAAAAATATTTATTGATTGTTACCTTGAAGAAGCGCATAAGGGTGGTAGGTCAGGGTCAAGCTTAACCAAACAAGCATGGAACAAATAATTTCATTTAATAAAAAATAAATTTTTTATAATTTTATTTTTATTTAATAAATTAAATAGAATAATTTATTTTCATTTAATAAAAAATAATTTCTTTATAATGTAAAACATTTCCAAACAGGAGATAAGGGCAAATGTATCAAATTAACATATTTCAGACATTGCATAGGTTTGTTAACAAACAAGTTGCTTCATATTCGATACTTAATTTCTAGATTTCAGCCATAATTATCAAACAAAGTTTTTTGACTTCAGATTTCAGATTCAGCAATTCAAGTTCAGATTTCATATTCAAGCTTTAGACTTCAAATTTAACAAATCGGGCCTTAGTTTCTACCAAAGGAATAAAAATACAAATTAGCCTATAGATGTGTTTTTTAAGGTAGGATTCCATCGGCCAATCGGTGGCACGTAGGTGCATATTTTCCCCATTGATATGGAATACATGAAGCTAGGCTGATTGTTTCCTAACCATTGGTCAAGACCATTTTTGTGATTGGATGGAAACGTGTGTTTCTAAGTTAATAGGTGGCACACAGGACCCGTGTTGGTTGATCTAGACCTTTGACTAATATGGATCGTGCAGTCTAGACCATCCACATGAAAATATACTATTGGTATGTATAGCTCATTTGTGATCAAGCTTTTTGACTAATGGATAAAAAGTTAAGAATTAAATTATGAATACTAATTAGAAGGTAAGGGATATTTGGTTATACGACACACAGGAATTTATGCTTTAGAAGCTCTCTTTTTTTCTCCTATATGAACAACATCCAATAAACGGATACTTTTTCCTTCGGCAATTGAAATTTTATTAGACATTAAATAAGTTTTTAAAGATAAATACGGATATTAGCTTCTTCTCTTCTTCTTCTTCTTCTTCTTATTTATTTATTTATTTATTTATTATTTATTTATTATTTATTTATTATAGCATTTTCTTTCCCACTATGATGGACCCAGGCACACTAACCGTCTTTAGCATGCTAGCCACTTTTAGAAGAAGCCAAATCATCAATCAGGACCATTCACTAGGGTTGCCCCACTTTTTACTGCCCAACATGAAAAGTCCACACCATTCAAAAAAGAACTTTTTCCTGTAATCGGTGCAATAAAAAATGGACATGTAGTAATCAATGCAAATGCACACTTGGCAATTCTAGCTCTTCTGAATTATATATATAAAAAGAAAAGAAGAAAAAAAAAAAGAAAAAGAATTTGCCATGCCCACAAGCGTGTGTAATAAAATTTGTGTACATACCACACATGTGACAATATGGGATCCATCCATCAGGTTGGTAATATGTTTTCCCAAAAATAAGATCTGGTCCAATCAGTATGTGGGCCCCAATACTGAAACCAGCGGATGGGCTAGAAAACTACAGCCAAGTTTTTCAGAGCCATACGTTTATTTTGCAAACTGTGGCCCATCTGACATCTAGCCTGTCTAACAAGTGCACCTTACTGTGACCTTTTGGACGACCCAAAAATCAGGGTAATCCAAATTATTAGGCGGAGACCATAGAAATCAAGATTCATATGTATTTAATAAATAAATAGGCATGGTTCACACCCTTGACCTGTAGCTCAAGTGGTAGACTGAGTGAAAGATACCTCGTTTCAAAGATGAGGTCTTGGTATCCATTCCCTAGTGGGAGTGGCTAACAGTGAAGTCTGAACTGACAGAAGAGGCATGGTTCAAGTCCTATCTCAGTGGTAGACTCGGGGGAGTAAATGTACAAGTAACTGACCCAAGCACTGGAGCATTCTCTACCCTTTGGATAACATAAAAAGCCTTTTCATTGATATTGGTCAAAGTTTCATGGCCCCCACCATGATGTATGTGTTTTATCTATGTCGTTTATCCATTTTTCCATATCATTTTAAGCTATGATCCAAAAAAAAAGGCAGATCCAAAACTCAAATGGACCACACTAAAGGAAACAGTGGGAATTGAACTGCCCATTGAAAATTTCAATTGTGAGCCACATAAGTTTTAGATGAAGCTGTTTTCTGTGTTTTCCCTTAATCCATGTTTATGTGACATTACGAACAGGTTGGATGCCAAATAAACATCATGATGGGCTTGGAGAAAACTTCAATGGTGGGAATTGAGATCCTACTGCTTCCTATGGGGTGGTCAGCTTGAGTTTTAGATCTTCGTCATTTTTTGGATCATGCCCTGGTATGAGCTCGCAAAATGAATGAATGGTGTGAATAAAAAAGATACAACATGGTGGGGGCCATAGAACTTTTTTGGAGGGGAATCTATTAAATAAATAAATAAAAACTAAGAAGAATCAGTTGAATAGCGGTAAACATAGTTCAAAAACTCTAAAACTCAACCCAACTTCCTGTATAGCCAGGTTGGGTCAACTCAAATGCCCGACCTAGTTATTACTCAAGACTACATTAATAATAATTAAATTAAAACCCTAGCTGACCTTGGGTTGGTCGAGTCACTGCGTTGAGTCGATGAGTCTTGTCATTTTGGTCCGAGACAATCTTGTGAGTGAGTTTTGTTGGAATGTTTGGTTCAATCAAATAGATTATTAAAAATAAAAAATCAAAAGGAAAATAAAAGAAATGAGAAAAATAGACTTATAGAGTTGAGTTGGGGCATAATATGAGCTACTTGGCTTGAAATCAAATTTGTTCCTCTTAGACAATGTCCCAAGTGTAACAAGTATCTAGAGTAATCAACCTCGAGGATACAACCAGTGTTCGAAATATCAGTAAAGCGTTACATATCACACCCTTGGAATACAGATACGTACTGGTTATCGCACGAGATATATAATTTGTATTGGGTAATTTATTACATTTTTTGAGAAATATTGAGAAACATAAGAAAAATGGTTGAATTTTTCAATGAAACTTCAGGGATTATTAAAAAAGATGTCAATGCACAACTTTAAATCATAACATCTCAAAAAAGAAGTGCACACAATATGTTTCTTTTGTATAAGGTCTTAAGTTATGCGTTGTCTGACTAAACTGTTGCAATTATATTCATATTGAATGCATAACATTCAGAGTACATGTGATGATCATTTCTTCAAACACTCCTAAATACTTCGAAATTAGTCTCAATTGACAGCTGGTTGAAGGGAAATTTTGAAAAAAATAACATTTCAATAAAATTTTATTAATTTTTAATTAAAAAATAATTTTTATATTTTGAAAATTGACAAGGACTTAACAAATCAATAAATCAGCCCTCATGCATACTTGATTTCATGTTTGGAATGCAACATTGCAAGTAATTTGAGAGAAATCCTAATATTCCCCAAATTTGACAACCTACACCTAAATGTTGAAATTAGAGTGTATGTGATGATCATTTCATCAAATACTCCAAAAATACTTCGAAATTAGTCTCAATTGACAACTGGTTGGAGAAAATTTTCAAATAATAATAATAATAATAATAATAATAATATAGAGAACATGCAGAACTAATGGATATCGAAATCAAAGCTCCAACTCCATGATTTTTCATGTAAAACATGAATTCAATAGATTTGGAATAATTTGACATTGATTTAACATAATTTCAAAAAAAAAAAAAAAGAGATCAGAAATTGAAAATACTTATCGAATCGAACATATGGGATATGTCGGCACTACTTGTGCGTTCCATATCATACATGTGGGATACAAGATATATCGGCTGCTATCGTCGATATTTAAAATATTGGATACAACGAGTATGACCTGATCCTAACGGTGCACTCACTATACGTAAACTTGAATCACTTGCAGTTTAGCCCAGAATTCGCCGAGTTAGCTTAGCGATGCACTCAGCAATCAAAAACTCGTAAAACAAAAAAGAAATAGAGATTGAGAATTTATTTTTTTTTGTATTTTTGAAAGCAGAATGCAAGTCTTTATATAGACTCCGAAGTAGTGCATTAAGTACCATTTCGAAAAGATTTGGTCAATTCGATTTAAACTCAATAGGTCCGATCAATCGACCAACTACATCTCTCTATTTTAAAATGAAAAGGCATAAGTGCAAGTACACTCTCGCACAAAATAAAGTCTCATGAATACCTATACACATACACTTGCACCCACAACCCGACTCGGCTCATCCTGTCCCGTTCCGTCGCGCACACAAACTCGAACTCGGGCTTGCCACGATGCGCACGTGCACGTGTGTGGTCAATGGAATATATTAGAGATATTAGCATAGTCCCCCACATGGCCAAATTCACATATCCCTTAAATCCGATGTGAAACTAAACCCACAAATCAAAAACAATATAAATTTTAAATTTAGAATATATATATATATATATATATATATATAAACAAAATACCACAAATTTCATAATAACTTGGATTGAGATCTCATAGTCTTGGTAGATTTTAGTCAAGTAACTGTGTCTTAGATCCATATCTATAATAACTAACCAAGGATAAGCAGGGTCTTATCATTGCAATTCTGTTAGCCGTATCAAGTGTGCTTGACATCCAAGCCGTGCTAATGGTGAATCCATCATGGATATCACAGGGTGTAAAAATAAGGCCGGTGCGATTATTAGGCTTGTCACCCAGGTCCAAAACGAATGGATGGTACCTGACTGTGATGGCCTGATCTAACATACAAATGCGGCTCACCTCATGATTGGATTCACCTACTTTTTGCACCTGGTGATCTACGCTGCTGGGTCTAAGTGTAGCCTAAACTAGCTTCGGTTGCAGGTGATCATGCCGCTTTGGAAGTAGATAAAGCTTCTGAAGATGTCCAAACAGACAAAAATAAATAAATAAATAAATAAAAATCCAACTTTGCATAGAAAAGGACAGTCCACTAAGGGCGCGGATTAGGTGTTACCTAGGTAACAATTTAGTGGGTGTTACCCTTATCATAGGGGTCAAGTTGATGATGTGTTGTATATCGATCTACTCTGTCCAATTGTTTTTCCAGTTTATTTTAGGGTATAATCCCAAACATTAAGCACATTCAAATCTCAAGTAGACCATATGACAAGAAATAATGATGATTGAATGCTCCGCCATTAAAAACTTCCAAAGACGCGTTGTAAGCAGATGTGTAATTTTTATTTATCATATCTATCCAGTTGGTAATGTCAATCAGAACTGGATGATGAAGGTAAACTATGGAAATTAGCTTTATCCAAAACTTTTGTAGCCTACAAAAAGTTTTCAATGGTTATTCACCACTTTCTCCAGTGGTGTGGTCTACCCAAGATTTGAATTTGCTTAAGTTTAGGTACACTGTCCTTAAATGAGTTGGGAAAACTGATGGGTGGAGTGGTTATGAAACACATTCATAAGGGGTGAGCCCTACATGGTAAGGGTAACACCCACAAAGCTGTTACTTACCCAATCCACTCCCATCACAAAAAGGATAAAGTCGAGGGGGAGTGGCTGTTTTTTTCATAAAAAAGATAAAGTTGTTATAGGGGAGTGCTTGTTTTTTTACCATAAAAAGGTAGAGTGATGGATTAGGCATTTTATGTTAGTCTTGTATAAAAATGCAATAGTGTCAGCTTCATTTCCTTTACTGCGGTTTGGATACCACCAAATAAGTTATTTTATCTACTTATAGCACTAGATAGATAATTAACTTATTTTAGATCAGTTTAGTTTATGATTAGTTATAAGTAACTTTTTTACTTAAAAGTTAATTACTTTAGTTAAATTTTTTAGCTTTTCTACTTTTCATACATTATTAAAGAGAGAATCAAGAGAGATGGAAGAGAAAAGAAGCTGATAAGTGTGTTATTTATCCAACATATTTATCTATTTAATAAGTGGAAACCAAGATAAGCTATTTGGGCATAAGTATCTTATTTTAAGTAACGTACTATGCAAACGGCCCTTAGTGGTAGGTGGTGGCGTGAGTTGTCAAATCAATCAATGAGTTGTCAATTAAGAGAAAATCAGAAAGATTATATTCGTGATTGTACAATATCTATGTATAGTCAAGAATAGGGTTGTTAATCTTCCTATATATTTGTACAATATCTCTGTAAAGAAAGTATGAAATAAATATGATAATAAAAAATCTGACACGGTATCAAAGCTAGTCGATTTCTGGCTATTGGTTTACGTATAACCCTTATTCATAGCCTCCTTCCGGCGCCACCTTCACATATGGGAGACACCGAAACCCCGACGAAGTTCGGTGACTCTTCCATCGACCATAATACGCTCATCTCTGAAATATTCACCACAAAAATGACCGAAGCTCTGTCCAAAGCTCAGGCCCCGACCATGTTTTCTGAACCTGCAGCTGTCCCGATCGGCATCAAGTTGGATGGTTCCAACTATGCTTTATGGTCCCAAGTTGTCGAGATTTACATCTCCTGCAAAGACAAGTTGGGCTACATCAATGGCGAGTTACCTCTGCCATATCCGACCGATCTGTCCTTCCGCAAATGGCATACTGACAACGTCATTGTCAAAGGATGGCTGATTAACTCCATGGATCCGACGTTAATTGGCAATTTCATTCGATTTCTCACGGCTAAAATGGTTTGGTTTCAGTTGCTACCACTTATTTTGATGGTGGTGATACCTCTCAAGTTTATGATCTCCGGCGGCACGTCTCACGTCTCAGCCAAGAGGGTGGCTCCCTGAAAAAATACTACACCGATTTGCAAGGCCTCTGGCGTGAGATTGATTTTCGACATCCCAATCCGATGGAGTGCCCTGCTGATATTGAATGTTATAATAATCTTCTCCAAGAAGATCGGGTCTATGTATTCTTGGATGATCTTAATGATAGGTTGGACAATATTCGCAGCGACGTGTTGCAGATGCACTCGTTTCCTACTATGGAACAAGTGTATGCCTATGTCCGCAGGGAGGCTCTTCGCCAGGTGGTGATGAACGCTGGTGACCACGAACTACTTCCAGGGGCGGTGCTTGCTTCGAAAGGCTTAAAGCTTGGACTGTCTGGATCGGCTTCTTAACATACTAGGAAATCTTCCTCTAAAGCCCGTACCTCATTCGATGGTCTCAAATGCTTTCATTGTGGAAATACGAATCATACATGTGAAAACTGCTTCCAGTTGCATGGGTACCCCGATTGGTGGCACGAGCTTCAAGTTAGAAAAAAACGAGACGGCATGGCTGAAGGCGCGAGAAAGGATGCTGTGGCAGCAGCCGAACCTTATCTCTCTATCATCCTGCCCACTGCTTCACCTAAATCGGACTTCTCTCCTGCGGATCCAGGTAGCATCTGTTATGCCTTGTTTAGTCGTGTGGACAGTAGTGATTGGCTCCTCGACTCTGGGGCCATGGATCATATGACGTTTGATCCCACAGATTTCTCTCATCACTCACCTCCAAGGCGTACCAGCATTGCGAATGCTAATGGAGTGACCTCACATGTCACAGGAGCCGGATTTGTAACCCTATCACCATCTCTTCATTTACCCAACACTCTGCTTGTTCCCTCTTTATCTCACAAACTATTATCTGTTAATGAAGTTACTACAGATCTAAATTGTGTGGTGCTAATGTTTTCTAATTTTTGTCTTATTCAAGATATTCTCACCAAGGAGATAATTGGGCGTGATACTAAGAGGGGGGCTATACTACATGGAAGATTTTAGTTTGGTTGTGCGGGTCACATGTCTTCTACACTTGGTTCCAAGGCTCGACAGATTTGGCTGTGGCATCGTCATTTGGGACATCCGTCATTTGAGTATTTACGACATTTATTTCCTGATTTATTCTCTAATGTGGAGACTTCTGAATTTCACTTTGGTATTTGTATTTTAGCCAAAAGTTATCGTGCTATTTATCCATTAAGTATGAATAAAAGTGATACATCTTTTGCTTTAATTCATTATTATATATGAGGACCCTCTCCTTTATCTACTATATATGGTGTACGGTGGTTTGTGATATTTGTTGATGATTGCGCTCGGATGACCTGGCTATATTTGATGAAACATAAGGATGAAGTGTCTCGTATCTTTTAGTCATTTCGTGTTATGGTTCAGACCTAGTTTTTCGCTCAGATTCGGATTCTCCGCTCTGATAATGGTGGTGAATATGTTAATCACCACTTTCATTCCTATTTTTAACAGCATGGTCTTATTCGCGAGACCTCGTGTCCTCAGTCCCATCAGCAAAATGGAGTAGCTAAACAGAAGAATCGGCATATTCTTGAGACTGCCGGGCTCTCCTTCTAGGCACTCATGTTCCCACACGACATTGGCCCGTTGCTATTACCACTGTTGTACATTTAATTAATCGTATTCTTTCCAAAATATTAAATTTTAAGACCCCATTACAGTCTCTGTTAGCCTCGGTCTCTCTACCTACAGCCCTAATGCTCCCTCCTCGCATATTTGGGTGTGTGGCACACCTCCTTAAGAACCAGCGCACCAAACTTGACCCATGTGCTCTTCGGTGCCTCTTATTAGGCTATGTTTGGGCTATGCTACGCATCAAAAAGGCTACCGTTGCTATGATCTTACTACCAAGCGTACCTATGTGACTATGGATGTCACCTTTCTGGAATTCGAACCGTTTTATCCTTCTTCAGCATCAACTTCTTCTCTTCAGGGGGAGACATTAAATGAAGAGTTGAATTGACTGAGTTTTGACTGGCTTGAAGATTGGTATGACACACCAATAATTGGCAAGGAATCGACAAATACATCTTTAGGGTCTGACATATCATCTGAATCTAAAGGGCCTTCGGCAATTGAGCTCACATCATCAGGAAAAGAACCCGAATCCCCCCATCTCTCAGTGTCTGCAGACCCATCTTCTGAGAATATTCCTGAGGTAATTCACTACACCCTCATTTATGAATAACATAGATACGTCTGCTGGGTATACCTTACCTTTTAGGCATAACCGTGGCAAGCCACTAAACAGATACTCTCCAGACATTGAGGAAAGAAGGTCGAGATATCCAATTGCCAACTATGTTTCCACCGAAAAGCTACCTAAACCTCTCGAGACATTCTCACACGAGCTGTCAGCATGTCATATTTCCACTACAGTTCAGGAAGCTTTAGCTGATCTCAAGTGGACACAGGCAATAGAGGAAGAAATGAGAGCACTACTAAAGAATCAAACATGGACCTTGGTTCCATTGTCCAAAGGAAAAAAAAACAGTCGGGTGTAAATGGGTCTTCTCTGTTAAACATAAGATAGATGGATCTATAAAACGATACAAGGCAAGGCTAGTCGCAAAGGGATACACTCAGACATATGGCGTAGATTATCAAGAAACTTTTTCGCCAGTAGCCAAGTTAAATACAGTCAGAGTCTTGTTATCTCTCACAACCAACTTGGACTGGCCATTGCACCAGTTTGATGTAAAGAATGCATTTCTCCATGGTGATCTTGAAGAGGAAGTCTACATGGATACTCCTCCAGGTTACACAACATCTTCAAAAGTTGAAGTTGTGTGCAAATTGCAGCGAGCACTATGCGGATTAAAACAATTACCTCGAGCATGGTTTGGGAGGTTCAGTCTAGCAATGAAGAAGTATTACTACCATCAAAGTAATTCAGATCATACATTATTTCTGAAGCACCAACGGGGCAAGGTAATAGCTTTAATTGTATATGTCGATGATATGATCATCACAGGGGATGATAAAGAGAAAATCACTAAGCTTCAGAAACAAATGACAGCCGAGTTCGAGATGAAAAATCTAGGAGGACTCAAATATTTCATGGGAATAGAGGTTGCTAGATTAAGGTGAGGTATATTTCTTTCTCAGCGAAAATATATATTAGACTTACTATGTGAGGTTAGAATGTTGGATTGTAAGCCAGCAAACACTCCAATCATTCAGAACCACAAGCTCGAAGAATATCCAAGCCAAATGCCAACGGACAAAGGAAAGTACCAGAGATTAGTTGGTAAACTTATTTACCTCTCATATACTCGTCAAGATATTACCTATGCAGTGAGTGTAGTAAGTCAATTCATGCATCAACCTAGTAAGGATCATATGGAGGTGGTGATCCGAATTTTACGATACTTAAAATCCTTTCTAGGAAAATGGCTTATGTTTTCAAAAAATAACCATCTCAGAGTTAATGGTTATACAGACGCAGATTGGGCGAGGAATACCACAAACATAAGATCCACCTCAGGATACTTCATGTTTGTTGGAGGGAATCTTGTTACATGAAGAAGTAAGAAGCAAAAAGTGGTGGCATTATCAAGTGCTGAAGCAGAGTTCTGTGGAATGGCTAAAGGACTTTGTGAACTCCTGTGGCTCAAAAGACTTCTAACTGAAATTGGGTTTGCTCTTACATCCAGATGAACCTCTTTTGTGATAATAAGGCAGCTATCGCCATTGCTTACAATCCAATCCAGCATGATCGTACCAAACATGTGGAGGTTGACAGACACTTTATTAAAGAAAATCTTGAAGTTAAAATAATTCGGTTTCCATTCGTGAAGTCCGAAGACCACCTGACGGATATTCTTACAAAGGCTGTATCAAGCAAGGATTTCTACAACTCACTAAACAAGTTATGCATTGAAGATTTGGATGCTTCCACTTGAGGGGGAGTGTTAGCGTGAGTTGTCAAATCAATCAATGAGTTGTCAATTAAGAGAAAATTAGAAAGATTATATTCGTGATTGTACAATATCTATGTATAGCCAAGAATAGGGTTGCTAATCTCCCTATATATTTATACAATATCTCTGTAAAGAAAGTATGAAAGAAGTACGATAATAGAAAATCTGACAGTAGGATTGTCGAGCCATCTCAGTTTCTGTTTGGGCTCACTTGAACTAGTGTTTGGGATTCCAAGTTCATTAGAGGGTCCACTGGCAATGAATTGGACTGTGCTAGAAAGGTGAACCACTCATTGGCAATCCTAATATGTATTTTTGTATTTGGTCTTGCTTGAAAATGTAAGTTTATTCTCCAACTCATGTGTGTGGGCCCACTATGATGTTTTGATGGCATCCTACCCATCCAGAAGGGTTGCCGACCAAAAAATGAATGCCTCAAAAGCTAAGCTAATCTAACCATCGCCTAGGTCACCATGTAAATTGAAGGTTTTTTAGATAGTTATCCTGTTTTCTTCTATGATGTGACCCACCTCATTGTCTTTATGCTAACCTACCTATTCATTGAGTGATCCTACAATGATGATGTCACTTGCAAAAGATCAAGTTCATATAATCGGACGATGATTGGGTGCTAAACTCACCAGGACCTAGCTAGAGACAGATGGTCCTATCAAGGGCTCTTGGGGTCCACTGTGATTTATATGTTTTATCCACACTATTTATCCATTTTGACAAATCATCGTAGGGCATGAGCCGGAAAAAGGAAGCGGATCGAATGCTCAAGTGGGCCATACCACTGGAAGAAATGAGGATTGAACTCTTATTGTTAAAAACTTTCTAAGGTTTGACCTATTATTTATTTGCCATCCAACATTTTCATAAGATCAGATGAACCTAGATGAAGGGAAAACATAAATATCAGCTTCGTTCCTAAGAAATTTTCAATGGCACAAGCTCAATCCCCATTATTGCATTATGTGGTATGGTCCACTTGAGCTTTTAATATGTCTCCTTTTTGGTTCATGCCCTAAAATAATTTATCGAAATTAATAGATTGCATGGAGAAAATGTACGCATCACAGTGGGCCCTAGAAGACCATGACGGGATTGTCCATCTCTAGCCAGGTCGTGATGGGGGTGGTATCATACAATCATCAATCAGCCACGTTTCAGAAAACATTCAACAATAACCCAAAACCTTTAAATTTACATGGTGACCCACATGATGGCTAAAATGATATGATTTTTGGGGCATTCCACTTTCATGATTAGGCAACTCTTTTGAAGGAAACAGATTGACTGTTGTACCACACATCATCGACCTGGCTGGTGTATACATGTCGTGCAAAGACGAGCACTTACACTTCCTAAGCTCGGGCTATACCAAACAGTTCAAGGGAGATCAAAGTTACATGGCCCCATAATGATATATTTATTATATCCACGGATCCAAACAGACAGAGAGATGCTCTAATGCTTATAGTGCCCCTACTTTCATTCAAACACTTTAACATTCCAATCCATAGATATGAACTGTTCATTAACTCACTGTGCCCTTAGTTCTATCAGAACCCTGAAACATTTCAATCCATAGATATGAGTTGTTCATTGACTCCAAACCAACTTTCATAGGTTACCATGCAAAAATAAATCTAGTGAGATGACCAAAACATCCGATGATTTGACCTTACTTTCTACCGCCATCCCTTTTCAAAGCCATGGTTGATATGGTTACGATTACATAAAACAAGTGATTTTTTTAGTATCACAAGCAATCCATGATGGCCCCAACAAATAGGTGAATCAAATTGTTAATTAAACCTATTTGATGTAAACAATGGTGACCATCCATATTAAAATCATTGATTATATGGTTAATTTGTCAAGTCAGTGTGATGTTTGCATGGTAGCCCATGAAATGTAGACCGGACCTAATCAATAGTCTAGATCAATGGATTAGATTGTCTAAGTGCACCTATTGCAACTAGGAGCATTGTAACTCAGGTACTCTTGAAAAAATTGTTTTTAAACAAAATAAGAAATTGGTTACTATTATAAATAGGGTAGGGATGTTTATCAGCTGGGATATTAAAATCTAAATGTTATAAAATTGGATTTTCAGCTCTATAAAAGGGGACTCAAGATCCCACAGAAAATACAAGTGAAAACCAACAAAACCCAAACTCTAGAAGATCAAACCTTCCATCGCGATCACCAATCTCATGACACCCTCTCTATGATTTGTTTTGATGAACATCACCTGTTTTGAACGGTTAATATTTCATTTTTCTACTTGGGTCCCACTAGAAACGCTCTATAGCAAAAGGATCTCTCTCTCTCTCTAGAAAGAAAGAAATAAGGAAATGAGAACCCACGACTCGATTTTGCAGCACAAACAACACCTGTGGTCTTGTCACTAGTGGCTCAACTATGCCGTCACAGGATAATGGAATGTTGCCAGTACTTATGAGTGCTGCAGTGTCCGGCACTCTCATATGCTGCGTAGTGCACAATGTCTGATGAATGACTATGGCATGACACCAGTAATTTTGAGTGCTGCACAATGTCCCTCACTCTTGTATGCTATATAATGCACAATACCTGAAAAATGACAGACTGACACACATTCGACACCCACATGTTGTGTAAAGGCCGGTGTACCAATGCCCCAAAAAGATTTACCTGCATAACTGCTGCTAAATTTAGATTGAATCTATGACATTATCGAATGAAAATGATGTCCCTTAAGCTTCTGCTTTTCAACTCCTAATTATGGCACACTTGGTTGTAACACACTTAAGCTACTAGCTAGTCCCAATCCTAGATAAAGACAGAAAGTTGATGTCAGGTAAGCAGCTGATTGTCAAACCTTTACCAAGAAAATCATAAGAATATAGTCATAAATAGTTGGGATTAGGCTATGATGATAACAGCGGTGATGGTGATGATTAGGGATGGCACAATAGGTCGGACTAGCCCATAGGTCAACTGGTCTCACCTACTTTTAAGGAGGGTTTAGGTCAAGCTAAATGGTAGCTGGTTAGGCCTACGCTAGAAGTGTGACCTATTAAATAAAAGGACCAAGCATGGGTTGAACCCTTGCCTGATTCAAACCAACCTTATAAAGTACGGATGGGTTGGGCTAAATGACTTGACCCAACCCAACTCAATTCCAAACCCCAAACCACAAAAAGAAGAAAAGTATAGATAATTTATTTTTATATGTATTTAATTATTGGGTCAGCATACCCCCACACGTTCTATTCTTAAACCTGGGACGGGCCCTACTACAATTAACTTGGTTAGGTTTGGGCTTGAATTCTTAGCCTGCAGGTCATAGCTGGACTGATTCAGGCTAAACCCATTGCCACCAGTAATGATGATAAGATCTCTTTAGTCCAGTCTCTTGAAAGTATTTAAGAGAGCTGACAAGGGTCTATATTTCCATCATAATCTCATCGATTTATCTTAACTCGGCTTCATTTTGTCTACCTCTATAAAATCTCGCCAGATAAGAATAGTACATTCTTGTTACTTTGTTTTACCAAAAGTAGAATATTGGGGTGAATTCCTCAAAAGCATGGAGTGTATATGTCATTTCAATGGGTGTGGTAAACAACATAGTTTGAAGACTCTATATATATATATATATATATATATATATATATATTATATATATATATATATATATATATATATATATATATAATTATATATAATATAATATATATATATATATAATCCTTGAATTGGCACAATTTGATTTCATTTATAATTTTTAAATATTAAATTAAAGTGAAAAGATTCAAAAATAGATTTTTGAGATTTTTCTTGTTTTTAAACTAAATGGAATTTTCTCCGATCTATAGAACTTAAAACGGCTATCTAATGGACAAAACCAATAAAAAGTCACATTGAACATCACTGCAGCTGTGCGGCCAGTGACGCTGTGCAATATGAAGCAGACATATTAGCATGGCGAGATGGCAATGCTGCAATCTGGAGGTATGGAACCTCATCTTGTAGACATGACTTTTGATAGGACTGCAATTGAGCTGTGCAGTCACAGGTTTGTACGGCTGAGACTAGAGGCTCGCAGGCTAGGACCAGGGTCTAAGCTTACTCTTACTTGTGGTCTTGGAAGAGTGTCGTCCAACCCTGTGCATCTCCTTGCATAAAAATGCAAATCTTTCTTCTCGTTCTACCTGCAAGCATGCGATGTAAACTTTAATACGGAACTATAAAGGACCTTGTTGTGTATTAGATACGGAGATACATAGAAAGAGATGACTTATCTTGCTGTGAAGCCATTGTTGTAGATTAGGATGCAGAGGTCTTCCTTTCCTTTACACCCTTTAGAGAAGGTGAGATCGGGATGAAGCTTCTGTGATAGTGTTGGATTGGGGACCCAGCACTGTAGAGCAAAGGAGTTTGAAATCCATCAAAACTCCTCTCCCTAAAGGCTCCATGCGAATTGCAATGCCAGTTGCACTATAATACTATATATGTTATAGTTCTAGCATCCCACCCTTATACGAATTTCTGGATGTGTCACACTTAGTGGAGCCCACTGGTATGCTAGATTACATTATCCAACACTTAGGATAATCCAGACCCTTGATCAACAAGGGCTGCCTTATAGAGTTCTTACATGCAATGCATATCAAAGTCTCTTTCGATAGAATGTTACTTAAGCATGGTTGTAGTAGTGACCCTAAAATCACACATGGATTGGTAGATAAATGGTCATGAGGCCCTCTTTATCCTAGTTGTTTGTGATGGAGATCATGGTCATGGGTAATCCCCACGTTGGCTTACCAATCAAGCTTCTAATCAATTACATTGCAGCATTATAATAAGAAAATTTGTCATGTCGTTGGTTTGGTCAGTTGCTTCCAATCAAAATCAGAATTTTCTTGTTAGCAAGTTGTCGAGAGAATTTTTCATTATTTGTAAAGTATTATAGACTTCATGTTATGTCATAACAAGGTAATGTAGAAAAACGTGGATTCACTTATATTGATTGTGAATGAGATAATGACACCGGTAGAGCTATATCCTAATCAAGCAAGAAACATACCTCTATAGCACTCCATATATGGAGTTCATGTATATTTCCTATAGATTGTAACATAAGAGGCCATATGGTTGAGAAAATCTCTTACCTATTTGGGTATTGTTGTAATGGTTGAGAGCACATATTTTTGTCTTGTGTCAATACTTTGGTTGTAGCAATATTAAAAGATTTCAAGTTTTATCAGAGATTAAAGTATATCAAAATGAGGTATCACCTTGTTAAGGAGTAAGTTATTGAGGATGGATCAGCATTAGTCATATCTTTATACAAGAGACGTTGGCTAACTTATTCCGTGATTCTTTTATGGCTCATGTCAGGGGATATGGGACTACAGAGGATGTGACACTGCTTGTCTTCAAGCAAAGTGAGAGATTGCCAAACTTTCTATGGCCAATCAAATCGTTATTAAAACATATACATATTTATTCATGTGACTATATTGAAATTTTTTTTATGTTTGAGTTTATATGAACAGATATGAACGTTTCATGATAATGTGTGCATATAAATATTTATACTGGTTAAGGTATGACCAACACTCGTCAGCTAAAAGTTTGGCCCATTTCTTGTATAGTGTAGATCATTATGCAAGTATGCATAACACGAATGATGCATATTGAGATACTTGTAGATATGATATGTATATCCACCCTGATTTATGAGATAATGAGGATGAGCTTATACAAATCAACATGATCATGCTTCGCACCAGTCAAATTGTGTAAGCCTATATATTATAGCGAGGATATTGGTTAATCGAATGGATCCTACATAATGATTGCATAGGCGACAAAGACTTGATCATTCAAGATGTGTGAATTGAATCACATGTGCTTGTTGAGGTTCGATTTACAAATTTGGTCACGCGATAAATGCGGGCATGTCAAAATTGAATGTGCGGCTCAATTCAAATTGAGATTGAATAAGATCAGTCGCTTATTCAACCACTTGCACTGGGTTTTAAAACGATCAGGTGACAGTCAGAGGGAATGGATTACACCTTTGCCTTACGTACGAAATGACTTTTCGATATAAATAAAAGAACAACAAGAAAGAAATCCTTATAGTCGATCATGGATGATAGCCGTAAAGCACATTTTCAAATGGAGAACTCTGCATGATACTTGAACTAAATCCAGTGTATGAGCGTAGATCCGAATTACAGCTAAGGTTTACTAGATACTTGATTACCGATATAGATTAAACTACAAAATATAAATAACAAGTAAAAACAAATGATTACACTATAGAATGTAATTAACTAGTAAAAGAAAAAAGATTACACTAAGGAATGTAAATGACAGATAATTGAAAGGATAATTGAAAGATAGATTTGGTTTAGTTTGGTTAGTATGAGACCCTTTGCTTTATTGAATTACATTGCTGTTTATAGCCTTAATCTGGCCATCTGGATGCTTCTCACATTCTGAGGGTTGCTATAGCTGTTTCAACACTACTTAACCTTCTCTACTTCTAAACTTGCTATCTGTTCCATAACTACTTTAGCACGATCACTCTTTACTTGACCACTTAGTGGATACGTGGCATTGCCTGATAAGCGCCAACTGTACTACCACATAATCCTCTTTGTATATCCCAAAGATCTTCAAATACACCACGTAAATCCCTCCTAATTACACGTTATCCATTCTAATTGGCTCTCATAGGAATTGGCGACAATAGAGATGAACATTACCCCCCACGTCACTTTGCCTTTAGAAAAAAAGTGAAAGCGATGTATGACCGCTTATAAATGGAGTTGTCCTTCAAGACATGTGGCAACACTACGGTTACCACATCTGACCAAGGATATCCCGCACATTAACTACACTACCCTTTTTTCGAATAAAGAGCTAACCTTGTGATGACACATGTACAAATATCATGACTAATGAAAAATCAATGATGCCCTAATTAATGTGTTATATTCTCGGCCGATATGTGTCCTTTCAACATTATTCCTCATTCCATGCTTTCTTCCCTATATTGCTCCTCTTTTGAACCTTAAATTCCGATCTTAGCAGTGGTTGCTTCTTTGTCTTTTGCTCTATCCTTTCATCAAGCCGATATGCTTAATGCCCTGGACGCACTCTCTGAAAAGCTTTCTAACGAAATAATCTTTAAATCACCAATCAGATATTATTATGTATAGGACTGACATTCCTGTGACGCTTCGTCATTGTGGTCACATGTGGGCGGGCGCACATTTGGGTGGTCCCCAAGGTGGCTGGCAGGCTATTGTGCACAGAGTAAAGGTGAAACTTTGTCCCACATCGAAAGTATCGTCTGAAGTTGTGGTGGTTATATGTGGAGTTGCCACCCTATACTTTATGAGGGCTTTTTGGGGGCGACCCCGAGAACAAAACCGTGCTGGTTGTGCCCAGAGCGGACAATATCATACAGTGTGGGCGTGGGCTTTTACAAATGGTATCAGAGCCGAGGACGGCTCTGCCCTCGATGGGAGATATTGTGACGCCCTATCATTGTGGTCACATGTGGGCGGGCACACGTGAGCGGGCGCACATGTGGGCGGGCCCCAAGGTGGCTGGCAGACTACTGTGCACACAGTAAAGGTGAAACTTTGTCCCACATCGAAAGTGTCGTCTGAAGTTGTGGTTGTTATATGTGGAGTTGTTACCCTATACTGTATGAGGCCTTTTGGGGGCGACCCCGAGAACAAAATAGTGCAGGCTGTGCCCAGAGCGGACAATATCATACAGTGTGGGTGTGAGCTTTTACAATTCCTCCCTAAAATCAAATATGAAGAAATCAACATGCTGGATTCCCTATTCCCTAACTGTTTGTGCGAAATAATACTGATTCGATCTGAATCTGTCCCAAAACCATCCCATGCTCTAAAGAATTGAGGATCCAGGCCGAAACCTTTATTAGAATGAGACAACTGGTTCGATCGTGTCACTACTCAATATGAATCATTATGTAGATATTCTGGCATTTATGAATGCATCAAACTCTCCTTATACGACTATTCATCAGATCCCGCTCTTCTTACAGTAGTGTCAACATTCTTGAGCCCATCCACCAACACATTTTTCTTAAGATGTGGCCCTATGAGTCTAACAATCTTGGACATCGCTACTCTTACATAACTTCTTCCCTTCGATGATGCAGTATTCCCCGACTTTGCTCATAAGGAACAAAGACACTTCACCAATAAAGTCGACAAGACCTATTCATACTTCATGCAAAGTGTATAGCAAATATGAAGGTCCGGTTGAGTATGAAGAACGCACTACCTTCTTATATCTCTGGATCTATTGACACTTATTTTGTGTGAATGCTCTCTAGATCACCAATGAGTACGTCCAACTGGCCGAGACGCTCGTACATGGTCGAAAACTTGCTCTGATGCCTTTTGCACTCGGCCACCTGTACAAAGGTATTTTCGAGATTACCACCAATGATCTATATCTTAGGGGAGGACCACTATGCCTTCTCGAGATGTAGATCTATGAATATTTTCGTTCCTCCTTTGTACATGCTTCAATCATTCCGATGTTGTTTATACTTCTTACGGTCACCGCATTATTCATTCTCTTCAGGAGATCCGTACTTTTTCCAACTATATGGACTCCTTATTTGTTCCTCTTAATAAAAGTAAGCATAGTCGAACCTTCACTCCTCTCCATCTCAAAGAATTCAACCCCGCTTGGTTCACCGGCCGATACGAAAATAATAATGATCGGTCGATAACTCAAATGCACCTTGTCTAGGAGAGTTATCTCATTTGTAAGGATATCCCCTACGATGACACAATAGATACTAGCAAGAATGCTAAGGTCGAAATTGAGCAGTATTATCTGAATTTACTCGCTTGTCAATTCGGTCCCATTCAATGCATTCCTTACCCCTTCACTCAAAGAACATATAATCAATCTCCTTTCTCTTGACCGATTACCAATCAGGTTAATCTCTACCGCTCCATTCGTTCTAGCTTCTATTCGACTAGCTAACAAGACTTTAGAGCTTCCCACCTTTTTGAACTAACCTTAGATGATGGACACTTTTTCTTATTGGTGGGAGAGATGTTACAAGTAATTGATTAATAAATGTCCCCAACTCATTATTACTCAACTATTATCATCCATAGAACTAAGGCGAAAGAAAAATTAGCACCCCAATCAGCCACAACTTTTGGCCAAACAACAAATAAGCCGAATACTACATCGGTCGTTCCTATTATTCCAACAACTCTAGCAATTGAGACATCTTCGCGACCAAAATGCCAAAAAGTTACAATTCAAGGACTCATTTTTCGAAAATCTATGCAACCTCAACCATCTGTATCAGCTCTCAGGAGGATCCTTGCCCTAAAATGAGATGGAAAAATGGATGAACGGAGTGGATATAAAATACAAGTATCAAGGTGGGCCCTACAATCATGGATCCACTAACCTCAGTGTTCCTTGGATCCATTGATTCTGCATCTTGATGGGGATGGGTAATACCTTACTTACACTCGACATAGCTTCAGTGGATCCCTAACTGTGGGGCCACTGTGATGTATTTTTACTATTTCACCTGCTTGTTTTAGGGCATTCAAATTTCCGGTGTACCACACCATAGGAGCCCGGGGTGATTGAATGCTTACTATGAAATTTTTTTTAGGGGCCACCAAAATGTATATTTACCATCAAAACTTGTTGATAAGGTCACAAGGACTTGATGAAGGGACCATGCAAATATCAGCATGATCCAAAATTTTTGTGGCCCATAAGAAGTGTTTAATAGTTAATCACCATTGCTTCTTGTGGTGTGGTCCGTCTGAGAGTTGGATTCGGTATATTTTTGGGCTCATGCCCTCAAATGAGCTGGTAAAATGGATGGCCGGCATGGATATTAGAAAAATATATCACAGTGGGCCTCACAATCAAGGATCCATTGAAGCCTTGTCCGCCAGCACTACGTTGGTACAAGCTTTTGATTGGATAACAGTACCCCCATTAAAGATGGGGCCTGGTCGCGTACATGTTCAATTGAATTATGAATAGCTTACAAACATATCTTGTCGTAGGTCCCATTTCCAATAACGACTTGTTGTCCAATCAATTCCTACCACCCTGTGCCAATACCCCTAATTATTTAGGTCACTCCAGGTAAATGGGTAATAATTATTTACCTCTTTGTTTCTAGTTGAATTTCCAATGTACCAGTTGAATTTCCAAGGTAATTTGACTGCCCCTTTTATTTATATCACTCCTCACGTCACCGGATGAAAAAAAAAGTTAAATTGTGGGGTCCACCTTGATGTTTTTGTATTATCCACATCGTCCATCTCTTTAACCAACTCATTTTAGGGCATGAACCAAAAAAAGATGCAGATCAAAAAATCAACTGGACCATACTACTGGAAACAATGGGAATTGAACTCCTACCATTGAAAGCTTCTTGAAGACTCTGAAGTTTTGGATCAAACTTATATTGTTGTTTCCACTTTATCCATGACTGTGTGACCTTATTAACGGGTTGGATGACAAATAAACATCACTGTGGACCCTAGGGAGAAAACAACTTTCAACCATTGACGTTTTAATAATCCATGTTTCCTAAGTGTGGTCCACCTGAGCTTTTTATTTTCCTCAGTTTTGGGCTTATGCCTTAAAATGTATTTTTTTAAAAGATGGATGGTGTGGATAACTCATATATATATCATGGTGGAGCCCACATATTTAAAACAGTAATAAAAACGTTTGTATGAACCGATTTTGGAAACGTAATTGACGGCGACTTTCAAACAGTACACAATTATCAGGTAATTCCCTGTACTTACAAGGGAAATTAAAAATCAAACAGCCCCTAAAATGGCAAGGGATGACCGAATATAAGCCTGTGGTCCAAGAGATGGACGCACATAAAGCTTTATGTTTGAAAGTTTTTAAGTTGGGCTCCAACTCTCACATGTGTGCCAGATTTAGTGCATTTTCTACCACACAATTCACCGTGGCATTAAAAAAAAAAAAACAAGATATAAAAAAAAAATGAAAAAGGAAAAAGAAAAACCATGGTACGGTGGAATGGATTGTTTGATAAACATGCGTCCATCTCTACTTGGGTAATAAAGAAAAAATTCTCCAGCTAACATATATTTAGTTCAAAATAAACCGTCCAAATTATGAGTCCATCACTACTTGGGTAATAAAGAAAAAAATACATTGAATTGATGTCCAAACTAATCAAATGGAGGGACATCTAATGGACGGTTAGGATAAGGGACACCGGACTTCGCGATTAAAACTGTCCGGCAATGATAGGCGTTGTTTAAACGTACCCAATTCCAAAGTGAAGATCCACCGTCTAAACTCGCAAGATGCGATGGGGCGCTAATTTGTTACAGCTAGTGGTGTAGGGAGCCTGTGCAACAAAAAGCTCCAGGGTGTCCACTATGATATCTGTGTTATATCCACTCCGTCCATCAGTTGATCCAGCTTATGCTAGGATAGGAGGACAGAAATCAGGAAGATCCAAAACTCAAGTGTGAGAAAACAAACAACTAAAACCTTCTTCCAACGTACTGACTACTGACAATGTTTGTATGCCATTCATAGTGTTCGTGAGATGATTCTCACATGATTCCAAAGATGAAGGGAAATACAAATATTAGCCTAATTCAAATTTAGGTGGGCCTAAGAAGGTCTCAATGGCAGGCATTCCATCCTCGTTGTTTCTTTTGGTGTGGCCCACTTTTTTTAAAACCCACACACCCACCCACACCACATGGGAACTTGATCTTTGGTCTTAGTGTTGAAACAGAGGCCTGTATACCACTAGGCCATAGAGCCAGACCCAAGGTGTGGCCCACTTAAATTATTGATCCCAATGATTTTTGGGAAGGAGTTCTAACATGACTGAGCAATTGATGAGAGGAGTAGACATTGTCCGGACATCACAGTGGGCTCCACCTAGCTTTTATATTGCAAAGGGTCTATACATTAATTGTTGTAGATGTTCTGGTTTAAGGCTGTGAATGGGCCGGGTAAGCCCATGAGATTTCAGGCTGAGTAGGTATTTACGTTAGGTTTGGACATATTTTCAAGGCCATAGGATGGGCTTGGGCTTAAATATAAAAACCTTGAAAATTTTGAGTGGATTTTCGGCAACCCTTCGCATGGCTTCATCACGAGCACGTGGAGAGAGAGAGAGAGATATGGATATTTTAAATTGATCACCTGGGATTACACATTTAAGCAAGATTTTACTAATAATTCAATTAAAATGAACATGTGAAGTAATAGAATATATAGAGAGAGATGCTCACACACTAGCGTGAGATTACACATTTAAGCAAGCATTTCAATTAAAATGAACATGATCCAATGAAGTTTGGGCGAGCAGTCATTAGCATGGGTTTGATTTTTTTTCTCAGCATTACCTAATAAACGTAGTTGTAGGTGATTGGGTGTATTCACATTAAATAGTCTTGCCTCAAAAAGAGTTGAGACACCTGTCTTAAAATAAAATAAAATAATAAACATATGAGATAGATGTATGGAGTTTGGTGGAATTGGTTCCCTGAATCTCGTAAAATAAGATCTTGACCTTTAGGATTATATTTGTGCAAATGTATGAAATGTATATGAGTTATACAAGGTACATGATTTAAACAGAATTTTAGACCAAATAACTTAAAATTCATATTTGAGTTTTAATATCTTTATTTTATTTTTACAAATTCGAATTGTAGAAATGGTTATGGACCGAGCTTAGTTGGTTATGGGCACATAAAATGTCATATGAGCTAAGCATGTGCAATTGGGATTTATTTTATTTTATTTTAATGGGCAAAGCTTGGGCTAGCTTGCAGGATTTTGTGCCCCTGATCAGGCATCATGAAACCCTGTCACCCCTTAATGATGCTTTGATGATCTTACTATAGGATTGGTTGACATTGATTGGATGGTAAAAAAAAAAAAAAAAAAAAAAAAAAACCTCCAACGGCTGCGATTCATGAAAGAGAGCGGATTAGGTGATCCACCAATGCAGTTGGGACCCTTGACTTTGGGGCTCACTGTGATGTATGTACCATACGGCCGTTTTGAAAGCTCATTTTAGGGCATGAAAAAAAAAAGAAAAGAAGCAGATCCAAATCTTACATAGATCATAGCTCAGGAAACAGTAGTGATTGAATCCCCACCATTAAAAACTTCATGTGGCCACCTAAATATTTATTTTCCATCCATCATGTTGATAAGGTCAGAAAGAACCAGGTGAAGAGATCATAAAAATATCAGCTTGATCCAAAACTTTTGTGCCCACTAGTAGTTTTTAATGCCCGATTGCCGCGGTTTACTGTATTATGGTCCACCTGAGATTCGGATGTGCTTTTTTAGAACGTACCTTCGAATGAGCTTTCAAAACGGATGGACGGAGCGTGCATGTAGTCCCATGCATCACAGTGGCCCCACAGTCAGGTTTTCCACTCACCTCGGTGGATCCGGGGTCTCACCAAATCCTCCGAGTGTCCAAGAAATAAAAAAAAATAAATTTTGCAATTTATTGGAGTTGATACACACCAATCCTACATTATAGGGGCGCCTGCACATCACGCGTCACACGCATGCAGAGTATCGGATAACGCCCCGGCGGATGGGATGCTACAGCTAAGAACTAAGTAAGAGACCGACTGTCCTGTCAAGGAATTTGATGTAACCACCTTGCTGTATATATTTTATCCAATACTGTCCGTCTACTTGTAAATATCTATGAGTCCAAAAATTGGGTAGATTGAAAGATAAATTGAACCACACCCCATGGAGGACCGGTGACTAGACTACAACCGTTTAAAACTTTACTAAAGCGGACATAAATATTATATTAGCTTGATACAAAACTTACATGGCCCTTGAGAAAATTTCAACAGTAGGCTTTCAATTCCTACCACTTCTCGTGGTGTGGTCCACTTGGGCCTTTGATCTTCCTCCATTTTAATGCCGTTCTTAAAATCATCTATAAAATTGAATGGACGGTGTGGATTAAACATATACATCACTTTAGGCCCCACAGAGCCCTTGACAGTACCGTCTGCCTCTGGGTGAATCCTGGGGACGCGGATTGCGTCCTACCCCGCCCGGACTGTTATCCGTCCGGGCAGGGATCATGGGGCTCAACGTGATGTAAGTTTTTTGTCTAGTCCATTCATAGTTTTTATAAGATCATTTTAAGATATGATCCAAAAAATGAGGCATTTTAAGATCTAAAGTGAACCACAAAGTATATTGAGCTTTCACCATTAAAAACTTTTTAGGAGCCGGAGAAGTTTCAAATCAAGCTGATATTTGTGTTTTCACTTCATCCACGTCTACATGATCTAATGAATAGGTTGGATGGTAAAAAAACATCACAGTGGCCTTAGATAGATTTCAATGGTGGGTGTCATTATCACTACTCTTTCCATTTATGTGGTCCACTGGAGTTTTGGACATGCCTCATTTTTATAACCATACCTTAAAATAATATAAGAAAAACGATGAACGGAGCGGATAAAACACTTACATCACGGTGGGCCCTACAGGGTGGGGGTAGGACGCAATCCGCGTTCGAGTCCTGGTGGGGTAGCACCCAATCCGCGTCCACACCGAGTAGCTTCTCCCCTCTCCGCACGCGCACACCGCACGCGCCTTCCCAGTCCCAACTCCCCCCTCAAATCCCGCAAGCCACACCATACGTGTGTCCTTGCTATGGCCTCCCCCAATCTCCCCAATTTCTCCATATAAACTCTCCGCATTCAAAGGACGAAGTCGGTTCTCTCTCTCCCAATCGCTCACCTCCATCTCGTTCCCAATATCCATGGCGCCCATCAAGAGAGATCCCGAGCCAACGGCCAGCATCCGCCGTAGATTCTCCACGGCCCCACCCCGAGATGGCCCACCCTCACCGACGCCACAAGCCACCGACGCCCTCCTCCTCCCCCTCCGCGTCACCAACAAGTTCTTCCTCCCTCTCTTCTTCGTCGCCGCCTACTTTCTCATGCGCCGCTGGCGCGAGAAGATCCGCACTTCCACTCCTCTCCATCTCCTCACCCTCAGCGAAATGGCCGCTATTGTCGCTCTCCTCGCCTCCTTCATATACCTCCTCGGTTTCTTCGGTATCGATTTCGTCCAATCCCTCATCTTCCGTCCGGCCGAAGACGATGTGGCTGATTTCATCCAATCCCCACAACCACCCCAAAACCCCATCCCAGCCGTCCATTCCCCTCCATTCCCCGCCGATGACGCCGACCTCGTCAGTGCCGTCGTTTCGGGCTCCATGCCTTCTTATTCGCTCGAGTCGAAGCTTGGAGACTGCAAGCGCGCTGCGGCCATCCGGCGCGCCGCTCTCCAGGTGAAGACCGGGCGGTCGTTGGATGGGCTCGGGCTGGATGGTTTTGACTACGAGTCGATCCTCGGGCAGTGCTGCGAGATGCCCATTGGGTACGTGCGGCTGCCGGTGGGGATTGCAGGCCCGCTGCTGCTTGATGGGAGGGAGTACACTGTGCCAATGGCGACGACGGAGGGGTGCCTTGTCGCGAGCACGAATAGGGGGTGTAAGGCGATATATGTGTCGGGAGGGGCGACGAGTGTGTTGATGAGGGATGGGATGACAAGGGCCCCGGTGGCAAGGTTCGGGACGGTGAAGAGGGCAGCTGCATTGAAGTTCTTCCTCGAGGATCCGATCAATTTTGATACGTTGGCTGTGGTTTTCAACAGGTAGAGTTGCGAGATTTCCTTTCCGCCCCTCTTTCTATCGTTTTTTTGTGGAAAATTGTCCTTTTTATTTGTTTCTTTTAGGGCATTTTTTATAGGTTTTGGTGGAAATTTTGATTGTTGTGCTTGTTTACGGTGGGTATTTATGTGGGGATTTTTTTTAAAAATTTTTTTGGGGAGGTTGCATTTTGCTTTGTTTGGGATCTAGATTTATCTGTTTTGGTGGAAAAAAGGATTTGATTTTTTTTGGGATTTTTATAGGTTGGTCATATGGAATTGAATTTTCAGGATCTTTTTTTTTTTTTTTTCTCAGGTTAATTATCATTTCAACATACTGCATGATTTTCATTCCATTTTCCTTTCATTTATGGTTTTTTTTTTTTTTTCGTGGGCTGTAGGTCAAGCAGATTTGCTAGGCTTCAAGGGATTCAATGCTCTTTGGCGGGGAAGAATGTCTACATGAGATTCACCTGCAGCACCGGAGATGCGATGGGGATGAACATGGTATCCAAAGGCGTGCAGAACGTCATGGATTTCCTCCACACCGATTTTCCTGACATGGATATAATCAGCATCTCGGGTTAGACCCTCATACATCCTAATTGATTGAATTACCTTCTTTGTGGAATTGATTCTGAATTTTAGGCAGTTCGAACTTGTGTACTTGGAGGTGCTGTCTGTTTTGTCTCATCTCCCTGTTACTGGATTTGTAGAGAATCTGGATTCGACTTTATCTATCTTTTAACGGATCCCGAGTGTAATTAAATGGTTTGTTTTTGTTTTGTTTTTTTTTTTTTTTTTTGGATTCATCCCTCTAAAAGAAATTCCATTTTGTTGAGACAGTGGAGATGAGGCAGTCATTGGTATTGTCATGCTTTGTTCTTGCTTGCAGCCTATGAATTTTGTTGTAATCCTGGTGAAGTGAGTTTTTTTTTTTTGGTAATCAAAGAACGCATCCTCTTCCAACTAAAATCAGGCTTTAAATTTCGGATTATCTTAATAAATTAACTCTTTCATGCTGTGGCTTTCCTTATAATGAATCTCATTCAACAAGTAATAGTTTCTTTTATTGTTTCTTCAAGTAATTTTCTAAATGAATTTTATTCACCATCGCAAATTTGGGTCTCTAAAACCAACGCCTTCTATTTTTCTTCCAAATAAAAATTGTATTTTCTTCTAATTCTTCAAATGCATCTTCTCACTGAACATTTCGGTATCTTTCCCAAATTGGGCAGGCAATTTTTGTTCAGACAAGAAGCCAGCTGCAGTGAATTGGATCGAAGGGCGTGGTAAATCGGTTGTTTGCGAGGCGATCATCAAGGAGGAGGTGTTAAGGACGGTTCTGAAGACCAATGTACCTGCATTGGTGGAGCTAAACATGCTCAAGAACCTTGCTGGGTCAGCCATGGCTGGAGCCTTGGGAGGCTTCAATGCTCATGCCAGCAACATTGTCTCTGCAATCTTCATCGCCACCGGCCAAGATCCCGCTCAGAATGTGGAGAGCTCTCACTGCATCACCATGATGGAAGCCATTAATAATGGGAAAGATCTCCATGTATCTGTTACCATGCCTTCCATTGAGGTAACTTCATTCCTTCCAATCCCCATCTCTTTAACTTTAATTTCACTCAGTATCAAACTGTTTTATTCTATTATATGAGTGTTTTAATTATATAAGAATAATCCTGTGAGTGTTTTTTGTTCGACTGGGTTTTCAATTTCTTTTTTGTGCTGGTGAAGATTTGCTCTATATTAGAATTTTTGAAGATTAACTTGTGTGTTATAATGAAATTTTGATACTGAGAATTGTCTTACTCTTTTGATTGTTTCGCCAATTTATTTTTGTTGGGTTTAATGGGTTTTACAGGAAGTTTGTTTTTCCTAGTTTCCTTTCATTTCATGTCTGGTTCACATTCATGGCAGAGGTGAATTTTCTTTTCTGTATCTGTATGTCAATCAATTTCCACCATTCTAAAAAACAGGTTGATCTATTTTCCTTTACACATCTGTAATGCCAATTGTTTAGCATAATGAAACAGATACCTGGAATACAGCTGGTGCAATACTGATTCATGGCTGTTCTTTGCTGCTGTGCTGTTTTCCTTTCTTCCTTAAAATAAATGGGTGTCTGGTAAAAATAACAAGAAACCAAGATGACTTGCTGATCTGAATGCTTGCCCATTTTAGAAACTTGCCTTCTCCCTCAGGCACTTCCCCTAACGTTCATTTCGTTGTGTCCATTATTTCTATATATCATTTAAACAATTAGGGCCCGTTTGGTATACCTCAAAAATTGGTTCCATCTCATTTTAATTAATTATAATTGTGTGTTAGAGATCATGGTTGTTTGCTATCAAGATTATCTGTAATCTTACAGAAAAGAAATATGATCTCTAATACATAATTATGATTAATTGAAATTAGACGAATTCATTTTTAGGTGTCTGCCAACCAGGCCCTTAAGTTATTAAATTATTTAGATAATTAACTTTATTTTAACTAACAATTGCATTTGGTACAATTTTCTTTATAATTTTCCCTTGATATGTATTGATAGCTGCCTAGATATTGTCCAGTTATCTGCGATCCTGATTCTCAATATATACATATCTATTAACATAATTTTAAAAAAAGAGGTATCAGCCAATATGCTGGGCATAACGGAATCGTTCCTGGTCATTGTGATCAGAAACGTTGAACTTTAAACCTTGGCTCTTAACTTGTTCTATCTACTGAAATGTCCTCTGATTTCCCAGTTATTTTTTAATTGTCTTTTACCTTTCATGTGGGGACAGCCGTTTCTGGGAAATCTCTCAGTACATGATTTCTTTTGAACTTAGTTTTATTTTCATACTTACATCACAGCTCAGATTCTCATTTTTATTCTCTTCCAGGTTGGTACAGTTGGTGGTGGGACCCAACTAGCATCCCAGTCAGCGTGTCTGAATCTACTTGGTGTGAAGGGTGCAAGCATGGAGTCTCCAGGAGCAAATGCCAGGCTCTTGGCTACCATCATTGCTGGTTCAGTTCTGGCAGGAGAGCTCTCCCTCATGTCTGCTCTTGCAGCAGGCCAGCTTGTCCAGAGCCACATGAAATACAACAGATCAAGCAAAGATGTATCCAAAGCTGCTTCCTGAAGAACAAAAACCCAATCTGGAGATGGACCCCAGATAAGTAGTCAATGATGGAAGAAAAGGTTTAGGGAAGCTAACAGCTATATCATTACCCATCCATCCATCCATCATTGGATATCCTACTTTCTCTTGCCATATGTGGGCATCAGACCGACTCATTCTTTGTTGGAATTTCTTGTTGTCAGTTGGTGTTTTCTCCCATTTGATGTTATCCATTTTCTCCTACTCGTCTTGTGTTATGGTAGCTTTTGTATTTGTGAGGAAGAACATTTAAAAAAGAAAGGTTTGCTGTCTTTTATGTTACCATTTTGTATCATGGTCATTCAAGCAATCCGCATTACAATTTGTATTGCTTCATTTGGTGCCTTTCCTAGTTACAGATGCTGGCCTCCTACGAAAGACGGATAGGATAAAATAAATAAATCAAGGTGGACCTTAAATAGTTAACAGTTCGCTTAGCATAATTAGTTACTCAGTATGCAATCCGCTTCCCTAGGAAAGGAGTTTTGTTTTTTCTTCTCTTTGGTTGGTTGGTCCTCCCTGGTGAACTTGCATACGACCATATGAATTAATGCATTTTGCATACAATCACCTCTAGTGTCATGCGCATGCATCGGAAAATACCTGGCATAAACAACGGGGTGATTTGACATGGTTCATGTGTTGGGTGCCTTGCACAAAACCTTAGGATCTAGCCTCCCGAAACAAACTAGAATTATGGATAATAAAGTAATAAAATAAATCAAAGTATAAACTACACACTATACAAGAGATTTTTACGTGGAAAACCCTCAAAGAGGTAAAAACCGTGGGACCTCGTCCAGATCAACAATCCACTATGAAGTAGAACGTTACAAACTTTTTCACTCACGCAGGAGTGGATAAACAATAAGAGAAACAAAGAAAACGGAGAGATCTCACCGATTACGAGGACATAAAAGCGCTGAAATATAGATTGTACAGTAGATAACTTTCACGAGCAGAACCTCCATTCTATAAGCTTCCTCTCTCTCTTTCTTTCTCTCTCTCTCTCTCTCTCTCACTTTTGATAGCCCTAAACCCTTTAGCAAATTCCTTGTAAAGCTTTAGGAAATCCTCTTGTTGTACCTAGAAAGCCTTAGATACATTCTATTTAAAGTTTTAGGAAACTCCTTTCCGCATCTCATTTGCGAAAGGACTTGTGAAACGAAATCCGCGCAAAATCGCGGAACGAATCTGCGTGACCTCGATTGGTCGTACTGAGTCCACAACTGGTCGAGAGCCACCTACGACCGGTCGTGGACCACCTACGACCGGTCGAGAACCCTGGAGAATAATTACTCAAAGTCGCTGGACTTTGAGTCGTGGCAGGACTCGAACCCACGACTGGTCGAGCGCCACCCACGACCGGTCGAGCACCACCCACGATCGGTCGTGCAGCGCGGTGAATTACTCCGATTTTGCACCCGTTGCACCGTCTCTCCTCTGAACTAAGGAGAAAAAATTCCATCAAATCTCCCCCTTTCCGACTCAGGAGAGATTCACTTTCTTCAAGCCAGCCTAGTTTCTACAAACCTCAAACTTGCCCTTGAGCAAAGCCTTGGTCATCATGTCTGACCTATTATCATCTGTGTGGACCTTCTCAAGCTGTAACACCTTCTGTTCCAAAGTATCCTTGATTCAGTGATACCGAATCTCTATGTGCTTCGACTTGGAACGCTGACTTGAATTCTTGCTCAAGTGTATATCACTCTAACTATCGCAATAGACTACGTGCTCCTCCTGCTTCAGGCTAAGTTCCTGTTAGAACCTCTTCATCCAAATCATCTCTTTACATGCCTCAGTGACTGCAATGTATTCGGCCTTTGTCATCGACAATGCTACGATCTTCTGTGGCTTGCTCTGCCAAGAAACCGCTCCCCCTTCAAACGTGAACATGAACCCCGATGTAGACTTCCTAGAGTATATGTCACCTGCTATATCTGCATCTGTGTAACCCTCTAACACAAGTTTTTCGTCACCATAGCATAGGCTCATCCTGGATGAGCCTCTTAGATACTGTAGTATCCATTTCACCACTGCCCAATGTTATTTGTCAGGATTGATAAGATACCGGCTGACAACACCAACCGCATATACTATGTCTGAGCGTGTACACACCATAACATACATCAAACTTCCTACAGTTGACGCGTATGGTATCTTCTACATCTCTTCCACCTCTGGCTTCGTCTTAGGACACTGCCTGTCGCTCAATCTGAAGTGACAATTCAGTGGAGTACGAATCGGCTTCGTTGCATTCATATTGAACCGCTCTAGGACTTTCTCAATATACCGCTCTTGTGACAGCTAAAGCTTCCTGCTGCTTCTGTCACGTGTTATCTCCATTCTTAGGATTTGTCTAGCCGGACTCAAGTCTTTCATCGCAAAAGACTTGCCCAACTCCTGTTTCAGCCTATCGATATTCTTAATGTCTTTTCCCATGATGAGCATGTCATCAACATATAATGACAGAACTAAGAAATCACCATCTGAGAATTTGCGCGTGAACACACAGTGGTTCGACTCCGTTCTATCATACCCATGCTGTAATATGAACGAATCAAACTTTTTGTACCACTGCCATGGAGCTTGTTTTAGCCCATACAAGCTCTTCCTCAGCCTACACATCATATGCTCCTTGCCCTTGACTTCGAACCCCTCTGGTTGGTGCATGTAGATCTCTTCTTCCAGGTCACCATGGAGAAAGACAGTTTTAACATCTAACTGCTCTATCTTCAGATCTATGCTAGCTGCCAATTATGAGGACATAGAAGCGCTGAGATATAGATTGCACAGTAAATAACCTCCACGAGCAGAACCTCTCTTCTATAAGCTTTCTCTCTCTCTCTCTCTCTCTCTCTCTCTCTCTCTCTCTCTCTCTCTCTCTCTCTCTCTCTCTCTCTCTCTCTCTCTCTCTTTCACCTTTGAAAGCCCTAAACCCTTTAGCAAATTCCTTGTAAAGCTTTAGGAAATCCTCTTGTCGTACCTAGAAGCCCTAGGTACCTCCTATTTAAAATTTTAAGAAACTCCTTTCCGCATCCCAGTTGCGAAAGGACTTGCGAAATGAAATCCGCGTAAAATCGCGAAACGAATCTGCGTAACCTCGACTGGTCATACCGAGTCCATGACCGGTTGAGAGCTACCTACGACCGGTCGAGAACCCCGGAGAATAATTACTCAAAGTCGCTGGACTTTGAGTCGTGGCAGGACTCGAACCCGCGACTGATCGAGCGCCACCCATGTCCGGTCGAGCACCACCCATGACCGGTCGTGCAGCGCGGTGGATTACTCCGATTTTGCACCCGCTGCACCGTCTCTCCTCTGAACTGAGGAGGAAAAACCCCATCACCATGCACTCCAACCAGTGATCTAATATGAGAAAGCAGCAAATCCTACCAACTTTTTATTTTATTTTAAACATACTTCAAAGAAGAGACGCAGTAATACTTGAGAAGCAAAGGTGGCGCCCACATAACGTGCCTTCCAAATCCATGATCAGACCTCTATCAAATCATTGTGGACCAATCCATTTTCTTAGCCACTGATTACGTTCTTAGGATTGTCTGATCAAAGTGATTTTGTTAAGGGTAGGCAATGAAAGGTGGGCCACGTGTGATGGACGATATGATAAACCAATCGAGGTGACATTTAAGAGATGGGCAATCAAAGGTGCTCCCTGCCCTTTCGATGGACGGCCCAAATCAGTAATCAGGCCTTCTCTGTTTTATAACATCAATCGTGCATTTCCCTATCCAGATGCAGAATAAGACTAAGCTAAGCTTATTAGAGAAAGGGAATTGAAGCATCGCTTATCTGTATAGAAATAATTTGATAACAGAAGATCCGCATAAATAGGCATAAGAAAGTCACCTAAACGGCTCTTTCGGCTGATTCTTCCAATGGAAAAAATAAGAATAAAAAAAGCCCTGGGCTCTTTTAATATTTGCAGCTCTTAGCTGTTACCACCCGCATCAACAACACAAAAGTAAAAAGCTACCTTGCCACAGGACTGCAAAGAAAAAAGCTACCTTGCCTGCTTAATGATTATACATAAAACTTGTTTTTAGCTTTTGCTTTTGATTTATTAAGTGTTTTAAAGCTGGCTAGCTTCAAAGCTTAAGGGCTTGGACTCACCTGGTGAGAGAGTTTTTGAAGTGTAAACGGTCTTTTGAGCCGAACCTCAATTCTCATTTTATACTGTGTTTTTGTAAATTTCATTTCTTTCATAGCTCCGCAAAACAGGTACTAGAAAGCTGACTCACTAATGTAGCACACGTGGTAGGGCACACCTTTACTACAAGTGGACTACATGTGCAAGATGTGGTGGGGCTCAATGTGTATGACTTAGCAATTTCAAGTACAAGAGGTTGGAAGATTAAAGATCCCAAAAAGAACTATATGACTCTTCACTTGACAATTTGTAGAGAATAATTAAGTGTTACCGCATTTCCTAAGCATGCATGTAACAGATTTTATAGGAAAAAAGTGTTTCTTTAGAAACTTTATTAGTGAGAGGCTTTGTAGAACCTTAGGTCTATTTTGTTTTAAATTTATGTGGTTTTGATGCAATTTTATGTGATTGGCATGCTTTTTCGAAACTAAAGTGATGTAGATAAACTTTTTTAAGAAGTTATGTTTGAAGGGCAATGGGAAGAACCAATTCAATCGATCAAATTCAATGGAAAATTAAGTTTGATCAATCCAATTCTAAGTTTAAACAAGTAAAAGTGTGTTTTGGTAAAGCTTATTCCATTGTAGTTTCTGTGATTTTTTATCTTGTTCTTAGCATTCTCCCCCGTCTCCACATTATGCATCAGAATCAATTACATTGGTTTTTATTGAATCGACTCAAAAAGCAAGTATAGAAACTCCTTTTGCAAGTACTCTCTTTTGAAAAGCGTGTTTAAAAAGCCCCTAGAGTAACTGATAACTCTTTATGGCCTAACTTGAAAAGTTGTTGGATGCTTAATTTCCTTGAATGGGAGTGTAGGGAATGAAACCTGAAAGACCAAAGGAAATAGAGACGAGGATTATTGGATTTTATAGGAAATGAAACTTGAAAACCAACCGAAAACAGTTGATGATTATCTTGGAAAGATTATTATTTGATATAAATGATTTTCTTAATGGATAGGCAAACCAAAGGTGGGCATGATGGGCAATATGAATCATTGATGGGACCTTTCCTAGCAAGTTGAATATTTACTCTCCTTTTTCTTATACATTGATTATATGGTTAGGACCATCCAACTGAAATGGCTTTAAGGAGGAATCAACAATAAAAGGTGGGCCATATATGTTGGACGGTCTAAATTAGTCGACAGACCTTTTGTAATATAATAAATGTGAACCATGCACTTTTTATCCATTGATCAAATGATTAGTATCACTATCCATTGATCGAATGATTAGTATCACTATATCATAGTGGTTGATGTAGAGCGGGTCGCGGACAATTACATGGCAAAGATGGATCAGAAAAGGCCCGGTCGGCGACAAAAGTGATCTGGACCATCAGACCTTAAATCAGGCGTATCTCGCAATCCGGGATGAGTTAGCCGACGAAAAATATATGATTTTGGGGTAGAACGAGCTACTTTAGCCAACCAACCCAGCTACGCCGGGTTACGACGCTCGGAATTGCGAGAAACCCCTGATTTGACGGCCGTTTCCCTGTTTCAATTTCGTTTTTACTATAAATATTAAGTTTTAGTTTGTTTATAACTCTTCATCCGTCGGGCTTTAGGAGTTGCGCCCAACGTGAAAAGAGCTTAGAATAATTAGGAGAACGGGTTGGTGAAGCCAAATAGGACACTTACTATTTTTGGCCGAAAACCTTGCGCACTAGTAGACATCACGACCGTCTATAAATAGTAAGTTTACTATTTATAGAAAGTCGCGAATTCTAGGAGTCCTAGTTGTAGTTTGATTCTGATTTCTTTCCCATTGCTTAGTACCCTTATTTAAAGGGTTGTGAACTCTTTTTATGAATTAATTAAGCTATTTCGAATTTATTTAGAATTTATTTCTATTTTCTACTCTCTTTTCTCGTGGATTCGAGAAGTCTCTGTGAGGAGTCCAGAGAAGTTCCGTGGATTCGGAATAGTTATCCTCTTGAGGAAGACGGTGCTCGACCTCACGTCCTCCCCTGCGTCAGTGGTTTTAGGGAGGGTGGACAATAAAAGGTAGGGGCTGTATGATGAATGTGTTGGGTGAACCGTAGAAGCAGACAAAGATGAATCAAGGATAGTAATCCAAAAGCACCAAGCAAAAGAGAGAAGAACACAACGATTTAACGTGGAAAAACCCTTTTAGGAAAAAACCATGGCACAAAGCGATAGATGATCAAGTGATTAGTATCACTATCCATTGATCGAATGACTAATATCACTATATCATAGTGGTTTTAGGGAGGGTGGACAATAAAAGGTGGGGACCGTATGATGAATGTGTTGGGTGAACCGTGGAAGCAGACATATATGAATCAAGGATAGCAATCCAAAAGCACAAGTAAAAGAGAGAAGAATACAACGATTTAATGTGGAAAAACCCTTTTGGAAAAAAACCATAGTACCAAGCGATAGATTATCACTATGAAACTAGAATTACAAAATATAGAGCTTACCCAATTCGAACAACCTTGAATCTCACCCTTGCTACACCCCTTTGAAACCTTGGGATGATTTGGAAACCCTAGAACACTTGTATTACCTCCCAATTCTAATTGCACTGCAATATATAACCTTTGGAGGAAACCCGATCAGAAAAGGAAACTAATCCCGCATTTTCGCAACTTTGCGAAAATTTGCACTGATCAGTTTGATGGCATCGAATGCCCTTCGATGTCATCAAACTTGTCATTCGATGGCATCGAACTAACACCCAAACAATCCTGAGACAAAATCCAAATTTTCAAAATATCTCAATTGCATTGAGCCATGTTCGATGTTATCGAAGGTGCAATCCAACACCCTTCAATGGCATCGAAAAAATGTCAAGATAGGTCAGCGACCAACTTGAGAAAAATCTCGATGGGATCGACCACTATTCGATGTCATTGAAGGTGACATTGAATAGTCTGTCAATTACATCGACATGCCTAATAACAAACTCGATTTAAGACATCTATTACAAGAGAATGATCCACATAAATTAAATTAACTTTTCTGTATAATCCATATGGACCATTTAGCTTCATAGCCATAATTGGTGTATTGGTTGGTCATGATTATTCAATCAAAGTGACTTAAGACGGTTGGCCAATCAAAGGTGCGCTCCACATGATGGATGGTCTAGATCACCGGCTGATCCTTTTTTAATATAATATTTACGAACCACATACCCATATCCTATCCATCGATTGACTGGTTAAGATAGTCAAATAACAGGTTGAATCTGCCTCATCTCATTACTTGCCCAATTAATTTATCCGGATGAAAGTCAATGAAAGAGACGTTCCAGATTACTACAAGCTTGCTTCACTCATTGATCTTGATTGTCCATCATGTTGGTCCCACTTAGATAGTCTTTGCCTCAAAAGAATTCCTGAATTGTTAATTTTCATTGATCATTTCAAACACTCGCAATGCTAAAAATTTAATAAAAATGTGATGTCATTAGGCCGACGGCTAGCCAAACAGTCAATGAAATATAAAACTAATTAGAAGTAATTTTGTTAATAATTGAGAATATAATATATTTTATTATACAAAATTTTATTTGGAAAATTCTGTACGTGGAACGATGAAGTTATTGAGAAATGCTAGATTTTCAATGGCTTTCCATTGTCTTTTGAAAGGTGGAACCATCATTCAAATATGCAGAATAAATCCAATGCCAACATCAGTGTATATATATATATATATATATATATATTTTTTCTAGTGTTCTTTCACTATCCATTTTCCTTTGAAAGCCAATAGCAGTAAGTGGGGCTTATTTATTTATTATTTTTCTTAAATATTTTTAGGCTGCGTTGCATTTGGTTGTATCAAATACTATAAAATATCATTACAATTTACACCCAATTAGAGTAGTTAGTGATGAAATATCATGAAATTTGGTGCAACCAAACGCATACTTAGGCATTCGAACATGAGATCTCAATGTTCAAATATTCCTTGCCTATCATTGAAATAGGGGCATGAACCCATGTGGGGCTTATGGGTGCGAATTCTGGGGCGTCCAACACATGCATCTTGTCATTGATAAAAGATGGCCTAAAATATCCTAGTTTGGATGCTGTAGTATATTGTCTGAAAACATAAGGTTAGGAAAAAGACAATGTTTTAGAAAAGTGGCCAAAGATTGGATGGCTAAGATCTTAGATTTTTTGAATATTCCTAGGGCTTCTTTATAATGTAAGTCTTTCAGACCAATGGCCTGGATGGATCTCTCCTAATCTAGAGCTCCACTTTTACATGGTATCATTGATCATTGGGGATCCAAACTGCGGATCTGATGGGGTTGGGATTGTATGGACCATATTCCAAGACTACCCATATTTGGACAGTCATAGGCCGTCAATAGACGTTCTACAATAGATGGTTAAAAAGTGTGCAAGATTGGACGCCTGGGATCTTCCTTTAGAAGATTTCTCTTAGTTATTTTTATTTTTTTGGTAATTGCCTATTGGCATCAGGGACCATCAAGCACGTCGCCTATCTTTTGCCTTCGATGGCCGTGGGCCTCACCATGTCATGCATAGTTCCTCATGTACGGTACTAAAAGTGTGTTTTATTTTTGGGAATTTTATGTAAGACTCCTATCAGGTGGGCCACACATGATCATCAGATCTGACCATTGGATTATTTAGATTGAGCGATTCAGTAGACCCCACTTGAGTTGTGATTATTACAAATAGGTTTGGGGTGGGGGACACTTGATTTCCCCCTATAGTTTATTAAGACAGATATGGAAACCTACGGTGTGGAGACCCTAGAGGGAGAAGTGTGATGGGTAAGCTTCTAGCCCTCTTTCCCTATATATTGATGTCTTGGTCCCCTCACCAACACAAGCGAGAAAACCCTAGTCCCATTGAAGGTTCTCCTAAAGGTGTAAGGTGCGGAAGATCAAGATTCCGGTGATTGTCATTGTCTTCTCCAGCAATGTCGAGCAACAACCATGGCGTTTGGGGTTTTGCGGCCGACTCGTTTTGTGCATACGGCTAGGGTTGCTGGTGGCGATATGAGCCATTACGGGTAGGTTTTGGAGTTACAGATATGCGCTACGGGTTTCATTCCCTGCTATTGAGAATATTTTGGGGCTTGGGATTTAGATCTCGTTGATGGGTGTTGTGCATGGCCTTGGCCTAATGGTGTTGCAAGTTAGTGGGCTTAGGCCTTGGACTTGGATTTTAGTATGTTCCCTACCTCATTCCAAGACCCACTTTGGAAATAATTTTGGGCTCATTCTTTATCCATTTCAGGCCCATTGGTCAGATCTAATTATGGGCCACACTTGGATTTTATATGGGCCTTCTTCATAATAATTTTAGACCCAACCTATTGGCTTTATGTATTACTACTGTTTGGACATTTTGGGCCCATTCTGGATAATTGAGCTCATTGTCTGAAGGTGATTATTTTAACCTTGCATAATTGTACTTGTCCCATTTTTCAGCACAAGTAAAACTCATATGGTTTAATTGATGGTTGGTGTGTTTTATTTGATACATGGCACATATAATTAAGTATATATGGTTAAAATTGTTATTTAGTTCTGATCATACCCAAATAGGGCCATTACCCATATGTTTAAAGCTGATATTTGTTGACCATCTAGAATTTAATCCAACCATCGCTTTAGAAAATGTTTAGCCTATGAGTGGTCAACATCTGTCATTTTTTTTTTGGACCAAGTCAGAACTATTAAAGAATGGTCCGTTTTGGGCAGGACCATGTAGCAATCCTTGGGTCTGGGAGTGGGGATTGGAGCTGATTGTGTTAGCCACCAAAGTGACCTCAATTGGTGAAATTTTTTTTTCTTCTTTCAGACTTCAGTTTATGGAATACAGTGGCCATCCATATTAGGATTGCATTTAGTTGCGTTCATTTCCATAGCAGGTGGTGGTCAGAACAAAGAGGTATCATCACTTGATAGGATATGAGCGGGGTGAAGTGATTAGTGATGGTTATATAAGTTTGAGAAATTCATTTTGCCCAAAGGTGATGGACGTCTTAAATTTATTTCACTAGCACTGGTCAGCTTCATGTTCAGTAGAGCCTCCTGTGTGTCGTAATTTTGCCCAAAGGAGGAATCGCGATGATACGCCGGGCTCTTGCCAGAATTTGATGACTATGGCCTATCATCATTCTGGGTCATTTGATTGAAGGCTCAAATCAATCGAATGTTTATACATGCATAATGTTTGTAGTTTACATTAATGTTTTATTTTGTGGGACTTGTATGCTCTATTAATGTGAGTGTTGTGCTTTATTTGTTCAGCCATGATTGTTTCCAATGTTCCAAACCAGTTTAATTCCATACCTTTGCTTACTGGGTCCAACTTTAAGAAAAGAAACCACTATTTAGGAATTCGTTCTTCGGGTCCTACAGAGGATTGCACACAATTTAAAGAATGGGTTGTTTCTAAGGAAAAGAATCAAGTTTTAGTCTGTTTTGAATCTAATTTAGCTGATATGTCCACAGACTCCTGGTGGATAGACTCTGGTGCAACTATTCACATATGTAATTCCACGCAGGATATGCTCCAAATCCGGACACCAACCGATACGGAAAGGTCGGTTTATATGGGGAACGGCATTAGAGCAGACGTGGAAGCTATTGGAGTCTGTAGGCTTAGGTTATCGTCAGGACACTTTCTTGATCTAGTAGATACTGTTTGTGTGCCTTCTATAAGGCGCAATTTGGTTTCCATTTCCCGTTTAGACAAATTTGGTTATGAGTTTAAATTTGGAAATGGAAAATTAAGTATTTCCTATGATTCGGTTATGATTGGTTCTGGTACTTTAGTCAATAACCTTTATCAGTTAGATTTGGATGTTTCACATGTCTACAGTATTAATTCATCACATGGAAACACTAAAGGCATTAAGAGAAGGTTAGATTGTAAAAATTCCTCTATGCTTTGGCACAGGCGATTAGGCCATATCTCTCGTGAAAGATTAGAAAGGCTTGTGCGTGAAGGAATTCTTCATTCTCTTGACTTTTCAGACTTTGGGGTCTGCATAGATTGCATTAAAGGTAAACAGACTAGAACCAGAAAAAAGGGTGCCACTAGGAGTGTAGGACTCTTGGAAGTGATTCATACAGACATCTGTGGACCGTTCCCTTCAGCATCATGGAATGGGCAGAAGTATTTTATCACTTTCATAGATGACTACTCTCGTTATGGGTACTTATACCTTATTAACGATAAATCAGATGCCCTGGATACATTTAAGATATATAAGGCTGAAGTCGAGAATCAACTCGATAGAAAGATCAAAGTCGTCAGATCCGACTGTGGTGGCGAGTACTACGGAAGGTATGACGAATCTGGGCGTAATCCAGGGCCATTCGCTAGATATCTACAAGATTGTGGCATCGTCGCCCAGTATACCATGCCTGGTACTCCAGAGCAAAATGGTATAGCGGAAAGGCGTAATCGCACCCTAAAGGACATGGTGCGATCTATGATTAGTAATTCAACGTTGCCAGAATCTTTGTGGGGTGATGCGTTGAAAACAGCTGTGCATATCCTTAATAGAGTCCCAAGTAAAGCTGTAATGAAAACTCCATATGAATTGTGGACTGGGCGAAAGCCTAGTTTACGATACTTTCATGTATGGGGTTGTCCTGCAGAAGCCAAACCGTATAACCCTCATGAAAGGAAGCTTGATCCTAGAACGGTTAGTTGTTTCTTTATTGGATACCCAGAAAGATCTAAAGGATTCAGATTTTATTGTCCATCATATTCCATGAGAGTCATTGAGACTGCGAATGCTAGGTTTATTGAGAATACTGAAAATAGTGGGAGCACGAACTTAAGAAACATTGTGTTTGAGGAAGAACGGATTGTGATTCCCACCACAATCATTCAGAGTAGCGTGGTCGTCCATCCAGCAGTGGACCCTGAGATCCCTATGAATGACCATGTGGAACCTCAAATACAACCCACTGAAGAGGAAACAGAAAACCCAATTCAGAATAATGAGCCTTTAAGACGATCACATAGAGAGAGAAGATCTGCGATTCCAGATGATTACATTGTCTATCTGCAGGAGCATGACTTTGACATTGGGGCTGAAAAGGATCCTGTGTCCTTTTCGCAAGTCGAACATAGTGCCAATTCTTCTCAATGGTTTGATGCCATGAAGGATGAATTGAAATCCATGAAGGACAACAAAGTCTGGGACCTTGTTGAAATGCCTAAAGGGATTAGGCCGATTGGTTGTAAGTGGGTATTCAAAACCAAACGGGACTCTAAGGGCAATGTCGAAAGGTACAAAGCCAGATTAGTTGCAAAGGGTTTCAGTCAACGTGAAGGCATTGACTTTAATGAGACTTTCTCGCCTGTATCCAAGAAAGACTCTTTTAGGATCATTATGGCTCTTGTGGCTCATATGGATTTAGAGCTACATCAAATGGACGTGAAAACAGCGTTTCTCAATGGAGACCTAAGTGAGAACGTATATATGTTGCAACCAGAAGGTTTTAAAGCCAAAGGCTCAGAACATCTGGTTTGCAAGCTTAAGAAGTCCATTTATGGGTTGAAACAGGCATCACGACAGTGGTATCTAAAGTTTCATAAAGTTGTTTCTTCATATGGTTTCATTGAAAACACTGCGGATGAGTGTATATATGTGAAAATCAGTGGAATTAAGTTTATTATTTTAGTCTTGTATGTTGACGACATTTTGTTAGCCAGTAGTGATATTGGATTGTTGCGTGAGACTAAGAAATTTCTGTCTCAAAACTTTGAGATGAAAGATCTTGGTGATGCATCATTTGTCATCGGCATTCAGATTAGCCGGGATAGATCTCGTGGACTGCTTGGCCTGTCGCAGAGGGCCTATATTGATAGGGTTCTCGAAAGGTTTAACATGCAAGGTTGTGCTCCTGGACAAGCACCTATTGTAAAAGGTGACAGATTTGGCCAATTTCAGTGTCCTATGAACGACCTAGAGAAGGACAAGATGAAAGATATTCCGTATGCGTCAGCGGTAGGGAGCATCATGTATGCTCAGGTCTGTACGCGTCCGGATATTGCTTTTGTGGTTGGAATGTTGGGCAGGTACCTTAGCAATCCAGGGATGAACCAATGGATAGCTGTTAAGAAAGTATTACGCTACTTACAAAGGACAAAGGACTTCGCACTCACATACAGGAGATCCGACCGTTTGGAGTTGGTTGGATATACAGATGCAGATTTTGCGGGCTGTCTCGACAGCAAGAAGTCCACCTCGGGCTATGTATTCATGATGGGTGCTGGAGTCGTATCATGGAAGAGCGTAAAACAATCGCTTACGGCATCTTCCACCATGGAAGCAGAATATGTAGCTTGTCATGAAGCCACGAGTCAGGCGATCTGGCTTCAGAGTTTTTTCTCTGGTTTACGGGTTGTGCAGATGATCCCGAAACCATTGAAAATCTATTGTGATAGTTTAGCTGCAGTTAACTTCTCCAACAACAACAAGCATTCATCAAGGTCAAAGCATATTGACATTAAGTATCTTGTTGTGAAGGAGAGAGTTCAGAATCGTCAGGTGTCTGTAGAACTCATCGGCACGAGGCAGATGATAGCGGATCCTCTCACTAAAGGTCTTCCTATTACGCTCTTTAAGGAACATGTGACGTCTATGGGACTTGTAGATCCCAAGGATGTATTTCAGTAGTGAGAGTTTTCAGTTTTGATCCGATTATGTACAGACATTTCAGAGATCTCTTTTATATGCATTGATGATTCTGTTATTCAGTTCATATCTTGCTTCTCCTTCAGTGTGCACTTTCAGTTTTGAGTAAGCAAGAATTTGGTTTGTGTCTTGATGACACGTTCAGATGGACCACTTGAAGATTGGCACATGTGATCACATTAAATGTGCAATCTTCATACCACACCCCATATCTTTGATCCATGTCGTTGTGGCTATTGGTATTCGTGATTGTGATTCGTCGCACTTCGAAATGTATAAATGTTGTGTTGACTACCACGATTCAATATTTGTAGTCTTGATGGACCGGATCTGACAAGTGTTGCTCATAAATATCCAACGGTATTGTTTTGAAATTCAGTAGGGCGCCCATTAGGAACTTTCAAAAGAAAAAATACATTTTTCAAAATTGTTTTCACCATTAAAATAAAATGTTTTGTTTTCTTTCAGAAATCAGTGTAGCCCAAGTGGGAGAATGTAAGACTCCTATCAGGTGGGCCACACATGATCATCAGATCTGACCATTGGATTATTTAGATTGAGCGATTCAGTAGACCCTACTTGAGTTGTGATCATTACAAATAGGTTTGGGGTGGGACACTTGAACCGATGTCCCTATACTCGGTTATTAAGACAAATATGGAAACCTACGGTGTGGAGACCCTAGAGGGAGAAGTGTGATGGGTAAGCTTCTAGCCCTCTTTCCCTATATATTGATGTCTTGGTCCCCTCACCAACACAAGCGAGAAAACCCTAGTCCCATTGAAGGTTCTCCTAAAGGTGTAAGGTGCGGAAGATCAAGATTCCTGTCGGCGGAATGTCTTCCCAATCAGGTATGATTTCACTTTATGGTTTTGAATCTCTATTGTTGATGCATAGTCGATCCGTTAATTCCGCAATATAGAAATAACATTTTACTGCAAAATTCCTCATTCCTCCTTGAACTGAAATTTTACCCCAAGTGCTTATAGATGAGAAAAATTAACTTAATACCCTCATTTTAGTTTTCTTTAAAAAGTGGTGAATCTAAAATTGTGGGGCGCACAAGGTATATGTACGGCTGTACATTGAGCTGAGTCGAGTCGAGGTGGATCAAGCTTGGCTTGGCTTGTTCGTACTTTCCTCAAGTTCGAGCTTACCATTAGAGCCTAGCTTGTTTGTCAAACCTTTCGAGTCAAGCTTGAGGCGAGCTAGTGGATTGAGTCAAGGCGAGCTTACCTCGAGTCAAGGTGAGTTTGCTCCCAACCTGACCCAACTAAGTACCCAACCTGCACCTGACTCGACTTAGCAACTCGACCCAACTGACCCAACCCCTAAATCCAATATTCAATTATATATATATATATATATATATATATATATATATATATATATATATATTAGATATATTCATAGAGGATACCTTGTTGTTAGTGTAGAGAGAGAGAGAGAGAGAGAGAGAGAGAGAGGCGAGTTAGGTGAGGAAGGAAAATGGTAAGAATGGGATGGACGGGTGGGGTATGATTTAAGTTTTATTATTATTATTATTTTTAATATAATAATATATATTAAGTTGAGCCGAGCTTGAACTTCGAGTTGAGTTGGGTTCAAGTCGAGTCGAGTCAAGCTCTACTATGTTTGAACTTGGCTTGTTTTCAAAACGAGCCAGGTCATATGAAACTTAGCTCACCTCGAGTCGTCATTTGAGTCGAGTCAAGTTGAGCTAGATCGTGGTGAGCCAAACAAGCTTTTCAAGCTAACTTGGCTTGTGTACCACCCTAGGTATATGTCTTACATCCAATCCGTTCAACATATGTACCATACCTTGATTACCATAAGGACAAAAACTCTAAAAGATAAAGAATAAGATGGCAAAAAAAACTAAAAAGAACTAATATACACCACTAAAAAATATCTAAATTCATGTGGAGCCAATCTCGTGATTCAATGGCCGATATTTATAGGTGGTTAGAACATCTTGGTCTGTTTCATATGTTAGACGGATTGGATTTTATATACATATCATGTGGATTGTACAATTCTCAGCGTCACTGCTTATTAAAGAAAAAAGAAGAAGAAAACAAAACTAAACAGGGCATTTGGTACTTTTCACCCCTTAAAGTGGTGAAATGGCATTCTAAATAAAATTGCAGTAAAATCCCTTTACTTTATGAGATTGGTTGCTGTACAGATCCCCATGCGATTGGCTTTTTCTGCGAATTATTCATTGGCTCCGTGCTTGCGTACTCTTGCCCATGTGGGGACCTTTTGTTGTTCGTGTGCCTTTTAACCTATACATTTGGTGAGCCCACACGCAAATCCATAGCTCAACTGGCAGACTGAGTAGAGATACCAGGTTTCAACACTTGAGGTCTTGGTATCGATCCCTAGTGGGGGTGGCTAACATGGAGTGTGTGTACGGACATGGGTGTGTACTAATAAGCTAACCCAAAAAAAAAGAAAAAAAGTGAGCCCCACTGATGATCGGATTCCCCAAAATCAAGCCATCCAACCGTTAGATGGGCCCACCACAATAAACAATTGAGAACCATTCAAAGATCTCCAAATACACGTGGTGACCCACACGATGGTTAGATTAACTTGATTTTTGAGCTGTATTGGCGGTGAGATGACTCTATTGTACTGGTTGGATTCCACAAAAACTAATGGTCTCCACTGACCTCTTATTTCATCTTACTTTTATTTTAGCAGAGCTAGGAAAACTCAATCAGCCCATCTCACCTCATTCTCGGGCAGTCTTTAACTATGCACATGGCATATATTAACTAAAAATAAAATAATTAAATTATAAAACCTACCATCTCTAAGCAAGAGTCTCGAAATCATATTCGTTGAACAACCGTTACCTCTCGTTTGTTTGATATACGTCCATTGAATTTTTTTTGTCTTCTTCAATTTTTACTGTCCAATGAGTGTCTGCCTATCCTATTGACAAAAGAAAGCCCAAAGAAAAAAATTCTATTTGACTAGGCCTTTTCCTATATCTATCTTCTTATACCCATAAATTTTGTTGATGCAGAAATCAGGTTAGCCTTCTCTAATCTTCTTGTACTTGCACAAGAAACGGACAAAGGAGACCCTTCCTCATACAGGGAACCCTCTAATGCCTAAGTTAGGTAGGAAATTTGAGTCTGATTGTAAATGGAGTTTTGGGTTAAAGATTGTGCGTACCTTTCACCATTAGATGCTCTTATTTATAGGTGAGGAGAGGCGGTGGCGTAGGAGGGACATCCCTATTTAGCAGGGATGTGTTGTAGTATGATTTGGATCCTACACAAGTTGTGAGTATTTTCTTAGATTCTCGGCTGGGATCTCGGTAGATCTGGATTGCAGTCGAATTCTTAGATCCTCGGATGTGGTTTCGAATAGACACAGTTGAGATCATGTCGGAACTGACAGAAGGTGAATTGTGCCGACTTGGAATTGTGCCGATTTGGAACTGTAACATCCTGTCTTCTTTAGCGAGCAGTTGAGCTTCTTTTGGCGCTAGGTAGATTAGCAAAACTTTAGATTTGCTGACAAGGTACCGAGCTCAACCTTATCTCTGGCTCGATTTGGAGATCAGTGGATCTTCCGACCTGTTGACGAGATACCGAACTCGATTTCATTTCTTGTTCGGTATGGGATTAGAGGTTGGATTTTTAGTTGTGTCTGTTGTTGTTCAATCAGGTGAGATGCGTAGGGTCCTGACCTGACCTTTTCTTATTAGTCGATCCATTTTTCCCATAACAAATTTCATTAGGCCCCGAAGTTAGATTAAAAGTAATCTTAAATTCATATCATGCTACATCCGACTTGGGACCCATATTTTTGTCTCCTTTTGAGTTACTTGTGTGACCTGTATGCAGTATCTAAGTAATTTTTAGGTGCCTGCGCAACATCCATCACATGGCCAGAGTATCAAAGTTATTCACTTTAAAGATAAAAAAATAAAAAAATTCTAATGTAGTGCAAGTGGTTTTAGGGTCTATTCCATTTATCAAACAATATGGGTGAAAACATACAATAAGTCTGATCTCATAACGTTGTGGGAAATTGAGAAGAAACATGAGGGCAAGTTTGGCAGATGTCTAAAAATGAGCTATTCTTATTTAGTTAAGTAATTATGTATTAGAGATTATGATTGTTTGTTATTAAGATTGCTATTAATTATAGTTGTTGTCATCATCATTATATAAGCTTTATTCCAATTAATTGAGGTTGAAATACGACTATCAGATAATTTTTTTTCTTAATTGTTTAATAAATGCAGGCCAATCTAATAACTAGATAATCAAATAAGCATAACTTTAGGTTCATGATACATCTAAATTGGGACTCATAATTTGAATAATTTAAATTGAATTTCTCATACACCATGTATTCAATTTCCAAGTAAAGTTCAAGTGCGTTCTTGCTCATCCATCACTCTTTTAGAATATCAAAGTCAAATGCCTCATGGGCTAAGTGCAAGCAAAGGCTTGGACATGTAGACAATCCATAGTTTTGCTCAACCCACTTTATGTAGGCTGCCTTGAAAAAAATCATATTAATTAGATGATCCAAAACGGTCCAATGATTAACACTAAGGATGGATTGAAAAGATAGTTTGTAGAAGATAAGTCTAATCATATGGATGCTTGCAACCATATGGTCGCTTTGATTTTTTGTCTAGCAGTAAGGTAGGGAGTGGAGCGTTCTTGATGGACGGTCTAGATATATCATGAGGCCAATACAGATACGTGCATTGAAAGTTTTCTTAGACATAGCCAACCATGACATCTCTCTGTAAATAATAATCAACTGGACACGTTCTTTTGAGGTAGATTAGTTGGGCGGCAGCTGCAATTCAGCAAATTTCTGTCATTTCGGTGTGACGGAGGGCTGCGCCATTGCATGACGAGGATCTGTCCTTTTCTCATTATGAGGATGTGAAATACAAAGTTTCGTGATGCAGCGGTGATATTTGTACGCGTTTACAGCTGATTTAACATTTTCAGATTATACGGCTAGAAAGCCGACACGTGGTAGTACCATTACGCAGAAGATCACGATGGGATCCTTCAGTCAATATGATCGGTAGAAGGAAGTTAAGACGATTATTGGGAAATGACGTATGATACGTAAATTTGAGTGAGCAGCTGTGTTATGGACATGTGGCCAAACAAGAAAAGCTATAGATCACGTAATGGTTTAGAATAGTAGTGTACATGATCAAAAGGCTATTTAGCGTTGATTCTTTTCGGTACACATGAAAAAAGATGACCGGTCATACTTTTTCGATGGGTAGTTGATTACGTAAAGATTGTGAAACGTGAATTTGAAAAGAAAGTATTGTTGATCACATTTGCTGATTGGCTGGGCCTGTTTGTTTCTCAAATTCAATGGTAAATGCAATCTAAATGGGTAAATATTACTTACCCATGTATTTACACTCAATAGCCGCCTCTTGACAATGACTGATGTTGACATGTAGCTTTTTTAAATAGCTATTGCAAGGGAACCGGTTCGTTTTTCCCTCTCCTTTTAGGGCATGAGCCCAATAAAGAGGCATATCCAAAGCACAGGTGAACCACACCACAAAAAACATGGGAAAATGAATGCTTACTACTCAATTTTTCTCTGGGCCATAGAAGTTTTAGATCAAGCTTATTGTTTTTGTTTTTCCTTCATCCATATTTGTGTGACGTCATGAACAGGTTGGATGGAAGTCATGGGCCCTAGGCTCATTTAAAATTTCAATGGCAGAAGTTCAATTCCTGATGTTTTCGTGGTGTGGATCACTCGAGCTTTCTATTTATCTCATTTTTTGGCTCATGCCTTAAAATGAGCATGTAGAACATATGAACAATGTGGATCAGACACATATATAGTGATGAGCCTCACAAATTTCACTACCATAATTTTGGTAGTATGATAATGTTTGAGGTGAAATTCCAACATCATTTCCTGTTTTCCAATCAGGTAGAAAAGGTAATACTTACCCATTTACATTGCATTTACTGTGGGATTTGAAAAACAAACAGGCCTTCAAATTAAAACAGAATTTATGGAGATAATTCTTAAAATTATATGTCAACACTCTCCTACGTAATTATAAATAAAGGAAAGAGCAAAAAGCTTTAGGCTTATACTAATCCAACACAACTATACCCTACAACACAATACTACTTGTCCGTCATTGCTCATGAACACCTTTAATTTAATTTTGATCCAACTCTTCAATTACTAGCCAGCTTAATGCTATAAAAAGTGTAGACTTATTAGATTATTTATTCATCTACCCTATGATTAAGAGCACACTACTGAATTAGTAGAAAATTACTCGGTCTTAAACGAAAATCTATGTGACTTTTCTACTACATGTTAAGTGATTTTGTTAGTTGTCTGGTTATAAAGCTCGAGTCTCCTTAACCCAAGTAATGAGCAGATAATTGAATCATGATTGTCTCACCATGAGCTTAGTTCTCACTAGAATTTTGTATACATATATTGTCTGTACTCCTGTGTCTTTTTTGCTATGTGCTTGTTGTTGCGAGATGTCTTAAATCTGAGTCCTTTCGCAACTAGGATGCGGAAAGGAGTTTCGCGGATTTTGTGTCGCAAGTCCTTTTGCAACTGGGATGCGAAAGGAGTTTCGCGGATTTTGTGACGCAAGTCCTTTCGCAACTGGGATACGAAAGGAGTTTCGCGGATTTTGTGTCGCAAGTCCTTTCGCAACTGGGATGCGAAAGGGAAGTTGCCAAAACTATAAATTGGGGTCCCTAGGGCTATTCTTTTCATGATTCTAAGACTTCTTAAAGGTATTCTAAAGGGTTCTAGGGTTATCAAAGGGTGTAGCAAGGGTGAGATTCGAGGTTGTTCGAATCGGGTAAGTCTTTTCTCTTTGTAATTGATGCTTTCATAGTGGTAATCTGTCGCTTTGTGCCGTGGTTTTTTCCCGCAAGGGTTTTCCACGTTAAATTTGTGTGTTCTCTTTTTTTGTGTGTGTGCTTGGTGCCATTGGATTACCATCCTAGATCTAGATCTGTGTGATTCCGCAGGCCAAAAATCCCAACAAGTTGGTACGGTACGCATCAGGATGTTTGATGGGGTGGAGCGTACTTTGACTGATGTCAGGCACGTTCCTGATTTGAAACAAAATCTGATTTCTCTTGGTGTGCTTGAGGTAAAGGGATGCAAGTACACAGGTATTGATGGTGCTCTTAAGGTATTCAAGGGGGCACGGGTAGTCATGAAAGCGCAACGACTCGATCATGTTTACAGGTTGATCGGGAGCACTTCAAAAGGTGGAGCTACAGTGGATGTAGCGAATTCCACCTCTGCACGTGTGTGGCATGATGGGCATGGCCACATGAGCGAGCAGAGCAGGAAGGCTGAGACGTGCGGACAGGGATACAGAGCAGGTGGAGCAGCCACCTGTGAGAAGAACCACATGGCATGATTGCAGGATATTGGCAAGGTACATGGACGACTCCAATATTGCAGGGGATTCATCTTCTATTCTGATGGCTCTAGGTGAGCCTGGTGCTGAGAAGTAGAAGGTGACTATGGGCGATGTGATGGATTCGTTGTACCAGACCGACATATGGAGCTGGTGGAGCTTCCAGTGGGCCGGTAAGCGGTAATGTAGGTGGACCTTCAAGAGGATACAGTATAGATACAAGGCGAGGTTGGTAGCGAGGAGTTATTCTCAGAAAGAAAAGATCGGCTTCTCAGAGATATTCGCGCCGACGGTATATACAGCAGGTATATCAGATCCGTGATTGGCGCTGGTTGGCCAATGTGATCTTGAGCTATGATGTGATGCAGAAATAAGAGAAGAGGTCAAGAAGCTATACGGTTGAAGATTGAAGACATGGTGGAGATTGTTGCGAGATGTCTTAAATCTGAGTCCTTTCGCAACTGGGATGCGGAAAGGAGTTTCGCGGATTTTGTGTCGCAAGTCCTTTTGCAACTGGGATGCGAAAGGAGTTTCGCGGATTTTGTGACGCAAGTCCTTTCGCAACTGGGATGCGAAAGGAGTTTCGCGGATTTTGTGTCGCAAGTCCTTTCGCAACTGGGATGCGAAAGGGAAGTTGCCAAAACTATAAATTGGGGTCCCTAGGGCTATTCTTTTCATGATTCTAAGGGTTCTAGGGTTATCAAAGGTGTAGCAAGGGTGAGATTCGAGGTTGTTCGAATCGGGTAAGTCCTTTCTCTTTGTAATTGATGCTTTCATAGTGGTGATCTGTCGCTTTGTGCCGTGGTTTTTTCCCGCAAGGGTTTTCCACGTTAAATCTGTGTTCTCTTTTCTTGTGTGTGCTTGGTGCCATTGGATTACCATCCTAGATCTAGATCTGTGTGATTCCGCAGGCCAAAAATCCCAACACTTGTCTTAGCATGACAAATAGATCATCGTGTCTTTTTAAGTTGATTATGACCATCTCTATAATAAATATTAATAAAATACTTTCGATTTTAAGTTAGTTTTAGTTTTATTTTTATTGTGTTATTGTTAAACTATAACTATTGTCATACTTTTTTATCCGAAAGGCAAAAAGAACTTATTAGAAGAATGGGCCATCTACTTTGTAAATCACCCAATCTCCTATGATCGATGGCCGGATAAATGGTAAAATATACAGACTTCATTGTTTCGTCTATTTCGATGCCTGGGTCATAAGCTTCCGGTTCAATTAGAGTTGCATTTGGCTCTAGCATACCCGGCTCACACATAGTACATACAACTAAATTTGAGCCAAATAGTGTGATATTCACTCCATCCATCATTTGCAGTAAATCATGTTAAGAGATGAGTCCAATCAAGCCAATCCAAAACTCAAGTGGAACATTGCCGGGAGCATCGATGATCGAAACGCATACCATTAAAGCTTTCAGGGCCCACCAAACTTTTGGATCGGGTCCAAATTTGTTTTTGCCTTCATCCAGGTTGTGCTCACCTTATGTGCGTGTGTGTACTCATTCCCATTGTTCTATGTGGTGTGGCCCAGTTGAGGTTGGGCTCATCTCTTAACAACTAATGGACAGTGCGGATGCCACACACATTAGGATGGGCCCATAGCCTTTTGTTTTAGAACCAGGGCACATTGTCTTAAAACACAAACCAAACCAACTGGCCCCACTGACTTAGGGCAGAGGTTGGGTACTACCCCACTTGACCTGGCTAAAGACCGACGGTCTTGTCAGGGCTCTTTGGGCCCCACTTGATGTATGTGTTTTATCCACACCCTCAATCTATTTTGAAAAATCATTTTAGGTGATAAGCCCATAAATGAGATAGATCAATTGCTCAAGTGGACCACACACCAGAGGAAACCATGAGGATTGAATGCCTATTGCCAATAACATCTTAGGGCCATAGAAGTTTTGGATCAAGCTGATATTTATATTTTCCCTTCCCCATGTCTATGTGACCTCATGAATAGGTTAGATGTAAGTAAATATTGCAGTGGACCTTAGGCAGGTTTCTGCGGTGGGGTCATTGTCCGCACCGCTGGTCCACTGGATCCTTAAATTTGCCTATTTTATGGGCTCATGCCCTAAAATAATCTATCAAAATGAGTGATAGCTTATATAAAACACATATATCACGGTTGACAGAATATCGTCTGTCCCAAGCTAGGTCTGGATGGGGCCACGCCAACCGATGTGAGCCAAAGCTAACCGACTAAATGGTGGCCATAAAAGAACTGAAGGAGAGTACCTCAGGGTTAGCTACTCGTCTGGTTCATTTCAAGAAATGAGATCCATGTATGGTTGAACTTTCATGACATCCACTCCATCCATAGGTACGCTATAACCATCGAAACAAAAGTCTTGATAGTTTGAGTAGGGCACAACAAAGGAATAGTTGGGATAGAGCACTCACCATTAGTTTTAGCTAGGTTGTATTCATGTACCATTCAATCATGTTGATTGCTTTTTTAGTTACGTGCCGTGTGTGCGGGTGTCCCATAATTGATCATGCAACCCCATTTAAATCAAATAAATTGGACCCCAAGATAAGTAGATAGGTCAAATGCTATAGTATATTACCGAGATTTGAGAAGATTGATCGCATATTCAACCGCTCACTCAAAATTGCCATAAAATAATTAGGCAATTGTCAATTGGGTCCTCAAAGTGTCGGGTTCTTACTTCGAATATTGGTGGTACTTTGCCTTCCATACAAAAAGATTTTTGGTATACCAGGTAATTAGAAACAATCATACACAAAGGAAATACTTATAATTGATCATAGGTCTGACGACTGACATATCAGCATAGACTTCAACTAAAGATTATCGCTACTCCTCATACATAACTAAAGCTATGATAATGAAAGATAAAATGATTGGTTTACTTAGTTTACATAACTAAAGCTATGATAATGAAAGATAAAATGATTGGTTTACTTAGTTGGTATGAGACTATTTATTTTGTTAATTTTTCTTTATATTTATAAATTTCTCTGCGACGCTAGGCACATACTCTGCTCCGTTTATGTTTTTTGCTTTAGCCGCGGCGATAGTTGAATTTGTTGACGTGTACAACAAATCATTCATTTGATGTGATTACGATAGTAAAAGAATTATCATAAATGTATATGATTTCAATGCTGAGGTGGGCGACACCACTTGAATTTAGGGCTTTTAGGTATAAAAGATTTGATGTTAACCAACTGATTTTTTATCGGGACCAAACAAAGGGTGCTGTATGTGATGGAAATCAATCGCAAATCTAGCTAATATACATGTATGCCGCTCCAATGTATGGTTGATTTTGCATGCACTTGCACGGAGGATGCATGCATATCAAGCACCCAAAAAGCCGAGTATCTAAATGCCGATTTCCTGCGAAATGGAAATCAGGAAATCCGCGTGCAGTATCTAAAGGCATTAATAAAGAAAAAACTAAAAAAGAAAGCTTTCAGAGGGCATAACTTCGGTGCATACCGTATGTACGGAAAGTTGGTGCGCACGTTACCCTCGCCAGATAAAGATGGCTGGATCGTTGGAGTATCATCTAGCAAACTTTTCAAAATTTGAATTCTTGGAAGGCTCTATCAAATGCTAATCTCTCCCGTTCTGTACGGGAGCGGATTAGGTGAGAACCAAGACTCACCCTATGCGGTGCGGCCCTTGTATTGGCCCATCTTGACATATGTATTATGTATCCATGCCATTTATTCGTTTTTCCAGATTAGTTTAAGGGATTATCCAAAAAATGAAGTAGATCCATTTATCAGGTGGACCATACCGTACCAATTAGTGGTGATTGACCATTAATGGGGCTATAAGTTCTGGATTAAGCTGATATTTGCTCTTTACCCATTATCTAGGCTTATGTGACCTCATCAACAGATTGGATGGGAAATAAATATTACAAAACATTAAGGTGTGCCCTAAGAAGTTTTTAATGGTAAGTCATTCAATCACCACTATTTCCTATGGTATGGCCCACTTGATATTTGGGTGTGCTTTAGTTTTAGTATAATGCCCTAAAGTGATCTGAAAAAAACTGAATGGACGGTGTGGATACAGAATATATATATCAGGGTGGGCCCCACGGTAAGGGCCGCACCATCTTGGATGAGGTCCGGGTCTCACCTGATCCGCTCCTTTGCAGTTGCGGAAACGGATTGGCTACTGACCCTGCCACTGGCCAATGGCCACCAGTGGTCGGTGCTCTGTGGGCCCCACCATGATGTATGTGTTTCATCCATGCCGTCAACCCATTCTTACGGATCATTTTATTTTATAAACCCAAAAATGAGGTTGATCCAAATCTCAAGTGGACCGCACAGTGTTGATTGAACGCCCACCATTGAAAACTTCTTGGAGGCCACAAAAGTTTTGGATCAAGCTGATATATATAAATTTTTTTAGCTTCATCCGAGTCTGTATGACCTAATCAACAGGTTAGATGTCAAATAACCATTACAGTGGGCCTTGGGAGGTTTTTAATGGTGGCCATTCAATCACTACTGTTTTCCCGTGGTGTGGTTCACCTGAGATTTATATCTACCTAATGATTGGGGTCAAGCCCTAAAATTATATTTCAAAATGTATGAAAGGCGTGGATAAAAGACATACATCATGGTGGGGTCCACATAGCACCGACCACTAGCCACCTGGCTGAACCTAAGCCCAAATCCAGCCCGGGCCGGTGACGGGTTGAAATAGTCTAGCCGGAGTCTAGCCGTAGACATTTATACAAAGCCTAATCCGAGTTCGCCCGAGCCCAAGTCCAAGCCCTGAATATCTATGTGGATAAATGAAATGAAGTTTTGGTATGCCTCCTGTGTAAGATTAGGTATAATTTTTTTTTTTTTTTAATGGAGAAAAATAGGTTTAGAAAAGACCTATCGACTGGGTTGGATTTATGGGCTTTGGGGAGCTAAGCCTGAGTTTGGCTCAAATTATAATTGGGCTCCTGCTTTAAGCTCAAACCCAACCGAGGAACCTGTTACTCCACCTCAAACTCGGCACAAATATGGGCGAAGCCCGAAGGCCCGTTGAGACTACCCGGCCCATTAATAGCCCTGTTAAAACTGCAACAAGTAGGTGGTCCACGGATTGGCTACTAACACTGCTAATAGCAATTGGTTACTGGTGCTCATGAGCCCCACCATGACATGAGCCAATTAGGTTTAGCTTGGGCCAGCTCTGTTTGGCTAGCAAACTACTCAGCTTGAACTTGGCTTGACTCAGTCATCAGGCCTGACGTGCATAATTAACCACCCCCACTATGACTCGGTACCGTGACCTCAGTGTTGAAACGAGGTATCTTTTACACTGTCTACCACTTGAGCTATGGATTAGGGTGTAAACCAAACTTGAGCTTGATCTTTTGAGCTGAGTTTGAGTTCGAGCCTATGAGCTGAGCTTATGTTTTAGAGTTATATATAATTTATTTACAAATATTTATATTAAGTGGACCTGATCCGAGTCTAATCAATATGAGCCGAGTCAAGTTCCGGGCCGAGTTGAATCGAGCTCGGTTAATTTATTTACAAATATTTATATTAAGTGGACCTGATCCGAGTCTAATCAATATGAGCCGAGTCAAGTTCCGGGCCGAGTTGAATCGAGCTCGGTTTAACTCCGACTTGATTCAAAATTTTTCTTTGAGTTCAAAAAATCAGATCGAACCCAATTTCAAACAAAGTAAAGTTGACCTAGTTAAGGGAGCTATCTCTGGTTCATGTACAGCTCCAGTGGTGTTGGGAGTTGGGACATCGGTGCCACCGCAGCTTGTGGTGGTACAGGACTAATGTGGAACCCACATTTTGTATACATCAGATCCATATGATCAATCAATTACTCCTCATTTCTCCGTACATACTTAAAATCATGCGGATCCAATAATTAAATGGACCACGCCATATGAAAAAAAAATGTAAAATCATGCATGAAACATCTAAATTTGCCTGGAATGGCTTACTTAAGTTTTAGAATGACCCGATGTTTGGTGTTCCTTCATCCCTAGTGGGTCGCGTCTGTGAATGGTTTGGATGGCGTGTATACAACAAGGTGATCCCCAAAAGCAGTTAAGAAGGTTTTATTGGTTGGGTGTCTCCTCCTAACTGCCAGGTATTGTGGCCCGTGTTAGTTTTTTATCGGGCTTTAATTTATTCGTATGATCTAACACCGAAGGACAACTCCAATGAACGGAGTGGATTTGTTGTACACATCACGTGGACTCCGAAATAGCTCGTGCTATCATAAGTGCTATCGTAAGTTTTGGTGGCACCACATCCATCCGTCCATCGGATCCTTACTCTTGCTCGGGTGGTAGACTATCAGGAGTTTCAACACCCGGCAAGGGTTCGAGTATCCATAGGTGGCGAAATTCCACTAAGGCGTGAGTGTGTGCGTGTGTTAAAAAAAAAAAAAAAAAAATCCATCCGTCCATCAGGTAGGAACCCTTATTTGAGCCGTACATATAAAAATATCAGCCTGGTTAAAACGGACGTGGATTGCCTACTGACACTGCCGGTAGCGACGTCCGCACTGGACAGTGCTATGTGGGCCTCACAAAGATGCATTTGTTTTATTCACTCCGTCCATCCATTCTAGACCATTATTTTAGGGCATGACCCAAAAAAATGATGCGGATCCAATTCTCAGGTGGACCACACCACGGTAAAACAGTGGTGATTGAACGACCACCATTAAAAGCTTCCTATGGCCCACTGGAATATTTATTTGCAATCCAACTTGTTTTGATTATGTAACGAAGAACTGGACAAAGGGAAAACACAAATATCAGCTTGATCCAGAACTTGTGGTCGGCCTTCAATCACCATTGTTTCCTGTGGTGTGGTCCACTTGAGGTTTTGATCTGCCTCATTTTTCGGCTCATACCCTAAAATGGTACGGTAAAATGGATGGACGGTGTGGATAAAACATACACATCATGGTGGGTCCCGTCTGAGTTTTGGATCAGGCTGATTTGTTTCTTACCATATCCTATTGAGTTGCACCTAGTTAACGGGTTTCATGAAAGATACGCACCATGTGGCCCTACAGAAAAACCTACTGCTGTCAGCCTATCCCCATTTTCCCGGTTGGTGTGGTCCACCTGAATTGTGAATCTAGCTGATGTTCATTTTTTGTGCCTACAATCGACCATAAGAACCTGATGGACGGAGTGGATTTTACATATACTATAGGTGAGCCCCAAATAACTTGATTGTTTTATACAACCGCTACGCTAAAACAGGTGCTGTAGAGGATTCCGGTCCTTCTCAGCCACAATAAGCACGTGGCTCACTTGCTGGCCGTGCAAACTGCGAATCGAAGCATCTATGAGTCAACTTTACATACGGTCATTTTTTAAAAACAATGTGGGATCACGCAACTCTTCTGTCAACCGTTCAAGTTGGACACACGTATGACACGTGCACCTAACGGTCTATATTCCAATCATGAAATCTGACGCCGTATCTCAAATCTAAATTATGATAGAATGCGGGTGGCACGGCTACCATGACGGGTCTGGTTCCACCTTTGGATGGCATGCGTGTCAAAAATCTATGCCATTCAACACGCAACGCAAAATGAACATGGCGAGCCACACACACAGATGGCGCCTGCATTCTATCGCAATTCAAAACCCATCTCATGCACCCACATGACCATGCGATAACGGCTTCAAATGGCCCCATGCTTTGTACGCCTGACGTCCTGCTGGTCCATCATATCCATCCTCTCACGTTGGTCCGAATGCTAAAAAATCACGCCAATCCAAAATACAGGTGGACCACATCACGGGAAAATTGAGAGGAGACCGCTACCGTTGATTGCTTGTAAGCTACAACGTGCTGTGTATACGCCATCCAATCTATTTACCCGACCCATCCTGATGGGACACCTAAAAAAATCAGGCCAATCTAAAACTCTGAAGGGGTGAAATTGACGTCGACCATAGGAATTATTCAATATGTAAATTTGTAATTAAGAAAAATTAAAATTAAAATTAATCGTAAAAAACATTAAAAACTTCATTAAGAGAAAATTTATTTAATTGGAGGCACGACGAAAGTTTGGCTTGTAGTGTAACAGGAATATGGTCTCGTCACGCCAGCATAATCGATGTACGAAAATTCATATAAAACAAACTTTAATGACATATTTGGGACTGATGGCATAGTTCGGCAAATAATCTAATTCATATGCCCTTCAAATGGTTGGAAGTTTTATTGAAAATATTCTTCTTTAATATTCAACATGAGACTAAGTCACATAACTACGGGCCAAAATGTCTTTGTTACTTGTTTAAAAATTTGAAGATTTTTTTTTTTTTTTAATTATTAAAATTTATTTATTTATTTATTTTGAAACACAAAAAATATAACAAAAACTTTTCTCTTGGTGTGGTCCCCCGAGTTTTGGATCGGTCTGATTTTTTAGCCCCTAGCATTTATCTCTGTTTAACATAGCTTATTAGAAATCATAATGCCAAGAGATAATAATGCCAAACTGTCCAATCCGTACAGCTAATTGGGTTCCATAAATGGTCCTGATACATGTGAGGGCGGGCCACTGACAGACCGGAAATTTCTATCTTTGGGTGGTTGTACTCTTACTTTATTATCTCTTTCTTTCAGAAAACATGTGACCTTGAATACCCACCCATGTGCGAAGTTGGTACCACCATGACTGGATGTTTAAAAGAGGGAGATGTTAAGGTAGATTCGGAAGTACCGGAGCATGGTACAGCCATCTCTCCGTGTTCTACATGGAAGGTTCATGTACCAATCAGGACCATTAATGTAGTGTGGGTCATATAGGGATTGTAAATTTTCAGAGACGCAAACAGATTGGATGGTTTTATCAATCTGATCCGTGGTCTTCAAACCAACTGTAGATTACGAAACTTGCTAATGGTAAACATCAAGTGATGGAAAATAAAGCAAAATAAGAGCTAGACTGTGGGTATGATAGGTTTGATTTTCGAGAAAAAAGACAAGCACTAAATGGGCGGTCCTGATCACGGATAAATTCTCCACGTGTACAGAGAAGAGATGGCTCTTCTCCTCATTCACATTCAGGTTCTTGTTCCACTGTACAGTACCTTCTTCTTCTAAGAAAGAGAAGTATCTCCTTGCTTTTCACGCGGGACCGAAGCATGTGTAGTATAGTTGGTTTCAAGTTATGATAAGTGAGACACTTGGTTAATTGATCTAGGCCATTGGTTTGTTAGGGCTCACGATGGATGGCCTACTCAAATCTCCGGACATTCCAAATCGACACGGATTGGAGGAAGAACGCAGAAACGGTCACATTCAACTGAAAAAAAGAAAAGAAAAACAAATTAACGGCTAAGATCTTCCATTATGGGGTAATTCAGGAATATGGTCCATCCATTCACAGTGGGTCAGAACATATAACCATAGGAGCATGCCCCATGGCTCAGTAATCTAGGCCAGGTTTTATAGCGTCCAATCATGGATGGATCACATTCACATCCCAAAAACTACGGAATAATCCTAACCTTTTGATACGTGGACTACATATACACATCTGAAAGTCGCACCAAGATTAGTGACTATGATCTTCCGTGCTCGGATTTCGTTTTGACGCGTGGTCCATCCATGATTAAATGCAATGCATCAATGGTTTGGATCAACGAACCATGGGTACCATATAATACCTTTCTGTAATATGCTTAAATTTGCTTGAATCCATTACTTGCTTATCTGAGTTATATGGGCACAGAGTTGCAAAATTCTTTAGTATGATTCACTTGTGTGCGTGCTCGAATGATTAAATTCATGATTGTTGGGATGACTTTTGTCGTGCCTTTTTTGATTCATCTTGGTCATGAAATTGTCTGCAACCCGCTCCACTCATAACCCATAGATCTCAGGATCGGACTTGCCTCAGGAGCCGAGAATCAGGTACTACGGATGCTGTTGCGGTCAGAACCGGTGGTCAAGTTTCTTGTGAGTCCGATTACCGAGTCTGGTGTGTAACAGAAGGCATTTGATCCAGGAAAAAAGTGGGCCACACAATGAGTGGTAAGAAATCAAGCAGGAAAACTTGTTGGGTACACTAACTCATACCACTGGCTGTATAATGATTATGATGTTGTTTCCTATTGGATGAGTGGTCAATCTGATCTTGACACCAGATCATCATCATGATGTGGCCCACCACTTGAACGGATCAGATATTATAAAAACTAACTTGACAAGTTAGCAGGAAAGTAATGGCTGTACTAAAAGCTTACCGGCTATCATTCCTCAATTTGGTGATCCTGACCGCTTCATTTATAATACATGGAACTGGCAATAATTAACTATGGCGGAGTACGTGGTTGGTAAGCGCAGGCTCTAAGAAACTGCACACATTGGGTACATGTAACTTGAGTAAATCAAAGGTTCCGGTCTAGGTGTCGTGTAAACCCGGAATGGCACTATTTTATTTAATGGAAGGTCAAAATGAAAGAAATCGATGATCCAGATTCCACAAATAAATTATAATTTCATCAAAAATTTGATTAGCTTGACAACATGGTTTATATATAGTATTATATACTAGGGCCGGAAGTTGGGCAGGTTTAAAATTATGTGCTGGGTTTGGTCTTGGTCTTCGGCTGTATAAACACCAACCCAGTAAAACTTGGGTTGGGCCCAGGTTGAGGTCTTGGGTTGCCTGATCTAATCGGAACCCAATTGATATATAAATTACTTATAAATTATAATTAAGTGTGGATCATTGTGTTGAAAGTATATGAAATTCTAATACTGTTGGGTCTCATTGGTCCACATCATTTCTGATGACTCAAGCTAACAAGATATGTTGTATTATCTCTCCTAAATAGATTACGTGGTATACAACAGCCTTTAAAGTAGTTGTGCTATATTATAACTTGTTTGTATAGAAAAAATGAAAATCTTTATAATAAATAATTAGTAAAATTATAAGAATACAAAATAAAACATATATTGAAATACAGTAGACTAATGTAATAACGAAAATATTAGCATATATCCACCCGACCAACTTGAATGTACCTGCTTGGGTTGGGCTTGAGTTCAGAATTCCCAACTTGAGGCTGGGTAAGGTTGGGCTAGGGTTGAGGTGTAGGAACTTTGGGTTGGGCTAGGTTTGAGCACCAACCGAACCCAACCCAACCCAACCCAACCCATACGAGTTTCAGCCCTATTACATACACGGACCAAAATAAGAATAATTGTAAACAGCCCCCTCTAGTTTAAATTATTGACAAGTATCTCCCTTTTAGTTTGCAGCTTCATAGTAGACCCTGTCCATTAGCACCCTTAGCTTTGAGAAATTTACCACCGGTCTCCTAAGAAACTAGCTATGGACGTATGGACCTGCTATAGTGCATGCATGTCATCCAACCCATTCTGCGTGGTGGCTCCACATTGAATGAAATGGGACACTAAAAAATAGAGCCAATCCATCTATTAGGTGGGCTATCACACGTGAATTTTGGGCTCTTATGGGTGATTCTCCACAATTTTTAAGGCATGGCCTACATAATAATTGGATTAGCTTGATTTTTTTTGTCTAATAATGATGGAGGGACCCAAGTTGAACACAGTTTATAATGATTGGCCCACGGATGAGACTCCTCAGACCAATCCTTCTAACAGCTTGAATAAAAGGGGGTGCTTGCAATAATACAAACTAAAGAGTTGTTGTTTGTAATTGACATAAAATAGAGGGGGAGGTGTTTACAATTATTTCAAATAAAAACTTAGTGTGATCTATGGTTTGACATGCAGCCACTAGGAAATTATAGACATCATCTACATTTTAATCAAACAGGCCAATTCTCAAATTCAAATGATATGTCATGCAGACTGAAACTGCACTAATTTATTCTGATTGGTGGACATCTAATGGATGGTCAAAATACAAATTAGTGATCTAGGTTCTATTAATCATAGGTTAGGCTGTCCACTCAATCTAAAATTTGAATGGTGGCCAATCAAAATTTTGATAAGCTGCATACACTCTACATCGGATTGGCCGCACTAAAGTAGCGCTTTCCTCCACATATATGCAATTATGAAAGTTCTAAAAGGAACTAAAAATGCCACTAGTTGCAATTATGCCGACGAAAATGCAGCATTATCGTGAATGGGACATAGGGCCCACCAAAGTTGGGATTAGACTTAATTTCGATCATGCAAGATACCGTAACCAAACGGACCGTAAGATTTTATCGGTGAATCGGGGAGACGCGAGCACGGACTCGATACGCATTTGCTTGTACAAAATCTTTTCCTATGTATATTAAATAGCCAGGTAGGAAATGGCCCAGCCCCAGCCTCTTTGGGTTGAACCTTGTGGCTAATGGGTTGGATCTATGCTTGGTGGGTTAGAGTGATATTTAATTGGGTTGCATTTGTCCATAGGCCTGGCAATGGGTGGGCCTAGGGTTAGTTTAGGGCCCATTTTGATGTAGAGTGAAAACCAGAGTTTCATGGCCTGTTTGGATGCCACTGCAATCGTCGTTTGGGACTTACCTGAAAATTAAGGCAACAAATGAGACCCAAAATCAATCTGACTGGCTTTTGAGGAAACAGCGACAATCGACAATTGATGATATGTCCAAACGGGATGGGTGGCCATTGGCCCAGGCCCAGACTATTACAAGCCTTATTTGTCTGTGAGCCCAACAAACTGGACTTGCTAAGCATAGGTCGGTTTAGTTGTAGGTGGTGGGGACGGGCTCACCAAGAACGACAATTGCTGGGCTGGGCATCTACTCTGGTTTTCAGTTCATGGGCTGGATTTGGATATGACTCGTAAAGGCCCCAGCCCCATCCATTTGCCACCCTGGTGACAGGTGTGGGCCAGGCTTTTAATGGCCTAAAAATCAGGAGGAAGCCAGGAACGTTTAGTATTCATGCCCAAGCAGCCTATTAGAATTTCAAGGAGTTTGATACGTGAGTTATAAGGCCGGGACTTTGTGGAAATTTTGCAAAAACCAAAAGGCCATCCAATCCATTTATCAACCAGGGCTCAAAATGAAGGCCCATCCAATCCATTTATCAATCAGGGCTCAAAATCAAGGGCCATTCAATCCATTTTATCAATAAGGGCTCAAAAAAGGCCCATGTCTGATCCAGGGGTCTATTTACAGGCCCAAGCGTTATCATTAGACAGCTGGGACCCAAAAGTACGTGGCCCAGTCTGGTCAGATGCTAGCCTTATGTATTAAAGTACATGGATGTGGACTTGTCGAAATAGTGGGGTCCATTTGGGTGAAACTTGGACCAGAAAGCACATTGCTGGAGTGATCATAACCATCCCTTTACTAGATGGTTAAAATAAGGATTAACGGTCTAAATTCAACAAATCGAGGAATTAGAGGTGGCTAACTGGCCCTACAGGCAAGCCGAGTTAAATATTCAAATAAGTTCATTCTACTCTCTCTCTCTCTCTCTCTCTCTCTCTCTCTCTCTCTCTCTCTCTCCAGTCCAAGCCCAAACACATACATCTGAGCCAAAACTGAGCAAGCTTTCCATTGGGCTTTTAGATTTAAGCCTCTGCCTGATGATGTTAGTTGCTAAGGAGCCTGAGAAGCCTGCCCAAGCCCAGTGGGGTTGGACTGGGCTGGGCAGGATTGGCCGGGACCAGGCAGTCCGAGGTCCGAGGCCAAGCTTGGCTAAGCCTCGAGTTTACCCAACCTGGCCCAGTTAGAAAATTGTTAGAAGTCTCTATTTCCAACTTGAATGTTCTTAATTTATGTATTGATGAAGTGGGTGACACATGCACAAAGAAATATACACTCAGAGGAATGAAATAATCAGTTTGTATTCATTGTAAACTAAGGATTAGAATGCATATATGTAGAATATAAGACGTGCCTATAAAGTCGGGTATGGTCAGGCTGGCAAAGATGGTTTATGCACAACCCCATCCCATAGGTCAAGCTAATGGGTCCAAGTCCGTCCACAGCCGGGTTGGGCTTGTAGGACCGTGTGATCATTGCCATCCGTGATGAGATACTTGGTCAGGCCAGGAGGATGGCTTTCACCCCCAAAGTGTAAGATGTGTGCATGTGAGAAACGGGAAGAGACAATTACACGTGTGGGGTGAGAGAGGCATTTCCACTGCCTTTTAGGGCCGTTTGGATACCACCAAATAAGTTACTTTTTAACTTATGTTAAATAATTAAATTATTTTTATTTACTTAAGTTAGTTTGGCAAGCATCAATGTAAAAACAAGTTAGGTGCCTGCTACCGTGGTAAGTAAATATTTTTAGTAACCTGTGACTTTTCTACTTCTTTCTCCCAGTACATGTCAAAGGAGGCTCTGTTTCGAGGTCCATATCAAAGTAGGCCCCATGTTGGGACTGTTTACATTGAAAGTAGGGCTCACATGGCTGACGGTCCATATAAAAGGTGGGCCCCACATGATGGACGACCTTATATTAATATAAGCCCACATATGGATGGTCCACATAAAAGGTCGGCCCATAATGATAAAAAGCCCACGTCCAAGCGAGCTGGTATGATGGACGACCCACTTCAAAGGTGAGCCTTATATGATGGACGATCCACATCAAAGATGAGCTCTATATGATAGGCATTGGACATTGAAACTGGGCTCCACATGATGGATGACCCATATTGAGGTGGCACCACATGATGGACGGTCCATGTCAAAGGTCGGCCCCTAATGATGAATGATCCACATCCATGGGTAACCCTGCATGATGGGCAACCCACATTAAAGGTGGAGCCCACATGATGGATAGTCCACATCAATGGTGGACTCCACATGGTGGACAATTAATAATGGTGGGCCCCAAATGATGGACGGTCCACATCAAGGTGGGCCCCACATGATGGACGATCCATATCAAAGGTTGGCCCTAATGATGAGTGGCCCATATCCAAGGTGGCCCTACACGATGGACGGTCCACATTAAAGGTGGGCTCCACATGATGGGCGGTGGATAGTGAAGGTGGGCTGGACAATAACATTGATGGTGGGCCCCACTTGATGGATGACAAAATCAAAGGTGGGCCCTACATGATGAATGATGCACATTAAAGGCCGGGCCATAATAATGAATGAGTCACATCCAAATTAGGCCTCGTATGATAGATGGCCCACATCAAAGGTAGGGCCATATAATGAATGGTCCACATAAAAGGTTGGCCCCATATGATAAATGGTGGATGTGAGGGGCCATACAATGAATGGTCCACATCAAAGGTTGGCCTTACTTTTTGATTGGTTCGTTGCCAAACATACTTATTAACTGTATAAGTATAAACCAAGATAAGCTACTCATGGTATGAGTAGCTTATTCTAAGTAACTTATTATCCAAACACCCCCTTAATGGAACACCATGCCAGCTATTCTTTATCTTTCCTGTATGTGTTTTAGAGAGAGGAGGATCCTTTAGGGCCCGTTTGGACACTTAAGACGTGATTTCAAAAAAAAAAAAAACAAAAGTGGGATTTCTATGCCTGGCCCATCTCAGCCCATAAAAGACCTGCATTTTTAATGGCATTATTTAATACATAACGAGGATGCTTAAGGGTAAAAGATTACATGCAATTAGTCATTAAAAATATCTAAATCATGTAAAAGCTTTTCCATGATACATGCAAATCATGGTAAATAAGTAATTATTGCTTTGTCACCTTCGTTGAAAAATACGACAGTAATTTCACCTCGAAAATCGAAGCAAAAGTGTTGACTGAAATATGTGGACCCGTCGTAATGTATATGAAATATCCACACTATTCATCTATTTTATTAGAACATTTTGGAGCATGAATTGAAGAATGAGGAAGATACAACACTCAAATGGCCCACACAAAAGGAAACAATGGCCTTAATTCGTCCACCATTGAAAGTGATTTTCTTCACCAGGCCTACATTAAGGTTTTTTCATCATCTAACCCGTTCATAAAGGTCACATAGACATGGATAATGGGAATACATAAATATTAGCTTGATCCAAAACTTTTAAGAACCCCAAGTAGCTTTTAATGCTAGGCATTCGATTCCCATTGTTTCATGTGGTGTGGTCCACTTGAGCTTCGGATCTGCCTCATTTTTTTGCTCATGCTATAAATTCGGCTGGCATAACAAATGAGCGGTGTGGATAAGTAACATACATCATGATGGGCCCCGCATCAATGTCCTAATTTTCTTCATTTAAGTGTTAAAAAAGTAAGTTGTCACATCCAGGAAGGATGTGGTAATTACCTAGGTAAATAATTATTACCCATTTACATGGTAATTACACTTAATCTAATTTAGCTGGCATAACAAATGAGCGGTATGAATAAGTAACATAAATCATGATGGGCCCCACATCGATGTTCTAATTTTCTCCATTTAAGTATTAAAAAAGTAAGTTGTCACATCCAGAAAGGATGTGGTAATTACCTAGGTAAATAATTATTACCCATTTACACGATAATTACACTTGAGCCAAAAAATCAAACAAGCCCTTAAGTAATTGAGGATGAAAGTGTACATTATATTCCTCTCTTGCAATAGCAATCTACTTTTACAATTCCTATGTCTGCATGAATTGTATTTTGCTTCCTCCTTTCCATATGTACTGCACGTGTCAGTTTTCTTAATATACATTTGCCTAATTCCTCCTCTAAACCCATTTCCCACCTTATAGGGCTGTCAATTGGTACGTGTAACTATGAAGCCAACCCAATTTTGAGGGGTCCAGGTCCCATTCGTTAGACCCATTAAGAAATTGGGTCGGGTATCACCTTTTAGACCTAGTAAAAAATCAGGTTGATTAAAGTCAGTCGGGTCGGGTCTAATTAGTTATAACTGTAAAATTATATATATTTAATACACATTTGTTTACATCTGCTTGATCATGGCTAGATTATATGGTTCAGAAGGTGCCACTGGTAGTCATGCCACACACTATGTGAATGAACTTCAAATGCAAGGAGCTAGAGAAGTGTACGTTTCAGAGCATTAAATGTTAGAGTTTTATAAATAACAACTCCATGCAAAGTAAGTATCTAGCAAAAATAAATATTTATAAATATTAAATACTAAGAGTTACATCAAAGCAACTTGTATAAAGCTTTTTATGCAAGAGTTTAGGGACATCAAGACTTTGGCAAAAGTTTATATGAAAGAGTCCCATGATGACCAGACTCTTGTAAGGCTTCTAACGTGTGTTGCAATATTAGAATGACAAGAGGTGTAACCAATCTCTTGTACACAGTCGTATGTAATAGACTATATTTACGTAAATAATGAAGGAGATTTGCATGACCAACTATTTAAAACTTTTACATTGCGGAATCATACACACGGCAACTTCTCTCCAAGTCTATAAAATTATCATTTGAAGAAATACTCAGTCCTTCACCATAAATAATCAATCCTTTATGGCATAATGTTACTTATCCTTAATTTAATCACTCCATTTCTGTCCAACTATTCTCAATGCAGCAAGTTTGGAGTCATTAGTTTATTTTGAATTTGCTACTATCTAACACATCGCTCTAGTACACATTAGGTGCAGTTTTTTTTTTTTTTTTTTTTACACACGCACACACCCCCCACACACTCACACCATACCTCAATTACCGAGTTCCTACTTGATAGATTGTTAGTCACACAGCCTACTAACCTCACGCCATGACCATCTCACAACCCTATTATAATTTCTATGGCTATTTTGCTAGCTAGCACAAGTTGTTGTAAGTTTTTTTTTTTTTTTTTCTTGGCTTAGTTTATTTTCATTCACATTGATTATATTGATTTAACTTTCCAATTAATACAATTGGTGATTCAGACTTATTTTTAATTTTGTCCAATCATTTTCTTTACTGATATGTTATCACTTTCTTAATTTCAAGGCAAACATATCTCAATTTGAAGGATGACTTCCTTTATTGAAAAAAAGAAAAAGAAAAAAAACCTTGATTTCTATAATAATTGGTGGTCATAAGAGGTGTGTTTCTGACACTGGGGAGGATGTGAGGTCGAGTACTGTCTTCCTCAAGAGGATAACTATTCCGAATCCATGGAACTTCTCTGAACTCCTCACAGAGACTTCTCGAATCCACGAGGAAAGAAAGCAGAAAATAAAAATAAATTCTAATAAATTCGAACTTGATTAATGAATCCATAAAAACGAGTTCACAACCCTTTAAATAGGGGTACCAAGTAATGAGAAAGAAATTAGAATCAAACTACAACTAAAACTCCTAGAATTCACGACTTACTATAAATAGTAAACTTACTATTTATAGACGGTCGTGATGTCTACTAGTGCACAAGGTTTTCGGCCAAAAATAGTAAGTGTCCTATTTGGGTTCACCAAACCGTTCTCCTAATTATTCTAAGCTCTTTTCACGTTGGGCACAACTCCTAAAGTCCGACGGATGAAGAGTTATAATTAAACTAAAACTTACCATTTATAGTAAAAATGAAATTAAAACAGGGAAACGCTGTCGATTTAGGGGTTTTTCGCAATTCCGGGCTGCGCGGGTTGGTTGGCTAAAGTAGCTCGTTCTACCCCAAAATCATATATTTTACTTCAGATAACTCATTCCGGATTGTGAGATACGCTCGATTTAAGGTCCGATGGTCTGGATCACTTCTGTCGTCGACTGGGCCTTTTCTGATCCATCTTGGCCATGAAACTGTCTGCGACCCACTCTACATCAATTTCCTGTTGTTTCCTAGGTGATCAACCCATAAGAGGAGTTTGTTAGGCCAACCATTTGCTTTTTTGGTTAGGCTAACTTTTTCTTGATTCTAGATCAATTAGCTCTACGCCTTGTGTCAAAAGAGTTCAATCGATTTGAACCAAGTACAACTCTCAACATTATATATCACCACACAGGCTTGAACAAATTTGGACCATTCGTTACATACGTGGCCAGATTGAATTGCAACAATATCAATCCTTTTATGAAAAGAAATGAGGTTTGTTTAAGAAGCTCTCAAGTCTAATTAGTTGGAATATAAATTACGGTCCACAAAGCAGATAACTTCCAACTTGTGCAACATCGAACCTGTCTGATAGGTTGACCCTACTCAGTAAAAAAACAGCCACATCCACTTTTCAAGTGGACCACACTTATAATTTGTTATTTATCAATGGCCAAAAATTGTTTCCTGCTGTTTCCTAGGTGATCTTTATGGTTGGGCTAACCTATAAGAGGAGTTGGATGTCAAGTTGGAGGTCATCAGTTGGGTAGACTGGTTGTTAGTTTTAATGGTAAAATTATTTATGTATTTGATTTATCAAAAGAAATGAGGTTTCCTAACCTACCCACATTTAAGAGAGCCCATCTAAGCATCATGCACACGCGAAAGTGATATATATGTGATATAATCCATCAATCGATTGATCTAATCCATCAATCGATGTGATCTAATCCATCAATCGATCGGTTGGCCCAACCGGGTAAATGATTTTACTTTTCTCCAAACTCAACTGAAAACCTAGTTTCAAAGATTCCCATGGGAACCTACGGTTATCTGAAGTTCGGGTTTAGTCTTCAAGAATTAGAACCGGATCCGCTTAGCCCGTGTACGGTTACTATAAGGGCAGACCCGAACCCAACCTTTAAATAGCATAACTAAGGAAACCCAAATTCCTCCTCTCAACCCTTTCCCCACCACCACCATCTCTCTCTCTGGATGACTGGACCATGGGTCCTATCAGAAGAGAAAACCCAGTGCAATGTGGCCAAACCACCGGTTGAGGTTCTATACAATGGACCCGAATAATCTACAGCACATTTTCTTGGCAGTGGGTAAAACACCCGTGCTCTTTGGGGCCACTATATTGTTTATGTAAAATCCACTCCGTCCATAAGATGATAAACCTTATTTGAACCGTGCATAAAAATGATCATCCGGATAAAAACTCATGTGACCCACTCCAATGGAAATGATGTAAAATTGGGCTCGCACGTTTCGGCCGTCCTGGGTTTTTGGGTCAGGTTGAATTTTATACACTCCTTTCATCTTGATGATTTAAATTGATGAACGGGTTCGATGAAAGATACTACACATGGTGGACCCACATGATCTATGGTTGTCATAACATCCCATTATTCCTGTAGTGTGGCCAACCTGAATTGTGGGTATGGATAATTTTTGGTCCCAGAGCATAGTAATCGAGGATCTCACCTGATGGACGGAGTGGATTTCACATATACAACATGGTGGGCCCAAAGTGCCTGGGTGTTTTACGCGAAGCGTAATAAAACAGGCGTTGTATAAGATTCCGGTCCACTTCATAATTCCAACCTTTGTTAGTGCTTATGAAAGTTGACTACGGCGCACTCATCACAGCCGCCCACGGCGATTCCCCACCATGCCACGTCAGCTTTCAAAAAAAAAAAAAGAAAAAGAAAAAGGAAAAGGAAATTGAAGCTACATCCACCCAACTGATAGATACAACCAAATAAAGGGTAGTGGTATTATAAAAGTAGAAAAGAAAGGGCGTATCTATCAACCACGGTGGATCTAAACAGTGGACATCTAGCCGTGAAAGAAAAACTTTTTTTTTTTTTTTTAAAAAATAAGGCCTGGTTTGATCTCTTTCTCGACTCAGGACCCATCATGTGTCGCCCGCAAATGGGTCCCACATGCTGCGTGGCCCCATGAGTGTAACCGTAACCGTCCATCATGTGTACTTTTGATCATCGTTTCTGTAGACGAATGTAGAGGAACGAAAATAAAAATTTCAATGGCTCTCACTTAGCTCTAAAAATCAAAGGTTAAGATCGTCCCTGAAGTGTGATTGTACGATAATAGCCTATTCATAGTAGAAACTAGAATATGGACGGTCCAAATCAACGGATTATCTCAGCATTGTGGTTCCCTTGGATGGCGACACACGCTGTTTTCTGAATCGCGACAGAGGAAAAACAAACTCATAAAATAAAACATCTCACGTGGCTTTTTAAGTGCCCTTCGTGTTCCTGGGCCCACCTCAGCGGCCCAAACCGAACACGTTCACGTGATCTTTGGCCCACCACGGGGGCTGCGCAATCTAGTGGGTTCACGCACCGATTCAATGCCCACGTGGACAGTCCAAGTGGGCCTTCACGTGTGTTTACCGTGCACTGCCTCTCATACATGCCACTTGTCTTTTGTCGTAATACCCAAAGCGTGCCATAAGCTCCAACATCCGGCATTTTTGAAAACTCGAAACGGTTCCTAAATCCTACGGTAATGTGGCAGAATGGGACCATATGTACGCATGCACAGAGCTGCTATGCATGTCACACGTGTAAAATAGTCGGCCCCACTATACATGTGTCATAATCTGGAATTAGATTGAAATGGGCGATCTTGATTGTCCGATCGTGGGCCGTAATATGGACAGTTAATGGAAATAACCAATGGTCCATATTTAAAGAACAAATGTCCACAAATAAGGGTTACGGTTGGCTAATCCAATCTTTTTTTTTTTGGCCTATGTCTCCCACCTGAGCTGTGGCCCACAATCTGGACAGTTGATCGTAAGATGCACCATGAGCGGTCCATCTAGCTGCGGTGTCAGATGATCTGGATTCTGGACACTCTAGTCGATGGGCCCTACAATGAGTGCCCTTCAGAGTGAATGGAAAAATCGAGTGGCTCTGATCACTCTATCAAACCGATTTTTGTTCATTAATCTATCAATAGCGAAGCCCACCAAATGGATGGTTTGGATCATCTAAGGAGCCAAATCAATCTCCATTGCAAAAGTGCCACGTGGACACCATGTAAGCATAGTATAGACCCTTGATCCAACTGAGATCTGATCACCTACAGGTTCCTGCACACTCCTTGTGGTACAATGTATTTTTGGGCAATGCATAAATAATTTCATTTATATTCCCCTTTTGACGTATCTAATGGCTAAAAATAACTTGCATCAGAGAGAGCCGTGCAGGGGCCAATAGGGGATCGATTCTCGATCCAAGAACATAGAATAATGCAAATATAGGACCATCAATCATTTCCACCCATTCTCATTTGCATATTGATTTTTTTTTTTTTTTTTTAAAGAGTATTTTTTACATATCAGCCCCTTTACTTTCCTTAGGAAAAGCTATTTTTTTGATGGTTAAATGACTAGGATGCCTTCCAAGGAATGCGCCCCACCCCTTCACAATGACCAAGTTTACATATTTATATGAATTATGATGGATTGGAGACGTCGATTAAATGTTTTCTATCATGCTTTATCCTTAAATTGAAAGTTCATCTTGTATGTCTTACATGTGGACTTCGTAAAATGTAAATGTTTTAGGGCTTATTTGGATGCATGTAAGTTTTTTGAGTTGTAAGTGATTTACAAATCAAGTGAAAGTCATTTAGAGATAATTTTGTTTGGAGGTAAGTTGTAAGTAACTTACCGTTAGTTTTCATGTTTGAGTGACATGTAAGTTAACAATGAATAAGAAGTAATATATTTACACTAAGAAAAGCTTGGAGTAGGGAATCATTTCAAAATGTTATAATTACTTTAAAATAATATATTGTACCAAATATATTATTTTTTAAAAACATAATTAGATGAATATTTGAGCAAATTTTAAAGCTAAATAAGTTATCAAGTTAGCTATTAAAATAGGCTTACAGATTCAAAATACTTATAATGTGAAGTAATAACTCATTATAAGTACTGAAAGAAAATTAAAACTATTAATAGTGAATCAAACAAAACAAAGTACATAATAACATCATCTCGAACCATACAAAGCACATGAGTAAAAGGAAAAAAAATATTTGAGAATCATCCTCTCCAACCATTTATTTCTTTAAGTAGCTAGGACTTATACTATCAAGGAACACAGTGACCAAATATGGTGTGAAAACTCAACCACCTTACAAGCAAAGGCCCAAACAAACACATATGGTGTGAAAATCTACTAGTTAATTATAATCATGATGTAAATCTCAATAGAACCCATGAAAAGAAAAACAAACAATTCTTCAACTGCTTTAGAATTTTTATTATTATTATTTTTTTTTTTTTTTATTTTATTTTATTTTATTTTAAATTTTAAACAACACCAATTTTTCCATTCAAAGGTCCACGCAAATATATATTTCATGAAGAATCAAATTCCTTGATCAAAATAGAAAAACCTAACAAAACCAATGAATATAAAATTAAATAAAACATATCATTTTCTTCACATCATGTAAAAACTCATTTCATAAATCAAACCTTCAAAAATCAAATAAAGGTCCTTATATATATATATAATATATATATATATATATCATATATATATAATATCTATATATTATATATATATATATATTATATATATATATATATATCCATTTGTGTCATTCCCAAAATAGGCCCCACTTATAAAACCAAAAAACTACATATCCTTGGTTGAAGAATAGTATAATTCCTACCTATAAAACTACATGGATCAACTTACTAAATAGTTAAAAAAATAAAAATCTAAAGAGTAATGATCTACCTTGATGGGATGGATCATAGGGCCCACCTTGATGTATGTTTTGTATATACATGTCATCCATCAATTTCTTGAGCTCATTATAGACATAGGCCTACCAAAAAGAAGATCCAAATCTCATATGGGCCACTATAGTGATTGAATGGCCACAAAAAAAAACTTCTTATGGGCCACAAAATTTGGATCAAGCTGTTACTTGTGCTTTCCTTTTATTCAGGTTTGTGTGACCTTATCAACAGGTTAGATGACAAATAAACATTACAATGGGCCTTAGGAAGTTTTTGATGGTGGAGGTTTACTCATCACTGCTTCTTGTGGTGTGGCCACTTCAGATTTGGATCTACTTCATTTTTTTGCACAATTTCTAAAATGAGCTGACAAAACTAATGGACGATGTGGATATGCCATACAATACATAAGTTGTGCCTCAATGTCACGGCCTCACTAAATCAAGCTCGGTCTGATTTCAATGCAATAAAGAAAAGCTGACTTAAAAACCCTACTACACAACGACAGTAGAGAGGGAGACATGAACACAATTGGAGAGAGAGAGTGTAGAGAGGGAGATAGGAACACAGTTGGGAGAGAGAGAGACGAGAGAGAGAGATTAGGAGAGAGAGAGAGAGAGAGAGAGAGGAGAGAGAGAGAGAGAGAGAGAGATTAGGTTAACCCATCAGATTTAGAGGTCTAAAAAAACCATGGATTCAGCCCGTCACATGTGACAATCGAGTTGGAATTGAAAACATGACAATGCAATCGGCGGAACAAGAAAGTGGGAGGGGGAATGAAATATTGAGAGAGAAATAGAAAGAAATAAGGTGGATGAGAGCTTAAGTAGGGGCATCATCACCATTTTAGACCTTGGGGGGAGGGGAGTGGGGGCATTGGACGCCCAAAGAAAAAGTGATGGATATCGTGGATTTGTCATGGCAAGGGGGCATTAGTCATTGTTAGGCACAATAGACAACGAATCTAAAAATCGCAAAAGCAGAGGCGGTATCCGCAAATGTTAGGAAGCAGAGGGTCTACTATGGGAACAAGTTTTAAAAATGAGGTTTAAGTTAATCCATCTAATTTAGAGATCTAAAAAAAACTACGGATTTGACCCGTCGCATGCGACAATCGGGTTAGAATTGAGAACATGATAATGCAGTCGGTGGAACAAGAAAGTGGGAGGTGGAAATGGACTATTGAGAGAGAGAGAGAGAGAGAGAGAGAGAGAGAGAGAGGAGAGAGAGAGAGAGAGAGAGAGAGAGGAGGAGAGAGAGAGAGGAGAGAGAGAGAGGAGGAGAGAGAGAGAGAGTTTTAAGTAGGGGCATCATCACCATTTTAGACCTTAGAGGGTGTTTTGACCATTTCCTTGTCCCAAATGGTTGTCCACAGAAAAAGTGATGGACGTAATGGAATTGTCTTGGCAATGAGGAATTTGAAAATCGCAAAAGTAAAGGTATGGTATATGCAAGTGTTAAGAAGAAGAGGGGCTTCTATATAAATTTTGTTTAAGGGGCATTAGGTTAATCCATCTAATTTAGAGGTCTAAAAAACTATGAATTTAACCTACTGCATGCGATAATCAGGACGAAATTCAAAACATGACAATGCAGTGATCGTGTGGAACGAGAAAGCCAGGGGGGGGGGGGGGGGGGGGGGGAAGAGAAAGAAATAAGGTAGATGCGAGCTTATGCAAGGGCATTATTGCCATTTTAAACCTTTTAGCCATTTCCACCTTGGGGGCAAGGTGGAAGTAGGGGCATTGAACGTCCAAAGAAAATGTGAAGGACCTAATGAAACTGTCCTAGTAAGGGGGCATTGGTCATTGTCAGACACAATAGGTAAAGAATTTGAAAATCACAAAAGCAAAGGGGGTTATCTACAAATGTAAAGAAGCAGAGGGTCTACTATGGGAAAAAATAAAAATGAGGTCTAGGTTATTCAATCTGATTTAGAAGTCTAAAAAGCCTACCAGTTTACCCCATCACATGCGATAATCGGATCAGAATTGAGAGCATGATTTGGTGGAACAAGAGAGGGGGAGGGGGGAATGAAATATTGAGAGAGAGGGAGAGAGAAAATAAATAAATAAGGTGGATGAGAGCTTAAGTAGGGGTATTATCACCATTTTAGACCTTGGAGGGTGTTTTGGCTATTTTCTTTTTCAAGACGATTATTTCCAAAAAATAAGTGACCAATATTATGGAATTGTCATGGCAAGGGGACATTAGCCATTATTGACACATTAGGCAAGGGGACATTGGCCATTATCGACACATTAGGCAAGGAATTTGAAAATCCTAAAAGCAAAGGAAGGGTATCTGTAAATGTTAGGAAGAGGAGAGACTGCTATGGAAAAAATCTAAAGCGGGGATTAGGTTAATCCATCTGATTTAGAGGTCTAAAAAATTACGGATCATTTAGCCCACCGCATGTGATAATTAGGTTGGAATTGAAAACATGACAATCAAGTTGGTGAAATAAGAAAACCAATCACCATTTTAAACCTAGGAGGGTGTTTTGGCTAGTTAGGTAGATGGGATCTAAAGAAGGGGCATCATCACCATTTTAAACCTTGGAGGGTGTTTTGGCTAGTTCCACCTTAGAAGCAAAGTGGAAGTAGGAGCATTGGTCATCCAAAGAAGAAGCGATGGACAATTGGAATTGTCATGGCAAGGGGGCATTGGTCATTGTTAGGCACAATAAGCAAAAAATTTGAAAATCGCAAAAGTAGAGGTAAGTATTTGCAAATGTTAAGAAGCAGAGGGTCTGCTATGGAAAAAAAAAATGAGGATTAAGTAGATGGGAGCTTAAGTAGGGATACCATTGCCATTTTAAACCGTGGATGGTGTTTTGGCCATTTTCTTGTCCAAAATGGCTATGTCCAAAGAAAAAGTGACACGCGCGCCATAGAATTATCATGGAATTGAGGTATTTGCCATCATTATACATAATTGGTAAGGAATTTAAAAATTACAATAACAAAGGGGGTATATGTAAATGTTTAGAAGTGAAGGGGCTAATATACAAAAAATTAAAAGAAAGAGGCTTATGTTAAATTTATTTGAACTAGAGATCTCAATATTTATGAAATATTGAGAGAGAGGGAGAGAGAAAATAAATAATAAGGTGGATGAGAGCTTAAGTAGGGGTATTATCACCATTTTAGACCTTGGAGGGTGTTTTGGCTATTTCCTTTTTCAAGACGATTATTTCCAAAAAATAAGTGACCAACATTATGGAATTATCATGGCAAGGGGACATTAGCCATTATTGACACATTAGGCAAGGGGACATTGGCCATTATCGACACATTAGGCAAGGAATTTGAAAATCCTAAAAGCAAAGGAAGGGTATCCGTAAATGTTAGGAAGAAGAGGGATTGCAATGGAAAAAATCTAAAGCGGGGATTAGGTTAATCCATCTGATTTAGAGGTCTAAAAAATTATGGATCATTTAGCCCACCGCATGTGATAATTAGGTTGGAATTGAAAACATGACAATCAGGTTGGTGGAACATGAAAACCAATCACCATTTTAAACCTTGGAGGGTGTTTTGACTAGTTAGGTAGATGGGAGCTAAAGAAGGAGCATCATCACCATTTTAATCCTTTGAGGGTGTTTTGGCTAGTTTCACCTTAGAAGACAGGTGGAAGTAGGAGCATTGGTCATCCAAAGAAGAAGCGATGGACAATTGGAATTGTCATGGCAAGGGGGCATTGGTCATTGTTAGGCACAATAGGCAAATAATCTGAAAATTGCGGGTATTTGCAAATGTTAAGAAGTAGAGGGTCTATTTTGGAAAAAAAATGAGGATTAAGTAGATGGGAGCTTAAGTAGGGATATCATTGCCATTTTAAACCGTAGATGGTGTTTTGGCCATTTTCTTGTCCAAAATGGCCATGTCCAAAGAAAAAGTGACACGCGCACTATAGAATTGTCATGAAATTAAGGTATTTGCCATCATTATACATAATTGGTAAGGAACTTAAAAATTACAATAACAAAGGGGGTATATGTAAATGTTTATAAGTGAAGGGGCTACAAAAAATTAAAAGAAAGAGGCTTATGTTAAATTTATTTGAATTAGAGATCTCAAAAACTATAGATTCATCCCATCACATGCGACAATTAAATTGAAATCGAGAACATAATAATGCAAGGTGGGGGAGGAATATAAAGAGAAAAAGAGAAAGAGATGAAGTGGATGGGAGTTTAAGGGTATAATCACTATTTTAGACATAGGATGGTGTTTTGGCCACTTCCTTGTTAAAACACTTACGTCCAAAGAAAAAGCCAAAAACATCATAGAACTATCATGATAGGGTGGTATTTGCCATTTTTAGACATAGTAGGAAATGAATTTGAAAATTGCAAAAACATCGAGTATCCGCAAATGTCAAAAACCAAAGGAACTTATATATATATATATTAGGTTAATTAAATTGGTGTGAATTAAAGGTATCAAAAATCATGAAGATGGCCCGTCGCATGTGACAATCGGATTGGAATTGAGGAACATGACAACACAGTCGATGTCATTCACGTGGGTGCCCGATGACGAGGCGGTCCACCGGCCTTAGATATGTTCTAAAGTCATCTGCAACTTGCTTATGCTTTTAATATGATAATTAGGTCATGTTGGGCTTTGAATAGTTGTGTCAAAGCCTAATCTGCATTATTATTTCACTGGTCCCACTTAAAAGTTTCAACCTTTATATTTATAATGTTTTTATGTCCCATGCAACTTGTAGCATTCTAAATATGATTATTCGGAGGTCTTATACACATTTAGTTATTGTTAGACCCTTTGAGTTATAATCTAGCTAGCACCTAAATGTCAACGTGTCAAGTGCATGCAATCCAACCCATCTAAAATGTTGGCCTCACCAATAAGGACACCTGGCACAAAAATAGAGCCAATCCACTCATCAATTGGGCCACACCATAGAAAATAAATAACAACCGCCACTTTGGTATGTAGAGTACATGAATTATAGCCTAGCAACGGACTGGCCTGATTTTTGTGCTGAGTATTCTGCATGGTGAGGTTGATATTTTGGACGGGTTAGATGTAGTGCACATGTCATTGGACGGGTTAGATGTTGGGCACATATGACATGTAGCAATTAAGCACTAGTTGAATGATAATCGTTTGCGTGGGACGGTTTTTCCTGGGAAAGCCTTTCGCAGGAAGTTCCTGCCTGGAAAACTAGGTGGGGCCCGCAGTGATGTTTTTGAGAAATCTATCCCGTCCATCCGGTTTTTAGCTCATTTTAGGACACGTGGACAAAAATGAACCGGATCCAATACTTAAAGTCGAACGAAAACGTAAGGATTGAATGTCCACAGTTGAAATATTCGTGGGGCCACGGAAGTTTTGAATCAGGCTAATATTTACGTTTTTAGTTATCCCAGAAGGAACGGCGTTATGAACGGTAAACATCACTGTCGACCCAGGGAGGTTTCAACGGTAGGAATTTACCTACCCACCTTTTCCTTTAGTGCGGCCCACTTGAGTCCTGGATCCTTCTCACTTTTGGTCTCAGGCCTTCAAATGATCTCACAAAACGGATGGACGGTGTGGATTTATCAAAAACATCACGTTGGGCCTACCTAAGTTTCCACCGCAGGAACTTACTGCGAAATCCGCGTCCGTTTGCGTGAATATTAGCATGAGAAATGCTTGCATCCAACCAGTTGGACAATAACTTACCGTCCAACAAATGGGTAAATTTGAACTATCATATGTATGAAACATCCAACACCTCCAATAAGTTGTGCCCACTGTAATGATTAACCAAAACTACTAGAATCAGCCTAATTCACTCATTAGTTGGGCCATAAAATACAAAATAATGGACATCCACTAATATAATAAAAAATTATATTAAATAAGGTAATTCATATATTAAATACAAACTTTTGAGTGGATTGGATGTTACACACATATGACAGGATGTAACATTATCTACTGGTTGGACGGTAGACTAGTGGTCTAACAGTTGGATATGAGGTTAGGGATGCAGCAGAATGACTTTAAACATTATTACTTTTACAAATTGTTTTCTAAGATTATTTTAATGGGCATTTTCCAAGAACTTTCCCATTTCATTGTTTAATCCAAGGGTCAGGATGCTACAAGGAAAGGTGCACCGTTGGTCATCTACTTTACATGTACTATACATTTTGGGTCAGTCGAAATTGTGGGCCCCAGTTTTTTATGGTCCATGGCCTGAAATCACACTACTTGGACAATTTTGATCGTCAGATTGAGTTCATTAGGTTTGTAACCTTCTTTTTAACCGTCCGTTTGATGGTTACTAACAGAAGAGTCCCAACAAATCCACCAAATCGCAGTTCCATTTTGATGATGGTGAGGATTTAAAGATGGTCGATGAGCTGGCCTAGGACAAGCAAAATCAAAAGTTTGAACAAGGCCTGGTGGACCTGTTCATGATCCAGCTGGCTGAACCAACCAACCTCGAGTCTGGCCAATCAACGGCCCTAATTGAGGCTCGGCTCCTTTGATTGTACTTATCCAATGGAACCTGGATTTTGTAAGATATCTGATTTTGGAAGAATTACATTCATATATCTATAAAATATTTTTAGCTTAATCCAAGTTTTGTGGATATATAATAGGAACTGGAGGTCTACTTCAATACATGATCTACTGTTATTAAGATACATTAAGATTATAGCCATTGGAGCTATGGTCATATTTGTGATCCAAACGGTTAATTTGATGAGATAAATAATTGTGATAGCTGCATTGAAAATCTTTATGATAGGAAGACTACAAACTTTCAAAAAATAATTTGGAAAATAACAGTTAAGGAAATAATTTATGGTCAAAGTAAAATAGTTAATTCATCTAAAAAGAAATATTCTCATTTGAAGAATATTTTTATCCTATCAATGACGACGGGGTATAAAGCATTTGAATAATTGAAACATGACCCAAATTCGGAGACAGTAACCGTGATGTCAACAAAAGAAATAAAATAAAATAATAATATATAATAATAAGCGTCATGTCTAGGTAGAACCTTTTTTATGGATTGAGTTATTTAGGCATATGTGTAAATGGATGGGTGGCTTTGTGTGTGGGCGCTACCTCAATACATGCATTTAACCACATAACTATTGCCTACCAATCATCAATTTGCATTGGTGGAGAATGTTAATCCGTCGGGATGATTGAGGCAACCATCTTATTTTCCAGGTGAATCATTGCAGGTGTTATGCAGAGCCCATGCCCTATGTGAAGTCATGTCCATCCCCATCCAAGCAACCCAAGGAAATGAGACCAACTTGTTTCTTATTTCAAAAGATCTAAGCAGTGTGACCCACCTGATGGAAAGCTCAAATCTCACACATGTGATAATGGCATGCGTGCATGTATGTGGATGGACATGGTTTCACATGGATGTGTGTGTACAAACTCTTTGTGCACTGAATGGTAACACATAGTAGATTTATTAGAAAACCATGAGTGTAGAGATATAGCTACGAATTAAATCTGTAGCTTATGGTTCTTTTTTTTGGTAGTGGCTATAACTGTTGGAATTGGGTTCATGTTTGTGAACCACACTGCAAAACTATTCCAAGTTAGAAGATCTTAACTTTTGATTAATGGCCCACAAATGATGGTTAAAGGACTGTTTTCATATCTTTGTGATAATTATTAAACTTTTGACCAATGGCCCACAAAACAATGGCTAAGATCTGTTTTCATGTCTCCAAGACAGTTAAAAGCGATTGATCCCTTTAATATATGTGGACCGTAGTTTTCACCCACCTAAAGAAACATAAGGTCCATAAACTCATATTTAAATATGAGATTTATTGAAATGACATGATGTGATATAATAAGATATATTCGAACTCATTTCAAATCTCTCTCTCAGCAATGTGTGATGGTTTATGTACATGCACTCAGAAATTGTACATACGACACGCTTGAATGAAATCAAACCGTTCAAACCATGGGCCTCACATCAGATGGCTCATTAATCAAGAACTACACTGAACTGATGCCTAACTAGCTGATTAATGACATTCGATGGATGGTTAGAATGGAAGATAGTTAACAATTGTTCACGTGTCATTCATAAAATTAAAATTAAATTCTTGGGGATCGTGGGGCCCACTTCTAGATCGGTCATTACACTGAACTTAATTATGTCCTATCGGCTGATTGGATATATAGGCCATCTGATTGATGGTTAAAATGGAAAATATTCTATGGTTGGATCTAACCTACAATTAATGCCCACCAATAAACGGATAGATCTTCCAATCTATTTGACTTGTGGGATCATGACCTCTTTACATTTGTTCCCAATATTTACATGGTTTCGTCAAGTTACAAGTATGCCATGTGTACAACAACTGATAAGGACATGCGTATGAAACATCACGCTCTCCACCAGAATATCAAATAACTCGTTTTCAAAGAAAACATACACGATGACTGGCCACCAAAAAACTATTAAAAAACTAAAATGGAAAACAACTCCAATAGAAAATAATATATAATTCCCTTTATTGTTTATTTTTCTTCTTGGATTGCATTTGCAGTATTAAAAAACAAATAATAAAACAATGGCTCTCAGCCTTCCAAGACCAAGGACAGTCAACCATTTAAATGATTGGCTCGAATTGTCAAATGGATCACTTCCAATCCACTTTATTAATTATTTTGGATTTTTGAGGTGTGAAAATTAGAATAAATGGACCCAAACATCAGCCAGTGTAAGAGATGGGATACTAGTATATATGACTGGATTTTCCAGGAGAGGAATAAAAAGCAACATGGGATATTTTTCATGCACTAGGTTACAGTTAAATCCTTGCTATGATAGAGCATGATTCTGTGTACACATGCTCATAGCTATGGTACATGTTGCACATGCAACTGAATCCGAACCGTTAAAAGATCTCATGTGCGTTTTGGATCCAGTGCAGCCCCAAAAATATTTTGGACGCATAATCCTAACTGTTTGATTCGTTGCTGTAAAATTGGATGGTCTGGAAGACAATTCTTCAAAGGTCCAAATGATTTACACAGTGGGGCCCATCGGATACAAAGATAGGATATGTACGGATGATGATACTTGGGGACCATGTGAGTACTGTTGGGATTTGTGCTGCGGAATCATACTGATCTAGATCTAGGATACCAATTCAATGGCACTAAGCACAAGCAAGAGAACACGTAGATTTAACGTGGAAAACTCTTTTGGGGAAAAACCATTGTACAAAGCGACAGAATTCTACTATGAAAATATAAATTACAAAGAGAAAAGACTTACCCGATTCGAACAACCTCGAATCTCACCCTTGTTACACCCTTTAGAAACTCTAAAAGTCTTTTAGGAACCCTTGGAACCCCTTTAGGAAGCCTTAACATTGATTAGAAAGGCCCTAGGGACCCTTATTTATAGTTTAGGAAACTCCACTTACGCACCTCTCTGAAACCGCTTCAAATTTATGCAGTCCGCGTAGAATCTGCGGACCACCTACGTAACCTTCGACTGGTTGAAGACCTCGGGATTTTCAGAAAACATTATCGCTAGACTTCCAGTGGAGTGAACTTCGACCAGTCGAAGGGCGCCTTTGGCTAATCGAGCCAGCCCCTCGACTAGTCGAGCAGCGCGGTTAAACTAGATTTAAGACATCTGTTTGCAACAATTTCCACAATGTCTTTAATCTTTAACCATGTAGCTTCTTGACTTTTTCTCTTATTTTTGCATAACATCATAGCTTCTCGTGCACACTCCGTCCTTCTTTTACGCCATCGCCAAGCCCAGAAAAGTTGCACAGAACTTGAACTTTTCTACAGGAACAACTTTGGTGATCATGTCATCCGAAGAGTCGCCACAATCTGCAGATCTATGAGGATTTATTTGAGGAGTTGAGCAAGTAGAGAGAGAGATTGAGAGCCTTAAGAGTCGTCACACAATCCGTGTCCCACACAAGGGCTTCATCAGGAACTCAATGGAGAAGATGACCGGAGCTATGATCCCTCTTGAAAGATGACCGACGTTTCGTTTCCTCCGTCCACCATTGGTGAAGCTGCGGTCCCTAGCAGAATCCGAACCACAACCCCATCCCGCGCTAGCTTCCCATCCCCTCCCAATGGAAGAGGTCGCTCGAGTGTGAGAAGTAGTGTCAGATCTCCCTCTCTGAGAGTTGCTCCTTCTATACCTAACCCATCTAGGTTGATTTTTGTAGTTCTAGAAGGGGTTTTGGGGCCAAACCCCCAATCGAATGCTATCCTATCCAATATCGGCTTTAGTCTCTTTATGGGAAATGTGCCTTTCGACTGCTCGTCAGAAGACCTGGTAGAAATCTTCAAGAGATATGAGAGAATATTAGATGTTTATGTTTCAACCTTCCCTGGAATGAAGAAGCCAAGTGGTTATGCATTCGTAAGGTACAGATATGAATAGGATGCAAAGTCGACCATTAATATTCTTAATGATAGCCGGATTGACGGCCGTGTGGTTTCGGTTAGATGGGCTAAGCCCAGATTTCCCCCTTTTAAGAAATGCCCTACCTTTCAGGAAAAACAACCTCCCAATCAGCCTCCTTGTTACTCCTTCGCAGATGCGGTATCGGGTAAACTGTAGCAAAAGTCGGGTATCTCTGACTTGGAAGCAGATTTCACTACGGTAGTGGACCCAAGTGACTAAGATGAAGGATCTTCAGCTGGGGCTAGTGGGAACCACGGACAGCCCTAACATTTCGATTCTAAGGCTCGTTGACTCCATTAGAGCATCGAGGTTTACAACGTCTGCTATCGAAATCGTGAGAACGGCTCCCACCAAGTTCCTGATAACCCTTAAATCGAAAGCGGAACTCACAAACTTTCTGAATGATCCACTTCTCCACAAATATATGGGTTTGGTTTCGATTTCAAAGTGGAGTCCGGATGAGGTCCTAGGTAACGAAGGTATGTGGCTCATACTATTTGGTATCCTTGCCCACGCCTGGATGGAATCAGCCATTCTTGACCTAGGCAACTACTTCGGTAGGGTAGTTCATACAGATTCCATCAGCAACTATGGTTTGTTTCAGGTTTTCGCTTGCATTAAGGTTGTCCTTCGCCCAGGGGTGAACCTACAGAGAGTCTTTAATCTTCAAGTCACTAGCAAATGCTTCCCGATTCACGTAGTTATGGAATACTCTGTTGCTTTAGGTCCTTCTATAGCAGTTAACTCCACCCTTAGTAGAGAAGAAAACATTCCGGAGAGCACCAGAAACTTGGTGGAGAGGAGATTCCACAATTCTTCGATGGACAATGTAGTATTGGGTGGCTCAGATCAAATCGAGCTATGCCTGACAGGTGTTTGTGGAAATGCCGTGTTGGATAGACCAACGTCCCCACCCCTTACTCGCAGATGCTCTGAAGTGGCGATTTGCCCTGAACCCCCAGATGTTTGTTTAAAGGCCGCAGTAGAGGCCAATCCACTCAATGTGTCCAGCGAGAATCGGGAGTCCCCAGCCATCCCTAGATTGCTCATGCATCACGATGCCCGACAACAACTACTAGATAGCCCATCCCAACTCCAGATATGTCTTCGCCAACCTAATCAGGGAACCCATTACTCTGTCATTCGGATGGTTTTAACTAACCCCTTTATTAGTCCTTCTCTCTGTATCATTCAGGACCACAACAATCCTAATCCTCCCATCCCAAACACATCGCCTATGGCAACGCCTCAGTACTTCCCTAGAAGATCAAGATCCTTGGACAACGGTAACAACTTCCAGGACATATCAACCTAAGAGCCCCTGTTCGATATCCAGGAGGGTATCCAGGAAGTGCCGGCAGAGGATAGGCCACCTGATACAGCCAAACGAGACTCTCTCTCTAGCAGCTCCCATCGTAGAGCAAACCTCATAGTTGACCTGTCCCCTTTTTTCTCCTCTGTCCTCTGTCCAGAAGAAGACCAGGGATCAAAATTCTCAGATCCTGTTTCCTCTCCCAGTGATGCTCTCAAATTGGATAGAGGCTTCAATGTTAGAGAATTGGATGATCCGACTGATAAAACGCCAGCCCAGCTGTCACGCCCCGAAAATCGGAACCCGAGTTGGCCAGGCTCGAATCCGAATTTCAGGACCGTGAATTGTATTTAAATAAATATACATCGCAACCCACATTATTTCATGCATTTTTAAGGCAATCAAAGCAACTAAAATGATACAAATAATTGTGATTAAATATTGTCCACTAATCAATCCTTAAATCTTTAATTACATTGACATAAATAAATAAATAATAACAACATACATTAAATTTTAATTAATTTCTAAATAAAAAATATAAAATATAAAAGTCTTCAATCTTGTCCAACCGGTTCTTCGTATACCAACCCTGCAAAACAGTCTATATGGGTGTGAGCGCGACGGCTCGTAGGGTCACATCCTTCCCAAACTTAAAAATTATACACTAACACAAATAAAACTCAATAATACAAATATGACTAATTACGAGTATGGAATCGTCATTGTACATGACAACAATAATAATTTATTTTTCGTAATAATAAAATAAGACAATGCCGTTATCTAAAATCATTTTTGGTTCAATCCAGGGCAGAGCACTCATGTATGTTGATCCTTTTAGGGAATGACCCTCAGTAGAGCACCGGTGTTGATCCTTTTAGGGAATGACCCTTGGCAGAGCACCTAGTGAATAGACTTTTAGGGTAAATACCCAGGGCAGAGCACGCGTGTGTGTTGATCCTTTTAGGGAATTGCCCAGGGCAGAGCACCCGTGCTGATCCTTTCGAGAATGACCCTGGGCAGAGCACCCGTACCGTGCTGATCCTTTCGGGAATGACCTTGGGCAGAGCACCCCATAAAAATAATATAATAGTCCTTTTAGGGCAGAGCACCCATAATATAATTAAAAACATTTAACAATAATCAAATGAATTTATTTCACATATTACAAATCAAATAAATGCATTCTACATCACGTAAAACCAAAATCAAATGACTTAAATCAGAAATACGAAATAAATAATTAATGAAATAAAAGTATATAATAATGTAATCTTTTTAATTGAAAAAATCACCTACCTGGTGTGTTGAGTGGAGGTTGAACGCTTGCCGTTAAAATCTTCTTGGGTTGATGGTGAGCGGCCTAGATTATTTGTTGGGTTCTGCCGATGAAGAATGGTGAAAGAAGAAAGAAGAGAGTTTGAATGGGAGAGGAAATTGGGGAGAGAGGTTAGGTCGTGCGGTGAGAGGAGTGAGGGATGGGGTTGGTTACGGTGAGAAGAGTTTTGTTTTGTTTTGTTTCTTTTTTATTTTATTTTATTTTAGAGTGGGCCCTACAAGAATGATGTGACAGATCCACACTGTTCATCAGTTTTGCTAGATGATGTTAGGACATAGCCCAGGAAATGAGGTAGATTCAAGGTTTAAGTGGGCCACACCAAAATAAAAAAAATGGGATATAGTTCCCACAGTTAAAAAACAGACGGGTTGTTACACCAGCATTAGGAAAATCCATGCATTCCCAAGGAAGTACAGTGTGGTCCCCTCAGGAAAAAATCAGCAACCAAGATTCTTACGGGGCCCATAATTCATTATACGAAGGGCGACTGAGAATCCAGACTCCGCAGACTCAAGAGAAGGGCCGTCAACTCCGGATGTATTATAGATGGATAAGATCCTAGTGTGGAATGCCCGTGGTATTGGTAATCATCGCACGATCAGAACGGTTAGAAGATTAATTAGAAAGCACAAGCCAGGAATTGTGGCCATTCAAGAGCCTATGCTTAGAGATGAGAAGAGAGTGGGCATAGGCCTATCTTTGGGTTTCCATTCCTCCTGCTCTAATGGGAGTGCAAATGGGAAGATATGGGTGTTTGTCTCTAGCCATATCTCTTTCTCAGTCTCCAATATGTCCAGTCAATTTCTGTCAATTGCAGTCACTGGATGGAATATCCTTCCAGCCATTTCCCTCTCATTTGTGTATGCCGATTGTGTCAAAAACAATAGGAGGTTTCTTTGGGATGACTTGGCTGTTCACTCCACATCAGTGCAGGGCCCCTGAGTGGTGTGTGGGGATTTCAATGCTACGGTTAAGGCCTCGGAAAGAAGAAGCCGTAGTGCCCCAGATAGATTGAGCTCGGAGGAGTTCTCGGAAGTCATCAACAACGCTGAGCTAATCGATGTAGGGTTTTCAGGAAGTAGATTCACGTGGTCAAACAACCAGGCGGGATTATCCAGGGTCTGGGTGAGACTGGACAGGGTGCTCTTTAACGCAGCATGGTCATCCACATTTCCTCTGTTTCAAGTGCAACATCTTCCTCACCTCAACTCAGACCACACTCCCCTTCTTCTCCGGTTCCCTTTGCAGTCAGCTAGCGGGACGAAGCTGTTCAAATTTCAGAGAATGTGGACCACTCATGATTCCTTCATTCAAGTGGTCAAGTCAGCATGGACCCAGGTCGATTCTAACCATCATATGTTCAATATTATTGTTAAATTGAAATCTGTTAAGCAGGCGTTAAAGTCCTGGAACAAGGACTACTTCGGGAACATCCACAGCCAGGTCGGTCGGGCTGAGCAGGCGTTGTTAGAAATTGAGCAAGAAATGCAAAACCTAGCTGCTCTCCTGGGTCATGAAGCAGACCTCCAGTCCAGATTTTCGGTGGCTTCTTCATCCCTTAGACAAGTAGAGCTCTTCCAAGAAATATTTTGGAGGCAGAAGTCCAGAATAAACTGGTTGGAAGAGGGAGACAGGAACACAAGCTTCTTTTATGCAGTTGCTACAGTGAGGCACAGAAGATTAGGCATCAACAGTATTGAAATAGATTCGGGGCAGCTGTTAAAAGACCCGACCCAGATCAGAGCAGCTGCTGCTGCGCATTTTCATAAGCAATTATCAGCGGTGGAGTGTACAACAAAATTCTAGCTCCTCGATGTGATCCCGACGCTGGTGTCCCAAGAATACAATGCGATGCTCTTGGCCCTCGTCCATTGAAGAGGTCCATCGTGCAATTCAAGCTATCCCTGCGGATGGTGCACCCGGGCCTGACGGGTTCTCAGAGTCTTTCTTCTCTAGCTATTGGAAAATTGTTGGTCAGGATCTTCATAAGGCTGCATTATTCTTCTTCCAAGGAGGGAAGCTTCCCAGGGCAGTGACCGCTTCCCTGATCTGTTCGATCCCCAAGATGTCCTCTCCCAAGGGGTTCTCAGACTTCCGCCTGATAAGTCTTTGTAACTACTTCTATAAGATTTTATCTAAGATCATTGCTGCTAGGCTGAGTCAGGTTCTTCCATCAATCATATCACTGGAACAAGGGGCCTTCATCCAGGTAGAGCGATTTCGAAAAATATTGCTTTATCTCAGGAGCTTTTCAGAGAGATTAACAAAAAAGGTTCGGGGCGGGAACATCGTGCTAAAGCTGGATATGGAGAAGGCATATGACAGGGTGGATTGGGGTTTTCTTAAGAAGGTTCTGATTCGTTTCGGATTCAGGCTGGCGTGGGTTGAGAAGGTGAAAAAATGCTGGTGCAATTGTTGGTTTTCTGTACTAGTTAATGGTGTAGCGGCCGATTTCTTCAAATCATCTCGCGGCCTCAGCAAGGTGACCCCCTATCTCCTAGTCTCTTCATTACCTCAGCCGAAGTGTTGAGTAGTGGTCTTAGAAGGCTGGTCGAGCAGGGCCTTTGTCAACCTTTCGAACTTAGGAGAGGATGCCTATTCGTCTCCCATCTCCTTTACGCAGACGACACTCTTCTCTTCCTAAATGGTGGTTTGGCATCCCTTACAGTTTCTAAGGTTTTCCTAGATGCATATTAAGCATCATCGGGGCAATCTATCAACCTCCATAAGAGCAGGTTTTTATTATTATATTATTATATTATTATTATTATTTTTAAGTTCTAACAAAATTTTTTCTTCTAGAATCCGGTCCATAGAGAGGTTGCTTAGTGTCGTTAAATCATCCATCACATTATCTTATCTCGACGCCCCTATAGTAGTGGAGAGATTAATTTCTAGAGACTTCCAGCCTTTAATTGAGAGGGTAGATAATCGGATCAAGGGGTGGCAGTCGAGGTTCCTTTCGCAAACGGGCAGAGTTGTATTGATTAAGCATGTTCTTGGGTCTATCCCGGTGCATACCTTGACAGTTGTCCATCTCCCGTCTCAGGTTTTATCGGCGCTTGAAAAACGCTTTGCTAGCTTCTTTTGGGGCTAGGCTGATGGCAAAAAGAAGTTTAATTAGAAGAGTTGGAAGGTCATTTCTCGTCCTTACGATGAAGGATGTCTTGGTATCAGGAAACTGTTAGAAGTCATGATGGCCTTTCGTCTCAAAATGGACTGGATAATCGTTTTCAATGAGGGGCGCAGTTTGTCGGGATCCTACATGGCTGCCAGATACGCCCATGATCTGTCCATCCCCAGCCAGGGGCGTGCATCCAGCCGCCCGTCCCCTCTTTGGAATAAGACCCTGCGGCTTAGGCGTCTTTTGGACTCTCAAGTCCGTTGGAATATTGGTGATAGCAACAACAATTTTTTGTCAGTAAACTGGACAGGGTTGGGCCCTCTCCAGAGTCTTTCTCTAGCTCCAATCCCTGCTTCTTTGTAAGATTTTCAAGTGCAGTAGTTGCTGGGTAGAAGCGTCTCTCTTCCCCCCTCTGCGGCACTTAATTTCCTCCCCCAGGAGGTCATTGATCATATATTCCATGAGGGTTTCTGTCTCTCAGATGGGCCTGATTTCTCTTTCTGGCCTCATACCCCGTCAGCTCTGCCTGAATGTCTACAGGTCACGTTCGCCCCGTCTGAGCTGGGCCAGGTAGGTTTGGCATGTAAAAATGCCCCCTCAGATCTCTCTTTTTGTTTGGAAAGCCTTGAACAATGCTATCCTGGTGGACGAAGCAGTCCAATCTCGTGGTATTCCCCTGACATCGAAGTGCGTTTGCTGTAAGGCTAGCCCAACGCAGAGGAATGAAATTGAGATCATTCGGCATCTCCTACTGGAGAGCGAACTGGCATTTTCTTCCTGGAATCTCCTTGGTTCCTGTTTTGGCATCAATGTTATGCCAGCCTCCTCGTTGGAAGCCAGATTAGCCCAACGGTGGGGCGCTCGTCCGGTCCCCTCCATCTCGTCTCTCGTGCATAAGATAGCCTCGTGCGTGCTGCTGTGGGTGATCTGGAAGACCAGAAATTCTACAGGTTTCGAAGGTAAGACATCTTCTCTGTCAGCCCTATCTGCTTGTATATCATGGTGGATCTCCGCCATTTTTGGATCCACTTTCTCTCTCTCGGCTGATGCAGTTTTCCATCGCCCCCCTCACCATTCGGGTCAGTCACCTACGACAAAGCCCCCTTTATTGGTGAAATGGGTCAAACCAACAAGTGGGTGGGTTAAGGTCAACATTGACGGGTCTTCCAGGGGAAACCCGGGTAACTCAGGGGGCAGAGGGGTTTATAGAAGCGACAAGGCTAATTTCTTATTTGCCTTCACAGTGGGCTATGAGACAAGATCGAATACCTATGCGGAATTTCGTGCGGTACTTGACGGGGTTTCATGTTGCATCTCCAAAGGTTTCTCTAAAGTGGTGGTCGAGTTTGACTCGCAACTGGTTCTTAGGATGTTGTCTGGTCAGGTTAATCCGAGCTAGAAATGGAAGAGCTGGATTAAGAGGATTGAGATGCTGAAGTTGGGTAATCAGATTGTCTTTTCACGTATTTTCAAGGAAGGTAATGCACCTGCGGACGCCTTGGCTCGTTTGGGCAGTGCAAACCAAGCTCCGCCATGTTTTGATCTTGTTGCGGACCTCCCTCGTCAGATTAAGGTCTCATTTTCCTTGATAAGGTGGGCCTGGGGGCGATCAGAGACTACTAAGGGGTCCTTTATTTTTGTTGTTTTTTCCTGGGTCAGATTATGATAGGCATTTCCCGGGTCTTTTTCTTCAGGTGATGCCCGAATGTAATTAGTTTCTTCATATTAATGGATTCCTCGTTGTTAAAAAAAAAATGTTATCCGAATTCACGCTGGTATGAATCTTCTCCAGAGTTACGCCTCATTTTTCAAGCACCTATCAGATAACATGGACATCCAACTAATTGCTCCACCCGCTAGTACAAACGAGTAACTTGAAGTCGACTTTCTAAAATCCACACTACTTGCGTAATCTGAATCCACATACCTCGAATATATCGAAGTAAACATCTCACCGCTACCCAATATTGCTTGCCAGAGTATTTACTCACAGCACCGATAGCCTGTGAAATAACCAGTTTAATATAGACCATGGCATGCACTGCCAACCGCATTCGAATAAGGCTCATGAGACTTATCTTACTTTTTCTCATCTGTTTTGGGACATGTCGTGAGGAAAACTTGAGGAGAGACACGTAGGAAATACTCTCCGATTTTGCTTAGTCCATCACATCCTTGATCAATACCTACACAAGATATTTTACCTGTGATTACCAAAACATGCTCCTCTTTCAGTCTCAATGCCGAGAACCATCTTTGTAGCCCCCTGATCCTTCATCTTGAATGTCCCACTTAACCGACTCTTCGGTACATTGATTTTAGACATGTCATAATTGACGATCAACATGTCATCAGCATACAATTCTTGACTCACTATGAAGGAATCAAACCATTGCATAGACAGCAGGTTATACCACGATCTCATATAAACTTTTTTTATCAGCCCCTTTAACTTCGAACCGCTCTGGTTGCTTCATGTAGATATACTCTTCTAATTTCCCGTGCAGAAGTTTAGACTCCACATCTATCATTTTCAGGTCAAGATCATATTGGCCAACCAGCGCCAATCACGAATCTAATAGACACCTGCTATACCGTCGATGCAAATATCTCTAAGAAGTCAATCCATTCTCTCTGAGCATAACGTTGCGCTACCAACCTTGCTCTATATCTATGTTGTATCCTCTTGAAGATCCACCTACATCCAATAGCTTTCCGGCCCACTGGAAGCTCCATCAGCTCCTATGTGTCGATCTGGTATAACGAGTACTCCATCATAACACCCATCACTTTTTTTTTCCATATCACCCATCACCTTTCACTTCTCAGCACTAGGCTCACCCAGAGCCATCTGAATAGAGGATAGATCCTCTGCGATATTAGAGTCGTCCATGTACCTCATCGATATCCTGCGATTATACAATGTGATTCTTCTTACAGGTGGCTGCTCCACCTGCTCTGTATTCCTGTCCACGCGTCTCAGCCTTCCTGCTCTGCCCGCTCATGTAGCCATGCCCAACATGCCACACATGTGTAGAGGTGGAATCCGCTACAGACCACTGTAGCTCCACCTTTTGAAGAGCTCCCGATAAACTTGTAAACATTATCGAGTTGTTGCGCTTTCATGATTACCCGTGCCCCTTTAAATACTTTAAGGACACCATCAATACTTGTGAACCTGCACCTTATAGCCTTTAGTGCACCGAGAGAAATCAAACTCTTTTTCATATCAGGAACGTGCCTCACCCCAGTCAGGGTATGCTCTATCCCATCAAACATCTTGATACGCACTGTACTAACAGCCACAACATTACAAGTACTGTCATTGCCATAAATACCTGTCCACCATCGCATTCCCTGTAGCTGGTGAACCAACTCTGATGTGGAGTCATGTGAAAGGATACCCTTGTGTCTAGAATCCACTCGCCCCTACGATCATCGTATTACCTTCTGATCGTAGACACAGACAAAATATCACCATTACATCCACTCGATCCATCTGATGTGGCAACATTGGCCTCCCTATACGAAGCCTCAGATTCTTCTCTCTTAGATTTAGGATTTGTACAATCTTTCTTCACATGTCCTTCCGTCTCACAGTTACAGCACTTTACCTTTCTTTTGTCATTGCCCTTGAATTTGGATTTATAACCTGAAGAACCTTTACCTTGTTCAGAATTCCTACCTCTTGTAAGAAGTGTATTAAAAGATATCCCCATGTCGACGTTAAACTTTCTCATAGCCTTCCCTTGAAGGGCTGAGATAACAGTGTTGACACTCAAGGTTTTATTCGTGGTGCACATTGTGTCATTTAATGACTCATACGACGCCGGAAGAGAATTCAGCAACATAAATGCTTGTTTTCATCTTTCATCACTTCCTCCATATCCAACAATTTGCAAACCAATTTATTAAAGTTACTGATGTGAGCCTCCAAATTTTCACCCTCTACCATCTTGAAGTTATACCACTGCCGCTTCAAGTGTAGGCGATTTTTAGAGAATTTTTTCGCATATACATCCTCTAACTTCGCCCATAACTTAGCCACGGTTTTCTCCCTTATGACATTGTAGAGAACCTCATCCATGAGACATAAACGGATCAACGATAAGGCATTCTTATCAAGAGTATTCCAATCATCATCAATCATAGTAGACTTTCGCTCCTCAAGAGATCTTCGCCTTACTTAATTAAGGAACTGATCATCTTGATCTTCCATAACTCAAAATTATTTTTCCCTGAGTACTTCTCAATCTCATACCTAGTGCTTCCCATTGATGCTAATCCCTCATATTCAGATCTGTGCCCCAACGATTTCTCTTATACCACTTGTTGAGATTTGTGTTACGAAATCACACAGATCTAGATCTAGGATAGCAATTCAATGGCACCAAACACACGCAAGAGAACATGCAGATTTAACGTGGAAAACCCTTTCGGGAAAAAAACCACGGCACAAAGCGACCGATCTTCACTATGAAAATAGAAATTACAAAGAGAAATGACTTATCCGATTCGAACAACCTCGAATCTCACCCTTGCTACTACACCCTTTAAAAACTCTAAAACCCTTTTAAGAATCCTTGGAACCCCCTTAGGAAGCCTTAACATTGATTAGAAAGGCACTAGGGAGCCGTATTTATAGTTTAGGAAACTCCACTTACGCACCTCTCTGAAACCGCCTTAAATTTACACAGTCCACACAGAATCCGCGCACCACCTGCGTAACCTTCGACTGGTCGAGCCTGGGCTTCGACTGGAAAAATATTGTCATTGGACTTCGAGTCAAGCGGGCTTCAACCAGTTGAGCTAGCCCCTCGACTGGTCGAGCAGCGCGGTGAAACCAGATTTAAGACATCTGTTTGCAACAAGTACATGTACATGTGCCCATGTTATATGGTCCATCATCAAAATATGCACTTGTTACATGATAATTGTGCTGATGTGGCAGATAGGATTTGTGCTTTTAATGGCTAGCATTAAAAGTTTGGCAAAATTTTGGGTCGGGACTAGAGCTGGGCATCGGGTCGACTAGGACTGAATTAGGGCAGACTCAACTTAAACTAGTTTTGAAATAGACCTAACCCAAACTCAACCTAAGTCGGTATTGAGTCCAGATGCCTCACTCAATCGAAGTCCGGGTTTAGCCTATACTAATTCAGACCAAGTTTGACTAGTCACAAGTACTGAGTCAGGTTAAACAAGGTGCAATGGGTATCACAACTCAAAACATAAGTGCACCTGCTAGCTAGAATTGTAACCTTTTCATGAACAACATGGCATCTCGATGTGATGTGAAATATATACATAAGTCCAGGTTTAGCTCGAATTGGATGAAGTCTACTTAATTCGGATCAACTCACCCGCTCAATTTACATTGAGTCGGATCTAAATGAGTCAGACAAATCAAGCCTACAGGTCGAGTCATCCATTGACCAGCTCAAGTTGGGACCCCCTCGTTATGTGTCCCTCTATGCCGTTACGTGTAACACTGAGAGTAGTAGACGGAGAAACGCAAGCCATCCGCCCGTATATTGAAAAAATCTTTATAAGAGGCTGTTCACGAGACTGCCTACAGAGTCCGATAGTTATTCATTGCAGGACGAATGGCCACGTTAACGTGGGGCCACCCATTGTGGAAAAGTTACCCAACAGTACACAATTCTAATTAAATTTTGATCCATGGTCTTCAGAATGGTAAAATAAAATGAGGTGTGAATGGTTCGCATTAAAGGTTAGGTCTTACGGTGGACGGTTGGGATCGACTGTGGGACCCACGTTTCTACCCAGGGGAGGCTGATTGCCTACTGACAGTGTCAGTAGATCTATGTTATCTATCCACTCATTCATCGATTTTTCCATACTATTTTATGTAATAAGCTAAAAAATAAGTCAGTTCCAAATCTCATATGGACCACATTATAAGAAAGAGTGATGATTGAACACTCACCATTAAAAACTTCTCATAGTCATAAAAGTTCTGGATTAAGATCATATTTGTGTTTTCTCTTCGTCTAAGAGTGCGTGACCTAATCAATAGGTTAGTTGACAAGTAAACATTAGAATTAGCCTTAGAAAGGTTTTTTTTTTTTTTAATGTTATGCATTCAATCACCGCTATTTTCCTGTGGTGTGGTTCACTCGAGATTTGAAACGGTTATTTTTGGGCTCATGATCTTATAATGATATGGAAAAATAAAGGATGCGGATTAGATACTTACAGGTTGAGTAGGCAGTCCGCTATTGAAGTGACCTTTGAAGTGACGTCACCAAATTCTGTAGGCTCCATTATGATCTATGTATTGTATCCACATTGTCCATCCATTTTGGGATATCATTTTAGAGAATGAGCTAAAGAATAAGGCAGATAAAAAACTGTAGCAGACCCACCACAGAAAACCGTGGGGAGAGTGATTCCCACTGTCGAAACTATTCTAAGGCCCACCATAATGTTTATTTGAAATCCAACAAGTTCAAAAGCTAAAAAAGACATGAAAGAAGGAAAACATAAATATCAGCTTGATTTAAAACTTCATTGGCCTTTAGAAGTTTTTAACCATGAGCGTCACTGTCCCCACTACTTTCTGTGCTGGGGTCCATTGGAGCTTTGGAGTTAACTCATTTTTTTGGATATTACCTTAAAATGATCTCTCTAAATAGATGGAAGGTGTGGATATAAAACATACATCATGCTGGGGCCTACGGAACTTGGTGACGTCACTTCAGTGGCCAGTCTCGCTACTCAATCTGTCAGTAGCTAATCCGCGCCCAAAAATAAATGAACGGCCTGAAAAAAACAATATATATCATGAATATATATCATGCGGGCCTTACAGAATGGACACCTCGCTAGTGACGCTGTCACTGCGCAATCCGCGTACCCTACGGGGGAACAAGCAGGCGTTATTGCCCAGACAACCCTGCAGCTAAACGGGCAGGTTCTCGGTTTCCTCCAAATTTAGATAAGGTTGACCAAGTACCGATGTTCGGCCACCGTCCACGTGTCTGACAGCTGTACTGCTCAAATGCCAGTTTTGACCTGTTTACCACACGTGATGGTGGAGGGTGTCAGGAACTCAGAAATGGTGGAATTGAATCAGTGGTTTGCTGGCTACACACGCCCCAGTTCAGACGCATGTCTAGAGCTAGCACACGTGCCCGACTGACACGTATGTAAGACATCCATACGTAGATCATCTGTCCAAAGTAGAAGAAGAAAGCTATTCAATTCCATGGAAGATTACACGGGCAATGGACGGTCTACAAGACGCATGCTTTACCATTATTCCCATATTCGTGTTGCTACGTGAGAATTGGATATGCTGAGCTTTTGATCTGATGGTCTACACCGCTTGGATGTAACAAAGGCATGCCACGTTGGCGCATGTGGTCGCTTATAAAGGTTCGTTGTTAAAGGATATTTTGGTTATTTACACCCCTTTTTTTAGATGTTTGCTACGTAATACTGTTAGGATAGGTGGAGACCATGTACGTTGGATCGAAGGTTACGTTCAGTAATCTTAACCGTTGATCTTATTAGATACACATTAAATGGGGCTGGCCCCAGGAACTTCAAGATTAGAAGGTCTTGAACTTTACGAATGGCGCGCGAAGAAAACAAAAGTTAAAAGAGTACGTCAAAAGTAAAATAAAAATCATCAATGAGTAAAATTATCTACTCCGCTTAGAGGCCCATCATCTAAATCGTTTGGGCCTGTTTGGCCGGGCAGATTGGAAGGGATTAGATGGTATTGGAAGGGATTGGTTGTTAAATCCCAGGATTGGCCAGGCATGCCAAACAGACTGGGTGATTTGATCCGGGATATAGAAATCCCATGGATCTTAAGACAATCCACTGACAACACCATCATTACATTTAAATCTCATCCAATCCACCCTAATTTGTTTAAATTTTCTTGGGACATGTTTGGTTCGAGGGATTGGAAGGGATGGGAAGGTTTAATCTTGGGATTGGTCAGGCATGCCAAACAGACACGATATAGCAATCCCATGGATCTTAAGACAATCCACTGACAACACCATCATTACCTTGAAATCCATGTCATCCACCCTAATACCATTCAATCCCTTCCAATCCACCCGGCCAAACGTGCCCTTGAAGTATTGAAAGATGTCCCTGGATTCAAGGGCTATTTTATGCACATGAGAAAAGCAATATGTTGTTGGGTACGCATATGTGCGCGTGCATGCACAATAATACAGGATCCAAGGAGATTTTGAATCTTCGTTTGTGTTTGAGAGCTTATAATTAAAATGCACTAAAATCCAAACATTTTTATTGGGAGGTTGGATTTCAAATGCATTTGAATTCTTTATTAGTATATTTATATGACTTTGATTAACTAAATCAACTTTAATATTTGAAATTTACATATATGTCTGATATTTGACAAAAGATCATAATAAGCCTATTAAAATATATACTCTAGGAAAATAAAAAAAAAATTCAAACCTCAGGTGGGCTGCATACAAACAAGCAATTTACTATTATTATTTTTAACCATCCATTAAACGACCAACATTAGGACAATTCAAATTATTCTACTAATGTAATCTTAGATTAATTTTAGGTATCACTAGTGTGTCATGTGTGAAACAAATTAATAGCCTAGCAACAACTTTGTCACATGTGCGACTCTTCTACCTTTTGAAGACGAAGCCAAAAGGATATTTCACTCTTATTACACTGAAATATCAGGAAAAACATAAGATTTAAAAGACACTGAAAGTGTGTATATTAAATAACTTTGATTCCATTTATTTCAAAAATACTATGACCAATCGATATAAGTGAGGACAAAACATAAAAGATAATGGCCAAACAAAAGCTAAACAAGACCAAATCAAAATAAAAGACAAGAAACACAATGATTAATGTAGTTCAATAATATATCTTCTTCATGGGATTATATATATATATATATATAATATATATATATAATATATATATATATATATATATATATATATATATATTATATATTTTTTTTTTTCACTAAGAAAAATAAAAATAGAAGTCTTACCTCTCTCTCACCCATACAAGAAGATTTTACACTAAAAATACTTCAGAAGATAAAGATTATAAAATACCATTGTCTAACTATGACCCTCATTGTATAATTAATCACATAGCAGAAAAAGGCACATGTAAAGACGTAGAGAGGCTAAGCTTCACTGTACGTGTTCATACGTACAGATGTACAGACAGAGAGCGAGAGAATAACATCTCCCAATAGGAATTTGCCTCAGGATGTTCTTCATGTCCACCGCAACAATAGATTTAGGTGTCAAATCCCCTTATCCTTTCAAATCACCTCAAATACAAGTTGCCAAATAGCCCCTAAGGTGGCCCCCACTTTGAGTATTAACTGTAAAGTCATCAGGTGGGCCACCACTACTTGAAAAGAATGGGAAGGTGACATAACTTGCCAACTATCCAATTAAATGGATAGGTGCGATCGACTTACTTTTTTCACACAGACCACATGGGCATACGACCCCATGACTTCAATGTTGAAATGCGCCGTCAACCACTCGGCGGAGGATAAAAAAAAAAAAAAAAACAGTTGTGATTGGTTTAAAAAAATAGCCACTGAGCCATCAGTTGGAAACGACGGTGCAGATTACTTGATCAATGGCCTGTTCTGATCTTGTTCGTGGTCATCTTCTTCATGGGAATCTACCTTATGCATTGATCAGGTGTCTCTTACACACTTTCCAGGTTGGCCATGTGTGCGTATAAAGCTGCATATGAAGACAATCCATATACGTTTCTTTTATTTTTTATTTTACAGTGCATGCACTAGCTAATCCCTTGGGCCCTTTCACCCGCCTGCTACTGTGCAATTCCCAATGCGGCTTAAGGCACATAGGAGAAGTAAGAAAAATATGTCCATGTATAATTCGGTTGTGATCCTTTAAAGTACGGTTAAAATATTTCGGTCAAAGAAAAAGAAGGAAAGAAATAGAAAAGTGAAACAGTCAAAGTTTAATAAAACTTATGTGCTTAACTGAAATAGAAATTGAAAAAAAAAGAAGCTATATACACATATATTGTAACAACCCTAAATTTTGGTACATTATAAAAAAAACTAAATTATATATTTAAAGATTTTATTTTTAAATAAAAAATAAAAAAATAAGTCAATAATTGATTTGGTAGAAACATTCTTAATTGAGAGAGAAGTTTAGGGATCGATTTTTGAAGTAATAATAATAAATTTTTATCAAATGACATAAAAAAATTCAAATTCAGGATAAGGGAGGATGTGCTCATCATATCTTATAAGAATTTTCTTTAAAAAGGGATACGGAAGGTTTCTGCATTAAAAAAAAAAAGGAAATAGGAAGCCTTAAAGTAAAAGGAAGAAAAATTCTAATAAAGATCGATCAAGTAAGTTCTAATCGTTAGATCTTTTTAATTTTTTATTATATTGTTAATCTCTTCTTGATTTATACAATGGATGGTGTGGATCATCTACACCATCATCGTATAGGTGTGTAGAGTCAATCTTAATAAAGTGATATTTTTATGATTTCAGATCTTGTTAGTATTATTTTATGAATATATAGAATGGATGAAATCTGATTGTGCTAAGATAGATTTGTATGGATCATATGATCCCTAAGGCTAAAATATACAAGGATCATAATTTTTAGATCAATCTGACAATCAGATAGGCCACATTAGTTAGATATAGAAGTGTTTGATAAATGAATCTTAAATATTTTACGCAAGTGTTGATATTACTTGGCATAGAAGGTCGAGATGGGCCATTGGTGAATGTGTGGTTAGATCCACACTACACCTCAAATGCATAGAGGTAAAACATGATAAGACCTCAAGAATCTGAATGATCTGACCATCCGATGGATCACCCCGATCAAATAATTATCATACAATTTTATAATCTTAAAAAAGAAAAAAAAATAGAATAGAAATTTTAATTATTTGATTATTTTGGATCTGGCCACCTAAGGTGTTAATCAGAGGTGGGCCCTACTATGTAAAAAAAAAATATATGAATAATAATGTTGTTGATATAACTGATAGAATTTCTGAATTCAAACCAACCTAATTACCATGTGGATTCTATACTACCAGACTCAGGTGAGTGACCCAACTTGTTTCATAATTCATTAAAATTAAAATAAATCATTGTGATTGTTTAATTGATTTACTGGTTTGAATATTTTGATATGATAATGGTATGATAAATTTATATGTGAATATTTTAATTGAGACAACTATGCCAAATATGAAAAATATGCATTACATATCATCCTTCATTCATTGCATTGCATAATGCATGGTTAATCCTAGGGGCCCTCCCTGGAAGAAATGTCGATCCTAGTAGAGCGTTACCAGATGCGGGTAATGCCCAAGCCTACCTAAAGGTGGAAGCCTACCCAACGGGTAGATGCGAGTTGACGACCTCCAACCTAAGCAGATGGACGATTATCCCATCTGATGCATTCATACCTCATTTTACATTCATATCTTTGTACATGTATTTATATATTATTTTAATTGCTGTGATTATGAACCATGCTGGGTTATATCACTAAGCCTGACCAGCTTACATTTTTATTGATGGAAAAATCGTACAGATGTGAATGAGGGTGAGCCGATGGCTCAAAAACAGAAATACGTGGTTGAGTTGGAAAAAGGACTTAAGGGACACGTGACCCTACTTGAAAGAAGAAGAAGTTGCTGCCTTAGAGTAATCATGATATTTTTACTTTAATTATATTTAATTTTCTTAAATTGTTAATTAATTTTTTAGTTATTAGACATGTTATTTTATTTCATAAGATCTCAAATGGGAGGGTCCTTGGCTATGTTTATGATTGATTATTGGATTAAATGATTGTTTCTTATTTTGTTGAGATGTTGTTGAGTGTGAATGGAATATAGATCTATGGTAGAGCTACTAGGTAGATGAATAATTGTATAATTGAATGAAATTAGTACACTCGGTGTATGTGTCATGGGCCGAAACTCGGGTCTGAGGGTGCACACTCTGTACTCAAATATATTATTGTATATTAATAAGACTAAAATATAAAATTTATATTAAAATGGTTAGATTTCTAGAGGCATAAGTAATAATGTATATAAATAGGTAATTGGATAGCGGATTATTTTCGATCTTTAACTATATCAAATCCTTCATTTTAAGTAATTCCTATATAAATTAATCTCTCTTTATTAAATAAAAAATAAAAAAATTCACTTTCTATTCGATTTATCAAAGCATCACAATTAATGTTCAATCTCTTCATTCGAATCGGCTTCAAAAGTTTTTTTTTTTCTTAAATAGAATGCTTTATTTATTGAAAGATAAGTTCAATTTTGCTTGCTTGAAATAATGAGTTTTTTTCCTTCTATCTTCTTAAATATAAGAAGTTTTAAATATTTAATAAATTATATTAGTTTTTTTTTCTTTCAAAAATACATAATTTAAAACAGAGTTTTGCTACACCTCGGTTACTGATTGAGGAAATGAGGATGTGAATTTTTGTAAATCTATAAACTTGTCAAATTTAAGAATTCAACGTATTCCAAAGTTCATTTGGGAATCAATCCACAGGTTACATAGATTTGCAAGCATGCTACAATGGTAGAGTATTTATTATAAAGGAATTATTTAGTTATTTATTATTATTTACTTTCAAAAGAGTTCTTATTTTAAGGTTTGTCAAGGCTTTTAATTTTTCTAAAGATTTGAATTTATCCAAAATTCATAAATTTCTACTAGTGTCGATTTGAAAAATTCATGAATTTTGGAAAATCCCCAACAAAAAATAAACATATGTGCCATGTATACAATTTTTGTGTGCATGTGTATGGACCGTTGTACTCTGGAGTAGTGAAAGTTTTTGTGAGGTCCACTATTTGGACGGTTTAGTTTGATCAGTATATGTGCCATGCATACAATTTTTTGTGTGCATGTGTATGGACCACCGTACTCTGCAAGAGTATCATTTTTTTTTGAAAATACGTGTGTGAAATTTCACCGCAATCCACCTCACCGCGTACGTCCGTATTTCATCTTTCAGTGCCTAGTAAGAAATCTAATTCTCCGCGATTTCTCGACAAGGAAATTTCTCAAGAGATTTTGAAGTTTTGAGGCTTTTTTGGAATATTACTGGGACAATCACACCAAAACATAAAAATATAAGAAATAATTAGTGTAAACAAACAAATGCATTAAAGTTTTTAATATACATTTATATTACAAATTCCTTTGAGCCTATTTGGATTTATGAAAAACATGAAAAAGGGAAAAATGTTTTTAGAGAAATCTTTTTTTCAAGAAAAAGTAGAAAATGAAATAATATTTTTTAAAAGAATTTGCACTAGACATATTTAGAGAATTGAAGATGGAAAATAACACAAGTTGTACATTAGTGCATGTGGAGTGTTTTACACATGTGGAACATAAGTAAGATGAATGGTGGTACATGTGGCAAAATAACACATGTGGGGTGCAATAGAAGATGGTCGGTTACACATGTGAAACATTAGTATATTGGGAGCTCTTTACATGTGGGAAAAAGATGAACGGTGATATATGTGGCATAGTGGCATGTATGGGATATGACTTAATATGGACAATGTCATGTTTTGCATATATGGTACATGTGAGGCGACTGAACATAAATAGTGATGCATTTGGGCTTTGACTCTTGAGAAAGTCGTTTTCCTTCAATGTAGAAAAATGCATTTCTTAGGGATGTTTATTTTTCTATAAAACAGAAAGTGAGAAATGATATTTCATACAATTTTTCACAAAGAAAGATTTACCAAACAACAAAAAATGAATTTCATGCAAAATATCATTTCATTTCTCATACTTTCCATGAATCTAACCAAACACCTTTAAGGTTTTTACTGTTGGGAATTTTATGAGAAAATTCCTCTCAAATATTAGTTTTAGTAAAAAAGTGATTTTTAAATATAATTACTAAATTATGCTTTGTAGTCTATAGCTGAAGGTAAAAAGAAGTTTTTACCTTCTTTCAAGGTGGAAAATCCCAAAAGCGTTCATGTCGACCTTGATTTGTCTCATCCTGATGACTTTGATGTAGAGTGGGTCATGGACACCTTCATGGCCAAGATAGATCAAAGAAGGCCTGATTGGAGGCGGAGGTGATAATGACAATCATAACCTTAAAATAGTTATATCTCGTAAATCGGGATGAGTTTTTCGACGTATCATATATGATTTTGGGGTAGGAGAAGCTACTTTAACCAACCAACCCTGGTATGATGGGTTTCCTATGCCAAATTTATGAGATTCCATTAGATCAACAGTCAAAAGTTTGATTTATTTTTATTTTACTATAAAAGTTGGAGGCAACAATGTGGTACTCAAGCTCGATATGGAGAATGCGTATGACGGAGTTGATTGAAATCTTTTCAAATTGGTGCTCAAATAATTTGGCTTCAATCGGGGTTAGATTGATCTCATGGAGCAGTGCTAGTCGGTTCTCAATTCTCATGAATGGAGAGGCTTGTGGATAATTCAAATCCTCTAAAGGCTTGCGCTAGGGTGACCTAATTTCTCCATTCATCTTAGTCACCCAATCGGCTTACAGCCAAACCGGAAAGAGTCGGATCCCATCTCCAGTTAAGGCCCGTACAGAACTTCCATGCTAGCCAAGTGTCGACTGCATTGTTTTCTGGAAGCCGCATGAAATTTTTTTTGGTCCTTGCCTTGTATATCTCTTGAACAGAATATATCCAGTTTTGATTTTTAAAAAAAGTGTCAGCTGCATGGGGTGGGATTCACCTTCCTATGTTTTTGAAATCCACTCAGAACCATTGGGTGTGTGACCCAATTTTAACCATTGGCAGAAAAAAAAAATAATAAAATAGCCCCATCTGTGATTCATGTGGACCATACAATTGGAAATAGTATATAGGGTGATGACCACCCTCCAAATTGTTTCCCACAGTGTGGCCCACTTGAATCACGAATTGTTCAGATTTTGGGGCCGTAGGCCTAATTTTTTTTTTTTTTTGGTATCTAATGATTTAACTAGATTTCACATATTCATCATAGTGGGCCTTATAATTAATCAACTGTGGGCATTTCTCTTCCAACTCTTTCCCTTGGTATGACTTATTTAAATCACAAGTCATCCTAACTTTTAGTATCATATCTGACATGGGATTACACATCTCATAATTAAGAGTGGATTTCCCGCATACATTATAGTAGGTTCGGATGTGCATCCCAAAATTTGTTTTCTTTAATATAGGAGAGCTGAAACAATTATACCTGGGTCGATTTTTGGTAAGGGCCCACCATACCGTGTATGTGAAATCCATTCTGACCATTATATGTGTAATCCTGCATTAGGTACAAGGTCAAAAATCTGGCTGACCTGTTATTTGGATGGGTCACACCAAATCACCAATGGAGCTGGTTTTTTATACCAATGCCTAAAATCAAGTTACTCAACCGGTGATAAAATTATTGGATTTATGCAAAGACTGTTTTGGAATATCTTATAGTACTTGCAGGAATTTTCAGGGAAAAACCCCTTCACCCTTTGTTGAGAGAAAACATAATATTGTGAAAATCTAGCGACAATATAGTTTAGTATATATATATTTTTGATATTACCGTGAGATTTTCATAATCTATATTTGCCACACTGTCAGTGATTTCCTTTGAGTTTATAACATTAAGCTAGGTGCATACTACCTTATTAGTAATTTGGCATGCAACTCATCCTCCTTGCCGGCAGCAAGATTTACAGTTATTCAGACCATCCAAATTGTGGGTCCCATTGCAGATGGAGCGTATGCCTAAAATCACAGTGATCAGGCAATCATAATCATCCAATTGATGGCTCTTAAATGGATGGTTAAGAGAAAATGATAGTTGGTGCTTGACAATGCGGGGCTGGGAGTGGTCAAGAAGCAGGGTCGTAGGAGGAAGTAATTAGGGCAGAGGGGGTTTTGGTCGATTCAATTCTTGGCTCTGGTGGGAGAGGTTGGGTGGATAGGGCTATGGTTTCCCGCTGTTGGTTTGCTGGAGGGTCCGCTAGCTGGTGAAGGGGTCCTATGTGGTAGGATGGCCTGGGTAGGTTATGAGCCCCGGCCAGTAGAGAGGTCGGCCTGCAGTGGTGAGATTTTTCTATGGGAGTTGCAGTCTGGCAGCACCCTGAGGTCCTTTTCACCTATGAGGTGGGCTGCATGGTTGGCTCTTGATGTACAGTGGACTTGGTAGGCTGGGTGGTTGGTGGGGCTCAGATTTTAGGTTGGCCAAGTTGGAGGGGTTGTAGCGGCTTACATTAATGAATAAATTAAAAATTAAAAAATTAAAAAAAAAAAAGGAGAAAATGATAGTTAAAGAGTAAAATAGCGAGTGATCCAAATTTCAAGGGAGAACCCAATAGTTGGTATTATCTTCTCAGTCTAATTTTGCTTAGCTAATTAATCTCCTTTATGCAGTGTCTTGTAATTTATAACAGGAGAATACATTGGCTCGAGTGCACTTTTTTCGTTCACCCGATTAACATGTGTAATAATGTGGCATACGTGTATGATACCGAAGCCGTTCAGATATACCCCTTTCTATATACTTGTACCAAAATAACCTAGGTCTGATCATCAATAAGGCCTCATGTGTACCAAATGAATGAACCGTTAATATAAATTATTCAACGGTTCATTTTCTATTTAAAAATATGGTCCACCTGAAAACTAGATCAAGCTATTTTTGTGAAAAGAAATCTGCACAGCATGACCTGATGAGGGACTAGGATCTCTCACATGGGTTGTTCATTTCCACGTGCGAGCAGGACTAGCCCCCCCAAAAAAAAGTGCACTTCGATGAGAGCACACTTGCATTGCTTTTGCTTAGCATATGCTAAATGCCTTTGTCTTTGTAATTTAAAAGGAGTTTATTTGATACTCTGGTTGGGTATGAACTTGATAGGCAGGCACTTAGAAACGGTACAGATGAAATAAATCTAACTCAAATTACACCAGTGTAGCTAAGTTACGTTCTAAAAATAAGATTTATGGAGCAATTCCAGCATCTGATTCGTGAGAATTTGTTTTTTGAAATAGACCATTGGATATTTTCATTTTTAACCATCCAATGACTATCAATTTAACAGTCGAATTAATTACCAAACAAAAGTAATTTTTTGTTCTCGATACATATAAAGCTGATACCATATTTTGGACGGTTTATTTTAAATTACTTGTATGCCAAGTATGAAGTTTCTCACTAACTTCTAAATGCCTGTGTATCATCCATCAAACTCTGCCAGAGTATCATAGTATTTCCCGTAATTTAATACTGTTCACCCTTCCGACCATCTCTTTGCTATTGTTTTGCTCTCTCTCTCTCTCTCTCTCTCTCTCTCTCTCTCTCTCTCTCTCTGCCATTCAAAGCTCGATTTCAGACATACAAAGCCATCGATTCCTAATAAAAAACAACACACTTCCTATTTCCCATGTGCAGATTTGCACTGATCCTTGTTCTCCTACTTTGATTTTTCTCTCTTGGGTCCTTTTTCCCTTATATATCTTTGTAGAAATCTCTGTCTTCTTGGTTCTTCTCTCCAGTCAGAGAAATTAAGACCTTGAAACAGGTAGATTCCATCCATGGGCTTTGGATTTTGAGAGAGAGAGAGAGAGAGATCTTGTTGTCTTTGGGGTTTTCGTTTGAGCGTTTGCTATTGGATTCTTGGGTTCATTGAAACATTGAAGAAAATGGATTTTAGAGAATTCCTGCTATCTAGAAGTTAGAAACTACTCGTCTCTCTCTCTCTCTCTCTCTCTCTCTCTCTCTCTCTCTCTCTCTCTCTCTCTCTCTCTCTCCTTCTTCTTCTTCTTCTTTTTCTTCTTCTTTTTTTTTTTTTTTTTTTTTTTTTTTTTTTTTTTTTTTTTTTTTTTTGTGTGTGTGTGTGTGTGTGTGTGATAGATTTATAGAGAAGGAAAAATGGATTGTATAAAATTCAAAGTATTTTTAAGAGAAGCTAAAATGGCTTTGTGAATAGTTCTCGAGTTCTTGGGTTGTGATCTGAGAGTTAGCTTTGGGGTTTTAGTGTTTGAATTAGTGAAGAAGAAAACGGGTTGCAGGGAATTCATGAGAAGTAGGCTTTTGTTGCAGTTTTGGGTTTGCTGGGTGATTGAATTCCTGACGATGAAAAATAGGTTTATAGAAATTTCATCTGTCTAAGAGAGAAAAGGTTAGAAACAGCTCGAGTCCTAGTCCTTGGGACTTTTCTCTGAGAGAGAGAAGCTGGCAAACAAGTGGTGGGAGAGAATAGATGTGGCAATGGCAGGGTTGGAACCAGGCCCAGGTTCTCGCTACATCCATCAGCTCTTCAGACCCGAATTACACTTACAAAGGTCATCTCAGCTGCAGAATCAAACATCCCAAATTGCGGATACAAAAGACTCCCCGGAAGAAGAACTAAAACATGAAACAGATGCTCCCACAACGAACTCTGGCGCAGCATCCGGTGCTATCCGACGTCCTCGTGGCCGCCCTCCCGGATCCAAAAACAAACCCAAGCCACCGATCATTGTCACCCGCGACAGCCCGAACTCCCTCAGGTCCCATGTGCTTGAGGTCTCCTCAGGTGCCGACATCGTCGACTGCGTGTCGACCTTTGCAAGGCGGCGGGGCTGTGGCCTCTGCATCATGAGTGGTGGCGGCAACGTCACCAATGTCACCCTGCGCCAGCCTGCAGCGCAACCGGGGACAGTCGCAACACTGCACGGGCGGTTCGAGATACTATCACTGTTGGGCACAGTGCTGCCGCCGCCGGCACCACCAGGGGTTGGTGGACTGACCATATTCTTGGCAGGTGGGCAAGGGCAGGTGGTGGGAGGGACTGTGGTCGGACCGCTTGTGGCCTCGGGCCCCGTCTTACTGATAGCGGCATCATTTGCAAATGCCATGTTTGAGCGGCTGCCATTGGAGGAAGAGGAGCCTGCAGTGCAGGTGCAGCAGCCGACTGCCTCACAGTCATCGGGGATTACAGGCGGCGGCAACGGAGGTGGTGGACAGATTGGCGATGTGGGCATTAGTGGTGGTGGTGGTGATAGTGGTGCTGTTCCTTTCTATAATTTGGGTGTAAATATGGGGAATTATCAGTTCCCTGGGGATGTTTTTGGTTGGGGTGGGAATGCTTCAAGGCCACCCTTTTGACGGTGATGATGATACAATGGTGACAACTGACAATCAACAACGGCACCGATGTTAGTGGTGGTGGTGATGAGATGAATGGTAAGATGTTTTGATTTCACAGGGTTGATTTGGGCTCTTCATCTACCATTTGAAGAAGAATGCCAGAGAGTCTTTGGTTCTCACAGCTGTGGGTCGAAGAGAAGAAGAGAGGATTTACTATACAGACTTGTATAGGTCAGTAGCTTTACAATTCATGTACAAATCATTACATTTTATTTTCTTCTTCCTTCACCTTGTACTGATTCGTAGATGTAATGTAGAAAATGTATTGCACCACCTTTGGAGGATTTATTTCTCCCTTGTTTGACTTTCATCTATTGAATAAAAATCCACTCTCATACAATGAAATTCGTGTTTTTCATTCCATACAATTATTGTCTCTTCTTTACTGAATTTTCAAGTGTGTTTCTCTTATTTATGCATTTCAAGAACCCTAATCTAGGTATTAACAAATAAGAAAAACCCTAGTTTTTATTCATCTTTTCACTGAGGTTTCTCCATTATTTATTTATCTATTTATTGATTTTCTGCTTGCCGTCCATGATAAAATGCTTATTGTAACAGTGAAGATCCTTAAAAGGCCTGTTCCCCTCTCAGGTCTGACAACTTCCCATTTGCTGAGCAAGCGTTACAGAATAGTAAAAAGGAAAGTTCTATTTGTCATTTTCCGAACATGGGATAGAGCAGTCCTCAAGGCCATAACTCTCAGTCTGCATCATTTTTAGCGTCTGTCTTACACCTCTTGCCTTCACCTCTGCATATTTAGGAAAAGGAATTTGTGTCAGTCATTCCCAAGAATTCTTTTCCACTTGTACGAGAAAAAGACGAAATATACCCACATGAAGCTTGGAACATTGGAACATTGAAACTTAAAATTTGAAGTATCCTTTGGAACTTGTGTCCTTTTATTTTTCTTTCTTTATTCTCCTAATATTGCCTCTAAATACCGTATAATTTTGAGAAATGACGCATACGCTCGGATGATGTTACAGTAAAAGAAACTTACTCTGGTTGAGAGCTCCATGGATGGATCTCTTACCTCTGCTGTATATTTTTATTATTCTTAAAAATAAATAAATTATAATTTTCACATTATAGTCTCTTATATCTAACATAATACTAAAGTGGTTTCCATTCCGATGCCTACACGTCAATAATCCTGCATCTCGCTTGAGTGTCTGCTTCATCCCTGTTCAACTGACATGAGAGGGGGAATTCCTCCCTAAGCTGAAACCTTCTCTCTACCCTTATTCATATTGGTTTTGTGATGTCGTTGTCTCTACATCTGCTGCCACCGGCCCTATGCCTCATATGAGGGCCTAGTGCGTCAGATCGTGACCTTCTTCTCATAGGCCGCTACCCCTTCACCGTTGTGCCTCATCCTGGCACACTAGACATATTTGGTCATCTTCTCTAACATGGTCATCACAGACTTGCCATAGATCTCTATCTAACACTTGTTGTTGTACGATATTTCTAACTATTATTGAGAAATTCAATTGAAAATGACACGTACATGTTATAATAAGGGAAAGACATAACATGTTAAAAATCTTCAAGTATTTGGAGTGTTTTTTATAGACTTATAGTTGACATAAGTTTAGTTCTACACATTAGTGGATGGTCAACGAAATGTTGTGGTCGATATACGAGAAGTGCGAATGAACTATTTAAGATATAAAATGCGACCGAGGGCAAACAACAAAACACTGTCCAATAAAAGTGAATTAAGCGGCCGAGAGGTGTCCAAAATTATATCAAGTGACTAAGAGGTGTTCAGAAGTGGAATGAGCAGCCGAGACGCGTCTAGAAGTAAAATGAGCGGTCGGGAGGCGTTTACAAGAGAAACAGACAGAGGGAAACGTATCAAGAAAGACAAAAGGATTTGAAAGACTATGTGGCAATGATTTAGTTGTCATATTAAAGAGAGAAACATTTAGAATAATTAATACTACACATCATCAGATGATCGACGAAAGAAATGCAATTAATGTGTGACCAATGAATATGATTAGCGATTAAAGCAGAGCTTGTAAGAGAAAAAGTCAGGAATAAGAAACGTAATAGAAAGAATGTTCTAGAGAAGGGCTTTTCAACTACCATAATCGTGGAGTAATGATGGAAATTTTTGGAAGAACTCTATAAATAGTAGAATAATGAGATAGAAATTTCAAATATATCAGATCTCAAAACCAACAAATCAACAATCAAACTTATTTATTAATTTTATTCATCTCAACTTATTATAGGAGTAGTGATAATCCAGTAGCATTAATTCTTAGCTATAATTTTTAGTTGTAATCCAAGTCTATGCTCATATGTTGGATTTATTTTTTATTAAATATAAACAATTCTTTCAAGAGACGCATTCTTGCAGTTGCTTTTAATGATTAATTGTGAGTTTTTCATTTTGTTTGATTTGCATTGGTATTTTGAAAGTACTTTTTTGGAAGGCACAAAGTAACTTATCTTCGTAGGAAAAACCCCACAATTCGATTATCTGATCATCATAAACTTCTATAAGTGGCCGAGTAAGCGACCAATCTTTTATAATCTAATTATATACGATCATATTGAATGTATTTTCTTATTTTGGCGCTTGGGGTCAAAATTGATCGGTTTGGATTGAGCCACTTGATTCTAGCACACCTGCATAATTGAAAACAATCCGATCAGTCAACACACACAAATCATTTCACGTTCAGATCCGTGAACCATGTTTGCCATTACTGACTGACTCTACAAGCTTTGTCTGCACCATTGTTTCCTGCGAGCACACCCACTGCCAAATCCTCAACAGAACCCACCCACCATCTACTCTCTACTCCATCACTATAGTCAAATTCAGCATCGACTTGCTTGTCGCACCACCCATCTAGATGGCGGATTGGGCTCCCATGATTGTCGGAACGTTCCTCTTCTTTCTATTATCACCCGGGCTTCTCTTTCAGCTTTCCAGCAACAGCCAAGGAATCGAATTTGCAACTTACACCACGAGCCCGGTTTCCATATTGGTGCATGCCTTCATGTTTGTCGGTCTCTATGCTGTTTTGCTTGTTGCAATTGGATTGAAGATCTCTCTTAAATAAAAAGAATGAGTGATGAAGCTGCATTCTGTACAGGGGGCTATTTGATTTTGAATCTTAGGTTCTTGTTGTTTTATATGGTAAGAATGTATTCCCAGAATCATTCATGCACTTTTGATTCTTCTTAGAGGTTTCATGTTTTGAGTTTTGAGTTTGACATTCTTGTTTTTTGTCGTAAAAACATATTGAGAATCATTTGTGGCTTTTGGTTCTTAGTAAGCTATCATGTTTGTCTTTTGGGAAAAAAAAAAAAAAAAAAACCTCACTGGAAATACATCAGAAAACCACCTCCATACCGTCATCTTCTCGAATCTGCAAGAGTACCATGACCAAATCCATCATCCATTTTTCTGTCAGCTCAATCAACAAGGCTCGTGCGCCAGTACATCTCCAATTCTCCTACACTATAGGGTGCCCATCTTTAGATCTGACATCTTCTTCCACCGTCATCTCCATTAAATCTGGCATTACTGGCATCTAAAAACCCTCTAACACTGCACGTTTTCCAATCGGACTTGCCATTCTTGTCGTCGCGACCCTCCATGCTACTAAGCCCAGATTACCTTTGAAAACCAGTTCTCCGGTAATAGAAAGGGACATGAGGTCTCTTTTTTCTTGTTTCTATATTTGGTGCACCGACTGCAGTACACCCTTTTACACCACATCATTTATGTTCCCATTAAGGACTGTCCCTTGTTGTTCGTCACTATCTTTTTTTTCTTTTTTCTTTTTTGGGAGAAATTAGAATAATTATGTTAAGATTCTAATACAATCTAGATAGCATATTCTTCTTCTTTTTTTTTTTTTTTTGATCATATTGCATTGAACCAAAAAGAAACAACTTTACATGGACTAGACAGGATTTGGGCTCGGAGAGCCTATCATATGAAGACCGAAGAAAAGACTACCCAACGATGTTGGGATTTTTGGCCTGCGGAATCACACAGATCTAGATCTAGGATGGTAATCCAATGGCACCAAGCACACACAAGAAAAGAGAACACACAGATTTAACGTGAAAAACCCTTGCGGGAAAAAACCACGGTACAAAGCGACAGATAACCACTATGAAAGCATCAATTACAAAGAGAAAGGACTTACCCGATTTGAACAACCTCGAATTTAACCCTTGCTACACCCTTTAGAAACCCTGGAACCCTTTTAAAAAGCCTTAACATTCATCACAACTTCCTAAAAAAATCCTAGGAATACCTATTTATAGTTTAGGAAACTTCCCTTCCGCATCTCAGTTGCAAAAGGACTCAAATCCGCAGTTTCGCGCAAAATCGCGGAACAAACTGCGTAACCTTCGACTAGTCGTAGCCAGTCTTCGACTGGTCTACCTTTGACCAGTCGTAGATGACTTCGACCAGTCGTAGCTACAGTAAAAAACAGTAAAAACTTGCTGGACTTTGAGTCGTACAAGGGCTCGAACCTACGACCGGTCGAGCGTCTCCTACGACCAGTCGAAGCTTCCCACGACCGGTCGAACGACCTCAAAACCTTAAATTTAAGACTTTTCTTAACAATCTTCACCAAGTCTTCAATCTTCAACCGTGTAGCTCCTTGACCTCTTCTCTTATCTCTGCTTCACATCATAGCTCAAGATCACATTGGCCAACCAGTGATAATCACGGATCTGATAGATACCTGCTATACCGTCAGCACGAATATCTCTGAGAAGTCGATCCCTTCTCTCTGAGCATAACCCTTCGCTACCAACTTCGCCCTGTATCTATGCCGTATCCTCCTGAAGATCCACCTGCATCCAACCGCTCACCGGCCCACTGGAAGCTCCACCAGCTCCCATATGTCGGTCTGGTACATCCATCACATCGCCCATAGTCACCTTCCACTTCTCAGCACCAGGCTCACCTAGAGCCATCAGAATATAAGATGAATCCCCTGCAATATTGGAGTCGTCCATGTACCTTGCCGATATCCTGCAATCATGCCATGTGGTTCTTCTCACAGGTGGCTGCTCCACCTGCTCTGTATCCCTATCCGCACGTCTCAGCCTTCCTGCCTTGCCCGCTCATGTGGTCTTGCCCATCATGCCACACACGTGCAGAGGTGGAATTCGTTACATCCACTGTAGCTCCACCTTTTGAAGTGCTCCCGATCAACCTGTAAACATGATCGAGTTGTTGCGCTTTCATGACTACCCGTGCCCCCTTGGATACCTTAAGAGCACCATCAATACCTGTGTACTTGCATCCCTTTGCCTCAAGCACACCAAGAGAAATAAGATTCTGTTTCAAATCAGGAATGTGCCTGACATCAGTCAAGGTACGCTCCACCCCATCAAACATCCTGATGCGTACCGTACCAATAGCCACAACATTACAGGCAATGTCATTGCCCATAAATACCTGTCCACCATCGCACTCCCTATAGCTGGTGAACCAACTCCGATGAGGAGTCATGTGAAAAGATGCCCCTGTGTCTAGCATCCACTCGTCCTTACGATCATCGTATGACCGTCTGAGCGAAGACACAGACAAAACATCACCATCACATCTACTCGATTCATCTGACGTGGCAGTGTTAGCTTCCCTGCATGAAGCCTCAGAATCTTCCCTCTTAGATTTAGGATTTTCACAATCCCTTTTCACATGTCCTTCCTTCCCACAATTCCAGTACTTTACCTTTCCTTTGCCCTTGCCCTTGGATTTGGATCTAGAACCTGAAGAACCTGTACCGTGTTCAGAATTCCTACCCACTGTAAACAGTGCATCAGAAGATGTCCCTATGTTGCTGTCTAGCTGTCTCATAGCCTTCCCTTGAAGGGCTGAGATAACAGTGTCGACACTCAGAGTTTTATTCATGCTGCACATAGTGTCCTTGAATGACTCATAGGACGCCGGGGGAGAGAATTCAGCAACATACATGCTTGTTCTTCATCTTTCATCACTTCATCCATATCGAGCAATTTGCAAACCAATTTATTAAAATTGCCGATGTGAGCCTCCAGATCTCTACCCTCTGCCATCTTGAAGTTATACCACTGCCGCTTCAAGTGCAGACGATTTTCAGAGGATTTCTTCGCATAAACATCCTCCAACTTCGCCCATAAATTAGCCGCAGTTTTCTCCCTCATGACGTTGTAGAGAACCTCATCCGTGAGACATAAACGAATCGATGATAAGGTTTTCTTATCAAGAGTATTCCAATCATCATCTTTCATGGTGGACTTCCGCTCCTCAAGAGCACCATCTTCGCCTTGCTTGATTAAGGAACTCATCATCTTGATCTTCCATAACTCAAAATTATTTTTTCCTGAATACTTCTCAATATCATACCTGGCGCTCGCCATTATTACTAATCCCTCAGATTCAGATCTATGTCCCAACTGATTGCTCTGATACCACTTGTTGGGATTTTTGGCCTGCGGGATCACACAGATCTAGATCTAGGATGGTAATCCAATGGCACCAAGCACACACAAGAAAAGAGAACACACAGATTTAACGTGGAAAACCCTTGCGGGAAAAAACCACGGCACAAAGCGACAGATCACCACTATGAAAGCATCAATTACAAAGAGAAAGGACTTACCCGATTCGAACAACCTCGAATCTCACCCTTGCTACACCCTTTAGAAACCCTGGAACCCTTTTAGAAAGCCTTAGCATTCATCACAACTTCCTAGAAAAACCCTAGGAATACCTATTTATAGTTTAGGAAACTTCCCTTCCGCATCCCAGTTGCGAAAGGACTCAAATCCGCAGTTTCGCGCAAAATCGCGGAACAAACTGCGTAACTTTCGACTAGTTGTAGCCAGTCTTCGACTGGTCCACCTTCGACCAGTCGTAGATGACTTCGACCAGTCATAGCTACAGTAAAAAATAGCAAAAACTTGCTGGACTTTGAGTCGTACAAAGGCTCGAACCTACGACCGGTCGAGCGTCTCCTACGACCAGTCGAAGCTTCCCACGACTGGTCGAACGACCTCAAAACCTTAGATTTAAGACTTTTCTCAACAAACGAATCCTTAGGATTTCTTTTTAATGGCCCCTAACCCAGCTTTGTCAAGCATGATTAACCCCCTAATCTCGATGGGAAGATCGGACAAAGCCCAATAGACCTCATCGCGCTGCGAACTGCTCCCATGCAAGCCAGGCCATCCGCAGGCCCATTAATCTCCCTCAGGATATGGCGAAAAGTGAAAGACCCCCAGCTTTTGAGCGCCTCGATTCTCTTGATCCAGTGATTCCAGACTGAGCTTGAATTTGAGTTCACTATCTTTGTCTCATTTCCTTTGGCGTCATAGGCCTTATGAATCATCTTCTCTATTTATGTTACACAATGTATATTTTCCATGAGGACTTTTGATAAGATATGTTTTTAATTTATGATCGGCTTTTGGATGAACCCGTTATTGTACTAACTTTTGAATTGGATCCGATGCCGTTTTACCCTTAACTGATCATATCAATTTTATTTTTTTTCAAAACGTTTAAATCCATCGGAAGAGTAATGGTTAAAATTCCAATAATCGGAAAAACAAAGATTAAGATCCGACTATGAGAAGTGCCACTAGATTATTTAATAGTTGTTGGAAGCGTCAATGGTTCACATTCCAAAAGTTATCACAAGTGCATATTCACTCTATATCATTCGTTGTAATCTCACCATGCTAGCAATGAATTTTCTTTTATTTTAAAGTAAACTTTCACTATACTTTTCAAGCTTAAGATCGATACTCTTTTCAGACCATATTGAGTTTGAGGGCCTTGGAATATAAGAAACTTACGTACACCTACGTACGTATATTTGTACAAATTACAAATAGTTGTTTAGATTGACTGGCGTGTATCTTTTAAAATCTTTATAGATAGTTTACATTTTTTTTTGGTCAATAAAATAAACATATTATGGTTTCCATAATATAGTCTCTTATAACTTAATAGTTGAAATGATACGGGCAATAATGCTTCTTTTCTTCTTCTTTTTCTTCTTCTTCTTCTTTTTTTTACACACAACCCCATTTACTTTTGGACTTAGACTAGTATAAAATGTATGATTTTAGTGACAAAAGGAAGATGGGGTGTGGTATATTATTTTACTCCCGAGATTTAAAAAAAAAAAATAATAATAAAAATAAAATTAACACACGCACACACCCCCACACACTCACACCATAGTGGGATTTCACCATCTATGGATGCTCGAACCCATGACCAGGTGTGGAGATAATTTATTTCTTTTATGAACATTAGTTTAGTAAATGCAAAATGTGGCATGCTTCTGTTTTTTTTTTTTTTTTTTTCCTCCTTACAGTCTCTGTCATTTTTTCCAACTTCAGTATCAAAGGCATGCATTTGTAATCCCTGTGCTTGTGAAGGAATGCTAAGTGCATTCACCTCACACGCGGAAATTATGAGGAGCACGTGTAAGAGATGAGGGAGTATTTCTCCACTGTTTAGATGCAATGTCCCATAATCAAGCTGATTTGATTAGCACGTGAGCCACAAATGCATGTAGAATTTGGACCCATGGTCAGTTTCTCTTAACCATTGATTTATTTTTTACACGTGTGCGGCACCTGATAATCATGCAAGCCTCAGTTTTCAGAGAGTACCCGGTGGGGATTGCATAATGAGCGGCTCAGGTTCTGTGTTCCTCCCGTGAGATAAGCGGACTTTAAAAGTGCAATTGAGGAGTGCCCTTTAGCATTCCTCATTGCTTGTGTTTAATACATGGTTGCTATTTTTTTTATTTTTTTTGAAAAAAGAATTTTCATTTCATATAGAAAAAGAAGAACAAGGGACAGCACCAAGGCAGCCTGCTGGATGACAAATCTCAGCAGGGGCCCAGGGACAAAAACCACAAAGCTGAACAAAAAGAAATTATCTACACTCTCTCAGGGACCCCAGCCTTACTTTATCCAAGAAGGTCAGGCCTCGAGTAACAAGAGGGAGGTCTTTGGTGGCCGAGTAGTCAACGTTGACCTGGCTAGAGCTGCCCAGACGAGCCAGGCTATCCGCCGGCACATTTCCTTCTCTGAAAATGGCTCTAAAGACGCAGGAGGAAGACCGACTCGAATTTGCAATCCGGTTCAACCACGGCTTCCACTTCCAAGATGAGAGGGAAACCCCACATTAATCATATCCACTGCTAATCTTGAATCCATTTCCACCTCCACAGCTTTCAGCCCAAAAGAGGCACAAAGGGAGAGGTCATCACAAACAGCCCTAAGCTTCGTTGCATTGTTTGGGCCAACCCCATAGCCCCTGGAGAACGCGAAGATCAGCGCCCCGATCTCATTTCTACAAATCCCCCCACCCACGGAAGGTCCAGAATTACCCAACACCGACCCGTCGGTGTTCAGCTTGTACCAACCCGCGGGAGGTGGGGACCACCGCACTACCCGAAACTGAACGACGGGGTTCGAACGAGGCTCCCGAGCAGGAGAGGACACTGAAAGCCACCAGGATATGCGGCGGATGGTGGCCAAGATAGAGATCTAGGTACCCTCGAAGTGGCACGCATTTCTAGCTTTCCAGATTTCCCAAACAATAACCAGAGGGGCCATCTTACGGAAGGCCTTGCTGCTAGGCACCTGGGTTGGAGCCGACCACCATTGAACGCATCTAGCATACAAGTTGAGAGATTGCAAGTGGGGAATACCGGCTTGGTGACTAAAATGCTCCCAGATTTTTTCCGCAAGAAAGCCATGGAGGAATAGATGGTCTAAGGATTCAGTCGTCGGGCTGAACAGTGAAGAGGCGGGGCAGCAGGAACATTTTGAGGCCATCTGGATTCCTTTGGCCTAGACATTAACGTCAACTGGAACCGCACCTTGAATAAGCTTCCGGGCAAATAATTCAATTTTCCTAGGAATCTTCCCACCCCAAATGTGGTTGGCCAATGGCTGGCGTTGGGAGGCACTCCTGCACAGGTTCCAAGCCGATTTGATAGAGAATGTACCTGAGGGGCTGAGGGGCCAAACATAGATGTCTCGATCACCTGAAGTAGAGAAATCACCATGGAAGATGTGGTTGATAGTAGATTGCGAGAGGTAGGAGAATATGGTCGAAGGGGGCAAGGGACCAGATGAACTGATGACGTCTTTTACCTGAAGATGAAGCAAGTGGGGAGGGATGGAGGGCGATGCCAGCAGATGAAGAGGGCCCAGCCCTGTCCAATTTGTCTTCCACAGATTTATTTCCCCTTTTCCAATACTCCAACAAGAGTTGGTTTCCACTACCGGGAGGAGGGCCGCAATACTCTTCCAAAGCGGGGAAGCCGTAGGAGACGGGCTACTACTAGGTTCCAGGTCCAAGTCCGCGGAGAATTTGGAATGCATAAGGGAAGACCAGTGGCTAGGCATAACAACAAATCTCAATGACCAGGCCAACTTCAATCTGTTTGCCGCCATGATCTCCTTCAGCTTTCTGAAGCCAAGGCCCCCCTCCTCCACGGGATGGGCAATGGACTTCCAGGCTATCCAATGGATCTTCTTTTTGCCATCAGTCCAGCCCTAAAAGAAATTTGCAAAGGCCCTCTCAAGGTCAGAAATGATGCTGGAAGGGACTTGGGCTGCAGCAAGCACGTGAATGGGTATACTGCACAGGACATACCGAATAAGGGTGGCCCTGCCGACTTGAGATAGGAGTTTGCTACTCCAACCGGAAATTTTGGCACGAATTTTCTCCACAAGGAATTGGTAGTCTGATTTTCTGGCTCGCTTCTGCAGCATCGGAACCCCTAGGTAAATAGGATGGGAGGTAGATATTTTGATACCCAGAATGTCCTCGATTACTCTGATTCTGGTGGGGGGCAGCTTGTTGGAGCAAAGAAAGAAACTTTTTCTGAAGTTAATTTTTTGTCCCGAAGCATCCTGGAATTTCTGCAAGAAGGAGGAGACTGCTTGAAGCGAGGACTTGGAACCATTGATGAAAAGGACTGTATCATCAGCAAATAACTGGTGTGTGATCAACGGGCTGCCCTGACGAATGTTCACACCCCAAGTATAGTGATGTAGTAATAAACTCGGTGAGACCGAGGTCGAATCCACAGGGACTGAAACCTGTACGTTATCTGAAACTAAGTAGAACTAGAACAAGACTAAGATGTAATCTAAATCAAATAGAATTTAAGGAATGATTGTGAAATAATTATCTAAAACTTAAGGAATTCAGGGAAAAGAAACTAGGGATTCAGAGGATCCACTTGTAGAGATTAGGGAAATCTTATGTCTGCTTCAAAAACTCAACTGGACTTAAAGTCTCATCTTTATCCAGTTAAAGGGTGTAACCATGAAAATCAAACTGAACTTCCTTTGATATAGTTTTCAAGAGATAAAAGGTATATGAATTAGAATGGATTCCATCACCAAACCATGCCCAGGAGACAAAGTAAACAACAGAATTAAACTAATTACCACCCAATCAACATGATATAAAGGTTAGGAAGGGTCCCGTCATCCAACCATGCCCAGGAGACGATGGTAAACAATAGGGCTTCCTGACGTCATAAACATAAAAAGGAAAGGAACATGCTCAAAGCTATCACAGACCCATTGTAATTTTAGTCACAATAGACCATTAAAAACTAAAAACATTCCCTTAATTAAACTAAAATCAATATCAGTTCAGTCTAAACAAAAAGGCACAAGCAAAGAGTCCTCCCATCATGCTACAAAGTGTTACACACAACTTGTCCGACGCGAAAGCAACCTCAAACAAAAGCACACAACACATTCGAGAAAAAAAAAATTCAAGAAATCATAGAGAACACATGCATTTTATGTGGAAAAACCTTTATGAAAAAAAACAACAACACCAAGTGATAAACGATTCACTATGAACAGAAAGTTACAAGAGATAAAATAACTTCTCCCTCAAAACCTTGGCTCACAAGCTCTCACATTTCTCTCTCTCAAAGTAACCCTAATAATGTATTAACATGGTTACCCTCATACTAAATTAGAAACAAAATCGTGCACTTACGCATTCCGCTCGGTCACACCTTCAGTCGACTGAGACATCAACATAGTCGCTTGGTCAACCAAAAAAGATCTCAGTCGACCGGAAACATCACAGTATGCTCCAATTGACTCAAGAATTTTCCAGTCAATCGAACTGCACCGCACCAAATTAAAGGCACTCTATCAATAGTACATATGTTAATCATATAACAACGAAATTTCCAATTTTTATTTTGTTTTCTCATTGCATCTTTATCATCATGATTATCTCAGCCTCATGCTAATTAATTAGTGTCAGCTAGAAGAATCCTGTTTCACCATTCCATTCCATCACGACTACGTCCTCAATTAAACTATAGGTCCTTAAATTTTTACTTACTACCTTCACTAATGTTCTTTTGGGCTTCCATTGTTGTTTTAGAGTCTCAAAAATGACTCATTGAAATAATGAATCACTTGTTTCATTGCTATCGATACACTTGAGATCACCAAATGCTTCGGTTTTGTGACTTTCTTAGTAGAATTATCTATTAGGAATGAATTCTCAAGCATTTAACTCCTTACCACTAAAGTATTTATTCCACTCTACCGAGGGACAACAAAGGCTGGAACTTTTCATTCCAAAAACAAGGGACCTACTTGTCATCATAAGAGTTAGCTAGTATGACATTTGTAGGGTTAACTCATGGCCTCTCATAATAAATTAATTAGTTCCTGGTTAGATGTCTGGTTAGTTATGACATGCCACCCAAACGAAAAACACTGAGTAGTTGCCTCAACTTCTTGTTATTTAAAGATGTAGTGGAATGTCGAGGGACTTTTATCTCATCATGGTATATTCTATTGAATTGGCGTCATCTCATTACGGTATATTGTACTAGATTGGTGTTCATGTATTCTTTTCATTAAGATCAAATATGAGTCAAAAGATAAATCCACTTGGTTTCCTGACTTAGCGGAGAAAACTAAAAGCACTTTGTCGAAGCAAAGAACCAGGGCATATATTTTGGAACAGATTCTAGTTTGAAATATTTGAAACAGCACTATCTCGTTGAAAGGTTATGTGAGAATTCTCTTAATTTGTGACTGACCATGTGATCTGTTACGTAAATAGATAAATGTTTGGATGATGATGATACTTTCCAAAAATCGAAATTCTTAATTGGGGGAATAATATTTCCATGTTTGTTCAATAACATACCAAACTGAATGATTTACGAATTCTAGATCACTTTAAAAAATAAAAAATAAATAAATAAAAATAAAAATCTATCATTTCTGAAAATCTACTACAAAAGGATTTTTTTTTTTTTTTTTTTTAGTGAATGCATTCTGATGGAAGCCTCTGGTTACATGGATAGTTGAATGCGAATAATAAGGTTGTTACGCTCATTACTAAACTTGTTTGTACGGGTTTGATTGTGTCGTAGCTTAAGAAGTCAAAAGGTTTATCATTGGATGATGGCTAAATGTATAACTTGTATAAATATTTCCCATTTTGCTAAGATCCAAATATGGAATAAACATGTGCTTCCACAACTCACGCTTCTAACTGGTGTAATTCTTGGTCTCCCCACTCTGTATCATTAAAGGTTTAAATCTAAGTGAGTTCTTCCCCTTTTTCCCTTCCCCATTTTGTCTGATATTTAAATTCTAAAACAATCTTCACTTGAATTGCATTTTCTACCATTCAATCTAGGTTTGTTAATTAATCAGGCCCTCAACATCAATCAAACTGTTTTTGTTTCCTAATCTGTAACTAACTTCTCTTGAAACTTATAACGAATGTATGTGAAAGGCCTTTTTTTATTAATGAAACAATGCCTCAGCTAGATGTATAGTTTACATCCGGGCAAATCAACAAGAAACAAAGGGCACAGAAAAAAAAAAAATGTACTGCCACCTACAAAAGAAGAAAAAGTATAACAAATTCTCAAAACTAGGGGGTAATCGATGCTTTAGGAGTAAGAGCAAAAACATGGAGAGTGTTTCTCGGAGGGCCAGATTGTTAGTAGCAGAACGCGCAGCGAATGTTCCTAAGCTTAAGGATTATAATCTTTTCTTTCTTGGGCTGTAGTGGAGTCGCTATCTCAGCGGCTCTGATCTTTTCTTTATAGCTTCTCTCTTCTCTTTTCTCTTTTCCCTTTTATTAAAATGAATCATTATCTCTCAAAAAAAATTTTACCAAGACTGTTAGCCATTTCCATTTCTTTCTCCATCGCTCCAATGCAGTCTTCTCTCTATTGTTTCTTCCGAGCTTTGGCCGGGCTGCCTTTGCCGGTTTGATAATATAACCTTGTAATCGGAACAGTGGTTCCAATGTAATACACGCTTCCATGTGAAGTGCGTTCCGTGCATGCTCAACGCCATGAAACCAAGAAAGCAATTGTTCAAAACGATTAATGTATATGCATTTTATTTTTTACAATTATTTTTATTTTGTATATGAAAAGTTTAAATTCCAGTAACGTCCTAAGAAAACCAACCTTGGGGTGAACAGCTTGCAACCATCTGTATATAAAATGAGATGTGCAGGGTATAATCCATGCCAAATAGCGATAACAGTCAGTGTCGCCAGCAGCTGAAGAAGTCCAGGTTCCTACCTTTTTGGTTCAAATAACCATTGAGGTGACGTAGGATAATCAGTATCAGAAACATTATATTTCCTTTTAAGACAAACAGATCCATTTTGAAATTTTGTTATTACGGAGAATCCATTCAAAGGATTTGATTAATGACATAAACACTTTAAATTATTGATATATATCCCACATGGTTGACTCCAGTCCTTGTAGATGGTTTTTTTTTTGAAGTGCAACTTTATTGAATAGCCAGAGACTGAAGAAAAACAAAAGGAGAAACAACAAGAGAAAAGAACCACAACTGCAGAACCACCAAAAAAAATAAAAATAAAAATCTATCATTTCTGAAAATCTACTACAAAAGGATTTTTTTTTTTTTTTTTTTTAGTGAATGCATTCTGATGGAAGCCTCTGGTTACATGGATAGTTGAATGCGAATAATAAGGTTGTTACGCTCATTACTAAACTTGTTTGTACGGGTTTGATTGTGTCGTAGCTTAAGAAGTCAAAAGGTTTATCATTGGATGATGGCTAAATGTATAACTTGTATAAATATTTCCCATTTTGCTAAGATCCAAATATGGAATAAACATGTGCTTCCACAACTCACGCTTCTAACTGGTGTAATTCTTGGTCTCCCCACTCTGTATCATTAAAGGTTTAAATCTAAGTGAGTTCTTCCCCTTTTTCCCTTCCCCATTTTGTCTGATATTTAAATTCTAAAACAATCTTCACTTGAATTGCATTTTCTACCATTCAATCTAGGTTTGTTAATTAATCAGGCCCTCAACATCAATCAAACTGTTTTTGTTTCCTAATCTGTAACTAACTTCTCTTGAAACTTATAACGAATGTATGTGAAAGGCCTTTTTTTATTAATGAAACAATGCCTCAGCTAGATGTATAGTTTACATCCGGGCAAATCAACAAGAAACAAAGGGCACAGAAAAAAAAAAAATGTACTGCCACCTACAAAAGAAGAAAAAGTATAACAAATTCTCAAAACTAGGGGGTAATCGATGCTTTAGGAGTAAGAGCAAAAACATGGAGAGTGTTTCTCGGAGGGCCAGATTGTTAGTAGCAGAACGCGCAGCGAATGTTCCTAAGCTTAAGGATTATAATCTTTTCTTTCTTGGGCTGTAGTGGAGTCGCTATCTCAGCGGCTCTGATCTTTTCTTTATAGCTTCTCTCTTCTCTTTTCTTTTCCCTTTTATTAAAATGAATCATTATCTCTCAAAAAAATTTACCAAGACTGTTAGCCATTTCCATTTCTTTCTCCATCGCTCCAATGCAGTCTTCTCTCTATTGTTTCTTCCGAGCTTGGCCGGGCTGCCTTTGCCGGTTTGATAATATAACCTTGTAATCGGAACAGTGGTTCCAATGTAATACACGCTTCCATGTGAAGTGCGTTCCGTGCATGCTCAACGCCATGAAACCAAGAAAGCAATTGTTCAAAACGATTAATGTATATGCATTTTATTTATTTACAATTATTTTTATTTTGTATATGAAAAGTTTGTAAATTCCAGTAACGTCCTAAGAAAACCAACCTTGGGGTGAACAGCTTGCAACCATCTGTATATAAAATGAGATGTGCAGGGTATAATCCATGCCAAATAGCGATAACAGTCAGTGTCGCCAGCAGCTGAAGAAGTCCAGGTTCCTACCTTTTTGGTTCAAATAACCATTGAGGTGACGTAGGATAATCAGTATCAGAAACATTATATTTCCTTTTAAGACAAACAGATCCATTTTGAAATTTTGTTATTACGGAGAATCCATTCAAAGGATTTGATTAATGACATAAACACTACTTAAATTATTGATATATATCCCACATGGTTGACTCCAGTCCTTGTAGATGGTTTTGTTTTTGAAGTGCAACTTTATTGAATAGCCAGAGACTGAAGAAAAACAAAAGGAGAAACAACAAGAGAAAAGAACCACAACTGCAGAACCACCAAAAAAAATAAAAATAAAAATTTGACACCACCCGATGAGCACGAGGCCACGGAAGCGTTAATATCCGAAAAAAACAGATGCCAAGCTTGGGAAATCAAATAAAAGAGGCTGATCACCCAACCCAGGGAGTGCGGATCCTCTATTTCCCGGATGCAGGAACTCCCTGCCTCCAGCGTTTTCATTGGTCAACGTCACTATAAGTGCCACATCATCAGATTTTTTAAATATATTAAAAAAATACATTTAATAAGAAATATAACCGAGAGGTTAAGCGTACGGAGTAAATTCTGTGGATTCGTGGATTATATCAACTCCATCTATCTCTTTTATCATCTAATTTTAGGGTTTTACAACAAAAATTAATCGTATCCAAAGATCAAGTGGACCACACCACCTGAAATAGTGTGAATTGAATTGTACCATTGAAGAGTTGTTGGGGGTCCACAGAAGTTTTATATCAAGATGATATTTGTTTTTTCCATTCATCCATGTCTTTGTGATCTTATAAACAATTTGGATGAAAAATAAACATCATTAGGGGCTTAGAAACATTTCAATGGTGAAAATCAATACTTCCACTGTTTCCTTTGGTATGGTCTACTTGAGCTTTTGACATACTTCAATTTTGGGCTCAACCCCTAAAATGATCTTTAAAAATGAATGGACTGCGTGGATAAACCACATGAATTCACAGTGGGCCCAACAAAGTTTACTCAATACGATAAGACTCGGTAGGCAATCCGATTTCACGTATCTAATGGGGATTCCGGATGGGCCCACTGTGACGTTTGTGATCAATCCAACCCGTTCATCCATTTTTAGATATCATTTTAGTACATGATACCAAAACTAAGGTGTATACAAAACTCAAATGGGCCACACAAGAGGAAACAGTGGGGATTTAGTGTCCACCGTTGAAATATTTATATGGCCACGAAAGTTTTACATCGGTCTAATATTTTGGTGTTTTCACTTCATCCTAGTAAAAATGACCTTATAAACAGTTTGGATGGCATATAAACATCAAGACGCCTAGGAAGGTTTCAACGGTAGGAATTTCTTTCTCCACTGTTTCATCTTGTATGGCCCAGTTGAGTTTTTGATTATCTTAATTTTTGGTTACATGTCTTAAAATGAGCTCTAAAAATGGATGAATGGATTGGAATTCTTATAAACATCACGGTGGACCCCACCATACATCTCAGAGCTGGAACTTCATGTAAAAGGCTTTCCCCAGTGAATCCGCATCCACGGTTTCCATTGGAAACGGACCGACTACTCCCCTGCCACTTGGTGTTATGTGGGACCACCATGATGTATGTGTTTCATTCATCTTGTCCATTTATTTTTCTAGATCATTTTATAGTCTAAGACCAAAAATTAGGTATAACCCAATCTCAAGTGGACCACATTACATGAAACAGTGTTGAATGAATGTTGACCATTAAAAACTTTTTAGGGGCCATAAAAGTTTTGGATCAAGTTGATCTTTGTTTTTTTCCCTTTATCTGGGTCTTTATGACCAAACCAACCGATTGGATGTCAAATAAACAGTACGGTGGGCCTTAGGAGGACTTTAATGATGGATATCCAATCACCATTGTTTTCCTGTGGTGTGGTCCATATGAGATTTATATCCCTCTCATTTTTGGGATCAACCCCTAAAATTATATGTAAAAATAGATTAACAGAATGGATGAAACACATACATCATGGTGGAGCTCACAAAGTACCAACCACCACTACCACCGGGCTGGTGGTAGGGGGAGTAGCCAAATCCGCTTTCATTTCCATTTGGGATTCAGTGCCACATTGAGTAGTGAGACTCACTACTGAAGTGATGTCACCTATTTATATGGGTCCCACAAGGATGTATGTTTTGTATCCATACCGTCTGTCCATTTAGAGAGATCAGTTTAAAGCATGAGCAAAAAAATGAATCAGATCCAAAACTCGAGTGGACCCCACCACAGAAAACAGTGGAGAGAGTCACGCCCACCATTTATTACGACTGAATCCAATCCAAACCTCATCACTTTGTCTACTAAACCTCATCACTTTGTACTGCAACCCCGTCACTTTATCTACTGAATCCTATCACTTTGTACTGCAACCTCATCACTTTGTCTAGTGAACCCCGTCACTTTGTACTACAACCTCGTTACTTTGTCTACTGAACCCCCATCACTTTGTATTGTAACCCCGTTACTTTGTCTACTGAACTCCGTCACTTTGTACTGTAACATCGTCACTTTGTCTACTGTACCTCGTCACTTTGTACTGCAATCCCGTTACTTTATCTATTGAACCATGTTACTTTGTACTGCAACTTCGTCACTTTGTCTAGTGAACCCCGTTACTTTGTACTGCAACTTCGTCACTTTGTCTACTAAACCCCGTCACTTTGTACTGTAACCTCATCACTTTGTCTATTGTACCTCGTGATCACTTTGTACTGCAACCCTATCGCTTTGTCTATTGTACCCCGTCACTTTGTACTGCAACCTCGTCACTTTGTACTGCAACATCATTACTTTGTCTACTAAAATTATATGTAAAAATAGATTAACGGAATGGATGAAACACATACATCATGGTGGGCCCACAGACTACCGACCACCACCACCACCAGGCTGGTGGTAGGGGGAGTAGTCAATCCGCTTTCATTTCCATTTGGGATTCAGTGCCACATTGAGCAGTGAGACTCGCTACTGAAGTGATGTCACCTATTTATATGGGTCCCACTATGATGTATGTTTTGTATCCACACCGTCCATCCATTTGGAGAGATCATTTTAGGGCATGAGCCAAAGAATGAATGAGATCCAAAACTCGAGTGTACCCCACCACATAAAACAATGGAGAGAGTCACGCCCATCATTTATTACAACTGAATCCAATTCAATCCTTGTCACTTTGTCTACTAAACCCCGTCACTTTGTACTGCAACCCCATCACTTTATCTACTGAACCCTGTCACTTTGTACTGTAGCCGCATCACTTTGTCTAATGAACCTCGTCACTTTGTACTGCAACCCCGTCACTTTGTACTGCAACCCCATTACTTTGTCTACTGAACTTCATCACTTTATACTGTAACATCGTCACTTTGTCTACTGTACCCCGTCACTTTGTACTGTAACATCGTCACTTTGTCTACTGTACCCCGTCACTTTGTACTACAACCCCGTCACTTTATCTACTGAACCCTATCACTTTGTACTGCAACCTTGTCACTTCGTCTAGTGAACCCCGTCACTTTGTACTGCAACCCCGACACTTTGTCTACTAAACCCTGTCACTTTGTACTGTAACCCCGTTACTTTGTCTATTGAACTCCGTCACTTTGTACTACAATATCGTCACTTTGTCTACTGTACTCCGTCACTTTGTACTGCAACCTCATCACTTTGTCTACTGTACCCCGTCACTTTGTTCTGCAATCTCGTCACTTTATCTAGTGAACTCCGTCACTACAACCTCGTTACTTTGTCTACTGAACCCCGTCACTTTGTACTGCAACCTCGTCACTTTGTCTACTATACCCCGTCACTTTATACTGCAACCCCGTCACTTTGTCTACTGAACCTCGTCACTTCATACTGCAACCCCGTTACTTTGTTTACTGAACCCCGTCACTTTGTACTGCAACATCATCACTTTGTCTACTGTACCCCGTCACTTTGTCTATTGTACCCCGTCACTTTGTGCTGCAACCTCGTCACTTTGTCTATTGTACCCCGTCATTTTGTACTGCAACCCCGTCACTTTGTCTACTGAACCCCGTCACTTTGTAATGCAACCTCGTCACTTTATCTACTGAACCCCGTCACTTTGTACTGAACCCCGTCACTTTGTATTGAACCCCGTCTACTTTGTCCAATAATCACGTCACTTTGTCTAGTAGAACCTTGTCACTTTGTCTAGCACCTCTTTTACTTTATTTAGTGAAATCCCGTCACTTTGTCTAGCAACCTTGTCACTCTCTGTCTAGTAGAACTTCGTCACTTAATATAGTAGACCTTTGTCACTTTGTCTTACTACATAGTCTCTTTGTCTAGTAAAACTCCATCACTTTGTCCAGTAAAACTCCATCACTTTGTCCAATAACCCAATCACTTTGTCTTCCAGTTTCGTCACTTCGTTTAGTGGAACCGGGTAACTTTGTCTGGCAACGTCCATCACTTTTTCTGAGAATCTGTAACTTTATCTAATGGAACCCTATTTTCTCTGTCTCGTTTAACCTTATTACTTTGTTTACTGGAATCATGTTGCTTTGTCGGGCAACCTCGTCACTTTGTTTAATATAACTCTGTCACTTCGTCTAATAACCTCGTCACTTTGTCCAATGAATCCCGTCATTTTCTCGGTAGCCCCACATGATTTAAGGCCCACGTTGAATTGTACCCTATATAATGTAGGTTAGAAGTGAGCATCGAGTCGATTCAAACCGAGTTAGGGCCGATCCAACTCGATTCAGTTTTGAAATAGGCCTGACCCGAACTTGACTTGACTCGGTACGAAGTCCAACATGCCTAACCCGATCCAAGTCCGGGTCTATCCTAGACTAATTCGGATTGAATCTGACCCAATCGCAAGTACCGATTCAGGTCAAGTCTTAAAATAATATGAGAAAATGGATGAATGGAGTAGATGTACAACGCAAAGATCAAGGTGGACCCACGGTGAGGATCCTACGGACATCACTCATCCTATGCCGCAGCTAATATTCCTTGCTAATTAAGGAGATTTTGTAAATATATTTTTTTATCTTATAAAATTGTCGTGAGATGACATGACCTAATTAAATTTTAGAAGAAAGAAATTAGAGGTGGATTAGCTACCGACACATTGAGTAGCTAGACTCGCTACTGAAGTGACACCACCAAGTTCTGTGGGGCCCACCATGATGTACGTGTTGTATCCACATTGTACATCCATTTGGAGAGATCATTTTAGGGCATGATCAAAAGAATGAGGTAGATCCAAAGCTGGAGTGAACCCCACCATAGAAAATGGTGAGGAGAGTGACGTCCACCGTTGAAGCCTTCTTAAGGTCCACCATGATTTTTATTTGAGATATAACTTGTTCATAAGTTAACACAAATATTAAAGAAGCAGAAACACAAATATCAGCTTGATCTTAAACTTTTGTGGCCCTTAGAAGTTTTTAATGGTGAGCGTACTCTCTTCACTGTTTTTGTGGTGGGGTTCACTTGAGTTTTGGATCGGATTCATTCTTTGGCTCATGCCTTAAAATGATCTCTCCAAATGAATGGACAGTGTGGATACAAAACATACATCATGGTGGGACCGACATAACTATGTGACGTCACTTTAGTAGTGAGTCTCGCTACTCAACCTGTGCGCTTAATCCCCAAATGAAAACTTAAATAAAAATCACAGTGGACCTTAAGTTAACATAGACATTAAAGAAGGGAAAACACAAATATCAGCTTGATGGAAAACTTTTGTGACCCTTTGAAGTTTTTAATGGCGGGCATGACTCTCTCCATTGTTTCTGTGTTGGGGTCCACTCGAGTTTTGGATCCAATTCATTTTATGGCTCATGCCCTAAAATGATCTCTCCAAATGGATGGACGGTGTGGATACAAAACATACATCATAGTGGGTCCCACATAACTAGGTGACATCACTTTAGTAACAGTCTCACTACTTAATTTGTGTGTCGGATCCTCCAATAGAAGGTAACTGATTGCGGGAACGGATTGGCTACTCCCCCTACCACCGGCCCAGTGGCTGGTGGTTATCCATTTTTACATATAATTTTAGCGCTTTATCCAAAAATTAGAGGTATATAAATCTCAGATGAACCACACCATAGGAAAACAATAGTGATTGGATATCCACCATTAAAATCCTCGTAAGGCCCACCGTACTGTTTATTTGACATCCAATCTTTTGATTAGGTCATACAGGCCTAGATGAAAGGAAAAAAACAAAGATCAGCTTGATTCAAAACTTTTATGGCCCTAAAAATGTTTTTAATGGTCGACGTTCATTCAACATTGTTTCCTGTAATGTGGTCAACTTGAGATTGTGATATACCTCATTAATTCTTTTTCTCATAACAGAAAATGATCTGGAAAAATAGATGAACGGCATGGATGAAACACATACATCATGTCGGGGCCCACGGAGCACTGACCACCAACCATTGGCCGGTGGCAGGGGGAGTAGCCAATCCGTTCCGCTGATTGCGTGGTGAGTAACTTACTGTGTCAGCGTCCTGAGTAAACTCCATGGAGTCCACCATGATTTTATGTATTTTATCCACTCTGACCATAAATTTTACCAGATAATTTTAGGGCTTGAGAGTAAAAATAAAGCATATACAATGTTCAAGTGGACCACACCATAGGAAACAGTTGAATTGAATGTTTACCATTGAAAATTTCCCAGGGCTACAAAAATTTTGGATCAAGCTTATATTTGTGTTTTCTCTTCATCCATGCCTTTATGATCTTATGAACTGGTTGGATGACAAATAAACATCACTGAGGGGCCTAGCAAGGTTTCAACAGTATCCCCACTGTTTACAGCGGTTTGATCCACTTGATATTTGGATATACTTTAATTTTGGGCTTAACCCCTAAAATTAAATGGAAAAACAGATGGACGACCTGGATAGACAACATACATACAAGGTGGGCCCAACTACCGTGAGAGCAAGAGCTTGCCGTAATCGGTATGCAATCCGATTTCCAAGCGAAACCGTTTTAATATATTTAACGGCGTTATACTTTTTCTGAAATATAATTTTTTTAATATATTTAAAAAATCTGATGAAGTGGCACTTACAGTGACGTTGACCACTGAAAACGCTGGAGGCAGGGAGCTCCTGCCTCCGGGAAACAGAGGATCCGCACTCTTTGGTTAATGCCTTTCCAAACGTGCGATGATCCATACATCGAGGAAGGTTTAGTCCACCACCCCATGAGCGTTAGACCATATTTAGAAGCAAGGATCTCTCTCCAAAGAGCGATTCCTTGGTGGAGAACTTCCATACCCACTTTCCCAATAGCGCTAGGTTAACCAAATTCAAGTCCTAGATGATTTCCCTCCCTTGGGTGTAGCTAGGGAGTGCAAACCTCCTTCCAATTTAGAAGGTGAAATTTACTAGAAATTGAACTTTTCCTTGCCATAAAAAATTCCTCTGAAGTTTGTCAATCTTTGAAATTATAGATTTGGGACATTAAAATATGGACATATAAGTAGACAGGAAGGGACATACAAGTAGACAGGAAGGTTCGCCAAGCAGTCCTTGATTAAGGTCAGTCTACCGCCAACGGAGAGCATGTATTTCTTCCAGGAAAAAAGCTTGCTTTCAAGTCTTTCAGTGACTCTATCCCAAAGGAACACTTTAGATTCCCTCTATCCAAACAGGTCCTAAAAAGAAATTCAGATAGTGATCAGCTTCATTTGGGAATCAAATAATAAACTTCGGATTCTATGTAGTTGAGGAGAAAGCAAACCATTTTACGGAAAATATGCGAAACTAATTATCTCATTTTAGCTCGACATATACTACTTAATTTTGATACCGGCCGATTCTTCCATCTCTCCAATATCTCACCAGATAGTGAGTGTATATATATATATATATATATTATATATATATGAAATTGGTTTACACCAGAAAGATGCAATCTGTACATACTACCAGTGTGGTGATTAGTGAGAGTGACTTTGGAGATGAGCAGATGTACTGACACAATCATCCCAAAATAGCCCTTTTTATAGATAAGCACAAAATGCATTAATCTCCAAACACAGGATGTTCGAACCGTTCCTATTGTTGAAATGGACGACCAGGCCCAAGAGGCCAAAGAAGGATCAAAAAACAAGGACCACACCAAAAAAGAGAATGCTGCATACTTACTGACTGAAACTATACTGACTAGTAATCACTCGATCCGGTATAAACCTCTTCATGTTCCCATAACTACTGCCGATGGCAAATAGACCATGCATTTGGATTTACCTATAAATAATTATGTATACATCAACATATAATCTTACAATACATAAAATCTAACTAAGCATTAATGCAATAAACAAAGCAAGAATAAATGAGTTGCTAGTGAAAAACATACTCTAATTGTCCATTTGGATGCAGTATAGTATCAAGTTGAATAGCGATTACTAGTCTAATAAAGTGGAAATAAGCAAATTGTGATTTTTGCCGAATTTATATTAAGGGGCTAGGATCCAAATTGGAATTCCATTAATTTGAAGAGAAATAAATAAATAAATAGATAAGCGAAAAGAAAAAAAAAAATAAAAGACTAATTCTACAGGATTCAAGTGGGCACCACAAAATATCTGATCCTCACCTATCATATAAACCCTTCATATAGAAACAAAAAAATAATACTAATAATTAATTAATTAATTAAAAAAATAAAAATAAAAAATCGCCTGGAGGAAATCTCCACATCACATGCATCCTAGCCCAAAACTTGGCCCAAAAAAAGAAAAGAAAAGAAAATTAAATGCTAAACATAGAAACCAAGACAATCTCTGCATGCAAACCAACATGATATATATACAGCCATCCACAGGCCTAGCTCAACCATTCATCTCCTTCAACATGACAACTGGACATCGCTCGCCACCCTTAGCTGCTTCAAATCCCTCCTTAATACTAAAACTCACCAACCATCACAACAGCTAGGAGGCATGAGAAAGAAGTGAGCTCAGAGAGGCCCAACATGCAGGGCAACTAAGATCTGTCAGACTGACGGTAATTACCAGACACCAGAAAATTTGCTAGAAAACTTGTGTTATTCCAAATCCCTAGAAGGAATTCCATCCAGAAAAGAATGTGTATTACATAATAATCTGTACAATATTACATAATATTTACACAGTTTCTACAATCCTTCTCTCTACAAACGATCAGGCCTTCTAAGAGAAAACACAGAGTCGTTTGTTCCTTAGTTGGTTTTCTTCTCTTATACAGCTACTTATATGCTCCTGTCTTTTCTGCACTCATGATGCCATTTCACACAGTGTTATCTCTACATGATAACGTTAGTCTTTCATTGCAGGGGAAATGGGCATTTCACTACCCCATGCTTTTGTTCTATACATCTCGTTTTTTACTTTTGGGAGTAGAATATATAGCATTTTATACTACCTAAGCTAGAGAGAGAGAGAGAAGAAGTACGTACATAAAAAGAAGTGGATGTGTAAATAATATCTACCTTCCAATTCCCATGCACCTGATTGCATGCGTGTAAATTCGTAGGCATGCATCCACATCACCAACCTAGAGCGACCTGTAGTTCCAGTCAACTCTACTTCCACTATTGTACGAAAATCACAATAATTGGATGGTACTAAACATCTGTGAATGGACCTATATATCTTCGACTGACGATCTTCTCTATCCCTTCATTTATTATTTTTATTATTATTAGTTGCCATTGACCAGATGGTTTTGACCATCGAATCAGTTTGGTTTCCTCAAGGCAGTGGATGGTCCAGATTGATGTTATGGATTGTCTGCATGTCCAAATGCAACTAGATTGATGTTTCCATACACTTAGCTAGCCCACTGGATCCTGCCTTCATGTGTTATCAATGATTGCATATAGAGCTGGGCATAAACACAGCCAGCTCAGAAGTTTGGCCCGGGCCATATTAAAAAAGCTCGGTTTGGCTCGGTTCAAAGTGGAGTTTAATGCGGCCTGTTTAATAAATAAGCTGAACCTTAACTCTTACAGCACTGGCCCGGCCCAGCCCGAAGATAGGCTCGGCCTGGTTTGGACCAGCCCAGCCTGATTCCGCCCCTAGAATACTAGTTATAAATAAATAAAAACCATGAACTCTTCCCGCCGCACCAATATCTCTCTCTCTCATTGAAACCCCTTGCCTAATGACATAGCCCCAGTCCATTTGTCGTGCCATTTTGCCGACGCCATCCACTGCCACAACCCAAACCCCTATCCAGTAGCCCTTGTCCGGCCACCCTTGATTCAACGTTAAAATTATAAAAAATAAAAAAACTCCAATGGTAACAGCGATAATTATTTTGAAGTTGCACTCCTTCTTTCGAGGATGTTAAACATCATGAAGTAAGATATTTTTTTGTTCTTTTTAACTTTTTTTTTCTTTTAAATTTATATTATATATATATATAATATATATATATATATATATTATAATTTTATTTTTTTTTAAAGAGGGTAGCCACCCGTTCGAACTTGGCTCGGCTCGATTCAAAATTTTCAACCGAATTGATCCCAACCCAATTCAGATTTTTCTAGAGCAAACCAAACTCAGGCCGCATGGATCAAATCGTTGCCATCTCTAATTGCATATGAGCACACACACACAAAAGGGTCCGCTGATGTAATTGTTGAATTGTTTGTTTTTTATAAGAGATATTACATTGGAACACACACATCCATCCACATCATAGTTCCAGCCAATTTAAGCTAGAAAACATGTCAAGATGTGCATAATTCAAGAAGATTAATGAAATTCGAATGAAAATTGACCAGATGGTTTTGATCATCCAATCAATATGACTTTTTAAGGGCATCCTAAGAAAAGCAGATCGAGCAAAATGGACGATCCAGATTGATAAGAAAACTCACATGAGCCGCAACCATGTGAATTTAGCGGTTCTAGGAGCAAATTTATATTATTCCCATTAAAGTAGCCTCCAAATGAGTTCTTCGTTGGGCTGCCTATGTACATTTTGTTAGAAGTGATCCATATGATGTATAGTGCTTTCTAAGAGTATTAGCTTTTGTCCTCCTTTTAGTAGGTGTAATTTTTTAATGCCTATGAATAAAATTATTGGCGGTGTGCAGTACTCCACCTTTCAAAAAAACTATAAAAAAAAAAAATCAAAGAACTAAGATCTTCTGTGGGCCGTGTAAAATAGGTGGTCCACCTATGCCCATAAATCCCCTAATGGCACCTTTAAACCATTGGATTTTTTGGCCAGCAATGTTCCATATTCAACCGAGATCATGCGATCGAGTGCCCATGTGGTGTAGGTGTGGGTGTGAGTGTGTGTGGTATAAGTATGTTAAAAAATAAGAATAAAAATAAACCCAAAGATTGGGAGTATTTATCCATGGTAGATCTTCCAACATGCGGGACTATGTATCCATGGTGGATACAGTGGGATGCAGATGAACAAAAGCAATGGTTAGGTCACCAGAGCATAGGTACCACTTTTAGAAATAAAATATTTTCAACTGTCGCGTGTATGTATTACAAGGTTCAATCGTACTGTATGTATTGGTCAATACGTAATGGTATTCTCATACAGACCCTCTCACGGATGGGATTGCCAGTGAATCGACCATGGCAAGTTAGGAAGCTAGGTGGCCCCGTCCATGATATTTGTGAAAAATCCACCCCTTCCATTAGTTTTGCCAGTTCATTTTAGAAAATGGACCTTGGAAATCACCTATGTACGGTTGAAACCATCCAGAGTTCACATTGATGTTGTTTATATGCCATCTAAGCCTTTCACAAGGTCATTTTCATTGAGATGAATTGAAACACAAATATTGAATAAGGAAAGGTTTTATAACCTTAGAAAATGTTTCAATGTAAGCGTTTCTAATACTATGTTCGGAATGTATGCATTAAAAAATAAATGCCATAATTTACCTAGATGAAGCAAAAATTCATCATCCATAGGATTAGTGATCACAAGGCTCATTTTTCAAAGCCTATGAAGTTAATTTTAATCTCCTCTCACACTCCTTCCAAACATGTCATTCCGAAATTCAAAATGGAATTAGTAATGAAATCTCATTTAATACAACTTAATACCACTATCCAAACAGGCCCTAAAATTAACTCATGTTTATGACGTACTGTATTAATTTGTTGGATTTGTTACAAACATCGTGGTGGGCTCCGCCAAACCTCACGAGAGAAGGATTCTTGCCGTGCGTCCGCAGGCAATACGCGTCCCCTTCTCACCACAGAGAGAGAGCATTTTACAACAGCTCATTCACCCTATCTTCCACGTCTTGAAGACCAATCTCTCTCTCCGCGTGCATTTCACTTGCCACGGAGTGGTGCGTAATGCGCACCGCTTCATGTGAAGCATGCTGTAAGTCACAAAGACGTGAGGACGCCTATTACGCAACAACGAATGACATATAAAACGGCACCTACCAAGTTAAGCCTTTTCTTTACACATACGGTGATGATTCACCGCAATTTTCTTTCACGTTTCTGGCATTTCATCCACCGTACACGTGGCAGGGCACCACAATGTCCAAATGGGATGCGGATTAGGTGGTGGTGTGTTGATGTGTTGGGCTCCGTGGGGACCAACGTGATGTATGTGTTTTATATTCATCCCGTCCATCCCTTCTTTCAGCTCTTTTTAAGGCACGAATCTAAAATTAAAACAGATCTGAAGCTCAAGTGGACCACACCACAAGAAGAGAGGAGAGGAGATGATGACACTCACTGTTAAAACCTTAGGGCCCACCGTAATTTTCATTTATCATCCAAACTGTTAATAAGGTCACTCAGACCTGGACGAAGGGCAAATATCAACCTGATCTAAAAATTTTATGACTCTCGAGAAGTTTTTAATGGTGGCCATTCAATCACCACTGTTTCGTGTGTTGTAGTCCACTTATCTTCGGTTATACTTCATTTTTTTACTTCATGTCTTAAAATGGGAGGCAAAAAGGATGAACGGTATGGATATAAAACATATACATCACATTGGGCCACGCAGCACCTGACACATCAACACACCGGGCTGGGTGGCATGGGCAACACCATCTGATCAGTTTCCATCCAAAATGATAGGATCGTGTTAGGGTCACTAACATGTAAGAAGAATGCTCTTAGAGTACTTTCAGTTATATTGCTCCAAGTTGCATTGGGACAGTTGGACAGTCCAATCCATGGATCTAGACCGTTCATTAGGTCCAATGCACGTTACATGGGCTACCATGAAAGCATATTACATTAATCTGAAAATTTTTAACCATAAGATCAATGGTCTTAAAGATGGACAGTCAAGGTCATTTACTATATATATAAACACCGAAGTTTAAAGATGGACCGTTTGCATTTTTTATGGCCCACCAAAGTTTTGGATCAAAGTAAAAATTCATACCAGGGGTTTTAGGAAGTACTGCTTCATGTGGACCATTCAGATTTACTAGACTTTTTCAAAAAAGTTCATATACAGTAGGTACGAACTGGTTCCCAGGTGGGCGTTTTCGTGTGTGTGTATATATATATAATATATATATATATATATATATATATATATAAGTAGGTATGAACTGGTTCCAGGTGGGCGTTTTCGTGTGTGTGTGTATATGTATATATATATATATATATATGTATATATATATATATATATTAGGGTTTACGTGCTCATTATAAGGGTCCGTGAGGTCGAGCTGTGTGTGCCCCACCATGATGTGTATTGACCATCAACACTATGCATTTGATGGGTTCCCTTTAAATTATGGGATATCTCAAAAATCAGCCGTATACAGAACTCAGGTGGGCTATACCATCTAAAATCATATGAAGACATGCCAAAAAATATATAAAGCACTTGGTGGGGCCCACCTGAGTTTGAATGCGCTGCTGAAACTTGGTCTGAACCTCATCCAAGTGGGACACACATAATAGATGGGCTGGATTTGCAAACCACATCTCAGTGGCCCAAAAAAAATCCATGAATGTTTTAATGATGCACGGCCCCTCTCCACTTCTGTATGTGTGTGGCCCACACAAGTCACGGATTGTCTTGATTTCTGAGACCTAGGCCCACGATGTAACGGTGCATCTGACTTCTAGGGTAGATTTTCGAAACGCATCACGATGGGGCCCACACAGCTCAACCTCATGGGACGTTAAAATCAGCTCGAGCCATTGTACCCTATATATATATATATATATATATATATTATATATATATATACACTTCAGAATCTGTCAGTTAGATATCATCATGAAATTCTTATGATTCTTAAGAATTACTTTTGTTAGGCAATCATGGCCATCCCATCAATGGCTTGGAGAAATAATGTCAATAAAAAAAACTAGGCCAAATCAAGAATGTATTGGATCATCCGATCAGCGTTATTTTTGAAACGTGGACAATGAAATGTATTATAAACTTAAATGGACAGTTTAGATTGATCGATCCCACTGTCCAAGTGAAAGAATGCAAATAGGGCCACTAAAACTTTGAGAATTTCTCAATATCTAAATGGTGGCCATCACGTGGACGTTAAGGCTACTCGATATCAATCAATGATGATTTCTGCTCCATCACACAAAGGAGCCCACACCATAACTCAGAACCGTGGTAAACTATCACCGTGGCTCTCAACTTTCTTTTTCCTTTTTCTTTTTCTTTTTTAATTCAAGTCAAAAAGCTAAGGAGAGAGGACGCATTCCATGTTTTTACACGGCTTTCTGTGTTATGACTTTTCTTACTTAGAACAGAAGAACAATTTAAAAAAAAAAAAAAAAAAATCCCAAAGTCCAACTGTTTATTTTCAACAAAGGCAGGGATAATATAATCAGAGTCGTCCGATGACTCTAGATCAATGGCCCACCTCAGCCATTGTATAACAACAATCACGGCGCTTCTTTTCATCATACTGTTTTGGAAAGTAATTATATAATAAATAAGTGAAACCAAACTCACATTTTCGAGGTCTATTTCCTATCAATTAACAGTTAAATAAAAGAATTAAAAAATAGAAGAAGTAGTTGATATCTAAACCCACCATGCATATCACCTACACCTTTTTTTCTACTCTTGGTATTAACTCCAAAAATTAAAATAGAGAAATTGGATTCTTTTCATTTCCAATTCAAGAACATATTTCTTTACAAAACTCAAAAAAAAAAAAAAAAAAAAAAAAAAAAAAAAAGCTCCAACACTGCTTTGTGTCGCAACCTTCAAGGTCGCAGGTTCGACCCTAGCAAATCCACCAAAGGTGGTGCGTTTGGTTGCACCAAATAACACAAAATATCACAATATTCCATGATTATCACGAAATTTCACATTTTTTGGTGCAACCATAGGTAGGAAAAACAAATAATAACAATGATACACATCGAAAACAAACCAAAATCCCAAAAATTCAATCAATGGTCACATACCCATGACCCTTCGGTGTGCGTTATCCGACCGTTATTTGTCGGGCCATCATCATCCATCACAAGAGCTGACCGCTTGATGAACTCCAAGCAATCAGCGATCGCTTCAGCGTAGAACGAATTCGACCGTCCGTATGCCCGTAACTTGTAATCGGGTCCGTTAGGACGCCGCCTATCCGCTACTAGCCCGCGTTTACTGCTAACGCTATTGTCGTTGCGGTTTCTGATACCTTTCTTCAGTGAATTTAGAGCGCGATCACATACACGCTTCCATCTTCGCAAGAAGCTGATGAAATCCAAGAAGCGGATGCGTAGGCGGTGGACAGATAAACGGCCAGAATTCACTCGGAAGCCCTTGATCCGACGCCATCCACGGCGGGACCTGTAGTAGCCTATGTGGCCCATGGCTTTTGAAGGAAATGTGGGAAGTTATGTTGTGGGATATAAATAGACTTCTTCAAGGAGTTGGAATTTTTGCAAGTCGTTTTGTTGGACTTTCTTATGTAGGTAGTTGTTGGAATTGAAAACTTGGGAGAGGGAAAGTACGTGGAAAATGGAGCGTTTGGACGGCCACTTGTGAAAAACTAAAAAATAACAAGTAGGAATTTTTACAATGCGATACTCGTTTTGTATTCCGGAGTCCGGACATTGACAGATTTCTTTTATAAAGGTTTATTGGTAATGAGGAATCAAGGGGATAAAGCTAGGGTGATTAAAAAAAATATTATGTTCTCTTTGACAAAAGTACCCTGAGGAACTATGCAAATCCCCTTTTGGTACTTGGCCGCGACTCGATCTGCCCGAGTCGACTTGGGTCGACTAGATTTCACCGGATGCGGGTTAGCCATGACGGCTTTGGTAGCTATCTTGCTACTGAAGTGACGTCACCAAGATATGTGAGGCCCACCATGATGTATTTGTATCCATACTGTCCATACATTCGGGGAGTTCATCTTAGGGCATGAGCACAAAAATAAAATAGATCAAAACCTCAAGTGGACTCATTATAGAAAATAGTAGAGACAATATACCCACCATTTAAACTTTCATAAGGCGACCATTATGTTTATTTTAGATTCAACGTATTCAGAAGTACAAAGGACATGAACAAAGACAAAACACAAATATCAGCTTGATCCAAAACATCCATAGCCCCTGAGAAGTTTTTAATGGTACATATTCAATTTCCATTGTTTTCTATAGCCGTTCCATTTCAGTTTGGACCTGCTTTATTTAAGGCTCATGACCTTAAAGTTGTCTCCCCAAATGGACGGACACAACACATACACATTATGGTGGGGCCATAAAACTTCCTGACGTCACTTCATTGGCCAGATAGCCACCGAAGCTGTCAGAAAATCTCACAAAACTGAAACATTTATTTTAATTATCAAAAAGAAAAAAATTAAATATAAGGAAATGGTACTATGAGGTCGACCTATGGGGAAGCTTTCCATGAGGTTGAGTTGTGTGGGCCCCACCGTGATCTATCTCAAACATCTACCCCATCAATCAGATGTACCCTTCCATGGTGGGACACGGTCCTAAAAAGTAGGCCAATTCATGATTTAGGCGGACAACACCTTAGATAGCAGTTGAGAGTAGATATTCACCCATTGAAACCTTCATAATTGTTTATAAGATCAGTGGAGGCATGGTTCAGACATCCAGCCCATCTATTGTGTGTGTCCCACTTGGATGAGGGGTTGCACCAAGTTTCAGATGTAACCAAAAATCAGGTGGGCCCCAAAAAGTGCTTTTAGATGTTTTAGGCATGATTTCGCGTAGCTTCAGATGGTGTGGCCCACTTGAATGCAGGATACGGATAGGGGACCCGCCAAATGCACAGTGTGGATGTCCGATGTAAATCACGGTGGGGTCCACACAGCTCAACCTCATGAGAATATCACGTGAGGTTGAACTCATAGTACGATTTACGTTAATTCTTTTACCATTTTAATATCACAATATTATCATGACAAAAAAAATGCTAAATTTTAATCTACCGTGATTTTGAAAATCCGGCGATAATATTGGGAGCGGATTGGGTGAGACCCCAAGCTCACCCAAGATGGTGGGCCCTTACTGTGGGGCCACCTTGATATATGTATTCTATATCTACACGATCCATCCGTTTTTCAAATCATTTTAGGAAATTATTCCAAAAATGAAGCAGATCCAATTGTCAAGTGGACCACACCATAAGAAACAATGGTGATTAACCATTAATGGGCCAAGAAAGTTTTGGGTCAAGCTTATGTGACCTTATCAATAAATTGGATGGCAAATAAATACTACAAAAACATCAAAGTACACTAAGAATTTTTTTAATAGTAGGCATTCTATCACTACGGTTTCCTAGGGTATAGTCAAATGATAAATGACCTGCTTCATTCATGAGATAATGCCCTATAATAATTTGGGAAAACAAATGGACAACATGGATATAAAATATATACATGCATCAAGGCGGGTCCCAAGGTAATGGCCACACCATCTTGGGTTAGGCCGGGTCTCACCAAATCCGCACCCTATAATATTGATATATTTGTCCAACTAGCTAGATTCTCACCCGGGCTGGAGAAAACTAAATCTAGTCATGACTCAGTTAAAATTCAGAAAGTTTTGAGAAGCAACTCAGTGAAACTTTACTGGACTTGTTGCAACTCAACATTATTTTTATTATTTATTCTTTTTAAATGTTAAACAATGCTATAAAAAAAAAAATGTACACTTTTTTGAAAACATGGTCTAATATTTTTAGTTGACACGTACCACATGCAGGATTAAGCGCCATCCTTTCCACCAATGCATCACTTGTGTGGAACATTTGAGCCGATTAAAGGTGGGCCATGTCATTAAGACATGGTTTAATGACTCGTCCTGACACTTTGGGTTAACTCAGTTTCGTTCGTGAATGTGGTTGAGTTGACATCACGAGTCACTACCCTGATTCACCCCCCAACTCATGCGATTTGGGTGAGTCATGACTCACAGAAGTAGAACGAGTCGGGACGTGTTAGGAGTAAAAAACCATGCATGAAGATCGTCCAGTATGAAAACTGGGCTGGGCCACGCAGTGGGCAGGGCCATTGGACCATCGATGGTTTGGATCAAAGTACATGTGTGGCGCACCCAAAGAGTCGTGATCTACCTGATAGTCAGGACTGGTCGTCTTTGTGGTGTGGACCGTCGTTTGCACGACTCACGCATGTCCAACATCAGGAACGTTAGTAGTAAAGACACCTACAGAGTTGATGTGTGATCATCACCTGGGTCGTGCCAAACCTGGCATACGTGTGTGAGATCTAAGGCGCCCATCAGGTGGCCCCATTGTGCCAGTGCCTTAGTCCATAAAAAAAATCAGGCCGGTTTACTCATCACTCGGCGCACGTGTAGCCTGCTAGAAGTGTGGTCCAGCATGATTATTGGACCAGAGCGTCTAAACTGTGGGAGCCGCTTGATGAGTGCGTTTATATGGTCGCGGTTTGGCTAGTGACGCCGCCATCAGCCAGGTGGCTAGTGGTCGGTGTTATGTGGACCCACCCTGATGTATGTGTTTTATCCACGTAGTCCATCCATTTTGAAAGATAATTTTAGGGCTTGATGCCAAAAATGAGGTAGATATAAATCTCAGGTGGACCACAATAGTGATTGAATTTCTGCCTTTAAAACCCTCCTAAGGCCTACTGTAATAGTTATTTGACATCTAACCTGTTGACTGGGTCATACAGACTTAGATGAAGGGTGTGTGTGTGTTTATATATATATATATATATATATATATATATATATATATATTATATATATATATATATATATATAATATTATATATATCAGCTTGATCCAAAACTTCTGTGCCTTAACGGCGGTCATTCAATCAATGTTGTACGGTCTACTTGAGATTGGATCAACCTCAATTTTGGGCTCATACCATAAAATGATATAGAAGAACGGGTGAACGGCATGGATGAAACACATATATCATGGTGGGCCCACAGAGCACCGACCACTAGCCATTGGCTAGTGGCAGGGGGAGTAGCCAATCCCTTTCCCGTTTATATTGCACACATATCACGTTTGAGCCACAGGTTACATTGGTAGGAGACGTACACGAGTCCCGTATGATCCAACTACTCAAATCATACATTTCTGATCACAATAGAAACTACAAAGACATGAAACTTCTCCTGTAAATTCAATGGTTGAGATCATTACTAAGCTCATATGCCCCCCTTAAATTCAGCGATTGAGATCATTTGGAAACTGAGTGGGTCTGTCTAGTATTTTTGGTATTTCTGATATTTTGAGGGACTTTTTTGTCAGTCGGAAAAATAAAAGTAGCTTAAGTGCTCCCTCCATCAGTTGAAGTTTGACTGGTCTTTTATCATTTGTTATTTATGAGGTACGGTACCCTTTTTGTACATGTGGGGCAAGTGGGCCCGGGATCCAAACGGTTGATATTAGAGTCACAACTGCAGATGGTCCATGCACCAAAATCCACGAGCTGGGATGAATCCTAGCCTTTAAATAGTTTGTCAACAAATAGGCAGTTTATGGAGAAAAAAAAAAATAGAGCGACGGTTCGGATTTAAGAAAGAGAAAGGCCAAATACCATTCAGCTAGGATCTTCCAATCCGGGGAATTTTAGTTCATGGGCCATCCAAGATGAGGCACTTAGTTTCAACAGTTTGGATCATTTGAATCATGGGCCCCACATGTACAAACAAAAAGCTCCAAGGGCACCATACAACCTTTCCTTTCCGCCACAGCATTAGTATAATACACGTTTTTTTCTCGGGATATACCTTTTGATGAGGCTCTTTGATGGAGATATGGGAATATAGGCAATCCATGGCACACGTGCCAATATTGAACATGTGTGATGGATCCAGACCACTTGTTAAGATAGGCCCTCTGTGAACACATCCCTACCCAAAATTCTCAAAGGTCCACTAATCAGGTGAGCCACACATGTATCTTAAATGTAGACCGTTGGTCATCTTTCTCATACACTCAAAGCTAAATTGATATTCAACTGGTCTAATTGTTAGTCCAGGGCACCTTCACTGCGGGCCATGCCTGATGAATGGCCCAGATATTGCACACACTCCACATTAGCACATGTGTCGCCTCTTCAGTCTCTCCGACGCTTACCATTTTTCTAATGTGATAGTATCTTCTTGTATGATCTTGTGGGGACTAGATGAGTGATTTGAGTGGCCACAAGAGGTACGGTATCAAAACCAGTCGGCTGAAATATCAGGAATATCTAAGTCAGCTCGGTTGTCCATCAACCTCTCCCCCATTTCTATCAAGTATATTATATTGAGAAATGCAACAGTGCTCTAAAAGCACTATGAGTTATAGTGCTACTAGGTGCATTGGGACACTTAGACAGTCTAATCCATTGATCTAGACGGTTCATTAGATCCAACCCACATTTCATAGGGCTATCTTAAAACATTTCATAATCCAACAAGATATAACCATTTGATCAATGGCTTTTAATATAGACGGTCAATTTTTTTTAACAGAAAATAGGTCCTATCAACAATCTGAACCATCTATTTGCTAGGTGCCATCATGGATTACTTATGATTCCAAAGAAGCTATTTTGTTAGGTAATCATAATCATTTCATCCATGACTTAGAAAAGGGATGGATAGAGAAAATAAGGACAAATCAAGGAAGGATTAGATCATCTGATCTCTGTGATTTTTGGCATGGTGACCCATGAAATGTGTGCTGGAATTAATAGACAATTCAGATCTATCGATTAGACTGCCCAAGTGAACAGTTGGAAACTAGGAGTATTATAATTTGTAGTACTCTGATAGCACTCGAACATTATATATATTTTTTTTTACTTATATTAATCAAGATTATGAATCAATCAGTAGGTAGAATAAAGAGTAGTGGTGGAAATTCAGTTACGCGGTTTCATGACCTGCAGACATGTGTGACGGGCCATCGCCTTCTGTCGAGGAAGTAGGTTAATAGACCGCAGTCCGATCAATGAGTGTAGATTAGCCATTTGGCACAATTTTAATAATATTACACATATTACAACGTTGAAATATCATATTTACTATCTAAATAAATCCATTATATTAAACCTTGTCTGGCATACACCTAAAAATAAGTTCATCTCGCTTTATTAATAATGATTAAGATTTCTAATACATAATTACTATAAATCACTCTGCCAAACAAGGTGTTTAAATTGTTTTTTTTTTATTATTATTATTTAGGTGGTATGGTTGTTGAACAGGAACCATGTCAAGGTACTTAAAGTTTAAAGCTTGTGAGAGACAATGAGATCATGGGCTGGATACGAGCTTATCCACAAAAGAAATACAGTTTTAGTCGGGAATTGTGTCGAACCGGGTTGAGAGCAAATGGACCGGGTTTGGGCTAGATCGATCCGCCTGCTTATCATTTGGTTTTAGACCCAGGTCTCTGGCTGACATGTATTATTGTTGAAATTATGCTTGGGTTTGGACTTTTTATTAACCAAGCCTAAAATTCAGGGCCAGACCTGTATGTGGGTCCTAAAACAGGCTCAATTAGTGGAACCTGTTCTTAAAAAGCCTAATAAGTCAGTCTGATCTGATCGAACCGGTTAATTTTCAGCCACCGACGATTATATCACCTAGATTTTAACATTTTCACGTAGGAAATTAAGCAAGCAGTATTATAAGTTAATACCGCAGGATTTTCAAAACTCGGTAGAATTTTTTTTTTCACGATTTTATCATGAAGTTATCAAAAGTTTAAGCTAGTTTTTATCTTTTAAGGACTGTTTGGCTGCCACTCTTGAAAAAAATCATTTTGAAGCATTATTTTATGGAAAGAGAATTCTGAAAGCTTATGTCATGACATTGCTTATTTTATCTATTTTTAATATAATGATGTTTGGATATAGGCGCATTCTGAAAAAATATCAAGTTCATATGTGAGATAGAGATGTTGGGCAAGGAAGTATTACTGAGATGTGACCCAGATATGAATCAAACAAGCACAAATAAAGAAAATTCAAGGATGCAAGTAGAAAACATCGATTTACATAGAAAACTTCTTTCAGGAAAAAACTACAGTACAAAGCGACAGACAATCTACTATGAAAACAAAATCACAAGAGATGAGCAACTTACAATCAAAACCCTAGTTTCTTTTTTCCATACCCTATATCTCTTTAGAACAAGTTCCCAATACCCTAATTCCGTACGTATTACATCCATTTATATAACTCCAGATCTAGAATTAGAAATAAAATCGTGCACTTGCGTAGAAGCTGTGCGCACCATCGATTGAACCCTTCGATTGATTGACGTCACAATGTTTGATCAATCAAACGTGGTCAAAAGTATCCACAGAGCTAACATGATTTTTCGAAATTAATCTCGATCGATCGATCATATCCAAAACTGTTCAGAGACTGTAGACACCCCACCCAGGCTAATATCTTGATTTTGTTAAGACAATCCGAGAATCATGATCATATCCTAAAACCTAACCCTACTCTTAACCCGATCATCAGTCAATCCAGACCATATCCAGAACCGATTCATTTCTTGAGTCACTTTCGGTAACAATCGAGCCAATTTCAAGCCATTCTGAGCCAAATATCCAAAACGAACTTTGTTTCACTCTAAGGACCCAAAAAAGAACTCACCAGATGAATTTTGAGGAAAACCGTACCGAGGTGGTAATCGGATTACCACCGGCGGTAGTCAAATTACCAACTTCTTCCCAGAAAATGCCCACGAAGCCAGTCACACGAGTTCTGGACTCACCAGGTCCGGGCGGTAGTCGACTACCCCGGCGGTAATCGGAATTCCGCCGCGTGCGGTCTGAGCAGGGACAGCTGTCCCAGCGTCCAAAGTCAACTTTCCATATATTTACCCTCTCCATCCTCACTATTTACCGTTTTTACCAGCCCCTTAGCCAATGGGAGCATGCCATGTGGCATCCTCTCCTCTCCACCAATCACCATATGTCACATCAGCATTTACCCTCCTCTTATCCTCTATTTACAAACAACCATTGGAAAGGGCTATAAATAGCCCTCTCCCCTTTCTTTTCACCATATACATGGGTGAGAGCCACCAAGGGAGAGAGAGAGTGAGAGAGAGATGAGTGAGAGAAAGAGAGAGAGAGAGAAAGAGAGAGAAAGAGAGAGAGCGAAAGAGTGTGAGAGAGATAGAAGAGAGAGAGAGAGAGAGAGAGAGAGAGAGAGAGTGGGAAGAGAGAGAGTGAAGGAAGGGAAGGAGCTCCCAAGCCTTCAAGCCCAAATTTTCCAAGCCATCTCCCAGCCTTCACCTCAACCCTTCCAAAAAGCTAGCCCAAAATGATCATGGTTCAGCTCATGTCTTAGCCTACTCAAGAATCAAGCCAAAGATCTATCATCCTACAAGCATTCAACATGACATCTACTCCCTTCTCAACCCCTCTGCTTCTTAGATCTCTAGTGGACGTATGCTCTGTGACTTGCCGTACATCGGATCCTGTCACATCAGAAATTCCTAGTGATCTAGTCCACTTTTCTTATCTTTTTGCATAAGATCATCACATCCGTCCTCTAGACACATTGTCGGACGTATGCTCTGTAGCCTGCCGAAATATTCGGATCCTGCTACATCAGAAATCCACGTGTGACTAGTCCCCTCATGACCATAACATCATCATCATCCCTTGAGATTATTTTACCACACAAGTCGAGACCGTACACTTGTACGGGCAGAGAGGGTGCCTAACACCTTCCCTCTTTGTACCGAGGTCCCTTACCCGGAATCCCGGATCGTAGACCAGGAGTCAATCTAAGGTCGGAGAATCTTCGGATTTCTCCAACCTTACGTATTCCGTGGTTCTAGCCGACCACGGGATTCTGAGATCATTCGGCTAGTGGCGACTCCAACAATCACCAAATCAGCTTAATCACCCCCAGCATCACCACAACAACACCATTTTACAGCAACAACGTGGATGCCGATTTTTCAGTGTCTACAGAGACCAAATTAGAAAAATTGAAATTTTCTCGATTTGACCGAGCCTTCCATTGATCGATCGAAATCCCCCGTTTCATCACATATTGAAGGCATCATTTTCAACAATCTCCACCATGGCCTCAATCTTTATGCTCCACTGTTTTAAATTAATTCCTCCATCTCTAATCATCTCTATTATAGCTTCATCATCGCTTCTTGTATATACTCCGTCTTCATTCATCCTTCTGCCGAGCATAGAGAAGTCGAACAAAATCGAAACTTATCTGCAGGAATAACTGTCGTAAGCATATCTTTTAGATTTTTGCTCATGTGAATCTTCTCAAGAGTAATACTGACTTCCTCTAGTATTTGCCAAATAAAGTGATGACGCACATCAATATTTTTAGTACATGGTATATCGAGTTCTTTGTCAAATTAATCGCGTTTTCACTATTATGACCTCCTATTGAAGCCTCAACCCATTCACCACACCTCTCACCAAATAGTTTTCTTGAATGCTTTTGTCACCATCGTATATTCTTTTTCTGTCGTGCAAAGAGTAATCATGGATTGAAAATTCGACATCCAACTAATTGCTCTACTCGCTAACACAAATGAGTAATCGAAAATCGACCTTTTACTGTAACATTCCCAACATAGTCAATCTCCACAAAGCCTAGTAGTTTTTCTTCAAATTTTTCAAATACTAAGACATAGTCTGTTGTACCTCGTATGTAACGAAGTAGTTATTTCACTACCTTTCAATGTTGTTTGTCAGGGTTAGATATGTATCTGCTCATAACACTCACTGCATGTGAAATATTCAGTCTCATACAGAACATGGCATACATCAAACTTTCAATTGAACTTAAGTATAATACACAAGATATATATTACTTTTCTTTATTTGATAAAGGACATTGTTTTAAAGGAAGTCGAAAGTGAGTAGCGTGGAGAGTGCTAAATGATTTTGCCTTGTCTATCCCAAACTTAAGTAAAACCTTCTCAAGATACTCCCTCTAAGACAACCATAGCACTGTTCCTTTCCATATTCCTTTTCTATATCAATGTCGAGAATCCTCTTTACAACCCACATATCTTTCATCTCAAATGTCCTAAATAATTGAGCCTTTAATATGTTGATCTCAGACATGTTCTAGCTAGCGATAAGTCTATTATTACTGTACAATACCAAGATAATAAATTCTCATCACTTAGTGATTTAAAGTAAACACAGTTATTGAATTCATTTCTAGTAAATCGTTGGCTCATCATGAAATAATCAAACTTTTTGTACTATTACCTAAACGACTACTTTAGGCTATATAATGACCTCATCAACTTATAAACGTTATTCTCTAATTCCTGTACCTCGAACTCTTCTGATTGCTTCACATAAATCTACTCTTCCAATTCACTAAGAAAATGAAATTACAAGAGATAAGCAACTTACAATCAAAATCATATATGTACATGGCATTTCTTCAAACCTTAGCTCTCTTTAGAACAAGTTTTTAATACCTTAATCAAGAATTACTCTGGATTCAGAATTAAAAACAAAAGCGTACACTTACATAAAAGTTGCACGCACCATCGATTGGTATCGGTTGAGCATCTTTTGATCAATCAATGTCACAATGTTCAATCAATCAAATATGCTCAAAAGCGTCCAAAAAGCTAACATAATTATCTGAAATTAATATCCATCATTCAAACCTCCATGTTCAGTCGAAGGGACGCGTACAAAATTGTCCAAAAAGTTTTCCATTCATGAGGCTTCCATCCATCGACCAAAACCCCTGGTTTAGCACACAGATTTGATGGCACCAATTTCACCAAAGTATTATATGGAACCTGTACTAGCTAGAATCAGAGCACTCCCTCTCATCCTTAAGTGGACCCGTTATTTTTAGTTTTCGCAGCACCGATTGGATATGCCTGCCACTTATTCTAGGTAGTGGTAGCTCTACCGTATTTCTATTCCACCGCTATACAGAGCCCACTGTGATTTATGTGTTTTACCCATGCCGTCTACTTGAAATTTGAAATTCTGATTTTGAGTCTTAAAATGATCTGGCCAAACTAATGGACGGTGTCGATGGAGTAGATATGCTCTTATCTTACTGAGTAAACTCAGTTGGCCCCACCTTGAATGTATGTGATCTATCTACGCCGTCCATCCGTTTTTCCATCTAATTTAAGTGTTGAGCCCAAAAACGAAGCATATCTACAGATCAAGTGGATCATCCCACAAGAAACAGTGGGGATAATGATTTCCACCGTTGAAACCTTGCTAGGCTCCACAGTGATGTTTTTATTCGTCATCTAACATGTTCATAATATCATACAAACATGGATGAGCGGAAAACACGAATATAAGCTTTATCCAAAACTTCTGTGGCACCTAAGAAATTTTCAACGGTAAAAGTTCAATTCAACTTTTTCCTATGGTGTGGTTAATTTGAGAATTTTATATGCTTAATTTTTGGGCTCAAGCCCCAAAATTATCTGGGAAAATGGATGGACGGAGTGGGTAGAATACATAAATCACGGTGGACCTCACAGATTTACTCAGTACCCAAAGCGCAGTGAGTTACTACGCAATCCGCTTCCCTCTGCCATATAGTCTCATCATTAAAAATTAAAAATTAAAATAATAATAATAATAATAATAATAAGAGAGAGAGAGAAAGGAAGAAGAAGAGGAAGAAGGAAGTCGAGTGTTACCGGTGATACCTCCAGTGATACGTGCGTCCGTGGTTGGACCCCACCTCTTAAGACTGTGACGACCACCGGATTTTATGCATTTAGGGCTCAAGCCGTTAATCACACGTAGCGAATGTGAATGGGGGAGCGGATTAGATGTGGCCTGGCCTCACACAGCAAGATGCGGCACTGACCTTGGGGCCCACCTTGACGTGTGTGTAGTATATCCACACCGTCCATCTGTTCTTTCAGATCATTTTACAACATGCCCAAAATGAAGCAAATCCAAATCTCAGGTGGACCATGCCTTAGGAAACAGTGGTGATCGAATGCCTAGTATTAAAAACTTTCTTGGGCCCACCATGATATTTATTTGCCATCCAACCTGTTGCTAAGGTCACAAAGACTTGGATGAAGGGAAAAAAAAAAAAACAAATATCAGCTTGATCCAAAACTTGTGGCCCACAAAATAGTCAATCGCCATTATTTTCTTTAGTGTGACCCACCAAAGATTTAGATCTACTTTATTTGTGGTCCACTTAAGATTTGAATCTCTTCATTTTTGGTCCATGCCCTAAACTGATCTAAAAAAATGTATGGACAACGTGGATATACTACACATACATCAAGGTGGGCCTCCTGGCCCAGGCTGCACAATGTTGGGTGAGGCCAGGCCGCAGCTAATCTGCTCAATCGCAGTATTTTTAAGTTGAACGTACACCTTTACTACATCCTTTCCTTGGCCACATGTACAAAGCCAATTATCCGCATGTTAGTATCTCCATGCCTGCAAAAGATATGTAGGCAGGCATTCCACACACATGACGGGCCGATCAGGTACAAAACCATGGACCCACATATACAAATTGTGCATCATACAAGGGTAGTGTATGGAACCTTGGTAACAAAAAGCTCTATGTGGCCCACCTTGATGTACGTGTGTTATCCATTTTGTCCATCAACTGAGTCTGCTCACGTCAGTACTAGGTCTAAAATATTAGACACATGCATTCAAAACACAAGTGAGCCCTACCACAAGAACAGTGGGGATTGAAACGGCCACTTTATAGCCTACAGTGATGTTTATATGCAATCTAACTCATTCTTAAAGTGATTCCCACTAGGATGAAGAGAAAACACAAATATCAAATTGATCTAAAACTCCAATGAAATAAAGAACGTTCAATGGTGGGTATTCAATCCCCACAGCTTCCTATAACGAGGCCCACCTGAGTTTTGGATCTGTATCAATTTTTAGCTTATAGATTAACAAGAGCTGGTGATTGGATGTAACACGGACATGATCACATTGAACTTTAAAGAGGGATGGGTTGCATTATCTCCCTCTAGAAGCATGACTAGACTTGGGTCCCATGAGAGTTGGTGAAGAGCTCTTATAAATTTTGAAAATTTTAAGAAAATATGTTTAATAAGAAAAGTAGTTACCGAATCAAAGACTTTAAGATAAAATTGTCCAAGAGACATGACAGATTAGACCCGACCCTTGTCCTCAAGTAGGGAGAATTGAGGGTGCGACCCAACGGTAACCCAAATCTGTGGGGCCCACCATGATGTTTGTCATATATTTTCTTCATCCATCCATTTAGGCCATGATCCCAAACATGAGAGAAATCCAAAACCCAATTAAGTGAGTCGGACCACAAGTAATAATGGTTGACGGAAATGCTGACGGGTGAAATACTCGTGGGACCATCCCACCCTTATGTTCATATTTCATTTACCGATTTCATAAGGTGATTACCACTTGGATGAACCAAAAATACAAATATCAGTTTAATCCAAAACTTATAAAGTTGGAAGAAGTTTGAATAGCGTGTTATATCATTTCCACTGTTTCTTGTAGTGTGGCATTAAAAATGAGTTTTTGGATGTTTACTCAGACCTGGCTCTTGTAAAAACTGAGCTGGCAAAATGGATATACCTTCTTACACAGGAATCATGGTGGGCTCCACAATGACCCCCGGTTAAAAGGCAAGTCACCTACTAAAGTAGACCTAGACACCACTACTAGCTTTAGCCTGTAACATGATATTATAGAAATCCACCGTAATCCCAGGCCGCTTGGGGCCCTTTGTGATGTTGGTGTTATATCTACTCTATCCAATGATATAAAGCTTGAACATTTGAAAATTTCAAAGCTCAAGTGAGATACACCGCGAGAAACGGTGAGGATGAAAACGACCACCCATTAAAAGTATCGTGGGACCCACCAGATGGTTACGTCATTCAAACCCTTTATAAGATGATTCCAACTCGTAAGAAGAGAAATAAAAAATATCAGCTTGATGGGAAACTTCTGTGTGGTAAATCTCATTAGTGTGGCTCACTTGAGCTTTGGACCGAGTGTATATAAGACAAACATCGCGATGGGCCCCACATAGCAAGGGGTTAGAGCGGATTGGATTCTGTAACCCCCGTGACCGACAAGTTACGTCTAGATGTAGACCCACCCAAAGCTCGAATCACGTCCCCATTCACTAAAACGTATTGACGGTCAGGATTAGTAGTCCTTACAAATCATTTTCAAACCAAATGCCGCCATGGGATTCCAGATGGATCCAAAACGTTGGGACTTGCTTGTTACCCGTGGTTATTCAGCTCCCCTGTAACCCAAACCTCTGTGGGGCCCACCAGGATGTTAATGTTATATCCACTCCGTCTATCCATTTCCTCAGCTTATTTTAGGACCTGAGAAAACGGATCTCACTCTTGTTTGGCCTCATGTCCTAAAATGAGACGATGAAAACAATGAATGGAGTGGATGTAACACAAACATCGTGGCAGGTTCCATGGAGCTTTAATTTCAGTGGACCCGTGTAACCTCGGTTTACATACAAGTCGCATCATTGGATTGCACTCATTTCCACGTCTTTCCTCTACTAGTGTTTATTTTCTCATCCCCACTCCATCTAATTAAGGGTCGTTTGGCGCCATGGAATTGGTGGTTAAAATAACTGGGGTTTCAAATCCAGGAGGTTTCAAATTGCCTCAACGTGGGGATTTGAAATACATTTAAAATCCTTCCAAGGATTGCATGTGTAACATGTGTCGCTAAGCTATTATTCTACTGGGCACATGCCCACTAATGATATCCAAAACAATTAGATTATCAATTGCATCATAATAATTACTTTAATATGATGATCAGCCCCATCCAAACATTTTTCATGTAAATCAATGGTGAAAGTCACTAGTTAGTCACTCGGACATGATTTTGTGCTTATGACCCATCCAAGACTTGGAATTTCATCATTTCCAGGCAAAGCATATATTTTAGTGGGTTTATTACAACCATTATGTCAAACACTACATACGTTCACTAATTAGAGATATTAAAATTAATTTAGTAATTAAATTCAAAGCTCATAAATATACATAGCTACTTTTGGATTAAGGTTGATTCCCAATTCAGGGTTTCAAATCCACGCTCTCAAGCAGGCCCTTACGATATTATCAGGGAGGTGTGCAATGCTTGGCTGCACAATACATGTGACCGTTGAGATTTTTTCTATGATCCAGGTCGTTAAACATGTGACCCACCTCAGTAACATGGTGAAGTGTTGGAGTGTTTGCCTTTGTAAGTAGAGTATCATTTTTTTTAGTCCATCAAGCTAATGGAGTTCTGCCGTCTCTCATAAAGTTTTCGATTGTGTTTTTCATTCATCTAAGCTTATATGAACTTATGTATAGGTTGGATGAAAAATAAACATCATGGTGGGCCCTTGTAAGGCTTCAACAGTGGGTGTCATTATCACCAGTATTTCATGTGATGTGATCCAGCTGATTTTTTGTTCTTAACCTATAATGATATGAAAAATAGATTGACGGAATGGATAAAACGGTATATATCATGGTAGGCCCCACTGAGCCCCTGCCTGAATATAGTCACTAAGGGGGCATGACGCAAACAGTACGAGGTCAGTACGATGTTGGGGAGTGGATTAGGTGCGGCCCTTATCATGGAGCCCACTTTGATGTAAGTATTTTAAATCTACACTGCAAATCCTTTTTTCCATGTCATTTTAGGGCATAAGCCCAAACATGAAACAGATCCAAATATCAAGTGGACCATTCTAAAGGAAGCAGTGCTAATTGAATGTTATTCCACCATTAAAACCTTCCTAGGGCTCATCATAATGGTCGCATGATGTTTATTTTCCATCTATCCTGTTGATAAGGTGACACGAGACTGGATGAAGGGAAAACCAAAAAACAAATATCAATTTTGTTAATGTAGATTTATGATGCGCCTTCCTTTGAGTTCGTCACCTGCACAAGAGATAAACAAAACGAAGACCCCGGTTCTGACCCGGGGAACCTTCGATGCTTAAGTCAGCTTTGCAGATTTAAAGAGAAGGCGTTTAGAGGATTTTTTAGTTCCGTCCCTTTCAGTTAAATGGAAGTCCTTTATTTATAGATGCGGGAGAATCCTGTCGTAAAGGGATTCTACTCCTGATATTGTAGAGATTTGATTTTGGCCCGTTTCTAGTCTCCATCCGATCCCGAGACCATCGGGATCAGGGATCTTTTTGCGAGATATCCGGGATGGTGTTTTTATTTACACCGTCTCTCCTTCATTTGGTTCGGCCGATTCCGACTCGATCAGGTGAGTCTCAGCTAGTTTTATGGAGATGAAACTCTTATGCCTCAGTCGGCACTTGCTGACGATGCTAGCCTGTTAGCCGAGCTAACTTAATTCGTCTCATTCTCTCCATTTTATAACCTTGTCTCGGACCTAACGTTTGCTACGGAAATCTGGGGCAGTGTCAATAGGATTGGTCCGCTCCATATCCAAGTCTCCGGACTTAGCATATTTTCTCCCCAACAGTAAGCCCCCTTACTCCTTGTGTCTCTCATGGCACTACGGAGTAATAAGTTTTTAGGTCAGTTCACTGCTAAGTCCAAGTTAATAATTAGGCATTTAATGTCTTTTGTGTCGTTCCCAATGGGAGACGGTTCGTTGCCCGAGACCGCACGTGCGGATAACCGTCAGATCATTTCTTCCGCCTATGAGCGTCGGACGCGTAGCGAGGGCGTTTCCATCGTCAGTCGGCGTGCACCACATGTCAAGTGGGGGAGTCGATGCAGACGTCGATTCATCTCCCCATTAATTGCTTGTGCCACGTGGCAAGGCTATAAAAGGAAGGGAATGGCACACGTTTTGCATTTTCGCTATTGTCCTTCCCGCTCTTTGCTTCCTCTTCATTTTTATTCTCTTCTTCCTCCTCTCCTTTCTCGTTGTTATCTTTGAGTTCCGCCATTTCCGTCTTCGCTTCTGCCATTTTCTTCCTCATTGTCCTCATCCTCCGCATTCTCTTTGGTGAGTTTTTCCCTCCCCCTTTTAATTAGAAAAAATGCACGGCTCTCAGAGCCCCCGGGAGGGAAATTCTGGGGACGAGGGCGAAACGTAGCGTTTTTGGAACGTTGGGGAATTGGCTTCTTTACTGGCGGAGATTGTCGTCGATGTCAATGTCGCTTTCCTATCTGAGAGGGCCACCGGAGCTCCGATGAAGAGTCCTGCTTCGGTCGGTCCTTCGCGTGGTGGATCATTTCTAATAACCCGCCCAGGGAGGCCCAATCTTCCAATGGATTTGTTGGAAGAATAAGAGGAAGAGAAAACTGGGATTGCCGAAGGAACCTCTAGGTCGGCCCCTATTGGTAAGTCGACGCGAGCCCCTCACTCGGGCAGCGAAGGAGAGGAGTTAGACGATGAACTGAGTGGTCCGATTCCTTCAGTTTTGACTGAGGCGGACTTGGACCGAATCCGAATCGGATATCACATTCCGGACTCGGTTATAATTTACCTTCCTCGTCTGAGTGATTTACCCGACCGTCCTCCTGCTGGGGCGGTCGCGATTTTTCAAGTCTCAATGCAATGTGGGTTACGTTTGCCCCTTCAGCCCATCGTTCGAAACTTTCTTTCTCGTATCCGGATTGCTCCTGAGCAAATAGTTCCAAACGGGTGGAGGAACTTATTCGGGTGTGCGATGTTGTGGGCTGAGTTAGAACAGCATCCACTAACAATTGATGAATTCCTCCACTTATATCAAGTGCGGGTAAACCCGAATTATCCTGGCTTTTACATCTTGAGTGCTTGGTGGGGCAAGGGCGGCTCTTTAATAACCGACCCTCCCACTTCCAACAAACATTGGAGAGAACACTAGTTCTGGGCATGTGGTCGCTGGGAGATGGCCAAATTCGGGCTCTACGAGGCTCGTGTTCCTCAGGCGTTTGGTAAAGCAGATGACTCAGCATTTCCTTTCCCCTTTTTTTTTAGTCTGACGGACTTATGTTTAGCAAATATTTCAAAGAAGAGACAGAAGCTTGGGTCCAGTGATTTGGCTCGGATCAAGGACTTGAGAGCGTTAAGTCCGGAAGATCGGTCCTGGAAAGTACTCCTACAGCCAGAACGTTTTCATCTTGCAGGTTTAGACTCGGCCGTCATAGGTAACCCTTACCGCGTCTTCATGTCTTTCTTGAATTTTGTCTGACTCGTTTTACTCTTCTTTCAGATTTAGCCGAAGCTCGGCCCTTTCTTAAGCCGGTTCCTTCAGACATGATTGGAGCTCGGCCTCCCCTTAAACCGGTTTCCAAAGTAAAAGCTCCCCCGCGATCAATCCTTCTGTCGGTGTCTCAGCCGTCCAAGAAGAAGAAGACGGTGCCGAAGGAGAAGGAATCCGCAGGCGCCTTTACCCCTACTGTGGTCGTACTTTCCGATCCGAAAGAGAGGTGGAAGCGGTGGACGCGGTAGCCGTCGAACCTCAGACGGCTTTTGAGCCAGGACCTATTGCGGAGAGGTCCCAAGGCAGAGAGAGGAAACGAGGGCTAAATCTTTCAGAGGAGAGACGACTCAACAGGAATCGTCGCCCTTTCAAGCGGTTGTGTCGGGGATGGTTCCCTGGGCCATAGATCACGGGAGCGAAAAAGACTTTGTCAGCCTTTACAACGCCCCCGTGACGCAAACCGTCGGTCATGCGGCGAAGGTGCTCTTTGAGGTTAGATACTCTTTTCGCTACCTTTCAACTCTTTTGTTGCTTCTTGTTTCAATCATCCATCATGACTTTACGCTCGTCTTTTACAGCTTGCCCCCTGCTTGGTCAAGGCTTGCAAGAAGTTATCCTTGGTCCAAAGGCTTCAGAATCTATTGGCCGAGGCAGAAGGGCGACGCGAGATCGCCGAGATTCGGGTCGGCGTCCTGACCGGTGAGGCGGCTTTTGCTAGGAAAATTGCTGAAGACGCCAAAGCCGAGGCAACTTTCGCCAGGAAAGCTGCTGATGACGCGCAAGTTGAAGTCGCTCGAGTATTGTCGCTGTTGTTTGCGGCCGAGGAAGAGAATCGGCGAATTCTCGCAACTCATGCTTCTTGCGAAGGCACACTGGGGGGATCATCCAGAAAGCTCAAGAGGAGGTCCAGGAGGCCGAGAAGGCCAGGGATCGGGCTATACAAGAATTCCTCGAGTCTAAGGAATTCGAGGAAGAGAGAGATCGCCTGTTCCAAGGCGAATACGTAGCATGTATCGAGGAAATGAAGGGTGTTTTCCCCGATCTTGATCTTTCGAGATTTGATGGAGAAGACTCGGGTTCCGGGGATCCAAATGTCAGTCCTACCGATGCCGCTGCCGACGTTGCTACTGGAGGCGGGCTGGTGCCTCTGGGACTGCTTCGGGAGTAGTGGCTGATGCCTCTGGGACTGCTTCGGGAGTTGTTCTGGCCGAGGGGCAGTAGCTGAGCTTCATTTTTGTCTGGTACCATCATCAGCTCCATCTTCGGGTTGGTACCATCATCAGCTCCATCTTCGGGTTGGTACCATCATCAGCTCCAGTTTTGGCACTCACAGCAGCCTCGCACAAGCTTGAGAATAGTATTAGCCGAAGAAGAGACTCGCCCATTATGGCCAATCTTTCTTTTTTACCTTAACCCTTTCTAGTCTAATCAATGTAATGCTGGACCAAGATTTAACCCGACGTAACAAACATATTGATAAGTGAATATGATCAGTTTCATTTTATTCATCTCGACTCAATTTACATGCTTGTTATTTTTTAGTCTTCTTCGTCGCTTTGCTGTGCCAACTTTAGGGATAATAGATTTTCAGATGTTCGGCGTTCCATGGATGAGGCAACAGTTGCCCGATTAGGTCTTCTAACCGATATGTTCCTGGTCGTTCCTGAGACAATATAGGGTCTTTTCCAGTTGGGTCCTAGTGTACCTGAGCCAGGTTCCTTTGTATTAGGAAACGTCTTTCGGAGAACCATGTCTCCAACTCGAAAACGTCTGATCTTGACTCGGGTATTATAGAATCGAGCTACCTGCCGCTGCCGAGACTCCACATGTAACCGAGCCATCTCTCTTTTTTCATCCACAAGATCGAGCTCGAGTGCTAAGAGCTCTCCATTATCTTCCGTATTGAACGAACTGACTCGGGCTGAAGGCAACCCGATCTCGACGGGAGTGACAGCTTCCGAGTCATAAGCAAGGGAGAAAGGAGTTTCTCCTGTGGCGGTTCGAGTTATAGTTCGATATGCCCATAGTATTTTCGGGAGTTCTTCAGCCCATGCTCCTTTGGCCCGGTCAAGCTTGGTCCAGAGATGTTGTTTGATGATCTTATTGACCGCTTCGACCTGTCCATTCATCTGAGGATGGTGGGGCGATGAATATACGTTCCTGATCCCGAGGTTGTCACACATCTCGCGAAAGCTCCTATTATCAAATTGTTTTCCATTATCGGTAATAATGGTATGGGGTACCCCAAACTGACAGACAATGCTTTTCCATACGAAATTAGTGATCTTCTGTTCAGTTATTTTTGCTAGTGGATCAGCCTCGGCCCACTTTGTAAAATAGTCCACGGCTACCATAGCAAACTTGGTCTGGCCTTTTCCCATAGGGAGTGGTCTTATGATATCAATTCCCCATTGTGCGAAAGGCCAAGGACCTATCATGGGCGTCAGTGCTTCGGGAGGTTGTCTCGGAATAACCGCGAATCTCTGACACTTGTCGCATCTCTGAATAATCTTACGGGCGTCGTGTTGGATAGTCGACCAGTAGTATCGCTAACGTAAAACTTTATGCGCGAGTGATCGTCCTCCTAAGTGGTTTTCGCAGATCCCTTCATGAATTTCTCGTGGCACATAGTTGGCTTTATTGGAATTCAAACATCGCAGCAATGGAGCATAATAACCTTTCTTATATAAAGTTCCATTGACTATGGTATAACGGGAAGCTCGGATTTTCAACCGTCTCGCCTCGGCTCGATCTTCAGGCAGCTCTCCCTTGTCGAGATATTAGACGATCGGATCGAGCCAAGAAGGTTCTGAGTCAATCGCATGGATCGTCGAGCTAACTGGTTCATTAACACTTGGTCTAGCGACGTACTCGATTGAAACAGACCTGGGTATGTCATCCTCGTCGGCCGAGGCGAGTTTCACTAATAGGTCGCCTTTGGTATTTTCTGTCTGAGGGATCCGAGTGACGACGCAAAACTGAAAATCGCTGATCAGCTCTTTAGCTTTTTCCATGTATGCTTTTAATTGCTCTTTCCGTGTTTAATATATGCTGGTAACTTGGTTGACAACCAGCTGAGAGTCACTGAACACATTTAGATGCATAACGCCCATGCTAGCCGCGAGTCAGAGGCCGAGTAGCAACGCTTCATACTCGGTTGTGTTGTTCGAAGCTTGAAATTCAAGTCTTAAGGTATACTACATATAAGTACGATCGAGAGTTTCCATAACTACTCCTGCCCCGCTTGCCTTAGAGTTGGAGGAGTCATCGACATACAGCTTCCAGGGAATGGGGTCGGGTAAGGACTCGGGAGAAGCAGTAGTCAACTCTTCAACGCGCTCGGTCACATGTTCATCTGACGAGTTGGTTTGTGGTGTTACTTCAGCAATGAAGTCGCCCATAGCTTGCCCTTTGATTGTTGCTTTCAGCTTATACTGAATGTCAAATTCGCTGAGCTCGATTGCCCATTTTGTGAGTCAACCGGAAGCCTCTGGTTTCTGTAGGATCTAACGTAGTGGGAGATCAATCATGACGATAATGATATGGGCTTGGAAATATGGGCGAAGTCGGCGCGAGGAGACTATTAGAATTAAGGCCACTTTCTCCAAGAGTGGGTATCTTGTTTCCGCTGGCAATAATGTTTTGCTGACGTAGTAGACTGGTAACTGCTTTCCTTCATGCTCTCGTATCAGGGCCGAGCTGACCCCTGCCTCGAATACTGCTAGATATAGTAACAGAGCTTCTCCTGGCTCAGGTTTCGATAAAAGAGGTGGAGATCTGAGATAAGACTTTAGTTGTCGGAATGCTGCTTCGCACTCTTCCGTCCAATTCACTGTTTGTCGTCCCTTCAATTGTTTGAAGAACGGGAGGCATTTATCCATGGCTCTGGATAGGAAACGATTGAGAGCCGCTACTCATCCAGCCTGCCTTTGAATGTCTTTAACTGTTTTCAGAGATTCCATGTCGAGGAAGGCTTCAATTTTCTCCGGGTTCGCTTCTATTCCTCGCTGACTCACTAAGAAACCAAGGAACTTTCCCGAGCTTACTCCAAAGGCGCATTTGCTCGGATTCAGCTTCATTCAGAATTTGCGTAAAATAAGGAACATTTCTTCTAAGTCGGCTATATGGTCGACCGCGTGCACACTTTTGACGAGCATGTCATCAATGTATACTTCCATGGTTCGGCCGATCAGCCGAACAAAGATTTTATTCATTAATCTTTGATAAGTTGCGGCAGCTTTTTTCAAACCAAATAGCATCACTCGGTAACAATAAAGGCCTTTATCAGTGACAAAGGTAGTTTTTTATTTATCAGATTGATGCATTACAATTTGATTATACCCTGAGTATGCATCCATAAAGCTAAGAAGTTCGTGTCCCGCAGTACTATCTACCAACTGGTCTATTATAGGAAGAGGAAAGTTATCCTTTAGGCAAGCTTTATTTAGGTCAGTATAATCAATACAGACTCGCCACTTCCTATTAGCTTTTTTCACAAGTACGACATTAGCTACTCATTCTGGATAGTATATCTCTTCTATGAATTTTGCCTTGAGGAGCTTGCTGACCTCTTCTTCGATGACAGTATACCTTTCGGGGCCGAGTGGTCGTCGCTTCTGTCGAATTGGTCGATAGGTCGGATCGATATTAAGTCGGTGAGTGATTACTGACAAGTCGATTCCAGCATATCTTCATGACACCATGCAAACACATCAACGTATCTTCGGAGCAGTGCTATCAACTTATCCTTCAGGGGTGATCGCAAAGATGAGCCAATTTGCACCGTTCTGGAACCATCTGTCTCAACCAAGGATACCGAGATAAGATCTTCGACTGGTTGCCCTCGTTCATGAGTCTCGAGCCGAGGATCTAGCGTCTCGATTATCGATATTTCAGTTGGAGCTTTCTCGGCGGGACCTCTTACAACTGTCACATAACAACGTCTCGCGTCTTGTTGGTCTCCTTTGACGATTCCTACTCCCAACTCAATTAAGAATTTCATGAAAAGGTGGTATGCAGATACTACGGCCTGGAGGAGACTTAAGGAAGGTCGACCGAGTATGGCATTGTAAACCGATGATTGATCGACGATCAAGAAGTTGACCATAATTGTCGTCTGATGCGAGAAATTTCCAGCAGTTAGTGGCAGTGATGCAATCCCCTCAGGGAATACCTGTCCACCAGAAAACCCGATCAATGGGGTCCGAACCGGACACAACGCCGACCATTCAACCCCCATTTGGTCAAACGCGTGAGCAAACAATACATCCGTAGACAAACCCGTGTCAACGAGTATACGGAATACTTTTCGGTTTGCGATGGTAAGGGTGACAACTAAAGCGTCGTCGTGAGGGTGATAGATGCCCGAGGCATCTTCCTCTGTAAATGAGATGCAGTATTTCTCCCTTTTCTTTTCCTTTGAGGGTCGAGCTATAATCATAAGCTCGGACTCGGGTCGGCTGAGGCTTCTAGCATGGTTTTTCTGAGCATTGTTTGAATCTCCTCCGCCTCGGGGACCACCGACGATAGTCCGGATTTCTTCCGTAAGCCGATTGTCGCTCGGACGTTCTTCAGCAGTTCCAGCTTTCACCACATGTTCTTTGAGTCGACCCTCTTTTATGAGTCATTCGATTTCTTCCTTTAGGTGGTAGCAATCACTTGTGTTATGCCCATGATCACGATGATAATGACAATACTTATCCTTATTCCGTCGATTAGGATTACTCCGGAGCTTGTCGGGCCAGTTGACGAAGCCTTCACTTTTAATTTCCATCAGCACCTGCTCCTGAGTTTTATTCAAGGGGGTATATGCGGAAAACCGTCGGTCGGGTCGTTTGCTCGATTCTCGTTCATCACGTGCTTGATCATCCTTACGCTTCTTTCCTCCAGTCGAGTCGACTTCCTTTTTGGCCGACTCTTTGACAGAGGATTTTGCGTTCTGGGTTGTCTCACGCATGATTCGCGTTTCTTCGGCATCTGCATATTTGTCTGACCGAGCCATAAACTCTGCAAGAGTCTCTGGCGGGTTCTTATCCAGAGATGTCAGGAATGGTTTGTCTTTGACTCCTTGCATAAGCGCATTGAGTGTCATTTCTTCTGAATGTTTTCGAACTTGAAGAGACTCAAAGTCGAAGCGCTTGATGTAATCTTTCAGTAGCTTTCCCTGCTTCTGAACAATATTGTTCAGGTGTGCGGAGGGCTTCAGTTTCTTTTTTCCACTGATGAAGTTGGTGTGGAAGGCATCGCTGAGCTCAACGAATGAACTAATGGATTTTGGTTTCAACTGCTTGAACCAGAGTCGAGCTACGTCGGTTAGTGTAAGAGAAAAGGCTCGACACATCACGGCATCCGAGGCATCGTGCAATTCCATGTAGGTTCTAAGCATTCAACATGCTCGGTCGGATCAGTCTTCCCAGTGAAAGGAGTCATTTGAGGTAATCGAAACCTTTCTGGTAATCAAGCCTGCATTACTTCGTCCACAAAAGGGGATGCTTTTGCCTCGGATTTGGTCGGATGTGTATTCCAACCCCGTTTCATGTCCGTCATCTCTTTCACAATTTCTTCCCATACTTCCTTTTTGAAGTCTTAGATGTCAGCTTTCCAAGGTTCGCCGCTGTCCGCCGTACCTTCAACGGGAGGTCGGTTGCGCCTCCTTCGATCTATCTCGTGTCAGAGATCGGTAGGAGGTAATACGGTCGTCGCCGAGTGAGCTGGCGCTGGCTCGGGAGAAGCCTGGGGCTAACTCGGTTGATGGATCGATCGAGGAACAGAGGGTTGTGGATCAACTACTGGTGTAGGGATGGGTGGTACCTGCCCTTGCTGAGGCAACTACATTTGTCGTTGATACATCTATTCCAGCATCTGCTTCATCACATTCATGTCGGATCGGATCTCCTGAACCTCCCGATCTAACTGTCTGTTGTTGCGGTTCCGCTGGTTATTTGCAACAGACGTTGCTCGTTGTGGTGCGGAACCCTGACGGTTGTTGGGTTGGTTTTGGATTACCGGGATGACATTTGTGCCCGTTGGCCCTATTACTACGACTTCATTTAGTTCTTCTTCTTGAACCGTCCTTCTAGTCATCACCATAGGAGCCAAGTTTTAATTTGCAAATTGGAATATGAGGAAATGGTTTTTTGTACAGTTCCCACAGATGGCGCCAAACTGATGATGTAGATTTATGATGGCCTTCCTTTGAGTTCGTCGCCTGCACAAGAGATAAACAAAACAAAGACCCCGGTTCTGACACGGGGAACCTCCGATGCTTAAGTCAGCTTTGCAGATTTAAAGAGAAGGCGTTTAGAGGATTTTTTTAGTTCCATCCCTTTCAGTGAAATGGAGATCCTTTATTTATAGATGCGGGAGAATCCTGTCGTGCAGGGATTCTATTCCTGATATCGTGGAAATTTGATTTTGGCCCGCTTCTAGTCTCCATTCGATCCCGAGACCATCGGGATCGGAGATTTTTTGCGAGATATCCGGGATGGTGTTTTTATTTACACCGTCTCTCCTTCATTCGGCTCGGCCGATTCCGACTCGATCAGGTGAGTCTCAGCTAGTTTTATGGAGATGAAACTCTTATGCCTCAGTCGGCACTTGCTGACGATGCTAGCTTGTCAGCCGAGATAACTTAATTCGTCTCATTCTCTCCATTTTATAACCTTGTCTCGGACTTAACGTTTGCCTCGAAAATCCGGGGCAGTGTCAGTAGGATTGGTCCGCTCCATATCCGAGTCTCTGGACTTAGCATATTTTCTCCCCAACAAATTTGATCCACACTTTTGTGACCGATAAAAAGCTTTTAATGACCTATCACTGTTATTTCTTATAACACCGTGATATGCTTCATTTTTTAACTCATGCCTTAAAATGGTCTCAAAGAAGGATAGACGACGTCGATGTGGAATATATACATCAATGTGGGCCCCATTGTAAGGGCCACACTGTCTTGTGTGAGGCCCGGCACACCTATTCCACCCCACTATGTTGACATGACAAAGCTCCCTAGGCCCATCATGATGTGTGACTTATATTCACTCCATCCATCTTCTTAGATCATTTTATGGGCATGTGATAAAAAAATAATAATAATAATAATAATAAAAAAAAAAAAAGGGTTGATCTAAAGCTCATTTCCTGTAGACCGCACCATTTCCTATAGGCCGCACCATAGGAAATAGTAAGGATTGAAAGCCTACCATTGAAACTTTTTGGGGGCCACAAGTTTTGGATCAAGTTGAAATTGATGTTTTCCCTTCATCCATGTCTTTGTGACCTTATAAACAGGTTCGATATGTCAAATAAACATCATGGCAAGCCCTATGAAGAATTCAACAATGGGGCATCACCGTCACCCTATGGTTTACTTAAGCTTTTGATTTACCTTATTTTTGGGCTCATGCCCTAAAATGATATGTAAAAATAGATGGACGGCTTGGATATAATATATACATCAAGTTGGGGGTGTACATAACTTTGCCGCTTAGCTTAAGTGTAGCCTCACTTCACCCAAGACAGCGCCGCTCTTATTATGGGTCCTACCTTGATGTATGAATTTTATATCCAATGTTGTCTATCTTTATTTCCGTTCATCACAGGGTATGAAACAAAAATGAAGTAGATCCTATTCTCAAATGGACCATACCATAAGAAGTGTTGATTAATCATTGTTTTTTTTCCTTCATCTGGGTTCATGTGACCTTATTAACATGTTGGATAGCAATAAACATTACAGTGAGCTTAGGAAGTTTTTAGTGGTAGATTGTTCAATCACCATTATTTCTTGTAATATAGGCTCCCTAAAGTTTGGATCTTCTTAATTTTTTGGTTTATGCCTTAAAATAATCTTAAAAAACAGATGAACGGCATGGATTTTGAATCTAAACATCAAGGTGAGACCCACGGTAAGAGCTGCACCATCTTGGGTGAGTCTGGGGCCGCACCTAATTCTCTCTCCCTCTGTTCTTTGTTCGGCGCTACGTAATCCGAGTCGACCGCGGGAACGACCTCGAAAGTGCTGCCACATAGGTCCCTTTCTGAACGCGGATTAGCTACCGAACCCAACAGTAGGACGCGGATTTCCTGCGAAAGGCTTTCGCAGGAAGTTCCTGCGCTGGAAATTTAGGTGGGGTCCACCTTGATGTTTGTGAGAAATCCACTCCGTCCATCCGTTTTTTAAGATCATTTTAGGATTTACAAGAAAAATTGAGAAAGATCTAAGACTCAAGTGGGCTGCAATAAAGGAAAATATGTACAGGAAAATTCCTACCGTTGAAACATTCCTGGGATAGACAGTAATGATCATATGTCATCTATACCGTTTGTAACGTCATTCATACTGGGATGAAATGAAAACAAAAATATTATCCTGATTCAAAGCTTATATGACCACACAAATATTTTAACTGTTGACATTCAATACTCACATTTTTGGTCCACCTGAGTATCGGATATGGTTCATTTTTCTCCTTATGTCCTGAAATGAATGGAGTGGATTTCTAACAAACACCGTGGTAGCCCAACCTAAGTTCCCAGCGCTGGAACTTCCTGCGAAAGCCTTCCGCAGGGAATCCCCGTCCCGAGTGCGTCACTACATTATTTGATCCTCACCATGATGTATGTGTTGTATCCACACCATCCATCCACCTAAAGAGATCATATTAGGTTATTAACTAAAAAATGAGATAAATCCAAAGCTCAAGTGGACCCACCATACAAAATTGTGGAGACAGTGACACCCACCGGTGAAACCTTCTTAAGGCCTACCATGATGTTTATTTAAGATCCAACCTCTTCATGAAATAACAAAGAATAGAATAAGGGAAAACACAAATATCAACTTGATCCAAAACTTACATGACTTAAAGAAGTTTTTAAGGATAGTCATTCAATCCCCTTTTTTCTTTGGCGGGGTTCACTTGATCTTTAGATCTTCCTCATTCATTAGCTCCTATCCTAAAATGATATTTCCAAATGGATGGACAAAGTAGATATAACACATACATCATCGTGTGCCAACAAAACGTGGTGACGTCACTTCATTAGCTAGACTCGCTAGCGTCGAGTTCAATGGCTAACCCGAGTCCTCGCGGAAGTACACGGCGTGCGGTTGCACAAGCATGGTTCGGACTTGGGAGAGGGTCTGGGGTTTTCGTGGCTGTAGCATTCCTACTGTAGGCATCGCGTACAGTATAAAAGCAACGTAGGGGCCACCGTGATGTACGCGAATCCACTCCTTCCGTCGGCCGGTCAACTTCATCTCTATCCTAAATTAAAGCAGGCCCAACACAGAAATCTATGGCTTGGCCCACTTGAGTGTACGACAAGGAGTTAATGAACAAAGCATATGAAAAACGCAAGTGTACAGGTATCAAGTGTTATTTTTGATACTTATGTCTATTAAAGCAACCCAGCAGTTTGGCAGTTACCTAGAGTCACGCCTCACCACCCAAGCCCCCACAATAATAAAAATATCCTTAACTCGGTAATGCCAGCGCCACGTATAAAAGGCTATTCTGTCTGTACTAGCAGTGACTCGTGCAATATACAGGTGCAGAAAACATGCTATCGGTGAATGTTTACGCGAGATCCAAGCTATCCATCATTTTGGCATGATCTTAATGTTATTGATCTCTTAAATCCGTTAGTAATAGAGGTTTGTCGATGCCATTGAGCAGATGTCGCTGTCATCGACAGATGTTCGATTCCATTGAAAAAATTTGAAAATTTTATGTTGGTTGTTGGAACATTTTGATGTTGCTATTCATTGGTATTGAAGGAGTTTGATGTCATCGACAGATCCTCGATGGAGTGTCGATGTCATTGAAGATCCCATCAAAGATGTGCATAGAATAATGTAACATTATTATTATTATTATTATTATTATTATAAAGTGAAATCGGGTTTTGGGGAGATAGATAGAGAGGTGTATTAGGACTTTCTAATTCCTTCTTAAGGATTCAAGGATATAATTAGGGTATGTGAAAAGATATTTAAGGCTTGTTCGAATTGGTAAGACTATAATTTACATTACTTATTGCTTTGTGTCATGATTTTTTCTTGCAAAGATTTTTCAATGTAAAATTCAATTTGTTCTTTTTTAGTTTTGTTGTGAGATTGCATATACTTTGTTTGATTCATCTCTAAGTATTTTGGCAGTTCCCACACTTAACATATATTGGCTAAAAAATCAACACCCTAAGATGATTGTTCCATCATGTTGAAGCATGTAATTAAGCATATGGAATATTATTTTTTGAGCAGCTAGCCCATCAAACTACTTGAGCTCCGGTGGCTAATCTGGCGTTTCCGCGGTTACTAGAAGAGCAAAGGCATTTATAAAATAGGAAATCAAAGAGGCTACAGGATAATCGGGGCCTGTCCAAAGGCCTCCTCACCCTCTTAATTTCAAAACATGGAGCTGCGTGTTTTGTTTTGTAGGTAAACAATACATGGACTGTTGAAATTTTGTGTAAGATCTAACGCATTCAAAATGTGAACCTGCTCTTTAAAATGTACTAGCCCAAAAACCAAGCAAGGAAGAACACGACAATGGCACTGATTTCACAAGTGTACCGTGTTGGATCATATGCCTGCATGACTACGCTACCATTTTTGGAATAGTCAGTCAAACCATCAAAGTCTCCCAAAGAGGGATGCTGATTGGGTGGTGATCAGGTGCTCACCACTCACACCACCTCAGTGGCAAAATGACGTAGTGAGATTTGATTGGTGGGGCATGCACTGTCGAAGATTGGTACCCAGCTCGGTGGCGAAAAAATGTAGCTAGATTTGATTGATGGAGTCATACGCTGTCAAAGACAAAACATCTAGCTTAGTGGTAAAATGATATAGCCAGATTTGATTGATGGGGTTATATGCTATCAGAGACTGGCACGGATTAAGTGTTACACAGGTTTGTGGGTGTTACCCTTACCATAGGGCCCACCTTGATGATATGTTGTATATCCACTACATCCTTTCATTTTTCCAGCCCATTTTACGATGAAATCCTAAACATTAAGCATATCTAAATATTAGGTAGACTACATTACAAAAAATAGTGATGATTGAAAGCTCACCATTAAAACTTCCCAAGGCCCATTGAAAGCAAATAGGTAATATTTATTTACCATCCAACCTGTTGATAAGGGTAAACAGAACTATTGGATGAAGAGAAAATACAAAAATTAGCTTTTTTTTCTCCTTTTTATTTTGGGTTAGCTTGTTAGTACAAGCCCCACAATTAGTCACCCCTAGGGAATGGTGTAACGCCCTAGAAATCGGGGGTCGTGCATACACTCGACTCCCAAGTTCCTTGGTGTCACTTATAGCCAATTTTTGCTAATTTGCGTTTAATCGAGTTTAAATGCGCAGCATGGAATTTCTTGGAACATGAAACACAATCACAACAAATCTACTGAAATGAAAGAGATCAGATATATATATCAGTCCAAAAGAATATAAATGGGTCGCACAAGGTGTTGCCCAACAAAATCACAAAAATAACATATCCAAAAAAAAAATGATGCACTGAGTCCACTACTCAGCGATCCAAATCCCGTCAACTAAGCCGATGGAGAACCGCTCATCAGCAGGAAGTAAGACAGCTCGTTCTCCTCATCAAGACTCGCGCCGCCAGGCTCCTCGTACTCTGCATCACCTGCATCTATGAGAGAATCTAGTTGGTGTTTTAAAACAATATCTCAGAGTGGAAGTAAGTGATCAACTCGGTGAGTGTTATTAGTCTTAAGTTACAACATGCATCAATTAAATTATGAATTTAATGAAAGGCAATACATTCATAAGCACCTAACAAATCTTATTAATGCGTGTGCATGATGGATGATATGATGCATGCCCTCGCTACAACACTCCCTCGAGCGACTCCATTTAACGATCGCGTATGACCAACACTCCCTCAGATCGACCTCGACTGTCGAGTCGCCACCCTAACTAGTGCGATACAATGTGATCGTATTAGCCGAGTTCTTAGTTAAGTTCGTTCATCCAGTAGGTTGGGGAAACTGATACACCTCACGTATCAAATACCCTGAACTATTTGCGAGGCCAAGGCCTCCCAACGTGTGAGGCCAAGACCCCGCGATCCTTGATCCCGTCGGGTTCCCCATCCCCGACTTTAAGCAAATGGGGAGTGCTGCGAAAAAGGGATTGCTCGCGGTCACTACGGGGAGGCGCGTCACCCTAACGTAGGCCGACAGCTCAGACATAGTGTTCCATTCCACCATGCCTGGCTCACGAGGCGGTGGATTGTTTTTAATCTGGTTATCGATGGGCTACAACGGTTGTAGAGTGTTCCAGGTTCCATACATATGTGAGCAAACAGGGGGTAACAATCAAGATTGGTCAGTAAATAGGATAGACCGCACAAGTTCAGGCAAGCATGTGACAGACGACATCCGGTACAAGTGACCCATGTAGTCTAACTACTATCGACCACGCGCACCCGCCCGAATTCATAGGTTTAACCTCAGGATAGTCCTACCAACGGGACCACCTTCACTCTTCTTGTATTCCTGACCAACTCAAGGGTTTGGTAGTAATATGTAGCATGCCGACTAACATGGGTTATCAACTAGCATAGGTAATAACATGCATTCATACTTCCCATTATAGAATCATTTTTACAAGGCGAATACTAACAATACTATGAAATAAAGGTGCAAGTGTCATGTGGGTTAGTATGGAAGGCAAGCATTTCATATATCTCCTAACACCAAAATATACACAAAGGTTAGTGCATCAAACATGTTACGGGAAAAACATCATACATGAACCGAGCAAGGAATGTACAAGCAATCATCATTAACCTACCCAATCATGTTTGAGAAACAACAAACATTCCATCATCACTCCACATTAATTTGGGGGGATCTAAAGTGTAAGGTCTTGTTTAGGTTTTGCTAGATTACCCAAATACATCATCTAACAAACAAAATATTAGATTCATATTAAAATTGATACTAGGCCACCTAAAAACAATAATCCGCACCTTAAGAAGAGATTTCCATTCTTTGAGATCTTAGGGTTGGGGATTTGGGTAAAACCACCATTTCCTAAATCAAAAACAAGAAAGACAACATTAATACCTAGAAATCTACACTATGTTGGTCTATTGAAGGGAAAATATACCATTCTTACCTCCGCTTCTTGGCATGATGAGTTTGGTGGAGGTTTTCTTGAAGAAGAGGTAGGGACTTGCGAGATTGAACTCCCTTGGGCCTTACTTTAGCTATGACCCACTTCCTCTCCCTTCCTCACTCTTCCTTTCTTCTTTTTCTTTCTCTTCTCCCTTTCTCCCTTTTCACTCTTCTTTCTTTTCCTTCTAGGGCAAATTCGTATGGGGAGAGGGGTGCCCCAAATGAGGCCATTTTATAATGTCAAATTTGGTGCCAATAGCACCAAGTGTTGGGTTTTTACTATACTAACCCTATGAGAGGGTTTTTCTAGCCTCTAGGGCCCACTATGGGGTGTAAGAGTCGACACCCACCGGTGGATAGTTGGCCCTAGTGATGATCTACGCACAGACACAATTGGCCCTCCATTTGGACGCGCCGATCAACAGATATGATTAAAAGTCTGTTCAACGGTCACCGATAGTCAATCGGGGCTGCGGCTATACGGATATGAGCAAGGAAATATCCTTACTCCACGGGTAAAGTTTAATCATAAACCGAAGGTCCGAAATCCTCAACTTTGCATAAGAGTGGATGACTCAATTCACTTAAGTTTCAATTCATTCATTTAGGTTATTTGTACTTCTCATGCACTTGTCCTTTTGTTCAAGTTGAGCGGTTTTGGACAGCACCCAGGTCCGACTCCCGCAATGGACGTCAAACCTAGTAAGACGGACATTATCCTATAGTTTTGGAACTAGTGGCCCACTAACGAGCGGTCTAGAACTTGTTTTGAAATTTGGGGAATTTCTGGAATGAATTAGGTACTGAAATTTCTCGTGGGTAATGATTAGGTTTTGGATTAACTATGTTCATAGTGTGGCCTATTTATAACTAATGAAAGTAAAGATTTGGCCATTATTACTTTAAACCGTCGGTTTTAGGTTAAAAGAGTAACGGGGTTGATTTGGTCTATTATTCAAGATCCAAACATTATCTAATTCGGTCCCGGTTAGATCTTTAATTTAGTCATGATTATCTTAATCATTTATCGATGGGTTGATTAGATTTGGGTCCTATGTGAGTAAATCATTGGGTTACACCTGATGTTCAAGTGATCGGGCGGATTCGTTGGCTTCCTACGGTTGATTAATCAGATTTGTGCAGTTCTTTACTGGTATCAACCCTATATAACTAACATTGAGTGCTAATGATCATTAAGTGATATTATAAGTTAATTAATAAAAAAATCAAAAATTTTTTAAAATCCAAAACAGTGAAAATTCAGGATGCTACAAATGGATAGCGAGACCTTGGTGTTGAAACGAGGGTAGCTTCACTCAATCTACCACTTGAGCTATGGATGGGGATGTAAATACAAAAATTAACTTGATGCAAAACTTTTGTAGCCTATAAAAAACTTGTAATGATCATTCACCACTTTTTCTAGTAGTGTGGTCCACCAAAGTTTTAGATCTGCCTATGTTTTGGGACGACATCTTCAAATGAGCTGCAAAATTTGTGGGTGGGCAGCGTGGATATGAAACAAATTCATCAAGGTGGGCCCCACACGATAAGAGTAACACCCACGAAGTTATTACCCAGGTAACAACTAATCAGCTCCCCATATGGTCACCCACCTCAATGGCAAAATTATGTGGCAAGATTTGATTGGTGGAGCATATATGCCTTCAAAGATTAGCCAAACATATACTCAGCTCAAAACCTTATTAAAAGCCCATGTCCATCTTTGGCAGCATACAACCGATTGTATACTTGACCCATCTCTAATAACTATACACCTTCACGAATTAAATCTCACCACATCCTTTCACAGCTATGATGGACAATGGTGAGTAGCTCACCAGCCAATTCACATCCCCCTAGAGAAGCAATTCCAAAATGAGAAGGAAAAATTTTTTAAAAATTAAAATTAAAATTAAAAAGCCCCAGAAAGTCTAGAAAATGTGAGAACTGTTGGAGAGGGCTGGAAAATTCAAGATGCTCGGGTGTGGACACGGGATCACCAATACTCGACTTAGATTCGAAGCTGAACCATCGAAACTTTAAGGCACTTGATTTTGCACTACTAAAGTCAAAACATCCTTTATGATACTGCGGACTCAATCAAGGGTTGGTTTGAAATGTCACAAAAGGCAGAAGGCCAAAGGAAGCCAGCTTGATGACCAAGGTAGAATCTAAGTTAGGTGGACCACCAACTCCTTTTAGTATATTATATTATATTATATTATATTATTGCTATTATTATTTTGGAAGGAGTACGGCCAGAAGGATAGTGAAACTTATGGCCCGAAATTCTTCTCAAGTTGACACGTGTAGCGCACTATCGTCTCATCTAGAAAATTCATGGAAGGTTCTAAGCAAGGAACATGTGGTTAATTACTTTTTAAGCCTTGATAAAGTTTTGTGAAATAAGAAAACTTTGATACTCCGGCAGCTTGTGCTGGATGATACACAGGCACTTAGAAGTTGAACATGTGGCACTCAGTAATTCAAAGTAAACTGCTCAAATTATGGGTCCCTGTTTAGATGTAATGTGAATAAAAAAAAAGATATACTTATCTGATTATCTAACCATTGTATTAGTGGACATTGATTAGAAGGTTAAAAATGAAAATGAAAATGAAAGTGTTGAATGTCATCTCGTTTAACTTGAGTTTTTGTGCCTGTGTATCTAATGTCATAATCTTCCGGAGTATCAAATAACACCCTTTGTTAAATAAGTTTCAAAGGGGAAAACCTTTGATACATAATGTTTGTCGGTACGTCTTTCAGCTAAATAGATTGCTTGTCTACCTAAAATTCAGCCCAATAGATTTCCTGTCTACCTGCAAAAGGAAAAATTAAAATAAAAAACCTTTAATAGTACTCTGGCAGAGGTGATGGGTGATACGCAGGCACTTAGAAATAGCTCGGAATATGAGTAAATTAAATTAAAGTATCTAATTTATGGGTCCTAATTTACATGTATCATGGACCAAAGATTAAGATTAATTGATTACTCAACTATCAGATTAGTGGACACTTGATGCACAGTTAAAAATGAAAAATATCCAAGTATTCATATTTCAACAAACAAGTGTCCATAGATCAGAGGTTAGGGATTGTTTAGCCAAACTGATTTTGGGAATGTGACTTGACGACAGCGGGTTCCACGTGTACTGAATGCCTGTGTATCAAGCGTCATATGTTTCTGGAGTATCAAATAACCACTCCCTTTCTCAATGGGGCGCGTTTGGAGGGGACCAGCTCCAATAGAATTGGATGGCACATAGAGAAATTGGTTTGAACGGCGTTTCCATTTCCACACCATTGACTTTTCCATTTGTGTTTTTTTTCCGGGGTCGTTGTGGAAGGACTGGAACTATGATAGCATGTGAGTGATCTGATAAAAAAAATTAGATTGATCCCTACCGTCCGAACTGGATCATTCATAGGGAATCGTGTCTAGACAACCTGTGTACTCCACTAAAATTGCAAGGCTACATATGGGGGTGGGGCCCATTTTGTATTCATTGTTTCAACGTGACTTATTCATTGAAGGAGAAGTGCAGCTTTTGTGCGACCACAGGCGCATCGCTGGGGCTGTCATGTGTTCACCAAGGTCTGTCCAGGTCCGGGCTGGATGGTAAATGCTAGGCCGGATCGAGATCATGATAGGCCAAAACAAACAGACCCAAGCACGATACTGAGATCTCAGCGACCCCGTTTGTGGAGGATCTAGGTTGTTCATTAGGTGTTAACATATCATGCATGTGTATGATAAACATGTCCTTGAAATTCTAAGTGGGCCAGGCTAACAGGCTGGAGTAAAGCTAAAAATTAATAATAAAAGACCCATTGGAGATTGGATCCAATGTTAAAATGATAGATCGTAGCCTACTCTGATATCATTAAAACTTTATATGACTGGGATCATTGATCTCGGCATCCAAAAGATGAGGAGAGAGAAGTGCCGTAAGAACACATTGATTTCGGTGGTAAGTGATGAAGTTGTCTTCTAGAAAATCGATGTCGCCCTAATCGACTAGCTATGTAAATGTGATGTTGATTATCTCAGTCGTAAATCATGATAATCAAATTTTCTAGATGAATAAGTTGATAGGCCTTAGTTAATATATAGAGGTTTCTTAAACATACTTAAATATGAGTTAAGTAGAGGAAGTATTTTACTAGTTATCCTTAAATTTTTGAAATTAAACGCCACGGTCATTAACCAATAGAGAATTATGGGCCATGGATCTTAATACCTTATTATGTTATGACCATCTAAAGGCTTTAGAACAAACATGTGATTTTTTTTCATTACTATATATGATGATGATATGGTTATTTTGCTCAAGAAGATTAACAATGAGTAAAGATGGAAGGTCTTCACCAATGGATAAGAACTTTGAGTTAATGTGCCTTACCCCCACATTGGAGTATAATGAGGTGACATGGATATAGGATCCTAGTTTAAAATTATCAGACAATTGCATTTGTAGATTGAGGTCGCAAGTCTCTAATTTGGGTCAATTTGTCAGCAGTATGATTGACTTGAAGGTGCATCAGAATCTAATTAGTCTTTGAATTTGAGAATGTGTGAAGTTTGAGATCTTTATTATGTGTGCTTAGGCTCGTTTTACGAGGTTATTAAGTGGTCAATAAAAGTGGATAAGGTTGGGTGCATGTATCGATGTCCATTGATCCTTGCATATTTATTGCCTAAATTAATCTAAGAAATTAAAGGTCTATTAAGAAGTTTTACTATTGTACGTGACATTTAAAAGATTTTAAATAGCTTTAAAAATATTTTCAACCATTGAAATTTTATTTTAACTATTAAAAGCTTTTCATCGCATTTAATGATAATCTAATGATCTACCACTTAAACTGCATGTGCATTAAACCTTTGGTAGATAGCCATATGCACACATGGTTAAAGTAAATTTACAAGATTGATATATACAATGTACATGAAAATTTATAGGATGGCAAAGTATCATACCTAGTATACTCCTAAAATGTTAACCCCTCTTTATAAATAAATCTTATTTCTATATAAACAAAATCATTCAAGAAAAAGAAGCTAAGACAAGTCTTCTCTTTGAGTCACTAAGAAAATAATGAGAAAAAATGTAGTAGAGAGAAGGATCATCTCTCTTTATGTGTGTACATGTATGTGAGGTCCACTCATGTAGATAATTATGTTTTTCATGTCCCTACATTAGGATTGATGTGAAGGCTCTCAACTCTCCCTCAACTGAATAGATCCGGGAGAGACGTACTATTTTTGGAGATCTGCATTGACCCGATTTAAATTGTACATCGCGCACTTTCCATTCAGGTAAAATATAAATAAATCATCTTTTAAATTTTAGGTTTTAATTAAACTTCTGACATTATCAAAAGGCAACATCCTTAGAGCTAATTAGTTAATTTGAAACTTTTGAAAATATTAAACTATGGTGTGTTTTGACAAATTCCAATTATATCAATAAGAATATTTTAGAATTTTTTTATTGGTCTTTTTCAATTTGTTTCTTGTTGTATCTTGCATAGTCATGGCTCTTGAGGCATGATGACTTCGACCTAATAAATTTCATTTATTCCAATGTTTATCAATGGCAATATGCCTGGCAAGGGGTTGGGTTCAGTTTAGGCCAGGGTCAGCCCAAGCCCAACACGTTTAGTAAGCAAGCTAAGAATACTTGCCCTAACCTAACCCAACCCAACCCAACCCAACCCACAACCTTTACCTGGTGACCTAATCCGACCCACTTAAAATTTATGGAGTTCGACCCAACCTTACCCAACCCAATTAAAATTTATCGAGTTTGACCTAACCTGACCTGACCCATTTACTTGTGACTGGGTCAATCCAAACCAACCAACCTAGGTTTAAGAATGCAAGCTGGTATACTCCTATTAAAAGCGTCATGTGCATTATGGCAGAAGGCCCCACCCACTCTAATTGCCTTCATATGCCCCATAAAATTCAACATACGTTAGACAATTAGGTGGGCCTATATATGTAAATGTCTCCAAAGTTTTAGTTAACGAAAAAATACACACCATAAACAACAATTGTTGTGGTAGTAGTAAGGAAATACTAAAACATTTAAGCAATCTAACTCAAAACTGTAGTGTGGATGGTTTGTTTTGGGTTTTGGGTCAGGTTAGATCGGGTCAGCTGGTCCGGCCCATCATTGATAGGCGAAATGGGTAGGTCAGGATGGATTGGTCTAAACATGGGCCCAACTCATTTATCTAAATGGGCTCATTTTTCGGCCTGAACCTGAACCACTTCCAACTCGGCATGGCCCAAACCCAACTAAGAAGCTGTCAGGCCTATTGACCAGTGGATCAACCCATCCCATTGCAACCCTTAAATGGGAGTGTACAATTAGCTTCTACACCAGTGAAGATCTCTCTCTCTCTCTCTCTCTCTCTCTCTCTCTCTCTCTCTCTCTCTCTCTCTCTCTCTCTCTCTCTCTCTCTCTCTCTCTCAAGCCAAGCAGAAACCAAGCTTTCCATAGTTCAAAAATGCTGAATCTCCCCTAAAGATATGACACATTGTCATGTCTTTAGATTGTTTATCAAGACATGTATGATGAATGATGCTCCAAGTGAGGTAGACTTCACTTCCACTGCCCCCTGATTAAAATTGGTTTGGTTGGACTTACTCATCTAATAAATGAATCTTTCCTCGTTGAATGGGAGTAATTTATTTTAACCTTTAGTGGTTCATTTGTATACCACCAATTAAAACACCAGGATCTTCCGAACATTGCAACTTTTGGACCATGGTCCACTCACCATTGGAAACATTAAATTTTCAATCTTGTCACCATATATATCATGAGCATAAATGACATGGAGGTACAAAAGTACTTTGCCAGCAACAATGGCCCACTCCCTTGTAAGTTGTAACTATCATTGTACAAAAGAAAAAAGTGAGATCCAAGCATGTGTCTCTTTTTAAAGCTTTCCTTTCACGGATGTTTGGATGCCACCAAATAAGTTATTTTTCTACTTTTAGTAGCTGATAAGTAACTTATTTCAGATAAGTAAGTTTGTTTTATGATTAGTTATAAGTAAAATTTTTACTTATAATTAATTAACCACTTCAGCTATTTTTTTTACTTTTCATAAGTTGTTGAAGAGAGAACTAGGAGAGACAAAAGAGAGAAGAAGCTGATAAGTATGTTTGATTATGTTGTTTATCAAACATATTTATCTCCTTAATAAGTAGAAAGTAAGATAAGTTACTTAGCATGCATTGCTTATCTTAACTTAAGATCCAAATGCTCCCTTATTAGCATTGAGGTTCAACAGGTGTTAAGATCAAAGTAGCGTTTGGGTACATCCTTATTTTCTTGAAGTTAAAAGTGCATGCATCCTCTCTCTCATTTTTTCAGGTTTGTAGACTAATAGGATTTGCTTGCAATTGGATTCTGGCGGCCTTCACTTTTAGTAGTTGGAAGAGAATGTAGACATGAAAATCTCCTTTGGACTTTGCATAAATAAAAATATGTTAAATCTGATGGTAACCATGTAAAAATTTGGTTTAAGGTGAAATTTTTCTGAAAAGGTTAAATGTCAAATGATAATAAATGTCTCTTATAATATTCAATATTTACCATTGGTTCTTTTCTTTTTTTTGGAGTGCAAAACCTTGAAATCGGAAATTGATGTGCTATATCCAATCTATCCATCTATTTTGCAAGATGGTTTTACCGCAAATTCCAAAAATGAGACATATCCAGAGATCAAGTGGACCACACCACATAAAGGAGTGGTTTTTGAACTTCTAACCTTAAAACTTTCGGGGGACACATACTTATTTTTTCCCTTCAGCCAGGTTTTTGTGACCTCATGAACAATTTGGATGGCAAATAAGTATCATGTTCATCCCCTGGAAGGTTTCAACGGTGGAAATCATTGTCCCCACTGCTTTCCGTGATGTGGTCCACTTGACCTTTGGATCTGCCTCATTTTTGGGTTCACGCCCTAATATGATCCCACTTGGCCATGGAACCAACGGTTTAAACCATGCTTTTAAGTCTCCAATGAGTGTGATGTGACTCGTCTGAGTTAAATCCACTCAGTTGGACCTGATCTAGCTCAATACCATGGTCATAACTCACCTTTTCGAGTCATCTCTGACTCAGGCGAGTCGCGACTCAACTTAGGGCTAGATAAGTCAGGTTGGGTGGACGTTAAAATATGGTTTAGAGCAGAACGGCTGGCAGTTTATTTTATATTTTTATTTCTGGCTACTATTGTATTTCATGTCACCACCTAGCTAGACCGGCACTACCATCAACGAGAAACGTGTCGGCATCTGATGGGTTTTGTGAAACATTGCCATCAAGCATGGCCAATTCACGGGTAAGATCCAGACAGCTTGTATATTGCAGCCCCACCGTCCATGGTCGGTGGACCATTTTTTTTTTTTTTTGTAAAGATCTATTTGACGAGAAATCGTGGTTAAAAAGAGAGAAAACGTGTAACAGGGATGAGTGGACGGCAAACATGATAGAGATCCAGGCCATTCATCAGATATTGGGTACTGTGATCGTGTTATATAAAAAAAAAAAAAAATCAGGGCAGCAGATTCATTTAAGTGAGCCGCACATGTATGTTGGGCTTCCACGGTTGTCTTCTTTTCGTATACAAGTTTGACCTGTCTGATCAGATGGTGAACATCAGTTTTAATCCATGGCATGTTTGCTGGGTACCTTAAATAATGGACGGCACAGATCTCAGCCACGTGTGCCTTACAGATAAGTAGATATCTTCTGCCCCCTCACGTGAGCAGACGCGGATTTCCTAAGAAAGTCTTCTGCACGAAGTTCCTGCCCTGGAAACCTTGGTGGGGCCAACCCTGATGTTTGTGATAATTCCACACCATGCATCCGTTTTAACAACTCATTTTAGGACATGCCCAAAAATGAGCCGGATAAATTCCTACCGTTGAAACTTCCCTGGGTCAACAGTCATGCTTACATGCCATCCACACTGTTCATAACATCACTCCGACTGGAATGAACTGAAACACAAATATTAGACTGATTCAAAACTAATGTAGCCCCACGAATATTTCAATTGTGAACATTCAAACGTCATGATTTCAGCTCACTTGAGTTTTGGATCCCGCTCATTGTTGTACCCATGTCTTAAAATGAGCTCAAAAGAACGGATGAACTGGGTGAATTTCTAACAAACATCACACTGGGCCCCACCTAATGATGCTCACTGTTGAAACTTGCTATCTGACCTATTCATGAGGTTACTTGGAAGTGGACGAAGGGAAAACAAAAAAATACCAACTTGATTAGAACTTCTGCAGCAGAATGGACTTCAATCCCCACCATATGGTCTATTTGAGCCTTGGATCAGCCTCTATTTTTAGCTCATGCATTAAAAAGGTCTAACAAAATGAATGGGACGGCGTGGATAAAACAGAAGCAAATTCTGTACCGAGTAAACTCTATAAGGCCCACTATATGTGATTAATGTCTTATTGGCATAGTCCATCCATATTGCCAGATCATTTTGTTACATAAGCCTAAAATTAAAGCTATATATACAAAGCCTAAGTGAACCATATCATAAGTAATGGTGTGAAATTTCTTGAGGGGCCATATAAGTTTGGAATTATGTTGGTATTTGTGTTTTCTCATTATTTATGACCATTCGACCTTATTAACAAGTTGGATGATAAATAAACATTACTATAAGCCTTAGAAAGGTTTCAACAATGGACACCATTATTGTCATTGTTTACTATAGCATGGATCACTTGAGCTTTAAATTTGCCTCAATTTTATGTTCATCCCCTAGAATGACCTAGAATGATGGATAGACGGCATTGATAATACACGGTCACTCACGGTAGGCCTCCCAGAGTTTACTCAGTTTCATAAAGCATACTGACCCGAGCACAGAGCTAGAGCTGTGTGGGAGCTATAGAGATGTTCATGACAAATTCAATCCCTACATTTGTTTTGAAAGACTACAATAGAACCTGATACTACAAACCAGGTAGGTTCAAAACTCATGTGGGCATACCACACAAAACAATGGGCATTGAACAGCTGGTGGTGACAGAAGTTTTATATCAAGATGATATTAGTTCCTACAGTTTATCTGACTATTAATAATGCTATGAACGGTTTGGATTTTATAAAAACATCGTGTTAAGCTCCAAGAAGGTTTGGACCGTGGATGTTGCTGTTTTGTTGGGTCAGTAGATTCTGGGTCCCACGCTCTATGCCTGGGTCACAGGCAATCCGTTCCTATAAAACACACATCATGGATGTTAACAGATGTATGTCTCCATCTGTGATAATGTGCCACCTCTTCTGCTAAGATACCCCTTGTTTATGACGGACGCGGACTGCGACCTACCCCCGCCTCCAGCCACGAACGGGCAGTTCTGTGGGCGGGCCCACTTTGCTTTATCTGCTTATCTACGCTGTTCATCCCTTCTCTAAGTTCATTTTAAAGAATTTGGACAAAAATAAGGCAGATCCAACGGTCAAATGGGCCACGCCATAGATGACTCTTGCATCATGCTGTGTGCAACTCGCCTTTCATGCTGTGTGCATTTAATGTAGCCAAGCTTATTATTTAGTGTGGGCCATTTGAGTAGAGCTGGGTAATCCTAACCCGATCTGGTGGATCCGACCAGATCCGACCCAATTCGAATCGATTAGATGGTCTAAATTGGTGTGGATCGAGTAGGGCAGTTCGGATTTGAAAAATTTTCGAGTCGAGTTTGGATCTATACTTACTTGGACTGATCTGATTGTACCTGATTCGATCTGACCCGATCCGGCCCCATCATTATGTATGTGTTTCATCCATTCCGTTCATCCATTTTACATATCATTTTAGAGCTTCATGTAAAAAAAAGCGATAATGATATAAATATAAGATCGACCACATTATAGGAAAACAATAATAATTGGATATCTACCATTATAATCCTCCTAAAGTCAACTTTACTATTTATTTGACATCTAATATGTTGATTAGGTCATAAGGACTCGGATGAAAAGAAACAAGAAATATCAGCTTGATCAAATACTTTTATGCCTTCCAAAACATTTTTAATGGTCAACGTCCAATGAACGTTGTTTCCTACAATGTGGTCCACTTGAGATTTGTAAATACTTCATTTTTTTTCTAATACCATAAAATCATCTATAAAAATAGATGGAGGGAATAGTTGAAACACATAAATAAAGGTGGGCCTACATATCACCGACCATTTGCCCGTTGTAGGGAGCAGGCGAGTCGCCCACACGGCGTCTGCGCTCCTCGAGCACCGGCCATTCCTCGAGCTCCGAGTTGTACGAACGGTTCAAATGAGATCAAAGTCATATGAGCCCACAGTGATGTATTTATTATATCTACACTGTTTATATATTTTAAGAGATCATTATAGGATATTATCCAAAATATGAATAATATCCAAAGATCATCTCAGCCACACCACAAATAATAGCAGAGAATGATTTTCGCCGTTAAACAATTCGTGTGGTCCACTTAATTCAAGATCACTAAATGAATGGGCGGTTTGGATATAAAACATATCCATAATTAAACCCACACAACTCACTAATAATGACGATACCAAATTACAACTATGCAAGCTGCTGCGTGAAAAGCAAGTCACCGTTTCTTGCCGTACACGTCAAGCGAGTAAACGTATAAGCAAACACATGTGTACCTGTGTGGAAAGCATTTTAAAAGCTATGTGGGTCCTACCTTGATGTATATGTTTTATCTAAGCGGTTCATCTATTTTGGCATGTCATTTTATACCTTGAGTAAAAAAATAGCATATATTAAAGGTTAAAGTGGACCACATCATATGAAACAATTGAATTAAATTTATATAATTCAAATTGTACCCAACTCAGATCCGGCTCAGTTTCTCAGGCCGAGTCGGACTCGGTTCGGATCAGGCGAATATGTATCGGATCGGTTCAGGTCAGGTGACTCGGGTTTGGTTACGAGCTTGGGTCAAACCATCGACATTTCTGGTGGAATTGAGTTGAACCCCGATCCGATCCGTACCGATGCCCAGCTCTACGGGGGTTAGAAGTAAAAAAATATCCAATGATCGTATTAATTATCGTACACTGTATCAAGCTATTAAGTTTAATTAATACATGTCTTGTCTACACTCTACAGTTTCCAAGTGCTTGTGTATCAAGTGTCATACGCTCCCAGCAAGGATCGAAGGACTCCCCTTTGAGCGAATGCTTTCATCTACGGCGGCAACAGTATCATAACTAATGACGAAGTATCGTATTTCCGGCCGATATCCAGTTGCCATGAAACTGGCAGGCCCCACCATGAAATCCACCTGGGCGGCACTTGATGGTGAGTCAGAATCTCGGTCGTACATTAATTCAAACAGTGTACGTTTTTACGTCATACACGGACGCTGGTTGCGTCCTACCCCCGCCCGTCTCCAGCCACGAACGGGCAGTTCTGTGGGCGCGTCAACTGTGCTTAATCTGTTTATCTACGCCATTCATCCCTTTTCTCTTGGATTATTTTAATGAATGTGGACAAAAATGAGGAAGATCCAACGCTCGATCCAACGTTCAAATCAGCGTAACTGATTAAGTGTGGCACCGCCTCACGCAATACAGTGTGTTTCTGACCATGGCCCACCTTGATGTATTTATCATATATCCACACCGTCTATCCATTTTACCATTTCATTTCATCTAAATTCAAAAAATGAAGACGATCGAAATCTCAAGTGAACCACATCACAGCAAACAATGGTGACCGACCATTAAGAACTTGTGGGGCACAAAATTTTAAATCAAGCTACTATTTGTATTTTTCCCTTCATCCTAGTCTTTACGACCTCATCAGCAGGTTGGATGGCAAATAAACGTTACAGTGGGCATTACCGTAGGCCTATCTTCATGCAAGATGTCCATGTGGAACTCTTGCTTTCTCGTACAATGACATTCAATGAATCGGATGAAATTGGAAAATTGTCATTTGGTAAGGGGTAAAATTACGGGAGGAGTCAAAGAGTAATTTCTGTAGTTATAAAGGGATAGAATGGACATTTCAATGGTTAACGGTTTCACTCTGGCATCCGTTAAGGTAAGCAGCTGAAAGGCCTGTCCGAAATAAGGTAAGGAGGTCTTGGGAAATAATTTAGAAGTCGGTAGTTTTTAGTCCCTGGCCCAAAAGACAAGCACGGCTTGGAAAAGTCCCTATTTTAAAATTAGGGCTGTACATGGAGTGGAGTAGTTGAGGTGGCCAAGTTCGGCTTGACTCATCCATGCTATACTCGAGTTCAAGCTCGAGCTCGAGCTTGCCATCGAGCTCAACATTGAAGCTTGGCTTGTTTGCCAAAGCTTTCGGATCGAGTTCAAGTCAAGCTAATGGTTCGAGTCGAGTCGAGTTTACCTCGGTTGGGTAAGGGGAAAAAAGAAGGGAACGAAACGGGTAGGGTCGGATAGGATTTTTTAGTAAAAACTTTTAATTTTAACTTCTTTTTTTTAAAAAACTTAAATATATATATTATATATATTTAATATTAATATAATATTTATAATATATATTATTAAAATATATTACTCGAGCTCGAGCTTCAAGTCGAGTCGAGTACACCATGGTTGAACTTGGCTTGAACTCAACTTGAGCTTTAGTAAACAAGCTTGACTCGCCTTAAGTCGGCCTTTCAAGCCGAGTCAATCCGAGCTGAGTTGAGCCGAGTTTAGCGAGCTTTTCGAGCTAGCTTGACTCATGTACAACCCTATTTAAAATTAGGCCCTCGCAGCTCAATGGACCTAAAAGCAAACGCTTGTGTGAAAAACCTTCTAATTTTAGGTGCCTGCGTGTCAGGTGCCCAAGCTTTTCTCTTTGCTCGACTCACGTCCCGGATGGGTTGCATACTCGTTGTTGGACGGTACTCTGTGGCCCCACCATGATGTATGTGTTTTTATCTACACAGTTTGTCCATTTTGCTGCCTTGTTTAGTCTTAGGTAGATCACACCTAGGGCTGAAAGTTAGGCGGGTTCAACCCGACCGACCCATGACCAACTAAACATTGAGTTGAGCTTGGGTAGGATGCATCTAGTTCGATCTCAGGCTTGGGCTGTACAAACATCGACCCGATAAAACTTGGGTCGCACTCAGGTTGAGGTCTTGGGTTGCCCGGCCCAACCCGAACCCAATCGATACATAAGTTATAAATTATAATTGAATATGTATAGTTTGTGTTGAAGGCACAAGAAATTTCCGTGCCGTCGGGTTTCATTGGTCCATGTCATTTTCGATGACTCTAAGCTAACGAGATATATCAGATTTCTCTATCCCAAATACATTGCGTGCCACACAACACGGCTTTTAAAGGAGTACTTGTCATATATTTTAGTATATTTGTTTTAAAAAAATAAAGTTTTTTAAAATAAATAACTGCATATATAATTGATAAAATTACACGTACAAAAAATAAGATGTGTATTGAAAATATAATAGAAAATATAATAACAAAAATATTAGCATGTATCTGCCCAACCAACCCCGCTTGGGTTGAGAATTCCTAGGGTTGGACTGGGTTAGGATTGAGGTATAAGAACCTTAGGTTGATCTAGGGTTGAGCACCAACCCGGCCTAACCCGCCGGAGTTCCAGCCCTAATCACAATACGAAAAGTGGCGATTGAACACCCACAGTTAAAAACTTCCTAGAGCCACAAAAGTTTTGGGTCAAGTTGATATTTGTGTTTTCCCTTCCTCATCTAATCAACAGGTTAGATGGAAAATAAACAAAACAGTGAGCCACAGGAATCCACCCGAGAATTAGATCATCTGACTTATTTTTTGCGCTCATGGACTCAACTGAGTTTAGAAAATGGACGTAAAGCTTGGATAAGGCACATATATTATCGTGGGGCGCGCAGAGTACCGTCCAGTGGAAACGGATTGGCTACTGACCTGCCACTAGCTAATGGCCAGTAGTGGGTGCTCCGTGGGTCCCACCATGTTGTATGTTTTTCATCCATGCCGTGCCCATTCTTCCATATCATTTTATGGTATGAGCCCAAAACTAATGTTGATCCAAATTTCAAGTGGACCGCACAATGTTGATTGAGCGCCCACCGTTAAAAATTTCTTGGAGGCCACAAAAGTTTTGGATCAAGCCTGATATATATATATATATATATTCCCTTCATCCAAGTCTGTATAACCTATCAATAGGTTAGATGTCAAATAACCATTGCAGTGGGCTTAGGAGGTTTTTAATGGTGAACATTCAATCACTACGGTTTTCCCACGGTGTGGTCTACCTGATATTTATATCTATCTCAATTTTGGGATCAAGTCATAAAATTATCTTTCAAAATCGATGGACGGTGTGGATAAAACACATACATCATGGTGGGTCTACAAAGCACCGACCACTGGCCACCTGGCTGATGGCAGCGTCACTAGCCAAACCGCGTCCCCAGCACCCTGCAATCCTCGACCCGCGTCACGTGTGGAAATGAGCACACGTGTATGACATCAAAGTCACGGCACAGCAGACATCCCAACCGTGTAGATGCGGTGTCTGAAAAAGCAGGCCGATCTCACATCTGGTTAGCCACACGTGTTCATCTAACTAGGCCCATTGGTCAGCTGGTCTTAACCCTTCATTTGCCATGTATGCATGTGGACCATTAGATCAACGCGTTAGCTTGATTTTTGAGACAGTGAAACGTTGCATCTACAAAGTGAACGCCTCGGGTATCGTACACGTGTGCTGCTTTTACACGTATGAGGCCCACGCACTACACGAATCCTAATTCATCCCACTCTCTCTTTCTCGAGTCTCTACGCCCTGGGAATTGGGATCTTGCGGCAAAATCCCCACAGCATTTCCTCAAACATGCTGTCTGCAAACTCTCCTTCTCCTTCTACCTCTTTAAACACCACATCTCCTCCTTCGCTCTCTCCAAATACCTTCCAAAATCCAACGGCTTATACTCCTCAGATCCCTCTCTCATGGCCTCCCAACGGCGATTTGACCTTGGAGTGGATCCAAGGCCTCACGTCCGCATTCGAATGGTCTTCGAGGAATCTCCCAGTGTCCGATTTCCCATCCTTATTTCCAGTAAGCGTCTTCGACAGCCTTATCCTCAAGGCGTCGAAGATCCTCCACGCCGAACCCAATTGCGTGAAAGTCAATGAGGAATGTGACAAGTCAAGCGTCGTAGTTGTCGTCGGCGACGTCCATGGGCAGTTGCATGACGTGATTTTTCTCCTCCGGGAGGCGGGTTTTCCTTCAGAGAGCCGGTTCTTCGTGTTTAATGGAGATTACGTCGATAGAGGGGCATGGGGGCTCGAAACTTTCCTGATCTTGCTTGCCTGGAAGGTACGGTTGTGAGTCTGTGTTTGTTGTTTTTTGATGAAATGTTCAACCATTTTCTGTTCCCCTCTGAGAATCTTAGGAGGGGAGCTGCTGATTGAAATGGGTTTTCTTTATTTTGTTCGGGAAAAAAAGATGATTTTGATGAGGGGAAGATCCGGTGCCTTTGGAGGCACAGGAGCTACCATGTGTTCTCATCGTTCATGGTACATGTGGTTTGCATTGACAATATCTGGTCCACTCATTCAGCTCGGCTTATAATGTATCGAACATAAGTTTCGGTGAGTCGCATTGGATTATAAAGATTTGATTCATTTGATGAATATGATTGTTCAATCAAGGCAACTATTAGCCCATGGAATGAGCGTTTTGGATCTCATCCATGTGTCCGTGTGTGGTAAACATCAAGGGGGAATTGGATCAGCTCCCCTGAATGTAAGTTGGTATAATTAGAATTATTGTAGATTATAAATTAGAACTTGTAATTTATGTTTGATGTCAGACATATTGTCGCTTTCAGTTGGTTTTGCTGAATCCAAGAGAGAAGATCTTTATCTCAGTTCTTGAATTTCAAATATAGCATAAATGAAGCTGCGAGATATCTTAATTTGAATACGTTTTTTAAAATCACGCGATAAATGCATGGCAAAGACTCTTTGTGAGAAAAATTGCATGCCAACAAGGTCCCATCTGGTAGTCAGTGTTCTATGCACAGACAATATCAGCCGATATCAGGTCAGTGATATGATTTTCTCTATATATGTAAGCTGGGCTGGAACCTGTGGGCTAGTCAGGATATGATACGGTCCTGGAATATGAAAAATCCAGTGTATCAACAATAATATTGTCCACACATGCTGACATATCCCATTGCTTTGCAAAAAAGCATCCATCATGGTACACCTATGTGTGCAATCGCAAAATCCCCAAGATCGATAGTTTTCCTTTAAGTAGAGAGATAGATACCATTGCTTGGTAGTGAAACCCACTCCAGTTTTGGATTATGAATCTAGAGTGTCTAAGCTAGTCGTTCTAGTTTATTGGCATTCAAAACCTAGAACGCCTGTGCATTCTCAGCCATACCATCAGGTGCGTGTTTATATATTTTGATTTTAGTTTACATGCTTAATACTAGATGGTGATCTTGGAAATATTTGATTCTGGCAATCTAATTTCTATCATGGTCGACATGACAAATTGATAACAATCAAAGCCTTGCTTGCTTAATCAATGTTCAGTTGGGATGAATCATGGGATTGCCTTGGCTTCCGCTAATTTGGTTTAGATAATATAGAGGTTTGATGATTTCACATATACATCAAGTCAACCCACATAAAGGGCCAACATGACACAGTGGAAGATTGAGCTGTCCAGCAAGTGGGCCCACTGTTTAAATGCCCCAGTCTGGGCCGGTCCACTCATTAATGCAAATTCCACCACTTTGACCAACAAAAAGTAATGCTGAATTGTGGATGAATCACTCTGCAGCAAGCCTACTGAGTTCCCGGGGTTGGGCTGAGGCAGGCCGCGGGGCCTGCATGGTGCAGCAGCCTAATCAGTCAGCTGCAGTGTATAGAAATATGGATGCTAATTGCTAAATTAAATTTGTTGTTACAAGCCTTTTTAGTTATCTGTTTGTTCTAACATTGCGACCCAGCTGAGGAGTGTACCCACTTGATCATTGGACTTGAGCATCTGCCTAGTGGTTTGCATCTAATGCACAGAGTGGATCTCAAACATAGTTTGAAACTCAAACTCATTCATTTGTTAGGTTGGATTGATCTGGGACTCAACGGGACAGCCTAGGGGAACAAGAAAGATCTTCGCTTTTTTTTTTTTTAAAGGTAAAGATCTTTATTTGTTTTATAAAAGAAAATCAATGAACTTAAATAAACAAAAAATAAAAAACGACATTGTAACTTTCTCCTAAACAACTAGTTCTTAATTAATGATCTGTACCCCTTTGGTAAAAAAGATCCAGTTGACCTGTTAGTTACGACTTCATTGAGTTGACCTAGAAAAAACAGGGAGGATTTAGCCCTGAACTATGGTGGACTTTGTTTCACTGACACAGTAATTTAGTAGTTGATTGGGTTAAGTTGACTTGGTGAGTCTCAGGTCAACCAAACAGGTTTCCAAACTATGATGTTGCAAACATATGCCACCCTGGCACATGTGGCCGGTAAATGTGTGTGGAATTAGCAAATTTTGGATACCACACGCACACACACAGAGACATCTAGTCAAAGGTGCAAATCTTTCTGTTTGAAAGACCTAATTGTTGTTGAGTTTGATGTTCAAACATTTGCAGGTGTGTGAGATATACGATTCACTTCAGTTCTAATGATCCATTATCCATGTTTGTGTTTTTGCCAACTTTCAGGTCTTTTTGCCAAATAGAGTGTTTCTACTTCGAGGCAATCATGAATCCAAATACTGCACATCAGTATATGGTTTTGAGCAAGAGGTAATGGTTAAGTATGGACCTCAAGGGAAACATGCATATCGAAAATGTTTGGGATGCTTTGAAGGGCTTCCCTTGGCATCTATTATCGCTGGTTGCATTTTTACCGCTCATGGAGGGCTTTTTCGCAGCATACCCCTGTCGAAGAAGCCTAAGGGAAAGAAGAATCGAAAGACAGTAAACGTGGTTGCGAACTCCTTAACACTTGGCTCATTGGAGGAATTATCCAAAGCAAGGCGGACGGTTCTCGATCCTCCATGGGAGGGTTCAAATTTGATTCCTGGCGATGTATTGTGGTCTGATCCATCAATGAGTCCAGGTCTCTCTCCAAACAAAGAGAGAGGCATTGGCCTGATATGGGGCCCTGATTGTACTGAAGAGTTCCTTAAAAAATACAACTTAAAGGTAAATGTTGGAATACTGTTTATTGTTGTGTTTTGTTAATTTGGGCATCTTCCAAGACTGTAAAAATTTTCATGTCTTCACATTCTTGTTTCATCTTATTTTTGGCTTTTGAAAATTTTCTGAGCAGTGAGTACCTGTAATTCATGAAAATGCTTGTCATTTTGTTGTCATTAAGCTGACTGTTGTGATTTTGTTATAACTTACGGGGCCTAGCGAGCTATGGTGGCTACTCTATTTTCACTTATTTTTGGAGCTTTAGTATCTCCCATTTCAGATTCTGTTTTAAGTGTTAAGAAGTGGAGCCACATCTGGGGCCGCCCACGACCAATCGAGGTTGCGCGGATTTCGTGTCGCAAGTCCTTTCGCAACTGGGATGCGAAAGGAGTTTCGCGGATTAGTCGCAAGTCCTTTCGCAACTGGGATGCGAAAGGAGTTTTGCGGATTTCGTGTCGCAAGTCCTTTCGCAACTGGGATGCGGGAAGGGAAGTTGCCAAAACTATAAATTGGGGTCCCTAGGGCTATTCTAGGTTAAGGTGAATATTAGGAAATTATTCTAAGGTGTGGGCAAGGGATTTTCTCTGTACTTCCAAGAGAGAGGTTAGTATATTGCCTTGTAATCTTCGTTTCTCTTCATAGTGGAATTTTGCATCCGTGGTTTTTTACCCTAGTTTGGGGTTTTTCCACGTATATCTTGTCTTGTGGTTTGTTTTGGATTGCTTTGATTAATTTCTAGTTTATATTTCTTCCTGTCTATCGTTTGTGGGTGAGGCCTTAGATTGGATCTAGGCTCACTGCGTTGTTGGCGTGCTGCGCAACAACTGGTATCAAAGCTATTAGTTTAGTTCTATTTGGAGCGATGGCAGAAGATGGGAAAACTAGAATTGAGAAGTTTGATAGTTCAAACTTTGCCTTCTGGAAGATGCAGATGGAAGATTATCTGTATCAGAAGGACCTCTATATTCCTCTTGGAGGAAAAGAGAAGAAACCAGAAAAGATGACAGATGATGAATGGTTTTTACTGGATAGGAAGGCTTTATGAACTATCCGACTCTCTTTGTCTAAGAGCGTCGCCTTCAATATATCAAAGGTGAAAACTACAAAAGAATTAATGGAAGTCCTAGCCACCATGTATGAAAAACCCTCAGCATCCAACAAGGTTCATCTTATGAAACAGCTATTCAACATGAAGATGTCAGATGGTGGGAGCGTGGCTGAACATCTAAACGAGTTCAATACAGTCACGAGCCAGTTGGAATCCGTTGGCATTGCTTTTGAGGATGAGGTCAGGGCGTTATTGATCTTATCCAGTTTGCCAGACAGTTGGGATGGTTTGGTGATTGCTGTGAGCAATTCTTCAGGATCGATAAAGCTGAAATTTGATGATGTGGCTGGTCTAATTCTCAGCGAAGAATCTAGAAGGAAGGCATCAGGAACTTCAGGGGATTCAGGGAATGCTCTAAACGTTGAAGGAAGAGGAAGATCGCTGAACAAAGGAGGCAATAAACACGGGCGTTCTAAGTCAAGGAATAAGTCCAAAGGACCGAAAGACAAAGACGGGTGTTGGCATTGCGGCAAGAAGGGGCATATGAAACGTGATTGCAGGGCGCTCAAGAAACAAGAAGGAAGCTCTCAAGGTAGGAAGGATTCAGTGAATCTATCTGAGGAGAGTGACACAGAGGCGTTGATCTTGTCTCTTGATGCGAGGAATGAGTCTTGGGTTATAGACTCGGGTGCTTCGTTTCATGCTACTTCATGTAAGGAAGTTCTGCGTGATTATGTGTCAGGTGACTTTGGGAGAGTGTACCTGGGTGATGATGAGTCGTGCAATATTGTTGGAAAGGGAGATTCATGTAAATCAGAAAGACGGAACGGTCTTGAAATTGAAGGATGTCAGTACCGAGTTTGAAACGTAAGCTGATCTCAGTGGGACAGTTGGCTGATACCGGTTATGTGACGACATTCACCAGTGACACCTGGAAGATCACAAAAGGTGCCTTGGTAATATCTCGAGGCAAAAAGGAAGGTACTTTGTATGTGACTTCAGGATCGTATAGTTCACTCGCAGTCGCATCAACTGGAGTGAATGGACAATTATGCCATCAGAGGCTGGGACATATGAGTGAGAAAGGGATGAAAGTGCTATTGTCAAAAGGGAAGCTACCAGGGCTGAAGTCTATTGACTTGGAATTCTGCGAGGACTGCGTGTATGGCAAGCAGAAGAGGGTAAGCTTCAAGAAGACGGGACGCGCTCCAAAGACACATCTGTTGGAGCTTGTACACACTGATGTGTGGGGACCGGCACAGGTATTATCTCTTGGTGGCTCACGTTATTTTGTTACCTTTATTGATGATGCTAGTAGAAAACTGTGGGTCTACTTCCTAAAACATAAATCTGATGTATTTGATGTATTTAAGAAGTGGAAAGTTATGGTAGAAAATGAGACAGGTAAAACAGTAAAGTGTCTCAGATCTGACAATGGGGGAGAGTATTGTGATAAGAGGTTTGAGGAGTATTGTGCAGCAAATGGAATCAAACATCAGAAAACGATTCCAGGGACACCACAGCAGAATGGTGTGGCTGAGCGCATTAACAGGACTATCCTTGAGCGCGCCAGGAGCATGAGGTTACATGCAGGGTTGCCCAAGACCTTTTAGGCAGATGCTGTGAATACTGCCGCATATCTCATCAATAGAAGTCCCTCAACACCATTGGATGGTGGGCTACCAGAAGAAGCGTGGACTGGGAAAGAAGTGAACCTTGCACATCTCAGAGTGTTCGGTTGCACTTCATATGTTCACATTGATGTAGAGCACAGAAACAAGCTGGATGCGAAGTCCAGGAGGTGCACGTTTATAGGCTATGGGCAACATGATTTTGGCTACAGGTTCTGGGATGCAGAAAACAGAAAAATCATCAGAAGCAAGGACGTAGTCTTTAATGAAAAAGTGATGCATAAGGACAGTGTGCAGGAAAATAAGGCTGAGAAAAAGGAATTCGTAGAGTTGGAAGAGTTACCGGACATGGGTGTTACAGTGCCACAGGATGAGGTAGAGCCGCATACACCAGTTGTGAGGAGGTCTACTCGGGAGAGGAGACCCACGGTCCGATACTCACTCTCCTTACATTATTTACTACTGACAGATAATGGTGAGCCAGAGTGTTTTGAAGAGGCGTTACAGTCAGATATACAGGTTAAGTGGGAGCAGGCCATGGATGATGAGATGGACTCTTTTGAGTCTAATCGTACATGGGAGCTAGTCACTCTACCCAAGGGTAAGAAAGCTCTTCATAACAAGTGGATTTACAGACTGAAGGAAGAGCACGATGGTTCGAAACGGTACAAGGCCAGATTGGTTGTGAAAGGGTTTCAACAAAAGGCAGGTATCGATTTCACTGAAATATTTTCACCGGTAGTGAAAATGTCTACGATTCGCATGGTCTTGAGTACAGTGGCTTCAGAGGACTTACATCTAGAACAGCTAGATGTTAAGACACAGCCTTTCTTCATGGGGACCTTGAAGAAGAGATATATATGCATCAGCCGACAGGATACGTGGTACCAGGTAATGAGAACAAGGTGTGCAGACTGAAGAAGAGTCTATATGGCCTGAAGCAGGCCCCGAGGCAGTAGTACAAGAAGTTCGATAGTTTCATGTCGAGAAACGTTTTAGGAGATGTCATGCAGACCACTGTTGTTACTTGAAGAAGTTTGATACGTCATACATCATCCTTCTTCTGTACGTTGATGATATGCTCGTGGCTGGCTCAAGCATGAAGGACATCTCAGATCTCAAAAGACAATTGTCTAGAGTTTGCCATGAAGGATTTAGGAGCTGCAAAACAAATCCTAGGCATGAGGATAAAGCGTGACAGGGAAAACAAGAAATTAGTTTTGTCACAGGCAGAGTACATAGCCAAGGTACTTGATCGATTCAATATGAGAGGTGCTAAGCCGGTTAGCACTCCATTAGCCAACCACTTCAAGCTATCTAAGGAGCAAGGTGTAAAGACGCAGGAGGAATAGGACTACATGACTAAAGTCCCATACGCGTCAGCTATTGGGAGTCTCATGTATGCTATGGTGAGCACGAGGCCAGACATTGCTCAAGCAGTGAGAGTTGTTAGCAGGTTCATGAACAACCCCGGGAAGGAACATTGGGAAGCTGTGAAGTGGATCCTTAGGTACTTGGTAGGTACTAAGGACGTAGGGCTGTGTTATGGTGGATCGAAAATCAAGTTACAAGGGCTACGTGGATTCAGATTTGGCAGGAGATATCGACAGCAGAAGAAGCACTACAGGTTATGTTTTTACTCTGGGTAGTGCTGTAGTCAGTTGGGTCTCTCAGTTACAAAAGATACTATCTATCAATACAACAGAAGCAGAATATGTTGCGGCTACAAAAGCATGCAAGGAGATGGTGTGGATGCAATGTTTTATGGAAGAGTTGGGTAAGAAGCAAGCAGATTGCAAGCTGTATAGTGACAGTCAGAGTGCAATACACTTGGCTAAGAATTCAGCCTTTCATTCAAGGACCAAGCATATTGCCATCAGATATCACTTCATACGTTCGTTACTGGAAGATGGATCGATTGCTCTGGAGAAGATTCATACAAGTGAGAATCCTGTGGATATGCTGATTAAGGCGGTCACAAGGGAGAAGCTGAAGCTCTGTTCAGCTTTGATTGGTCTTCAGGCTTGAAGACGAGGAGGTGGTGCACTCCGGATGAAGAAGACAAAGGTTTATGGAGATGTGTCTCCAAGTGGGAGATTGTTGAGAAGTGGAGCCACATCTGGGGCCGCCCACGACCAGTCGAGATTGCACGGATTTCGTGTCGCAAGTCCTTTCGCAACTGGGATGCGAAAGGAGTTTCGCGGATTAGTCGCAAGTCCTTTCGCAACTGGGATGCGAAAGGAGTTTCGCGGATTTCGTGTCGCAAGTCCTTTCGCAACTGGGATGCGGAAAGGGAAGTTGCCAAAACTATAAATTGGAGTCCCTAGGGCTATTCTAGGTTAAGGTGAATATTAGGAAATTATTCTAAGGTGTGAGCAAGGGATTTTCTCCGTACTTCCAAGGGAGAGGTTAGTATATTGCCTTGTAATCTTCGTTTCTCTTCATAGTGGAATTTTGCATCCGTGGTTTTTTACCCTAGTTTGGGGTTTTTCCACGTATATCTTGTCTTGTGGTTTGTTTTGGATTGCTTTGATCTATTTCTAGTTTATATTTCTTCCTGTCTATCGTTTGTGGATGAGGCCTTAGATTGGATCTAGGCTCACTGCGTTGTTGGCGTGCTGCGCAACATTAAGCTTGTATAACCATAGGATGAGATTCATATTGTTTTTCTGCTTCAATTAAATTTTAGTGGCCTACAACCATTTTTATTTCATTTTAACTTCTAACTATCGTTTGCATCAGTCTGCTGATCATTATTCATATGGCATAGTTGCTCAAGATCATGATTATATCTACGGTGTACAATTAGATGCAGTTCCAGCAGTTTTTATGGGACACCTTTAGGATGGGGAAATCCATCCAACACATGCCATTGCAACTATTGCAGAAATCCTTGGTTGATATTTGTTGTTTACAATTTTTATGTATTTCAGTCTATGTAGACGTTTCCATAGCTTATATTATAAATTAGGATGTAGTGTAGCAATATATCTCGTAATATTATATTAAAATGTAATGATATATTATTTGTCAGGTTTTGCAGAGTTGTTATGTCTGAGATTTAATGTCCATGTCCATATTACGTGGTTACAGGCATGTTAGTAAAAACAACTGGAGCAGGAAATTCTGTTGTAGCATATAGAATTGAAACAGTACAGAGAAGACGAAGAACCTTTTCAACTGGTTGCTTGAAATGCCTCAACCTGTTCATCTTCTAAAAAGTTTTTTTTACTAGTTTGACCTTGTATCAAGCTATATAAAAAATGCTAATAATGAAAAAAATTGCATCTTTTTGTGACCAATCGTACTAGGCTTTGAGCAATTGAGTGCCAATTTCCACACCTGTCTCTGTGCTTAGGATTTTGTGAGACTGACTTTTTGTACTTGTGCAGCTGCTTATTCCTAGATGTGTGAACTAAGTTTATATTCTGATATCGATCCTGGATTTCCTTTGATCCTATATAACTAGAACACTCTGGTCATGCTTCACCCTGCAATTCTGAAAAGATAACCGACTCGGTGCCTCTGCGGCTGTCACATCTTGAGGTGAAATTCAGCCATCGGATGGATCTGGTTGGGTTCAGCTAAGATGCTGGCTTGGTTCGGCTAAGATGCTGGCCTAATCAGCTTCATTCAACAGTCTGAATTTCACCTGCAAATTCGAACTGATGTTGCTAGATGTGCAGGTACTGAAGCAGTTCTCTTCCGAAAACATACATTTTATATCACTGTTTATGTTTTTGTTATTATTAGGGTATCATTTTAATGGTCCTAATTTATATGTAGATGGAGATGTGCATGTATTGACCATCCAAGCTGTTCATCATGTGGCCCTCATCATCTAGATATCCTGGCTCCGAAACCAGGCCAGTCTAGTCGTCCAGTCATCAAGTGGTTCACAGCGTGCAAAATGAATGTATGTCTAAAAACAGCTTGGTGCAGCCACCAATGACCTGAGTTTGGGCCACAATATATAAATAGTGGAGGCCACTGATGGATGGCTTGGATCCCAGAATGTGGCATTGTGTAGAGGCACTAGGATACGCACATGAAATTGGCAAACCTCCTAATTGGACATTTCTCTTCATTTTTACTCATTAACAATTTACCTATGTAACATTACACCTTCCACTAGTATCACATAGAATGTATGAACATATCAGATAACTAATGCCCATGGCTAATTCAACTCTCAGGTCCACTAGCTTCCAAATCAAGTTTGTTTACTTTTTACTTGAAACTTAACGGTCAAAATCCAATAGCTTCAATAAATTTATCTTTAAACTTATGAGCTCTTATTAGTTATTGCCAATATTGGAAGAACTAGTGACCAAAAAAAAAAATTCACAGGCAATGATAACGGAAGTATATCCGTAATCGTTGACTAGACATATCGTCATTGTAGGCACTTTCCACAATCCGGATGTGGAAACTATCTTCAAGAGTCTGATCTAGTTGTTACTTTCTAATGCATTATTGTCTACAATTTCCTGTTAACCTAACAAATGCAGGCCCATATGTTCCATCAAGATTTCTATTGCTATTCTTTTACTTAATCTCACATGTTTTAAAGTATCAGTGGTAAATGGTGCTAGAGTTGGGATGCTAATTTTGGAAGAATTGCCAATTGCTTGAAGTACAGTTGATTATTAGGTCACATGAAGGCCCTGATGCAAGGGAAAAACGGCCTGGTCTTACAGGAATGCAGAGGGGGTATACGATTGATCACGAAGTAGAATCAGGGAAGCTGATCACTCTTTTCAGTGCTCCAGATTACCCTCAGTTTCAGGTTCGCTCTTCCTCACATTTACCTTCTTTTTATATACAGATGTCATGATACAATATTGATTTTCTTCAAAACAAAAAAGCTTGTGTTCTTTTACCTCAGACATTATCTTTGATGCTCATAGAAAGTTTCCCACATTTTCTCTTGCAGTTTCACACGTCATAGGAATGTGCTCGTAACTGTATATCTATTCTTAAAGCTTTAAAAGTAGAAGAGCGTTGTTTGGTTTTTCTTTTCTAAGCCTCGGCACAACAATGTCAGCCATTTATATCAGTTGTTGAATTTGATGGTTAATCATTTTCTTTTAACCCATCCGGTTGGTGGCTACTCCATGATTTTATTTTATTTTTGTGTGTGTATGTGTTTCTTGACATGTATTAAATGGTGTATCAAACCATTCTTTTGGTAAGAATGATAGCTGAGGACCTGACTGCTGAAATGTGCATTGTTTTAGGCTTTGACCTCTAAATTTGGTGTTAGAACATTTGGGAATGAAAAGATTTTAATGTTAGTGATTCTTATTAATTGATATGATTTTATTTATTTATTTTTATTTTTTTTGTGAAAGTAAACTGAGCTATTATTAAAAGCAGCAATAAGAGATACTCATACAACAAAATGCTACCCTAGCCAACAAGCTGGGACCAGCGACACTACAGTTAGGAGATATAGGCTGTTTGCCCATTGATTCATCAAATCATGCTTAAATCTTGTGTTTGATCTCCAAAACAGGCCTAGATCTAGTTGGAAATAATTTTCTACGGGCCAAGAAGTTGGTTTCAGTCTCATATAATGGATTAACATCAACCAATATGGTTCTGATACAGCCACATCAGCCGACAAGATACTTTTTAAATCTATTTTTGAAAACCTTAGTTTTAGATCCAGCCATTAAAATAAAGCTATAACTAAGGCTATAAAGTTAGTATTTCTGGCCCCTCCAAATAATAATAATAATAATAATAATAATAATAATAATAATAATAATAAATTGTCAAAACAAATTCCTTATCAAAGTTCAAGTTGTTGCCAGAAATATTCTTTTAGGGAAAGCGCCATTCGAGCAAGCTCGTTTTCATTTGGCTACATACGCATGCATGGAAGGCATTCTAGGGACATTATCATTTGTTTTTGTGATAGTAGCATAAATTCCATCATTTGCATTTGATTTCATGCAAACCATTCATGGTTTATGTATTGCATTTCATCATTTGCATTTGATTCTCATGCCAACCATCCTTGGTTTGTGAATTGCACAGGCCACAGAGGAGAGATATAATAACCTGGGGGCGTATATTGTGTTAGAACCTCCGGATTTTGCTACTCCAATTTTTCACAGTTTTGAAGCTATAACGCCCAGGCCAAAGGTATTCGAATCTTTCTTCCCACTGTTGCTATCAGCATTTGCATGTCTATTTTTATGATGCCACTCCTTGCTCCCACTTCTTGATGCTTCTGGCATGAGTGGGGGTCCCTGGACCTGGCCCTTTTATTTATAGGGCAGAAATTCAAGTCCTAGACCACCCAATGATAGCCACTATACCGAGTATACTGAGTGGTATGTATTGGAGCAACCAAGGTTTGAGTATCGGTATTGGAGGTTGTATCAGCTAGGCTGAATAACAATATGATACAAGGCATATCAGACCATATCGGTATGATATCTTGCATTAAAAAAAAAATGTAGGAAAATATCAGAAGAAGAAGAAGAAAATATCCGAAAGAAAAGGGAAAATGGGAAAAACATGAATCTTTCAATTTATTTTTTATTTGTTTTTGTTTTTTTATGCATTTGTATATCAGACCATTCCTTGGTAAGAATGATGTTTGTTGGCCTGACCTGCTGAAAGTTGAGTTTTTGAGTCTTCGACCTTTCAACAACAACCCAAAAAAATAAGGAAGTAAAGAAAAAGGATTACTACATAAAAATATATTTGTTATCATTAAAAAAAAAAAAAAGACATTCTTTCTTTGAAATGTAATAAAAAATTATTTAAAGGCCCAAAGGGCAAGACTATACACAATCCACCAAGGAGAAGCTACAAACACAAGCCGGAGCAAGAGAAAAAAACCAACACCCAAGAAAGATCAAGAGGCCCACTCCTCAACAAGCATCTTTGCTTTCCTAAACACTTCTGAGGGCGACCCACCCTGGTTTTGAAAGCACCGGTTGTTCCTCTATCCCCAGATAGTCTAAAGGCCTGCTAGTAGAGCCAACCACCACTTTACCCTTCCTTTTTTTTTTCTTTTTTTTCCTGATACCACCTCTATGCCACGCAAGAAAGAAACCATTAATCGATCCCGGCATCACCTGAGAAACTTCAAAAAGTTCCGAGAAAACCTTCCAAAACCAACTTAGCACAAGGGCAATGATTAAAAAGGTGGTCCGCCGACTCTGCCTTATGCATGCACATAAGGCAAATTTTAGGAAGAACCATTGCCCTTTTCCAGAGGTTGTCAATCGAGATATCCCCATTCAAAGAGATCCCAGCAAGTCTAGGAAGTTCCAATTTAAGAGAGCTCTCTCCAAGCCATACATCTTCCCAAAAAGGATTCTTTCTCCATTTCTCCATTACTTGCCTAACTAGTAATCACCTTCCAAAGGGGGGATGCTCTATATAGAGATGATTCTATCACCCACCAACCCCACCTATTAATGCCGTACTTGCTGCCAATTACGGACTTCTAAAGACTCCCCTCCTCCATCCCAAACCTCCAAACCCATTTGCCTAGTAAAGCTAAATTAACATTCTCCAACCTTTTAATGCCCACTCCTCCTTTCTCACAAGGTTTACAAACTTTTCCCCCAATGTAGAGTCTGCAATTGTCCACTGCATGTTGCCAAAGAAAATTCTATCTTAACTGTTCCAACTTCGCCAAGACGACTTTGGACAACAGAATAGAGATGTGTCATAGAGGGGTAATTTCGATAGTGCGGCTTTTATCAACATAATCCTGCCTCCCAGTGAAAGATGTCTGCCTTTCCATCTTGATGACTTTTTTAATAGTAGAGGGGTAAATTCAATAGTGCGGCTTTTATCAAAGCAATCCTACCTCCCAATGAAATATGTAACTTCTTTAAAGATAATGCAATTTATTAAAGGCAAATGCCAGCAAAAATGGAAAGAAAATGTAGTGCCAAAAAGACACTAAAAAATTAGGGGGAATTGATGATTGGGGATCATCAATCTCTGAACAACAAAGAATCAATCCCACAAAACCTTCAAAATGCTCTTTGCTGTTCGCTAACATGAGAACTTCTTCCCCACAGGTGGTTGTGTTGCAAGAAATCTTGTTATTGTGCTCCCTTCAAACCATCCAGATTCCTGCCAGCAAAGCAAGTTTCCACGGTGTTTTCATCTTTAGACCATCCACACAGTATTTCTCGCTTTGAAGAATGCTTCAATCGACCCAGGCATCACCCATGGAAATCTCGAAGGAGACGAAGAATCACTGTCAAATAATCCTTATGAATTCAGTCCATAAACAACTGTGAAACTGATTCCGTAAGCATTAGTGTTCATCATCCAATGATTCCTCAGATGGTCAATAGGAGGATCTTGTCCATTCCCACCAAGCAGGCAGACACTGCGACCCTCAGAGGACCCCCAAAACAACCAAATCAATGCTATTGTAGCATCCACCCTTTTGGTATCCGCTCCTGATAGCACTGCATGGTATGAATTAACCGAAAACTTCCCTGACCTCTTGCAATTCACCTGCCAACCCTCCTTGGCTCTCACAATAGGCTTGGTCATATCCAACCACTCCATGATGCATAGAAATTCTTTCAACTCACCATACCCATAAAAAATTTTGAACTCATCATCACTCAAAACTCTATGGAAAGTCAAGCTCCAAATCACATTGTTGTCATAAACATTACAGCATTGAGAAACCAAAGCATCTTTATCTGCAGCCACCCAAAACAACTGGGTAAAGAGTTGGCATAGAATCCTATCACCACACACACACACACATATGTAGGGAGCATCCTGTACCATGCACTGAAGCAACCCATGATCTTGGTTACTTTTGAGTAACATCCCTCGGGCGCGGAATGGTTCTTTCATTGCCTTATCTTGTAAGATGGGAAAATTTATGGAAATAATTACTTTATACCTACGAGTTAGAAGGATATACAGAAATTATTGAATGGTTACATGCATACATACATGTGTGTGTACAGAACAGACGTATGTATGTATTGGAGGAAGCATCCCATACCATGCACTGGAGCAATCCATGATCTTGGCTGCTTTTGAGTTAAACCTCTCGGGCGCCAAATGCTTCTTTCATTGCCTAATCTTGTAAGATTGGCAAGTTTATGGAAATAAAGATTTTATACCTATGAGAAGGATATACAGAAATTATTGAATAGTTAGGTCTTTCAGTCCGTTCGAAATTGTCAAGGGGGAGAACCTATCATGCAGTGACACATGCTCTTGAGTTTTTGCCATTATCAAATTTGGACCTTGGTTGGCCTCTGGCATGGCTGGTTCTAGAACCTGGGGTAAAAGAGGAAGGTCGATGTCCCCACGGGCAGCTGATCATAAAACTTTTGCCAATCTGCCATTTATAAGTCAACCTGTAATTGTCGGATAAAAGCTAAGATGATGACGATGATGATCTAGATATATAGTACATCATGCAAAGAATCATAGGATCCTCAACCCAAGGCTCTGCACATGATACTCAGGCTTTCTGTATCGACAAATGGAATGTTGTCCAGACTATTCATCTGTTAAGCATGAGACACGACCATGCCCCAAAATTCTACCAGATTGGAAGATCCTAGCCACCAATCTTGCACCTTTTTTTACAGTTGAATGTGAACTCTTGCTGTAGTTCACTTCTTAACTTGTTTATTTGTAGGCCACAAGTCGAACGGTCAGGATTATCTTATGAAGGAAATTTTTGGAGCAAAGTACCTGTGGTGTCAGGCAACAGACCATTTGTCTGGACTACTGAACCATGGACCCTACTTGCAGAACTGATAACCTGAATATACCGTGCAAAGCCCTAGACCAAGGATCCTACAGTTCCTCTTTGAAGGCTGATATTAATAGACAAACTGAAATTGTCATAAGAGTTTTGCAAATAAGTGTCCAACATCAGAGCATTCTGAAAATTTGGAGTCTGACTGTGCAACTTGGCAGCAACCTAGTGGTGCAACTCAGGGAGTTGGGTCAGGTTGACGGTCAACCCATGCCCAACCCAACCTCAAGAGGACCCAACCCAACCCAACCCGGAGTCCACTATACCCAACTCAACCCGACCCAAATACTTGTGATCATTCCCAACCGGACCTAACTTGATCTGAATTTGCTCACCCCAGACCCAACCCAAATTCAAATCAGGTTGGCATTTTCCAACCCAAATCCAATCTTGGAACTTGACAAACCGACTGAACTTGAGTTAGGTCAATCGGGTTCAGATCAACCCTAACCCAAGTTGCAGCCTTACCCAAGCCTTACTTGACCTTAAGAAGACCCAACCTGAATTCCTCTGTACTCAACCTAGACCAACCCAACACAACCCTGTGTTTTAAATAGCTTACACTGTAGCATGTAAACTTGTGCTGCATAGTGTAGCTTACTTTTAACGCGACGTAGCTCATGAAAATAGGCTGATTTGCATATGCTACATGCTTCGTAACCTACTTTACATGCAATGTAGTTTACATTAAAAAATATTTTACACTAAAACATTAAAAATCAATTATGTTTTTAATATTTCTTACATTTTTCTGTTTTAAAAAATTAGCTAATATTTTCAATGATTTTAGTAAAGTAATATAAGTAACGGTGTTAAATCAGTTCCATTACCCTTTCTTTATCTTTATATTTAATCTTTATCCTGTTTTTCTTATTATTTTAGGTTTTTTAATTGCACCAAATATTATGAAATTTCATTAAATTTCCTTATCAATTAGTCTAATTTGGTGCAAAATATCATGGGATTCATGCTACTTGGTGAAGCCAACCACAACCTCAATTAAAAATCTTATACTACACGCTTTGTAACTTATGCCTCACGCTTTAAAGGGGTGAACATTACGCTGCACGCTATTCACTATTTAAAACATTGACACAACCTAACCCAAATACATATGATTATTCCCAACCTGATCTAACCCGACAAGAATTTGGTCCACCCAAACCCAGCCTGATTTCAAATTGGGTTGGAGTTTTCCAACCCTAACAACCAGGACTCAGTCTTGGGTCAGTCGGGTTTGGATTGACCCGAACCTAAGTTGCAGTGCTACTTGCATATCTATTCTAAAAGTAACAATGGGGAGTTGGCTTAACTCAATTCAACCTTTTTCATGCAGGCAAGTGCTTATTACGATTATGTGGATGCAATCGACTCTGACGAAGAATTGGACTTAGCATCAATACCCAACGACTCATCCCCCATAGGTTTGTCTGTTGACTGAAGAATATGATATTGGAGCCCTCATTATCAGTTTGTTTGGCAATGGGGTCTGTTGTATTATTTATTTATTTATTTTGAAATATTTATTGCTGTGAAAGATTCTTCAGTCGCTGCCTGTCTTCAAATGTAGAAAAATATGCGACGAGATTGTTTATGCCAGCCTATACTGTAAAATCTTTAGGGAGATTTGAATAGCAACAGTATGATTTTCCCAAGCAATGATATATTTAAGTAGCTTCTTGTTGGGTACCTGCAGGGCTAAAGAAGATTCTGCCCGTCCGATTGATTCTGGCAATTATTATCTATGACAGTTGAATGTACCGAATTCAATGGCATGCCCCAACATGGATCAGAATCAAGCTCTGACTCTATATGGTGCCAAACATCCAAGGCTTTGACTACTCTTGTCCGATTCCAATGTGATATGTCCGAGTTGACTCGAATCGGTCATGTCTGATCTGGTTTGGCACCATCATGAGTCAGAATTGGAAACAAAAAAAAAAAAAAAAAAGGGAGGGGGATGACTCGGTCGAGAGCGAGTCAGTCCGAGTCAGTAAATGCTAGAACCCTGCCAACTACCCATTAAAGATCACCATGGTGAGGCACACGACTCAGCAGACTGGGCCTTGCATCCTACGTAAAATAATCGATGTTGGGATAGAATGCTGACCCAACTCAGCAGATTGATTAGTGGATATTGTTGACTTTGGACTGTTTACTATATTCGTTTTTACAGTTCATTACATATCAACCAATCGATCTTAGTTTATGATTGTACTATCAGTTTAATGTGGCTTACAGCCCATCTTTAGTGGGCCCCACTAGTTGGGCGGTTCTGATTTGAAGTGCGTGTCACATGTACGGTAAGGAGCCTCACCTGTATCCTATTCCTATCTTTATCCCTTCGTCGGAACTCGCAGTAAGAAATGCTAACCGCAGTCGCCCCGAGTACACTTGAGTCAAAAAGGCCAGTTGCTGGGACACGTGGCAACAAAGGACGTGTGAAATATTGGAGCCCCTTTTTTCGGGTAATCCCGATCGGGTACATGCAGTATCTTGGAAGTTTCTACAGAGTCATCTAGTGGGCCATGCTTGTATGTGAATTCGTCCATTGCTCAATTTGTTTTAGCTGATCGTTTTTTTTTTTTTTTGGTACACGTGTAGAACACTCAGATGATCAAATCTACCTGCTTTTTGAGACCATCTAGACAGTGGGGATTGACGGATGAGCGGCTCTGATTTTCGGACACATTGAATCTGTGCAGGACTACAATTTTGGACTGGAGTGAAAGTAGGACAAACTGGGCCTGGTATTTTCATCACTGATGTGGATATAAAAATAAAAATAAAAATCTAACACATGGCCTACTCTTGATGTTTAAGTAAAATCCACCACAATCACCAGGCGATTCACTTCATTTTAGTCACAAGGCCCAAAAATCAGCCCCATCTCTAGCCAGGTGGGTCATATGAAGGGAAATGGTATTCCTACCTTCTAAATTATTTCCTTTCGCAGGAACTTTAGCTTTGCATCTAATAGTTAGATTGGATTTCATATAATCATCATAAATCCTAAATAATAATAATAATAAAATAATAAATAAATAAAATCAAGAGTGGGCATTCCTCTCTCAGGTTGTTTCCTTTTTGTATGGCCCATTGAATCATAGACTAAGCTAATTTACGGCCAAAATGGAATGCCACTAATTGGGGGGGTGGATTTCAACATCCCAGTGGAGCCCGCCAATTTTTCAAGTCAAATTTATATTGATTTTCATGTGGTGGTAATTATAACCACCACCGTACCCCATCCTGTTGCTTTTACCATGGATTACCATTGTTTCCATGTTGTCAAACGACAGAGGATTAGAAATGGATTTTTACATTTCTTTCTATGGAAGAGGGATGCAATCAATTTGTGACATTGGAGAGAACATATTTCTAATCTGTTCTATTGAATGTGAAAAGGGACTGATGGCCTTTGAAGATTGTTTTTATTGAGAAAGATGGGAGGATCCCTTAGAATATCATCTGACCTAAAGAACTGCGTGACCTTACAGATACTGGCGTAAAACATAAGAGCAAAGGTGTGATGTAGCTCTGCACAATTTGATGAATTTTTATATTTCTTAAATCAGTATAATGTTCTTTGTTCCTCTTCCATGCCAAATCTCCACAAGCACTTACCTAACAAGGCAAGATTCATAAACTCCAACTTCCTCATACCTGCTCGCCCTTCCCATTAAGGCTCACACACATCTTCCCATTTCAATGGATGAAACTTTTCTCTTCAGTGCCTTGCCACAAAAAATCTTGCCTCAACCTCTCCAATCTATCCAATGTGGAGTTTTGACACCTAAATAGAGACGTGAAATAGAGCAGAAAATTTGACATGTCGCACGTTTACCAGCACAAAAAAAGAAGGCCAAGATACAAAGAAGGAAACGACCCTGCATAACCCTTGAACACCTCTGCCAACCCTGCCACCACCTCATTGGAGAAGCGAATTACCAACATCTCATTTATAAAGATACAGACCTTTAAGCCTGACATCACTTCAAAACATCTTACAATTATCCTCCAGTCATCTACCATAGTCAATTTTTCTCCACCATAAACCCGCTAATGAGACAGTAAGATGTGTCCTCTCTGCGTTCTTCTCTCTCTGCATGAGACAGTAAGAGCCTCCTCCTCCTCGTGCTCCCAGCTTCATTCGAGGGGTTGCCTCTATGTTGGGAAACCGGCTAAACACCTTTGGGAAAGGTAGTGGAAAGAATTGAGAAGAAGCTTGCAAGATGAAGAGGCCGACATCTTTCACTTGGGGGGCGCATCACACTTATCAATTTGGCATTATAAAATCTTCCTGTCTACTTTATGTAGCTTTTTAAATATCCAGCTTTAGTGCTCTCAAGGCCCAAAAAGCTTAGAAGGGATTTTTTATGGCAAGGGATGGGGGACAAAAAGAAAATTCATTTAGTAAGTCGGGTCAAGGTTTTCAACTCCTATGAAGTGGGAGGGGCAGTAGTTAGTACCAAAAATCTTAAATCTATGATACTGCGTTGCTTAGAAAATGGATTTGGAGATCTAACAAGTGTTCAGATGGGGGATGGTGGACTAGGAATACGTCAACTTATAGATCGTCAGCCTCGTGGAAAGAAGTTTCTTCTGTGAAGCCGGGCTTTCTAGTATGGGGTTAGTTTTTCATCGGGGAACAGTGAAAAGATCTGGTTTTGGAAAGATGTGTTGGGTGTAGACCTCGTCATTGAAAGATGAGTTCCCTAGACTTTTTCGCTTGGCCCTAATTTCTTCTATAGCAGTGGCAGACTACTTCTCCCACATTAGGAGGGTGGTAACTTGGGAGCCCCCTTGTAGACAATCTCTTCGCAACGAGGAAGTTGAGGAGTTAGTGGCCCTTTTAGAGCGTATTCATCCCTGCCCCATCCCCTTCTGACCCCGATAAGATGATGTAGAGGGTGGTAGCTTGGGAGCCCCCTTGTAGACAATCTCTTTGCAACGAGTTAGAGCTGAGGAGTTGGTGGCCCTTTTAGAGCGTATTCATCCCTGCCCCGTCCCCTTCTGACCCAGATAAGATGATGTAGAGGGTCAGAAAATCGGGATTATTCTCAATTAAATCTTTCTACTCTTTCCTGCAAGGTGGTGCTTGTCAAGGGGCGATGAGGGTCACCAAGTTTGTTTGGCACTATAATGTTCCTCCAAAGATAGTTGCTTTCGGTTGGTTGGTAGGAAGGAAGAAAGTCCTTGCTATTTATACCTCCAACTACTTCTATTTACTCAAGAACTGCATCACAAATGTCCAAGTTAAAGATTTCTAAGTGCCTATTGGTTTACAGATGAATCATTATCATCGCCTAAGCCTTATACAAATTAATTGGAATCTGCTACATGAATCTTGTTCTACCACTCAACTCTATCAAAAGCCATACCTTCTGTTAAACCATAGGCCATTGAGTCTTTTCTTACTATCTCCATTAATGTCCTTTAGGGCTTTCCACTTACCCTTTTAGAGCCTTCAACTTGTACCAACTCACTCCTAATCGGCATGGTACTTGGTCTTCATTGACATTGATTCACACATGAATGAAAGGTTATTGAGCAAGGTTAAGAAGTTCGAACACGCACATTAAACCTCATCTGGGCAACTTGACTCATCAAGTCTCAGGTCAGGTCTACACGAGAAAATAATATCAAGAGTACTATGATCCAAGTGAACAGAGAATTCAAGCTGAGTGTAAGAAATGGAGACATGCCTTTGGAGTCATGTGTGATCTAGTGTCCAATTCAAACTGAAAGGGAAATTTTATAGGATAGCTATAAGATTAGCCATGCGGACAAAATGTTGGGCAGTTAAGGAACAACATATTCATAGGGTGAGTGCATGATGTTGAGATGGATGAGTGGCAAGACAAGGAAGGATAAAATTAGAAATGAATGCACTCAAGGGAACTTAGGAGTAGCACCAAAAGGTAATAACATGAGGGAAAGTAGATTTAAATGGTTTGGGTATGTGCAACAGAGACCAATAACTGTGCCAGTTTTAAGGAGCGAGTTAGTGCTAGTCGAGGATATAAAAGGTCAAGGAGAAGGCCTCGAAGGGGGGGAGGTAGTGAGAAAAGACTTGATGACCTAATGTCTAAGTGAACTTATGGCCCCTTATAGAGAGGATTGGCACAATGGGATTCATGAAGCCAACCCCAATTAATTGATATAAGGCTTCAATGATGATGATGATGATCCAAGGAACAAAAAATTGAAAAGATTAATTTGTACGTAATTCTTTTTAAATCTTGAGTACTTAAAAGAATTTGAGTCTATTTCTGAATTTTTAAACTATCCCTCCCCAAAATACAATATCTATCTGCTATTACCTAATGCAATTTCATCACAGTACAACACCTATTTTCAGCCTCACAGTGGCATGGCATGAACAGTATGCTGTACAGTCATGACTCATGGGTTTTGATCAATCATAGAGACGACAGACATCATTACATCTTTCCTTGGCTTCTCCTGCATAACCTACTAGCTCCAGACACTGACCAAACAACCCTCATGCTACTGTTGCAATTTTCCGTCTTTGATTCTAGTAAAATTTCAATAGTGTCCAGGTAACTCGAGCAATAAAGAAAACAATCACAGAGCATCAGAAATGGCCAAAACTTCACTTCAATAGACCGAATATGTTGAGATGAGGAGGATGTAAGCTTCAGAAACATGCACTTGGCCACTATATTTACATGAGACCATGCGAATGAAATCACATCGAACTCTTGAAGTGTTGTGTGGTAGATTGAGCTAATCCAGTTAGAAGACAATGCTCCTGATCCATGACTATACAAACAGATACATTTCTTTCTTTTCTTTTCTTTTTCTTTTCTTTTTTTTTTTTTTTCCAGCAGTTAAATAGTATGTACCAGGTTTCAGATGGAGCACAACTCCAGCATAGTCTGTAGAGCAAATCATGCAAAGAGCTGAATTGAGTGCATAAACCGAAGAAAAGCCCCACAGCAACTTGGTGGCATTAACGAACTGAAACAATGAAAGAAAATACATTATTAAATATAAATATTACGAAGAAAAGGTAAACCATCAACTCAGCATGTAAATTCCCAAACCAATTAGTTTCATTTAGTTTACCGGCATCACACTTGAAAGCCCTGAATGGTTGACGTGGACAAAAAAAAAATGAAAACCTGCAGTTTGATTGCTGGTTATACATTACTTGGTCCCTAGCATTTTGATTCTTCTCCTTCTAAATAAATGCTTTAAATCAGTGGCAAAAACAGGGAGCAGAAGCTACCTAAGTCCCATGTGCTACCAAGCAGACTGCTCAAAAGGCGCACGCACAAACAATTGACCATGCAGGGTGACCACTGCAGAAGTCTGTTGTGGATCAATTCTCGAAGGCAAGCTGACTACCTGTAAATGAGAACCTAACCTGATTATGGTGCTTGGATGAAAACTCACATACCATAGCTTTCTAGGTTTAAAATAAAACAAAGAAAAAGGGACCTTTTTGAAGGGGGTGACTCCCCATGGATTATCGGGATGCTCTGGCTCGCCAGATATAACCAAGCGGCCAGCCGGATCAGACTGAACACGCACCTGAATTTATCAATCAGTACATAAATGTCCAAACTTCAAAGGCACGTCAGAAGGTAGATCACCAAGGAAGCTACTTTTGACTCTAAAGACCTACAGAATCCATAAGATTTTCCATGTGAAAAGCAGCATCTACTAATCAAGAAAATGAAGTAATATGATTTTTTTTTCCAAAATTTGTCAATCAAGCTGATGATTGACTCATGGACATATTCGCAAATTCCGACAAGATTATGGACAGCAAAAATAAAATAAAACTGTGTCTCTGCTCAATTTCTTTTTTTGTTCAAAAGGACATACCAGAAGAACAACTTTACTCTTTCCTTCTTCTTTTTTTCCCTTCCTCACTCTGGCTCTACCTAACCCTAACCACCTCAGAAATATTCACCTAACCCGCCTATTTAAATAAATAAATTCAAAAAATATGAGTTTCTAGCGATTTGATTTAGTTCCTCCCATTTTAGCTTATTTTTTCCATAAGTTCTTACCTTTTTACCATCCTTCATCAATTAAAGGCTGTCTTTGAAAGGATTGAAGGAGTCGAACTCACTAATCATATGATATTTCAAAGTTTATATTGAGTTTCCACATTAATGTCGATTCTTTAACTTCTCACTAGGGGTGTACATCAAGCCGAACCGAGTCGAGCTGGCCTCAGCTCGACTCGGCTCGGCCATTGGCTGACCTCAGCTCGAACTCGGCTCAGCTCGGTTTGGTCAGCAGCTCGGGCCGAGTTCGAGCCAAGTTCGCCATTGAGGCATTTCCACAAACACTTGTACTGCACCTTCAAAATCCACAAACACCTGGGTGGGGTAGGACGCAATCCGCATCCGGCTTCCACACCCTTCTCAAACAGAGAAGCAAAGATACACATTTCGTCCTCGGGCAGTGCCAAACCGACCTCGACCCCGCTTTCTTCATCCCTGCTGTCTCCAATATAAAAGCTTCCCTCTCTCTCAATCGATACCATCTTTGTCTTCCTTGGCTTTCCCCATCCAAAATCCGTTTAGTAGACCCACCAACAAGAACGAATCTGTCACCCAACCAGGACAAAGTTCTATAAAGCCTATTCCAGACCTCCGCCGTTGAGTCATTTTATCAAACAGTTGGTGAGCAACATGCAAACATCAATGGCAAAGTACTGGTTCGATCCAAGTTCGATTCGAGCTGGATTCGAGCTGGATTCGAGCTGGATTCGAGCCGAGTCAAGTCGAGCTGGGGCCTGCTCGAACTCGGCTCGAACTCATTATTGAGCTCAAAAAATCAGCTTGACTCAGCTCAAACTCAGCTTCGAATCGAGCTTTTTCAAGTCGAGTCGAGCGAGCTAACCGAGCTAGCTCGGTTCGTGTACACCCCTACTTCTCACTAAACAGCAAATTTCTTTACACTTATAGTTTCTTAACATGATTTATAATTTGATGCAACAACTCCTTCCCATTTTGCTTCCTCATCTAATAACTTGCAGTGTGAAACCTTGTTAAGAGAAGATGTCGTATGGCATGCGCACTACACTATCAAATGAAGCATTGGCTTCACCACAGTGAGATTTTACCATTTCTTTTCTTCTTCTTTTTTTATACTAAAATAGGTCACATGCCCGTGTGCAATATATGCCGACAACTTCAGAAGAAAATGTGGGCATCAAACTTAAAGGATGCATATATGTAAATAAACACATGCATAAACGTACCTCCTCACGCAGAAGCCCAGGCACCAATGCATAGATCTCAAAGCAATCTTTCTGCATACAATCATTGATAACACTACAAGTGAAAACTAGAAGAGAAGAAATACAATTACATACTAACATCGACCATGCATCTCGTCTCAGAAAAACTTACAGTTCTCCGCACATTGATTTTCACCCAATCAGCGGAGGGTCCAATATCAACAACCATTGCATCCACACTGGAAATAAGATACCCAATTCCATCATCATGATCAAGATCCAAACCTCCAAAATAAACTTTCGAGAATTTGTGAAGTAGAAAAATTAGTGATATGAAGTGTCAAAGATAACAATTAAGGGCCTGTTTGGAACATGGAATTGCATATGGTCCAACGTAAATTCCATCCAGCATTTGGAAACAACAAGAACGATTGGATTAATCCAGGTATCATATCATCCAGTCCAAGCAAAAGGTATGGCAGGATTTCTAGTGGATTTCGAAATCCACTTCATCTGTGGGGCCCATGTTGATGCATGTGTTTTATCAACACTATCCATCCATACGTGCCCTTTACACGTGACAATCGAGTTGCATATGCATACAGGTGACCGGCATCAATTATGAAATCTAGTATGTTGATTACAATTCCATGGCTCACCAAACACAGGTTTGGCACTTAATACAACACTTTTCCCAAAGGAAAATTTTGATACCAAAGGTGGGATTGGAGAGTCAAAATACCATGGTATTTCCAGACATATAATTATTGTGCAATAATGGTGTTAATTCCACCTAATGCTATTCCATATCATTTAATCCTGCATTCCAAACAGGCCCTAAGTGTGGATTCCCAGGCATTGTTGACTAGTAGCATCTGTTATAATCATCTGACATGATGAGTTCCTTTCAGAGAAAGAATGGAAGTCAAATGAAAATGGAAACCAATAGCAATCAATGATCTTAACTGCTGGTTCAATCCTATAATGCATGCGGCTTCGTAACCATGCTCCATGCTTGATGGCTCTTTCCGTTTGAGTACACCTGGGACAGTGTCAAAGTCAGAACAAGTAATCTATCGGCTAATAGCATTAAGGAAGCTGATTCCTTTGAAAAACCATACCGAGGCTTTTGAGTTGCTTCTCGCGCTTTGGCACATAAACTGGGCTCTTATCCTACATAAAAGGCAAGTGCAGAATATTGACATGCACATCATGAAAAGAGAAACTGCACTGCCACAAAAAGGTGAATATATAGCACAAAACCCCATGCATAAACATAAAATTTGATAATCTCCACAAACCTTTATAGGTGAGTCGCCAGCATAACCATTGCTAAGAAGACGTTGAGAGTGCCAACCTTGCATAGCACGAGCTGCAGCATCCCTTCTAACCCTAACTGGTCCAAAAGCTTGACTTCTCCCCACCTGAAAGGATCAAGTATCAACTTCATAAGGATCATGGACCAAGTGTCAAAACTATTATCAGTAGAAAACCATCTTGATTATGTTGGGCAGCTCATTCACCCTCTTGTCAGCAGTGAGCAGACAACTATCTTGATTATGTTGGCCAGCTCATCCACCCTCTTGTCAGCAGAAAACTACCTTCATTATGTCAGTGGCTCGTTACATATCCTGTCAAGGACTTTGGGTGCCTTGGCAGCAATGCTTTCAGAACAGATAAAACATCATTTCCAACTCCAGTTAAACACTAAACAAAGTTTCCTCACATGATATTAGTTACCCCTGTTCAATTATTCTACTTCAAACATCAGACTGCATTTTCAAACTGAAAATTGTTTGAATTATATCCGATATTATTGAAATATCCCACAGGAGTTTGTGGGGTTATTGCAGGAAATTTTATAAATGTTGTCTTGGGGGAATTTGGATGGCTTTGGTGTGGATTTTAATAAAATTGCATTTTTGATGCAGTACATGAAAATTAAATATGATATGCAAGATCTCAGGCTTTAGATTATACTAATTCAGAAACAATCACAAAAAATTCCACATCCCACACAAAAGTTCAAACATTCGAGCAAGGGGAATCTGTGCGGGACCAAGCCTACACAGGCTAAGGCTGGATCAGTAAAATTATGGACCAAGTGATACTCAAAGAGAAGTAAAAATCATCCACACATACACAACAATCAGTCCCTAATCCAAGAGATTCACCAATTTCAATTTAGAGAACCCTAGGGTAAGAAAATGGGCAAATAAATTGAAAGTAATGCAATCTATGGTTAGGGTTAGGGAAAATAGGTACAAGAGGAGTAAAATAGGCGAAAATATGAACCTGGAGATAGTCCCCGCACGCGGACAGCAGGTCAGGCCTGTTGTACATGCGCAAGGGTCTGACCGCATGTGCGAGGGGGCGCCAAATGCGGAAAGCGCATCCTTGGCTCTGGTCAGCCAGGGGAGGGCTTCAAAACCCCCAAGTTTCGTGTCGATCGGATGCGCGGTTTGTGCGCGATGCTCCGCTGAAGTTTCAGCCCTCCTGCAGGGCCGGAATCTGGAAGTCTGCTGTAAAGAGGAAAATTGTTGCAATAAAGGACATATTTGAAGCGCGGATGGTGGTAGGAGATGAGAATAGAGATGGTAAAGGATGGGGGCGAATCGGGATCGATGTGGCTTCGCACCACGATAGTTAGCTCTTCGATGAAGGGAGGGCTTTGCACCCAATTGGATTTCCACAAATCGAGAACTCAAAGGAGTAGAAAAACGTAGAATTTTTATTAAGCTTCAATGAGAAAAAAAAACCTACAAGGGGTGCCTATTTATAGGAAAACCCTATACCCTAAAACTCGCATCATGTGCGCAACTTATTACTTGGAGATGAAGTAAACAAAAATAAAAATTAATCAAAGAAATCTAAACCGTCCATGATACTCTAAATAATATTAATAAGCAAAACCTAAAATATGAGATTAATCAGACTAGTAGGCCACAATCATGAGATCCCATGATGGGCTTTACTTAACTATTGGGCCCACTCCAACGAACCAAAACTCCGTCTTCTAGCTAGGAGGCCCTCCCTGGACGTCGTCATCAATCCAGATCGACGGTAGGGCCCTCCTTCTCCTTGCGTATGTGCGTGGGAGGGGCGGCGTGGGTGTGCTTGTGATGTCCCCGTCAATTTTCTTGGAGCAAGAGGCTGAAGAGTCATTCTTGGTTTGGGTGAGCATTTGGATGGCAAATTGCAATCCAAACACATCCGATTTCCCCTGAATTTCCACTCTCCTTTCTTCCCCTGCTTCTTGTCTAGCTGAGAGACCGGGGTTCGTCGATCCCGTATACTGTCAAGGGGCCCATGACTTGCATGAGCGAATTTGAGTTGCGTATATGCACATGTACAATTGGTCTGCATGAATATGGAGCAGCATACCCTGCCAGATTATCAAAGCTCTTCTTTTTCTCACAATAGCCTGCATGGTTAAAGAAACACCAAAATGGTGGTGCCTCCCAGTTGAGAGGCCTTAAAGCCAAGACCAGCCTTACAAGGACAAAGGTGTTGCTACTGCACTGAATCCACCAATAGATGCACCAATCACAGCAATGACAATAGCATGCTAAGCTAAACATCAACCCAAACTCTAAGAAGGTACAGAATATAATCCACATGGTATAGTTTTCCCATTTGCTACTAAAGTTTACACAAAAGTCAGTACATTGACATTCACATATATGGAGCCAGTGGTACTGAGGTGGTCGCTTCACTTCACATGGATCATCATCGTCGTCGTCATCTAAGCCTTATCCCAACTGACTAGGGTTGGCAACATGAATCCTTTTCCCCCATTCCACTCTATTAAGGGCCATAACTTCAGTTATACCATAGGTCTTCAGGCCTTTTTCTTACCACCTCCACTGTCCTTTTGGGCCTCTCCTTGCCCTTTTAGAGTCTTTAACTTATCCCAACTCACTCCTAACCAGCGCAGCTCTTGGTCGCCATTGCCCATGATCAAACCATCTAATTCTACTTCCTTCATCTTCAAGGTATTCAAAAATAATTACGTAGCAGCCATTATGTAACAGTAACAGTGGTAATGGTTACGCATTATGGGGCCATAGCAGCCATTACATAACAGTAACGGTGGTTATGGTTAAGCGTTATGGGGCCATAATGGCCGCTACAGAAAAAGTGGCCAGCAATGGCCTGTTACAAAGCTGAAACAGGTTTTTACAGAATATATATACATATATATATATATATATATATATGAAAACTGTAACGGCCTTTACGACCCATATCGTAACAGTAACAGGCCTTGCTCATCTTATTACCTACTGTTGCTACTCATAAATTCCCTCAAATGTATTGCTTTCTAATTCCATCCTTCCTTGAAGATGAATGGTTCATAACATCATATACACACCACGTGCATGGTACATGATACGGAGGCACAAATATTATCTGCCAAAGGCACCGTCTCTTCCATAGTTTCATTAGAGATAAGTGCCTTTGGAGGGGGGCAAACTTAATGGTAACTTTAGTATAACGGCAAATTAGGAAAGCCCGGGCACTCAATGATTTATTAAAGATGATGGACACCTCATGTAATATTTGTTGTTTGGATCATCATCATTTGATGTAGGACAATTAACCACTTGCTCTAAAAGCTCGAACTGTTAGAGTATGGCGAATTAATCCCTTTATCTCATAGCCCAGGCCCCACATCTCATGGGTTAGGACCTCAGCCGAACCCCTTTCATGGGCCCCAAATCACATGGGCCGCCCACCCCGAGTGTGTCCCCGCATCCCACGGGCTACCCCACTCGAGCCCGGTGCGAAATGCGCATTAATCACCCCTGGTGAGGAGTCTCGAACACGAGACCTCCTCCGTGGGCCGCACCCACCCCGAGTGTGCCCCTGCATCCCACAAGCGACCCCACTCGAGCCCAGTGTGAAAATGCCCCTGCATTATCATTACCATGGGTCCTTGCTCTTGCTCCGGTGGTAGACTCTTAGGAGTTTCAACACCTGGTCAAGGGTTCGAGTACCCATAGGTGGTGAAATCCCACTACGGAGTGAGTGTGTGGCGGTGTGTTAAAAAAAAAAAAAAAAAAATTTAAAAAGCTTTTCCCAACTAGCGGTCTAGATCATCATCATCCCAATTAATTAGGGTCAGCTAGATGAATCCACCATTCTACTCTATCATGGGCCATGACTTCAGTTAGACCATAAGTTATCGTCTTTTCTTACTACCTCCATCCACGTCCTTCTAGGCCTTCCCCTTGCCCTTTTAGAGCCTTCAACTTGTACCAACTCACTCCTAACCAGCGCAAGTCTCCATTGCACATGACCAAACTGTCTAAGTTTACTTTCCCTCATATTATTACTGATTAGTGTCACTCCTAAATTCCCTCGAATGCATTCATTTCTAATTCTATCATTTCTTGTCTTGCCGCTCATCCACCTTAACATCCTCATTTCAACTACACTCATCCTATGAACATGTTGTTCCTTAACCGTCCAACATTTTGGGCAATAAAACATGACTGGTCTTATAGCCATCCTATAAAATTTCCCTTCGATTTGAGTGGTACATGACGATCACATAAAAACTTCAGAGGCACCCCCCCTCTTTTCTGAATTCTATGGACAACATCACTTTACATAGATATCTTAATAATAATAGAAATAAAGCATACCTCAGGTGCTCAGGAATACTCACCTGATTTTCAACACCCATAGGCTCCACAGGGGAAGCAACATGGACATGGAGCTCACCACCATGCACTTTATGTCTTTCATAATCAAGGAGCGCCTGAAAGAAATGATGGTATCAGAGATCAAGAGACAAATACAAAATCAAGACAACTAATAATTGATACCAATAAAAGAAACTAGGATTATAATACATAGCACAAAACCAGCACCATTAGAGAGGACTCTGCCTCTAGGAGCTGATGGTGACCATAGAAAACTACATACTATAAACAGAATATGTATGTCTGTGTATGTTTGTGGTGTGGGGATATTTGCTTTTGGGTAGATATTTGGTGTGGGGATAGGCCCTTGCAAGACCTCTTTCCAAGATTTGCTTCTCTTACTCTGGATTGGCTCATGACTGTGGATCATTGTTTCTCTCTAGTTGGCGGGACAATTGTTTGATTTCCTCCTTACCGGCGTAATTTATCAGATGGAGAATTTGACGAGCTCTTTTGTTTCCTTAACCTCCTGAAGCCCTATGTGCCCTCACCTCATAACGAAGACATGATGGTTTGGAGAGCTCATAGCTCCGGGTCTTTCTCGGTGTGTTCATTCTACAGCTTGATAACTAAGCTGTCATCACCTCCATTATTCCCTTTACATCAATGGTCTTATGGAGCCCTCCCAAGAATTGTGGCTTTTGTTTGGCTTATGGGAAGAGAAAGGGTGTTCACTATAGATAACCTACAAAGGAGATCTCTTATCGTTCCAAACCTTTGTTTGATATGGATGAGAGATGCGGAATTGATTAATCACCTTTTCATTCACTGCCATTTTGCTAGAGAAGTTTGGGAGCATTTCCTTGACTTATGCCATATATCCTGGGTGATGCCCAAGTCAGTTGATCGCATGGAGGCATAGTGGGTAGAGACCAAAAGGCGGTGTGACGGCTTGTCGCAATGAGAATATTTTGGCACATTTGGAGGGGTCAAAACAGCCGATGCTTTCAAAACAAGGACCTTTCTGTTGCGGAGGTTACTTGGTCAAAGCTGATGTCTTGGAGTGTATGTTAAATCAGCTTTGTCTGTCGATATCTCCGAGTGGTTCTTTTCCTAGTTTTCTTGTGTATTCTTTTCTATCTTTTGGTGGCTTTTCAATAAAATTTCAGTTTTGTTTTCTTTGAAAGGTAACGATTTTTTTAAAAGCTGCACCAAAAAGGTGGAAAAGAATTAAATAAAATTTCAGTTACTTCTCATATATATATATATATATATATATATATATATATATATATATATATATATATATATAGAGAGAGAGAGAGAGAGAGAGAGAGAGAGAGAGAGAGGGTGATGGTCTCCTATGAGCAGTGCCACACGAGACCATCCATGTGAGCAAAAGGGTGTGGGCCCCACCGTGATGTGTATGTGAAATCTACTCCGACCATAAAGTGTGTGACATACTGACATGTGTCATCTCATGTCAGGCCCAAGGCCCAAAAATCAAACCCATCTGTGATTTAGGTGGACCATACGATTAAAAGTGTACAGGGTGACGCCCACCCTCCAAATTATTTCCCTTGGTGTGGCCCACTTGAATAACGGATGGGCCTATTTTTGGGCCTCGGGCCTAACTTTTGTTGCGGTATCTAATGGTTGGAGTGGATTCACATATTCATCACAAAGGGCCCTGTAAAAAAATCAAGGGAGGACATCCATCTCCCAATTGTTTCGTTTGGTGTGACCCACATGAATCACCAATCAGATTTTTTTATTTTTTATTTTTATTTTTAGCCTTGGACCTAACGTGGGATGACGCATCTAATGGTCGGAGTGGATTTCACATGCATGTCATGGTGGGCCCCATCAAAAATTAAGCATGGGCATCCCCCTCTAAACTGTTTCTCTTGGTGTAGCCCACTTGAATCACAGATTTTCCTGGTTTTTAAGCCCCGGGCTTACTATGAAGTCACGCACTTGATGGTCGGAGTGGATTTCAGAAATACATCATTGCGGGGCCCACCTGTGCCGTCTGACCCTTTGTGCGTGAGAGAGACCTTAAAATGGGGTCATGCACTTGATGGTCGGAGTGGATTTCAGAAACACATCATTGTGGGGCGTACCCATGCCTCCAAACCTTTTTTTTTTGTGTGTGTGTGCATCGAAAGCATTAAGCCAATGAAAAGAAAGGTGTCATCAGTCGTAAAAGCACACGAATTCATGTGTGTTTGCATGTGCACATAAGGGATGACTATACTGAGTCGACTCCAATTTAGTGGTGGGCTTGACCTATTGGTGAAAGAGATCTAGAACTTTTCCTTGCTCATTTTGGTACCTTGGACCTTCAATAACTCCACTGGCAATCTAATTTTAGAACAGCATTGTAGGCTGCTTAAAACCCGAGGATCTTTCGGAAGATGGTATTCTCAGAATATTATGGGGATTGTGGAATGAGAGAAATGGAAGCATTCTTTTCAAATAAGGTTTCTTCAAAGGAATCCATAAAAAGAAAGAATTGGCATGATCAGTAGCTAGGGGCTGTCAAGGCAAGACCCTGAGGATGTTCAAGGGCAGACCAAGAGCGGACCTCTCGAGGGATCAGGTTGGGGACAGAGATAATCAAAGTTAGCAGTCCAGTTGTGTGTGTGGTTCCCAGGATTCCCTTTCTTTTTGTTTTTTGTATGGCCCACTATCTCAGTGGCTAGCGGTGGAGTGACAACAATCACTTGACATATTTCCCATTGTTGCCGTTGTTTTTCTTCTGCTTTTCCTTAATAAAATCCGTCATCTTCCAAAAAAAGGTGACAGCCGACAGTGGAGTGATTAGAGATGACAATGGTTTGATTGATTCAGTGATACAGCTATTGGTGAAGTCATGAAGGTGATGCAACTCAAGCAGAGGCTGTGAAGTCATGAGACAAGGACTCCGCTTAGTCACTTCAAAGCTATCAGATCAATAATCAGTGAAAGGGGATCTGTGAATGTGTTCTCTTGGACCTAGAAGGGCGACGACGAACTGTAAACTTTGGAAGCTGTCATTCATCTTTGATGAGATTCACCACATTGTCTATAGGCTAAACATCTTGTTTATCCATGTCGGGAGAGAGGCAAATGCCATGGCAGTTTTTGCTTTTATGCAAAAAATGTCATGGAAAATTTACTTAACCAAAGATGTGTTGACCGCGCTTGTGTATTAGGAACTTCTCCATCGGCTTGATGACATTTTGCATTATATGCCTTTCTTTTTCTTAATAAGAGCATTATAATTTATCAAAAATAAAATAAAAATCGAAAGCATCACCTTCTCGTAGAAACATCGGAATGACCAAGAGACAGTAGTGCAAGTCCTGTGGAAGCGAAGACATCCATCTAAATTTAGTTACCAAATTCAAACAAAACCAGCAAAGGTCCTACAAGAAATCACAATTGTTAAGCAAGAAATTGATATTGCGTCAAATATGCAATCAGCACCAGGGTGCATAACATGGGGACTTTGAAGTTCGTAATATGTTAGCATGTGAAGATAAAATCTGATAATTAGCAAAAAGCTAGGTCAATGCAATACCAAATCCAAAAGACCTAGAATGCTATTATATTGAAAATTGTGCAACCATATTATTCAAAAAGGTAAAAATAAAGGTGGGGGGGAAGAAGAAGAAGAAGAAACTTGCGCAATCATGTTCCTTATTAGACCAAACTGTTACAAATTCTTCTAAATAAAAAACCTAAATTCTCTGCCACATATAGAGCGAAATTCCTGTTAGACAAAAACCAGAACATCAAGGATGACTTGTATCCACAACATAGTCTGTACCAGAAAGGAGTATGTGCACGCAGCCAACCCAAAAGTAGAGCGTTAGTGTATTTCCAGTAAGGCAATAACCCAGTAGAAATTAACATGTGAACGATTGTTTGAAAATGTAAACATGAGGATCAAGTGACATGTGCGCTAATTTGCACCATTCCTACGGAACATTTCAACTGCAGTTCACATGGGAACATGTGGCAGATGTACAAGACCCAGAACACTAATGGGTGCACTGAAACATATGTTCCCATTGTATCCATGCCTAAAACCTATGGAACACTCAATGGCAGTTCGCATGGGGGCATGTGGCAGACACATACAAGATTCAGAACACTAATGGGTGTGCCACAACATATACAGCCACTGCCAAACGTAAGGCCAATAAAACAAACCTAAGTGCGAGATTGTAATAGGAGTACCCAGAAAGAGAGTGATCATTTCTTTCCTCAAGCTGAGTTCAGGATTGTACAATTGGTCTGATTTTTTGCCATGACCCTTAATGGACAATGACCAATGCCATGACCCATGATCCTCCTCTCCCTAAAATTATCAAGACACCTTTCCAAATTTGGTTGACCTGTTGGAAGTCAACCAAGTCCCGAGTTTACCCAGGAAACCAAGGTCAAGTTGCAACCAAAACAGGGTGTGCCTGCTTTCTGTGACTCAGTGTATAGGCACGTGGCTTATCCTGGACTCCTGGTTGACTTGGAACGTCCCAGGTCAAACCAATTGGTTTTGAAAACTATGGTGGACCGGTGGTGCAGATCTTGTCAATGTCTTCCATGCATCCCATGGGAAATCATATGCAAAAGCATGTGCGAGTGGTCATGCAATTAAAATTCCGTTACATATACTAAAAACACACTCAGTTGAAATAAAAGCCAAAAGCATTTCCACTCAAGATAAGAATTTAGTAAAAACACACTCATATGCACCATGGGCACATTTAGTAGCCACTAAATATTGATTCTTAATCTAATTTCAGACCTTTGTTCCCTTCTCTCAAAAATGTGTAATCTCCCACTTAAACTAATTCCAATATAACATTCCTTCGATGCCTGAAACCACCACTACCCAACTTATTATTAGCAAAAATCATCATAATCTTTTTCTTCTTTTTTTGAGAGATGAAAATCATCATAATCTTCCAAACCATATCCCAAGTAATTGGAATCGGCTTTGTTATTAGCAAAAAAAAATTTAAGAAATATTTTTTCAAGTCTTCCACACGAGCAGGACCCTTCACAGTTGTTCCGACACGTGGCAATTAATTCACACGGGATGAAATTTCAGCACGTGTCTCACCTTCGTTCAGAGATGATTCTTTGCTTCGTTGTTCCTCTTCTTCGAGATCGACAGAGAAAGTGGATTGTCGAAAGCAAAATGTCGGGGATATGATGGGCAATGGGAACCTTCTGCGATGCGATTCCAATTCGGAGCTTTCGGGGGAGGTCGATACGGAAGAAGCTCTAGCTTTGGTCTTGTCGCGGGAGGATTTTTCGGGAATCAATGAAGTGGGTACGCAGGGTGATAAAGTGATGGAGATGTTGAACATAACCCCTTTGCAAGCCACCATTGATAGAAGGAAGGACAAAGTTTTTAGAGAAGAACCGCAGATTGAAGAGATCAAGTTGGCAAAAAGTGACCTTAATGATAGAGCATTGTCAGACAAGGAGCTCAACTGGACTAAAGACGCGATCGATAGGGTGGGGAGGAAGTTGGGTATGTCCTTCAGGCGAACGACGACGATGCGATAGCGTTGATCCAATTTATCGAACAGAGAGGGGCCGAGGTCTATAAATATCCTCAAAGACACACTCCAAGAAGACGGGGAATTGATCAAGGTAGCCACTTCGATCAATTACAATGCTGGAAACAAAACTTCAGGTACGACCAGAGGTAAAAGGGCAAGGTCTGTTTCTCAATAAGCATTCTCAGATGGAACATGAGGAGGTTGGGGTGTAGGGCTAAGCGACTCCAGATCAAGGGAATTTGCAAGAAATCAAAGGCTCGAATTATTACACTTCAAGAAACCAAGCCTTCTGCTTCAACAAGACTGATCTTAATTCTATTTGGGGGCAAAAGTCTAAGGATTTTATAGCCTTAGATGCGCAAGGATCCTCGGGAGGTGTCCTAGTGGCCTGGAATTCAGATATTTGGAGAAGAGAGGATCACTTGTGTGGTCAATACTCTGTATTGGTAGCTCTGAAGGAGATTTCTTCCGGTTTGAGATGGCCTTTTTCGGGGATTTATGGTCTAAGTAAATGTGAGCAAAGGGATAAGTTTGGGGAGGAATTAAGATTGATTCCAATGAAGTGGGATCTTCCATGGTGCATAGGGGGAGATTTTAACGTTATTCGGTTCACTTACAAAAAGTCCCCACCTACACAGTTAACCAGAAGCATGGAGTCCGCGAGGTGGATACAGAGGTATGATATGATGGATATCCCAATGTTGGGGGCCAAGTTTACCTAGTCCAATGGTTGAACCCCTCCTATTATGTCGAGGTTAGATAGATTTCTCGTTTCTCCAAAGTGGTTGGATTGCTTCCCTAAGGTTGCTTTATCTGCTCTTCTCATACCTACATCGGACCATTGACCAATCATTCTTCAGATGTAAATGGACAGTTGGGGCCCTGAGCCCTTTAGATTTGAGTTAGCTTAGTTGGAATCAGAAAGCTTTCTCGAGTAGTGGTGGAAATCGATGCAAGTAAATGGATCAGCGGGATTGCAATTGCACGAGAAGATGAAACGATCAAAGGAATATCTAAGATTCTGGAAGGTGGAATTGGTTGAGGTTTTGGAGGAGCCGCATGGTCTGGACCTTAGAGAAGAAAGTGGGGTGGAGCTGAACATGGAAGAGTTGGAAAGACGATCTTCTTTTCTTTTTTGCTTTTTTCTTTTTTGAATATGATAAACAGCTCATAAATGAGGAGATTAAATGGAGGCAGAGATCTCAAGCCCTTTAGTTAAAGGATGGCGACAAGAACACAAGATTCTTTCATGGTATTGCATCCGCTTGGGCTCTTACCAATAGAATTTCTTCCTTGATTGTGGATGGGTCGCGTCTTGATAAGAAAGATCAAGTGTGTAAGGCAATTATTAAGCTTTATCAGAAACTCTTATCCAAGGAGGATTGGGTCCGTCCAAGATTAGATTACCTTCAGTTCAATTCCATTTTGGAAGATAATGCGAAGTGGCTAGAAAGGCCGATATCTGAATCGGAAGTGAAAGAGGCAGTTGATAGTTTGGGCAGGTACGATGCTCCCAGCCCAGAAGGTTTTCCCATGGCATTTTTTCAGGTTTTTTGTAAAGTAGTGAAAGATGATTTAATGGAATTTCATGTAGATTTCTACAACAAGGGGAGGATCCCTGATGAGTTAGGCACCTCTTTTATGGCGTTAATTCCTACGGTCGAAGAAGCAAAGGGGCTGAAAGATTTCAAGCCCATTAGCCTTTTAGAGAGCCCGTACAAGATTTTAGCAAAGGTGCTTGCTTGCCTTGAGATTTAAAGAGGTGGTGGGTCATGTGATTTATCCTTGTCAAGGGGCCTTTGTGAAAGGGAAGCAAATTCTAGACAGACTCTTATTGCACATGAATGAGTTAATTTGCATTTCAAGGAGAAGAAGGGAAGGGATTATTTGTAAGCTTGATGTGGAGAAAGTGTACAATCACGTTGATTGGGGCTTCTTGGATTATGTGCTGGGAAGATTGGGATGCAAAGAAAAGTGGAGGAAGTGGATGCTTGCTTGTGCCTCTTCTCCTTTCTTCTCGGTGCTCGTGAATGGTTCTCTTAAAGGTTATTTCAAGTCTTCCAGAGGATTAAAGCAGGGAGATCCTCTTTCTCCGTACTTATTTCTTCTTATCAGGAAGCTTTCAACAAGATGCTAGCTAAAGCTCGAAAAGCTCATCTTATAAGAGCCTTTGGGGTCGCTAATTTGGGAGGTAGACTCTCTCATCTTCAATTTGAAGATGACACAATCATCTTTTGCGAGGTGGATGTCTCATTGATTAAGTATATGCGTAAAGTGGTGATGTGTTTTGAGGTGGTTTCGACCTTGAATTAACAAAGGGAAATCTGAAATGTTGGGGATTCATCTCAAAGGTGATGGCTCTTGTGGAAGCCTTTGGGTGCAGGACAGGTTCATTCCCATCTAATTTGGGTCTTCCTTTGTGCATAGAAAAACCAGCCATACACCTTTGGGATAGGGTGATTGAAAGGGTTGAACGGAAATTATCTAAGTGGAGAAGCCATTATCTTTCTTAGAAGGTAGATCAACTCTTATTAAGAGTCAAAGATAGCCTTTGCCAACATGATGGTGTATATCATGACTTTGTTTAAATGCCCCAGGGCGGTTCTGGAAAAACTCAACAATCTTAGAAGAAATTTTCTTTGAAAGGGTTTTGAAGATCATAACAAGTTTCATTTGTTGAAATGGGAGGAAGTTTGTAAACAGGTGTCTCAAGGAGGGGCGGGTTTAAGGCATCTTGGTGGGGTGAATTTGGCCCTCATTGGTAAATGGTTGTGGCGCTTTGGGATGGAAGAAGGTAGCTTATCGCAACTTGTCATTGCATCCAAATACGGTCTAAGGAACGAGGGGTGGGAAATGAGGAGATCCTCCTTATATAGAGCTTCTCTCATTTAGAAAGCGGTTATGTCAGTTAGGGAGCTGTTTTGGCAAAGGATTCCTTTCGTTGTTGAGGACGATTCCAAAATTAGATTCTGGGAAGATGTTTGGTGCGGCAACTCTCCCCACATGTGGACTATCCTAATATAACTCGCCTTGCCCCTATAGATGAATTAGAAGTAGAGCTGGGCATCGAGTCAAGTCGGACCGAGTTAGGGCTAACCCGACTCAATCCGGTTTTGAAATAGGCCTAACCCGAACTCGACCCGACTCGGTACCGAGTCCATCATGCCTAACCCGATCCGAGTCTAGGTCTGGCCTGGACTAATCTGAACCGAGTCTGGTCGAGTCGGCACCGAGTTTGGTTGAGTCGGCACTGAGTCGGGTCAAGTGCAACGGGTATCACGGGTTGAAATCACAACTCATAACCTAGATTCACTTGCCAGAATTGCAACCTCTCCATTAGCTACACTACATCTCAGATCTGATAAGTCAAATCTGAGTTTTTTTTTTTTTAATATATATGAACGAGTAGAGTTCGGATCGAGTCAAGTCAGTATCGAGTTAGATTTTGGGTCAAGTCAATTCAAGTTACTAAGTGACTCGAACTCGACTCGGTTTGAGTTCGGATTGGACGAAGTCAACTCAATGCGAATCGACTCACCCACTCAATTCGGATCGAGTCGCATCTGAATGAGTCGAACAAGTCAAGTTTGCCGAGTCGAGTCGTCCCATGCCCAACTCTAATTAAAAGTGGTCGTGTTATTCCTTTTTCGGGTCGGTTGTGGCTTGGGTCCGCCTTGCAAGCGAAATCTCTTGAATAGTGAGATGGAAGAGTACCTTCATCTTTTGGGGCGCCTCCTGAATATACTTCCCACTAGGGGTGCGAATTCCATGGCTAGTCCGTCAATAGTCCGGGGTGTTTCTTGGTCATATCTTTTTATAATATCATTCGCTCCATGCATTCTGAGCCCTCATCATGCTTATCACTTCTGGTTTTACGAGGTCCCGCCTAAAGTTGCGGCTTTCACGTGGTTGGTGGGAAGGAATCGAGTGCTTACGATTGATAATCTTCAAAAAAGATCTCTTTTGATTCCCAGTATGTGTTGCATGTGCTTGCAAGATGCGAAGACAATTGGCCATCTCTTTATTTCATACCCTTTTATTTACTCAATGTGGTCTCATATTTTGGCAAATTTTAAGATGGTGAGGTGATGCCTGGTTCGGTGATGAATCTCCTTTGGGCGTGGCATGGAGGTAATGGGGGGAGAAGAGACGGGTCTTCATGGCTCATGACTCTTTTGGCTATATGGCAGTCCATTTGGACCGAGAGGAATAGGGACCGTTTTGAGGATTCCTCTAGATTAGTTGAGTCGATTGTGAGTCAAATTAATGTGTGGGTCTCGGAATGAAAATTGTCCAGTTGTAATCGGTAGTGGGGGTGTTGGCCCTTGGGGGTCTTTTTCCTTTTCCTTTGTATTTTTTCCCTATTTTGCTGTTTTGCGAGCAGGCCTTCAATAAAATTCCATCATCCTTCAAAAAAAAAAAAAAAAGAAAGAAATTACTTGCATAAAGTTAGTCATGTTCTACTTTTGTAGCTTATAGAAAGTTTATAATAATAATAATAATAATAAAGAAGTAACTATAAGCACAATCCCATCACTTTGACATATGGAACAAGAATATGAGTCCTATCACAAACAATCCAAACATGAGTTCCAACATAATAGAACGAATAAAATAAACCGCAAAATTTCCTCAGAAATCATTATACAGAAGTTTGATGAAAGGTTGTCTTGAATTTCATGAATCATAAGGCAACAGTAACGTGTTTAAATATTAAATTAGCCCAACCACATCTGATCTTATGAACACAGAAAAAAGAAAGAACCAAAAAAAAAAAAAAAAAAAACTGTAATAAGCTTCAGAAGTGGAAGCCATAGAAGTAGGACAAAAGGGTAAAAAATCAATGAACATATTTAAAGCGAGAAACAACATTATGTCTTACCTTGGTGGATTGAAAGATTCTCCAACTTGACGCCACAACTTGCACGAGGTCACCTAGAGGTACACAAACACATCAATGTCAATTGTCAACCATGCAACAAAAACTCTAAAATAGAATGCATGGATCTCGAGCATAATACATGCTGCATTTAGATGCTCAATCAAATTGAATTGCAAGCCATTCGATTCAATAAAAAGCTAATGGCAGTTACTACCATCCCAAGCCAATTTTAAATCATGGTTTTGGTTGTTTTAATGACTTTAAAAGGTGCAGCCATCCCCACTTTGGCCATTTACTCTACAGAGAATTAGATGAAGTGTAATTCAGTGTTTCAGTTCGATGAAGCATCCAGACAGACTCTTAAAAATCTCACTCATGTAGGTTTAGAAGAAAAGAAAAATGATTAACAACTTAAACGTTCAAAAGTCGGGCCATCAATTAGAATTTTTTAACTTGGAAAAACTCAACTACCATTAAACCGCTTAGATTGCGTTTGGATGTGTACGAGGAGTGCATAACCATCATCACTGCTAAGATTGTGATTGGATGTGTAGGAATAGAGTGTGTAACCATCATCCACCAAACAATCAAATCTCATATAGAAAGATTCCTCACCACATGCTACAGTACCATGATGCAATGGCATGTTACAGTACAGATGCAAACGTGCTACAGCACCATGCTACAACGACGTGCTACAGTCCCATGCAAATCCATATTATCCATATACCCTCAACAAAATGGAGTTGCAACACAGAAAAACTATCATCTTCTGAAAGCTGCTAGATCCATATTAATAGGGATGCATGTTCCGAAAACCTATTGGGACAAGGCCATGGTATTCCAAAATGGTTACGTAATGGCCATAATGGTAGCAGTGGTAACCATTACAAATTACGGAGTTGTACCCATTATGGCAAAAAAATTATCCATAACCGTCCATTAGAAGGCCAAAATAGGTTTAGAATTTTTTTATTTTTTTTTTCAAGCCATAACGGCTGTTCTGGCCTGTATCGTAAAAGCAGTGGCCGTTACAGCCATGAAATACCTTGGATGAGGCAGTCCTTACTACCACCCATGTGATCAATAGGAAGCCATCCCCATTATTTGAAAATAGTTATCCTCTAAAATTATTAAAACCCCATCTGCAATTGTTTTTTGTTCACCCAAAAACCTCTAAAATTCACATGGAGGGTTCCACCTAAGTTTCAGAATATTGTGATTTTTAAAAAGTAGCTTCCTCTTAATGAGAAGAGTCATATGAATTGATTGGATGGCATATAAACCACAGTGAGACCCACACAACTCCCATCTGAACTCTTTCTTATAGTGTAGCCTATTTGAGTTATGGATTGACCCAAAATTTGGTTTCTAAGGTAAACATGAGGCAACACACCTCTTAATGAGAAGAGTCATATGAATTGATTGGATGGCATATAAACCACAGTGAGACCCACACAACTCCCATCTGAACTCTTTCTTATGGTGTGGCCTACTTGAGTTATGGATTGACCCGAAATTTGGTTTCTAAGGTAAACATGAGGCAACACACCTAATGGGCAGCACAGATCTCGTGCACGTTCACCCCATGTGTTGCTTGGCTACTTGTAGGCATGCTTACGCATATGACTGATTGTGCATTGCATAGTCAGGGGTCTGAAATGGTCTACAACACCTATTTTAGGTGGGGCATAAAACACCCAACTCTGTAGGGCCCACCATGTTGCATGTGTAAAATCCACTCTGTCCATCATGTTTATAGTCCTCAACACTAAACCCAGAGGCCAAAAATCATCAGGTCCACAGCTTAGGTTGGCCATATCACAAGGAACAATGGGGATGCAATGCCAACTGTAGGTTCGTGATTGGGGCCACCGTGGTGTGTATCTATCACCAAACCCGTTAATCAGGTGTAACTAACCAGGTTGAAGAGGATTTAAAAAAATCAGCCTGATCCAAAACTCGGGTGGGTCGCACCCTGTGAGCTTTAGAGGTTTTAGGAGCAATGTTAGATTATTCTCATTGATATGGCCCACCAGAGTTTTCTATCAAGCTGATCTTTTGTATGTAGAGTGAACATAATGCTTGTCAGCTGATTGACGGAATAGATTTTACATATACAACATGATGGGCCACAGAGCTTTGGGTGTTTTGCGCATGGTGTAGACAATTCCAGTACTAGGTAAGCTAGTAACTCCATGACTACAACAATTGTTTCACCCGGTGCATGGAACGCCCAAGTTTGTGGGGCCCACCATGTTGTACATATAAATCAACTCCGTTTATCAAGTTCTATCCTCGGGTAGGCCAAAAGTCATCTAGATACACAACTCAGATGGACGCACACACCCTGTGAACTTAGAGGTTTTGGGAGCAGTGTTACATTATTCTCATAGATGTGGCCCACCTGAGTTTTCTATCAAGCTGATCTTTTGTACGTATAGTGAACATAATGCTTATCAGCTGATTGACGGAATAGATTTTACATATACAACATGATGGGCCCACAAAGCTTTGGGTGTTTTGTGCATGATGTAGACAATTCCAGTACTAGGTAAGCTAGTAACTCCACAACTACAACACTTGTTTCACCCGGTGCATGGAACACTCGAGTTTGTGGGATATTGTTTTCAGAAAGCTAGGAACGAAGTACCTAACTGGGCCTAATAGCAGCTTATATCATTATTCTTTTACCCTTAACCGAAGAGAGAAGGAAGAGAGGTATTAACAACACTAAAGACGTTTCACCTTTACTAGACGAATGCCCTACTTCAAAAGTCCCGCGCGATAGAGCGCTACGGCAACAATTTGACGCGCTGCGGCCCCCTTCCAATGGGGCCTCCAGTTGCTTCTTCAAAAGAAGGGCTAGAGCGCTACGGCTTCAAAGAAGCGTTGAAAAACGCAATACAATACTAGCGCGTGTACTCTTCTGCGCGACTCCACCGCGGCGGTTGAGATTCAATCTCAACGAGTACTTATCTTTATGAAACAACCGATACCTGTAGTCTATCTGCCTCAGAGATTGGCAGTGCAAGGACTTTATGGATTACGTGTAAGCTAGGAGTCAGTCTAGAGATAGACTGTGCCCTAGTCGCAGAGCGCTATGAGGGGCGTGGGAGAGGTTAGAAACTCTCTCTCTCTCTCTCTCTCTCTCTCTCTCTCTCTCTCTCTCTCTCTCTCTCTCGGTAAGGGAGTCTTAGGCTCGGCCGGTGAGACCCATTGGTTCAGAGTGGACGCAAGTCACATCTTGCTTGACCGAATGGATTTCACCTGCTTGCCTTAAAGCAGTAAGTAGGATTGGCCTGTAATATAAGACTGGCATTAGCAGCTTCCTCCTGGCCTTCGGACTCGTAGGCATTAGCTTCTCTAGCAGCAGTGGCATCATCTCTAACTGTTAGGGCAGCCTTAGGGTTAGTTAGGGTTGCGCAATTCAAGGGCTGGTGAGAGTCCTTAATTAAACGGCTTTAGGTTGTGTCTGTAACGATGGGTTGCACTTGCACGGCTGAGGCTTTTGCTTTCGACTAAACCAGTTGTTTGTTGTCTAATACCAATCCTCTTCCTCTCCCTTCCGAGCTGCCATCCGGACTTCAAGCTGTTAGGTAGGGCAGCTCAGGTAGGAGGTAACACAAACTCTCGTTCTTTTACCATCGATCATGCAAAAGTTGATCAACTGTTTTTGCTCACCATCCAAGCCCCCCACATAGCTGATGAGAATTTCCGAGCAATTGGAAGCCGCTTTCGATGACGAGGCCTCGAAATTGATATTATGCGATTGTGACTATCCATCTTTATCAGCCAAGCCCCTCGCCTCACTCGTCAACTATTATCATGACCTCTCTCATTATAGGGAGTAAAGCTCGCCGAGATGAGAAAAGAAAGATACATAGTTGGAGACTAGCTTTCGAGCTCTCTACTCCCAGGCTTCCGTCTAAGAACAGGGGGTGGGGTCGATTTCATCGAAATGAACTAAAATAGGTTAGGCAAACCTTTATCCAACCAAACCGCCCATTCAGGAGTTGGCGCCTTCTTCGATGAAGAAATCTATATATGGTTTTTGCCCTGATTTTTTATTCCTTAGTCACTTTGTCCCACTCCCTCAAGGACTCGGCTTCATAATACTTTTTTTTTTACTGCATAAATCTTATCATCCAGAACCCCAACCTAGGAATGAGGATAATCTCATTTGGCAGCTCAATCCTCGCGGTCATAATTATGCTAATGCTGCCTAAAAATCTCTTCAAGTGATCAAGAGGGGCCCCTTTTTCAGTAAATGAGATTAGGATGAAAGGTATCATCTAAGCGCTTCTTTTCTCTGTCTTGCTCTTAAAAATCGTCGTTGTGGCCTACGGTAATGTAATCAGGATTGAATCTCTTACATTCTTTTTTCTATGAAAGCAAGAGAAAGTGTTGTTATAAATTACGCCTTCTTCCATGAGATCTTCAGGAGTTACGAAGACGACTCTACCACCACCACCAACACGTCGTAGCTGCCCCATCAAAATAGTTGGCCCATGAAGCTTCCATCTGCATTATTTCTGATGGCGTTTTCAAGGGAGGTACCGTCGTCAACTAGAAAGGAGGCCAAGAAATCATCGATAGCTTGACCTTTAATAGCTTTGGGAGGAGTGCAGACAATATCAAATTCGGACAAGTGAAGTCACCACTTGGCTGCACATCCTTATAGGGGGATAATAGATATCTGACCGGGCTAGCCTTAGTCATAAGTCGAACAGAATGAGTTGAAAGATAATGCCGTAATCTTTGAGCAGCAAAGACTAGGGCAACAACACATGGTTTGCTGAGAATATGGTACTTGATAGATTGGAACCGCAGAACAAGATTCATGTAGCCAACCCCAATTAGTTGGGATAAGGTTTAGATTCTGATAATCGTGATGATGATGAGAGGCCAATCCTCTACAGCATTTGTAGGATCAGCTTATTCTGCAAACGTTACGGGTGAGGCCCACCAAAGTGTACAGTGTATGGCGTCAAACCCGTTCAAATGGGCAATGTGGGATGCCCCAAAAATCAGACCAATCCAACCATCATGTGGACCATCACATGAATTTGGAGTTGGGTGGTTGTCCAGGTTTTCTACTGTGCTCCCACTTGATGATTGCATAAACTTTTTTTGTCGAAATCCCATCATCACAGTGGACCACCACATGAATTTGGAGGTTATTGGGCCATTGTCCATTGTTTTTATGGTGGGGCCCACCTAATGATTATATAGGTCTGATTTTCCATCACGGTTGTGTTAGGCTCACTTGATGTACAAGTTGGACCACATAAAAACAACACGGAGGGCCAAACCAAAGAAAACAACGGACAACCACCCAAGAACCTCCCATTCACGTGGGGGCCAAATGATCCTTGGATCAGACTAGTTTTTATGGCATAGGGTGATTAATTTGGGCAGGTTGGATGCCAAGAAAACATTATGGTCAGCTCCATGCACAAGAATTGTAGAGGATCCAGCCTCTAGCAACACCAGCAGTAGCATGACAGCGGTGGCAGCAGCGGCAATGGCAGCAGCAACAGCAACAGCGACAGCTATATAACAACAAATGGATACTACATTGCATATCAAAATTGGAAAAAAAAATTAATTTTAATTAATTAAAATAAGAACAGCAGAAACAAACATACCGTGTCATAACCGCCCAATCTAATCACAGCTCTCCACAACCTCTCCTCAAAAAAAGAGAATGTCAAAAAGAACAATTAAAATTCAAAATTTTATCAACAAAAATAAAAATAAAAATCCCACACATGCAGGACAAGAAAAATAATTATAGCCGGCAAAAAAAGAAAAACAAAAAAAAAAAAAAAAAAAAGAAGAAGAAGAAGAAGAAGAAGAAGAAAACCCTACTTGAGGCAATTCAATCCTTCCCCGTAGAACTTCGGTGGCTTGAACTCCATGCCCCTCCCTCTAAAGAAACTCTCCAGCTCCTTCATGAACGTGGCCTGTTCCTCATCCGTCCCTGAATCGTCGCCCTCGTTCGACTGCGGGTCCCACGGGAAAGACCTGCTCGAGCTACCTGTGTTGCCTATCAGGCCAATGGCCTCCTGATTCGACAGCAACGGCGGCACATCCTCATCGCGATTCTTTTCGTACCGAACCTCTCCCGCCCCATTCTCCGTCTCGGGCTCCGCATCCGGCATCTCGCCGTGCCGGGCCGTATCCTTGTCGTTGTTCTTGCTTTCGGAGCCGGCAGACTGGTTAGTTGGGCCGGGTTCGGGAGGAAGGTCGATGGTATCGGGGTTGTTGCTAAACTGCACCTGCGTGTGATTCTCGGTGTCCTTCGCCTCGCTCATATTGATGTTGCTGAGCTCTTCTAGACTCAAATGGGAGAAGAAAGAGGCCGTAAAGGTGAGATTCGTGCAGAATTACAAACCCTAGAATTCTGAGGAAAGAGCCCTGATTTCTGCCAAAATAGACCTTTTTCCGCGATCTGCATGAAATTGGACCTTTTTCTTGTCCTTTTCGGGCTCCTCGGAAGCCCTAGCCCCTACTCCCTGCCATGAGAAGACAGTGGGAAGTGAAGACTGGACAGTGCGACGTGGCGCGAGCTGGCATTTTTGGGGCCCTTGATGGGCTGGACCGGATTCGATAATGCCCACCCCATTTGATGTTGGAAAGGCCAAAACCCCCCGTAAGCTTTGATTCTTAAGCCCGGCCCGTATCCGTCATATCTCCGCTACATATTGTCATATTGATATAACACAATCGAGGGGAGCAGATTAGGTGAGACCCGGACTCACCCAAGACGGTGCGGCCGTTACTGTGGGGCCCACCTTGATGTATTTTTTTTATATCAACATTGTCCATCCGTTTTTCCGAATCTTTATAGTGTATTATACAAAAAATGAAGCAGGTCCAATTATCAGGTGGACTATACCATAGGAAGCAATAGTGACTTACCACTAATGGGCCACAAAAATTTTGGATGAAGCTAGTATCTTTTTTCTACCTTCATTCAGGCTTATGACCTTGTCAACAAATAGATTGAGTGTCCGCCATAAAAACTTTATACTGACAGGGCATTCAAATACCACTGTTTCATATGGTACGGTCCACCTAATATTTGGATTTCTTCATTTTTAATATAATGCACTAAAATGATTTGGAAAAAATGGATATACAACCTGGATAAGATACATACATCAAGGTTGGCCCAACCCCACAGTAAGGGTGACGTTGGGTCTCACTAATGGCTCAGTGGGTTTTACCCTAACCGTAGGACCTATCTTGATGATATGTTGTATATCCACTCTATCCATCCGTTTTGCTAGCCTATTCCCAAAATTAAGCATATTCAAATCTTCAGTGGAACATGCTACAAGAAAAAGTGGTTATTGAACCTTCATTGTTAAAAATTCCAAGGTCCGTTGTAAGCCCATCCATAATGTTTATTTTCTAACCATATGTGATAAGGCCAAACAAGACTAGATGAAGGGAAAATGTAAAGATTATCTTGATCTAAAACTTTTGTGCCCTATAAAAAGCTTTTAATCATTACTCATTACTTGTTACCCACGAACATTGCTGATGTCAAAAAAAAAGAGCTTGGTCCACCAACGGTTTGGATCTTACATGCTACTAGCGTCAATGTAATGAACGGTGCAGATTCGACTTCAGGAGCTTTCCCGGCACTTGTAACTTTTCATAATTGGAAGCCTCCGCCTTTCTTTCCTCTTGGTGCCTGAGACAGTATCGCCACATCGTCTCTCACCGGGTGGATTGCCTGTAGCCACATCTTTGGTCTGTTGACGTCACCAAGTTCTGTGGCCCCATCATAATGTACATGTTATATCCATACCGTTAATTCATTTTGCGTGATCATTCAAGGCATGGCCACAAAAAATGAGGTAGATCCAAAGCTCAAGTGAACCACAGCATAGAAAGCTTGAACACCTACCGTTGAAAATTTCTTGGGGATTCAACTGTGAGTATCATTGCCCCCACTGTTTTTTGTGGTGTGGTCCACTTTAGCTTTGGATCTACTTCATTTTTTGGATAATATTTTTAAATGATCTTGAAAAATAGATAGACAGTGTGTGCAGGGCACATAACTTGGCCACGTCAACACACCACGGTTGCACACCAGGCAATCCGTTTCCTCTCTCTCTCACCGTTCCGTGTGCAGCCCATGTCCCACTCTCCCTCCATTGCTCGCACCACGCTTTACGTGGTCTCTATGTAACCTGCGTCCTCTCTCTCTCTCTCTCTCTCTCTCTCTCTCTCTCTCTCTCTCGGATGGAGCATCTCCATCTATCTATGCCTTAAGCACAAGCCCCTTTGCCTTTTGTTCAGTTTGGAGCATGCATTGTTGCATTGCTCGTACATGGTGCATGTATTTTCAATGACAATACGTAAAAGCCTGTTGCATGTAAAGGTGCAAATGTATCGGGTTCATCCAATGGGTTTTTGAACCCAACTCGAGTCAGGCCCTAGACCCCTTAAAATCGACTTTTGACCCGGCCCAATTATAAATGGGCTCGATATCTACCAACCAAAATATGGTCATGAACTTGGCCAAATCTAGGCCCTTAAATTTTCAACTATATTTTGACTCTAGGTTTGCTAGAATATGCAAGGAACATTGAAATAGGATTTGTTAGGACATAAGCCATTGGATAGTGCTCCTTTTTTTTCTTTTTCTTTTTTTTTTTAATACCTAAATCATGAATGGTGGTCACATTGGGTGTGATGCCCAAAAAGCTTTAAGATGAAATTATTTCATACATTTATTTATTCAAAAATCATTGAGACCATCCATACTCATAGTCAAAAAGCAAAATGATCAAAGAGTTGAATATTTCCATTCCAAAGGTAAGGCTATCATGAGGATGTGGTTTGGTTAGTGACCCCAACACCATCCAAGTAGCTGGTGTCAAAGCTCTATAGGCCCCACCACGATGCATGTGCTTTTATCTATGTTGTTCATCTATCTTTTCAGCTCATTGTGTTTTATCAAAGTTGTCCATCCATTTTACTAGTTCATTTTAGGGCATGAACCCAAAAATGAGGTAGATTCAAATCTCAGGTGGACCACATCACATCAAACTGTGATAATTGAATTCATATCGTTGAGAACTTTTCGGGGGCCACATAAGTTTTGGATGAAGCTGATATTCGTGTTTTCCCTTTATCTAGGTTTGTGTGACCTTATCAATAAGTTGGATGGCAAATAAATGTTACCATGGGCCCTAGTAAGTTTTTAACGGTGGACATTCAATCCCTAATGATTTCTTGTGGTGTGGTCCACCGGAGATTTGGATTTGCCTCATCTTTGAGCTCATGCGCGCCCTAAAATAAGCTGGAAAATGAACGAACAGGAGTGGATAAAAAACATACATCGAGGTGGGCCCACGGAGCTTTGACATTAGCTAGCTAGCTGGTGTTGGGGTCACCACTTAAACTGGGACCCATAATGTAAACTGTTTGGATTATTGAAAGATAACTCCATATCTAAAGGCTAAGTCCTCCCTTTTTGTTTTGTGTAGCAACGCATGTTGATGTATTCTAGCAAATCCCTTTTGGACTTTACCGTGTCTCAATGACAGAGAGTCCATGAATGCATGACTCTATTTCTGGCTGTAGCTACCATGCATTGTTGATGAGGCCGGGTTTGTCGTTTGTCACAAGCTAGGAACTTACCATGCTGTGTACTGAGTTTGTATGCGTGGGCCTATGATTGTTTCATCCAAGCCATTGATTTGAAGGTAGGCATTATGGATGGACCTTGCCAAAAACTCAAGAAATGGTCAAACACCGAATGGCATGCAAATATATGGTCAGCGAAAATGCAGTGACAATCAACACTCGATGAATAAAAAACCAAAGATTTTTCGGTTAGAATCATCCAATCTGCCAATCTTTTTTCCAGGGCACAATCCATCCATGATGGGACATTAGATTAATGGCTTGGATAAAACAACCATTGCCTACAAACCCACGGCTACAAACGAGGTGCACAACAGGGACGCTCTCTGGTGGTTACAAACATAAAAACTCATTGTTCATAGATGACTTTTAACCTGTAACATCACATCATTGTCAAATACAATTTAAACTTGAACTTTTAAATTCCCGCAAACTTCTGGGCTCGTTTGGATACAACAATACAGAAGGGTTTTTCCCACTTGCTTGATTGGTTGAGTTGCCCATAATCAATTCCAGCTTTTCAATGAGAGGGGAATTAGACATTATTTGCGACAATGCAGCCAAACACCCAAGGCAAACTACTATTTAATGCCAGGTAATATTTTAAGCAGTAAATGTCAAATTGAACAATGCACCGAAAGCTTTTGGAGCTCATTTGATTTAAAGCTACATGCAAATTTGTATCAAACCCTGCTATTCTCTTTAAACCTAACTCACCAAGCTAAATCAAACTTATACCTGATCTAAATATTAAAGGCTTAGGCCTGGGGTTAAAATATCATAAGCCTATTTGCAACAACAGGATAAGCTTATTGAGCTTGTTTGGCCCAACACCTTGTTGTTGGCTTCGTAACGAATACGAACCCACATCAACGTACATACTGCTAACTACACACCACTATAAGAAAGAACGTCGTTGGCTATCAAAGGCCCAACGTCATCATAAGACATTTTGATTCTATTCGTAAATTATGAGATTTTGCTATTTCTTTTTCTTCTAGGGAAGATACTAATCGCACCGAGAATGGAATTTCCATAATGACTGCAAAACCCTCTGATACCATTTGAAACTAAAAATTCTTGTTGTGCCCAACGAATCTATTTTCGTTGGAATCATTAACCGAACCAATCAAATGATTTTGTTGATGCATTCGAGTAATTAAATGTTTCACAATTAGTGAACTGGATTTATTGTCATAACCGAAATTTTCCATAGGTTCCTAAAAAATTGATCCATTTAAACCATGATCATGAGCAAGTGCGTAGATATACTCCTGAAATAGAAGCGGATATAGGAAGTATTGTTGCCTAGATCTATCTATTTCTAAATATATGTACCTATCATAATGATCGCAAATAAAATACCGGGATGCATTCTCAAGAAGGGACCCTTGAAAGAGTGCTTTATGATATTGAGATTCTTTCCAAATAAAGCAAACTTGAAGGAAGAGCGAAGGAGAAGGACCTGCAATGGCAGAGACTACTGACCCTCTTCTTGTTTGTTCCTAGCCGTCTGTTACGAGTCCGGGAAGCCTGGAATCATCAATATGAGGGATCCCTCAAAATAGAGAAGGGCGGACAGGGCTTCCGCAAGAGCCTCCCCCCTCTTCCCGGTCAAGATAGATGGGAAGGAGACAGTCGAATTCCCGGCAATAGAGGCAGGAGAGCTGGCAGTAATAGATCGTAAGGTAGGGCAGGCATAATTATCCGACCGTTCAGATAGGCAGAAGGGGGATTGGTCTGTGGTAGGGCACGCTCTTTTTTCAAAAGAGAATCAAAGATTCTTCTTGTTACTATATAATTCTCATGTATATGAATGTGAATCCGTATTAGTGTTTCTCCGTAAACAATCTTCTCATTTACGATCAACATCCTCTGTTACAGGAGGCAAAGGTTAGCTATCGGAACCCCCCTGGACCGTCATCATATCAGTAGACGGACAAGCTTTTCATAACAGGGATTACCAATCAACTAGATATGGCGTGGCAGTTGGATTGGAGACGAAGTTGGAATGGCCGATCGAGACCAGGAAGGAAATGGGATTTCTCTGTCCTGTCCGAAATTAGGTTCTGCACGCCAGAAGAACTCTTTTCTCCATCTCTGATTCCACACAGCGGCCCACGCCGGCTTTGTGCGACCGCAGCGAGAAGCAATTGGTGCTGGTTTATTCTTAGGTTGAACAATATCCATTTCAATTAGAATCTGACCACCCCCCAACCCCCCTTTAGCGCTCCCCTTTTCCTTTTCCTTTCGCTCGTGATCGAGCCACCCGAGGCCCCTTCTGAATCAGATAGATTCATATCTGAAAGAGGTTGACAATAAGTTCTTTCAAAATTGACTATTTGTTCCTCTGTTAGAGAGGTTAGCTTTGATGATCCCTTAAACCCAACTCAACCCATTTGCACCTTATTTGCACCAAAAATAGTGCACGCCAGCCTTCCTTAATGCTTTAGGTTTCTACATGCACAATACTTTTGGAGGGAAAATATCAACCTTATGTGAAGTTTTCACACATGGCCCATGCATATATAACTAGTGATAGCCTAAAATCCAGACATCAATTGTCAATAACTATCAGTATTGACATGCATGACAAGTGACTTTTGTGATCCAATATGGCCAGTGAAAAAACACCAAGTTAATATATCGGATGTATACCCAAGTAAAAAAGATAAAAGTAGTATGAAATCTTTAAGGTGATTTGTAAGTCCCATATCTGACAAGCCCATATTATAGCTTTTCTTTATCTTATATCAATTGTTATAAATTTATCATGTAAACTTAACTATTAATAATTCACATCCCTAAAATCCAAAATTCATGATTGGCAGAGCATGCACAAATGCATCAAGCCGCAACTCAAAAGCAATATTGATCATTGTGCAAGGTTATAACTGGACTTTTCGCTTACAACTGGTCCATCAATGATGGCAGTCCCGTGACCGTCAAGTAGAGTTGGGCATCGGTCCGAATCGGATCGGATTGGGTATAACTTGATCCGATTTGAAATCTCTATGGCTTAATCCGAACTCGATTCAATCCGGGACCGAGTCCGGGTCACCTGACTTGGACCGATCCGATGCATGGTTGGCCTGACCCGAACCAAGTCCGACTCGGTCAGGAAAACCGAGTCGGATCAGGTTGGGTACGATTCGGATCGTTTGAATTTAATTCAACTGTTTCATGTGGTGTGGTCCACTTCAGTCTTCAATATACCGCATTTTTATGCTCAATGCCTAAAATGATATGTCAAAATGGATGAACGGCTTACATAAAACATATACACCAAGGTGGGCCCCACATGACTCTGAAAGAACTGTATCCGTGCTTTCACCGAACGTATTACAGTGTTGACGTGCAATGCACGAAAGTGCAGTGCAGTCCTTTTCACGCAAGTCCGTGACTTGCTATATGTAAGTTTTGTGGGTCTGATAATGGGGTATGTGTTATATCCAAACCGTCCATCCATTTGACGAGCTCGTCTTAAGGCTTGAGACGAAAAATAAGACAAATCTAACTATCGCGTGGACCACACGAATTGTTTAACGGTGAAAATCATTCTCTTCTACTATTTGTGGTGTGGTCCAGATGATCTTTGGATATTATTTATTTTTTGGATAATGCTTTATAATGATATCTAAAAATATATGAATGGTGTAGATATAATAAATACATCACTGTGGGCCGTGTAACTTTGATATCCTTTGAACCGTTCGTACAACTCGAAGCTCGAGGAGCGTCAATGCTCGTCTTCGCGCGATACGTACCTATAACAGCTGGATGGATGTCAGATAGACATCATGGCGGGCGCACAAAGAGGGAAACGAATTGGCTACTCCCCCTGACATGGTCAGTGCTATGTGGGCCCCACCATGACGTATGTGTTTCATCCATGCCGTCCATCTATTTTTACAAATCATTTTATAGCATGAGTCCAAAAATGAGCTATATCCAAATCTCAAGTGGACCACGTTACTGGAAATAGTGTTGAATGAGAGTCTACCATTAAAAACATTTTGAGGGCCATAAAAGTTTTGGATCAAGCTGATCTTTGTTTTTTCTTTTCATCTAGGACTGTATGACCTAATCAGTAAATTGGATGTCAAATAAACAGTATAGTAAGCCTTAGGAGGATTTTAATGGTGGATATCCAACCGCTATTGTTTTCATGCGGTGTAGTCCACCTGAGATTTATATTCCTCTCATTTTTTGTACCAAGCCAGAACATGAACTTAAAAAATGGATGAATGGAATGAACGAAACACATACATCCAGATAGAGTTGGATCGGATCGGATCAGATTATGAATCGGATCGGTCCGGGTAGGCATGGATCCAAACTCGATCCGAAAAGCTTTTGAATCTAGCCTAACCTACTCGATCTGCACCGATCCAGGCCGTCGGATCGGTTTGGATAAGGTCGGATTGAGTCAGATCCATCGGATCGGTTCAAGATTGCCTAGCTCTACCATCAAGTGAGTATCCACCCATCACAAAATTCCCACGTAACGTGAGCTAGTTTTGCATGAGAAGATCTCATGCAACCATTTGATCGTTCCACTTCCACCATTGTTGGGTTGACCAAAATGACCGTTGCTTCTTGCTACTGAGCATCTTTAATACCAATGTTTTGGCCTCCTTAGTTGCAGGTAGAGGTGGCAACTTGGGCCCGATCCGGTGGATCCGACCTGACTAAACCCAACTCGGTACCGTTCCGAACAGAACCGACGGTCTGATCGGGCCTGATCGATTCTGATCGTCCAGATCCGATACTTTTTCGAGTCGGGTTCGGATTGGCCTTGATCCGACTCGACCCGACCCGAAAACCCGATCCGATCCGGAGTAGTTTTTATTAATTCTTTTACTTTTTCCTATGGTATGGTCCACTTGAGCTTTGGATATGCATCAATTTTGAGTTCAACCACTAAAACAATCTGCAAAAACGAATGGATGGTGTGGATAAATCACACGCATTCAAAGTGGGCCCCAACAGAGTTTGCTTATCCAATAGCAAGTAAAATTGCCGGTGTACCGCACACAACTATGTAGCTAGCTGTAGCCTGTAGGCGCTAGCTGTGTGTAGACGCTAGCTATAGTTACGTGTCGTGCTAAGACGAGCACTGACGCTCCTCAAGCTCCAAGTTGTACTAACGGTTCAAAGGATATCGAAGTTACATGGGTCCCACAATGATGTATTTATTATATCTACATTGTTCATATATTTTTAGAGACTATTATAGAGCATTGTGCAAAAAATGAATAATATCCAACGATCATGTGGACCACATCATAAATAGCAGCAGAGAATGATTTTCACCGTTAAACAATTTGTGTGGTCCACACGATAGTTATATTTGTCTTAATTTTAGTCTCAAGCCTTAAGACGAGCTCGCCAAATGAATGGACGGTTTGGATATAACACATACTCCACCATCAAACCCATATAATTTACTAAACTCAAAAAAGCAAGTAACGTACTTAGCGTGAAAAGAAAGTCTCTGCATGCACATCAACGTAATACATTAATACATCAGAGAAAGCGTGATACACATTTTTTATAATCACGTGGGGCTCACCTTTATGTATATATGTTATTTAAGTTGTTCATCCATTTTAACATATCATTTTAGGCGTTGAACAAAAAATTACTATACATTGAAGACTGAAGTGGACCACATCGTATCAAATGATCCGAATAGTGCCCAACCCGATCCGACTCGGTTTCCTGACCGAGTCGGACTCGGATTGAGTCAAGTCAATCAAGCAACGGATCTTTCTGAGTCAGGTGACCTGGACTCAGTCTTGGATCGGATCGATTTCAGGTAAGCCTATTAGAATTTCAGATATGACCAGGTTAGGCCCAATCCGGTCCGACCCGGACCAATGCCCAGCTCTAGTTGCAGGTGCTAATCCTAAAATAAAAAATGATAGGTCTACATTTTTATCTTTATTCTCATGAATCTTTTCTCCTGCAGTTGCCAATAGTCACTATTCAATATCTGTACTTGTGGATGAGATCTAGACCCTCCATCTATCAGGGTAAGTCCTGGATACGGCTTATCTTGAAATTCACACCGATCGGGTGACTGAAGTGGGCACTTGGAAGAATTCCGACCTATAATCAGACATTCGACGAGTAAAAGTACTTCATGCGATAGCTGGTATCACCTACTTCTTGCCAATTTCACTGCCTGACAATTTCTCAGGAGATTTTCAAGATATCACGCGTTGCTTTTCTCGTGATATTATGGGCTAAAATTTCCATGAAGGTAAAATACTTAAAAATATTTATTGTAAATCAATAATTGATTTAAATTTTAAAAATACAGTTGTAAAATGATTTTTTACCCAAAAATTCCTCAAAGCTGCTACTTACGAAAGCATGATGAGTAACCACTTGGTGAAGGTGGACAGATTTATTTACCATTATTTTTTTAGAAGTGAGAGATACATTGAAAAGACTCAAAATAAAAAAAGGAATTAATTAAGAGCTATTCTCAGTGCACACGTGTGTGAGATAAAGCCTTGTACACGCTACACATGTGACCGTATGTGATCTGATCAATCCATCAGGTTAGCCATAATATTGGAAAGAGTGAATGAGTTCGAAGACTTCATCCATAAATTTTTTTGCCAAATTGTAAGCCAGATGACTGGTGGGTCAACATGATTCTTGGGCTAGCAAATCAATATAATGGTTCCACTCTAATGGACGGATTGGATCTTGAACCTATCAAGACATTCCCGGGCACATGTGCTGTATATATGAGTTTTATTGAACATGCGTGGGCTTGCTTTAGCGATACCAAATTTTAAAAGATCAGTTGTATGATAACCAGCAGATATTTCAACTGGCTTTACAAATAAAAAATAAAATTTGTTAGCTTGTTAGTACACGCCACTGTCAGTTCACACTTCACTGTTAGCCGCCCTCACTAAGGATTGATACCAAGACCAGTGTTGAAACGAGGTATCTTTCATTCAGTCTACCACTTTAGTTATGGATCAAGGTGTGGGTTTCAATGGGCTTGAAAAATCTGAAATCGGGCAAGACCTATCCAGCCCATTGACAGCCCTACTAACCAGGCTGCTGCCGATAATGTTTGATTTGTATGCACTCAAAAATTGCACACGTGGAATATTAAATCAAGTAAAGTTGATTAAATTGAGTAGTCCTCTTCAGACCTAGTCTAATAGATCGGTTGAACAATCATAGCCTTTGATTCGTGGAAATAAGGCTATTGGATAGTTTTGCATTTTTAACCGTCCAATAAATGTCCCTCAATCCGATAATAGAATAAGCTTAATTTTAAGTTCATGATACATCTGCGACGGTTTGGCTTGACTACTTATATGCCATGTATGCACTTTTAAAGTAAGTTCTAATTGTCTTAAGTGTCAACTATTCCTCTACCGGAGCATCTAAGATACTCTGAAGGTGACGCATGGCTTTTATCCACACCGTTCATCCATTTTTGTGGTATCATTTTATGTTACAAGGTAGACCCAAGGCTCGAGTGGACCACGCCATGGGAAGCAGTAGGGCTAACGGTGTCTATCATTGAGACCTTAAGGCCGACTATGATGTTTATTTGCCATTCAACCTATTCATAAGGTCATGTAGATATGAATGATGGGAATCACAAGTATCAGCTTGATCAAAACTTTTGTAGCCCTAGGGTAAGTTTTCGACAGTAGGAATTTAATCCTCACTGCACAGTCTACTTGAGCCTTGTATGTACCTCATTTTTTAAAATCATAAAATATAATGATACAACAAAATGGATGGATGGTGTGGATAAATGCCATACATCATGATGGCCTGTCAGAGCTCCAGCCTGCCCCGAGTTCACGATATGCCGGCTTAGCACCGCCTCCACTACACGTATCAGAGTAGGTGGATCTTTGATTGTGGGGTACACTATAATGTATGTGTCTTTAAATTCATACTCTCCATTCATTTCTCCCTATTATTTTAGGGGATGAGTCTAAAAAGGAAGCAGATCCAAATTTAAGGCAGGATATGTCATGGAAACAAAAATGATTGTGATTAAAAGCTTCTCCCGGCCAAAGTTTTGGATCAAACTGATATTTGTGTGGTCTATTCTTCCCTTATGATCTTCTCATCAGGTTGGATAGTAAATAAACATTTTGGTGACCCCATGTGGTTTTCAACGGCAGACCTTTAATCATACTGTTTCTTGTTATGTGATCAACTTGAGATTTGGATCCACTAAATTTTTAGACTCATGCCCTGAAATGAACGGACGAAATGGATGAACAATGTAGATTTAAAACAAGTTCATCTCAGGTATCCACCAAAGCCTCGCCCCAAATGCCCATTGCATCCTGTCAGGCAGGAGCTCTGTTGGGCCCACCTGATGTATGTGTTTTATCCATGCCGTCCATCCACTTTAGTAGATCATTTTAGAACATGATGCCAAAAATTACTTAGATCCAATCATCAAGTTGACCACAAAGATCAGTGAATTGAACGCCCACCATTAAAAACTTCTTGAGTGCCACATAAGTTTTGAATCAAGGTGATATTTATGTTTTCCCTTCATCTAATTGATGAGGATTTTTCTCCTCATTGTTGGGATTGATGAAATTAAGCAGGTTTCGATATCATTGATAATTGCAGAATTTTTCACTGCTGATTACTAGACAGTTTTTTGGTCATGTCAATATCATTGAAAGACCTTCATATGATATCGAGGCTGTCATCGAGAGTGGCTTGATGGCATCGATAATTGTTAGAATTTCCACCCCTGGTCGCTGGACGGTTTTTTTGTCTCCCGTCTCGATATCATCGAGAGACCTTCAGATGATATTGAAGCTGTTATCGAGAGACCTTCGATATCATTGACGAGTTCCGAAAATGCGATTGCGGAAACGCAGATTTTGCGGATTTTGTTTTCTATTTAATTCTACCTCTTTTTATTCTTATATATAGGGGTGTATGCGGGATTGGGGTGTATTCCAGGGCATTTTAAGTTTCATAAAGGTTTTCTAGGATGGCTTAAGACTATCAAAAAGTGAGAGAGAGAGAGAGAGAGGAAGCTTGTAGAAGAGAGATTCTGCTTGTAGAGGTGATCTACTTCGCAGTCCACGTCTCAGCGCTTCTACGTCCTCGTGATCGGTGAGATTTCTCCGTTTTCTTTTGTTTCTCTTATTGTTTATCCACTCCTGCGTGAGTGAAGAAGGTTTGATCCAAGCGGTGTGTGCTTGTTATCGGTTGTAACGTTCTGCTTTATAGTGGATTGTTGATCTGGACGAAGTCCCATGGTTTTTACCTATTTGAGGGTTTTCCACGTAAAAATCTCTGGTGTGGTGTGGTTTATGTTTTGATTTAGTTCATTACATTATTATTACATAATTCTGGTTTGTTTCGGAAGGCTAGTTCCTAAGGTTTTGTACAAGGCCCCCAACAAAGTGGTATCAGAGCTTAGCTCATTGAACGGGTAGGATCGGTTTTGAATTATGGAAGGTGGCTCATCAAGGATGATCAGCCTCAATGGTTCTAACTGGACCATATGAAAGGCTAAGATGGAGGACTTGCTTTATTGCAATGACCTATATTCTCCAATTTTAGGCATATCAACAAAATTCAAAGATATGACTGATGATGATTGGAAGAAGATGGACCGAAAGGTGGTGGGGTTTATTAGACAATGGTTGGATGATTCTGTGTTCCACCATGTGTCTACAGAAACCTCAGCCGTTAGCCTATGACTGAAATTACATGGGTTGTATGAGAGGAAGACAGCCGGTAATACGATTTTTTTGATAAGGCGACTTGTGAATCTCAAGTTCAAATATGGTGGTTATGTGGCCGAGCACATAAATGAGGTCAGTAATATAGTGAACCAACTCTCCTCTATGAAGATGGTTCTGGATGATGAATTGCAGGCTTTACTATTGCCTAGTTCATTGCCTAACAGTTGGGAGACATTGGTGGTGTCTCTAAGTAACTCCGCGCAAGACTGAAAGACTTCCATGGAACAGGTTACTAGTTGTCCTTCAATGAGGAGACAAGGAGGAAGTCTCAGGGGTTTACTCAGCAAGAGGCCCTTGTGACACGGAAACAGGGGAGAGGAAAGAACAAGAAGGGCGAGAAGGCCCGATATAAATCAATAGACAAGTTGAGTTGGTAAGAAGGGTCACTACAAGTATGAATGTCGTGGTAAGAAGAACGACAAGAAAGGAAAAGGGAAGGAAGATGAATCAGATTTCGTTGCGGTCGCTTCAGATGACGACGTTGTAGTTATTCTTTCTGTAAATCATGATGTATGTCTCACGGCTACGAGTCAGGACACCAACTGGGTGATAGACTCGAGAGCTTTTTTTCATACGACTCCACACAGGTACTTCTTCACAAGCTACAAGTCAGGTAACTATGAGACTGTGAAGATGAGAAATTCTGGCGTATCAAAAATCATGGGATTCAGTGATATTTGTGTGAAGAGCGATGTGGGTTGCACATTGGTTCTCAGGGATGTAAGGCATATCCCAGACCTTTGCCTCAACTTGATGTCGACGTGAATGTTGGATGATGATGGCTATGAAAACTGGTTTGCTGGTGGGCGTTGGAAGCTCATCAAGGGTTCGTTGATCATAACTAGAGGAAAGAAGTGTTGCACCCTTTACAAGGCAAGTGTCAGTGTGTGCAAGGGTGGGTTGAACGCAGCGGAAGATTCAGCTATTGACATGTGGCACAGACGTCTAGGCCACATGAGTGAAAAAGGGCTAGCGAGGAAGTAGCTCATTCCAGACGTGACAGGTACACCTCTCAAAATCTGTCTTGATTGTTTATCAGAGAAACATCATAAGTTTCATTTATAAAATCTGTTTCTCATGTTAATAAAGTGCATGCATTAGATTTGGTTTATTCTGATGTTTGTGGTCCTGTGAGGACAAAAACCTTGGGTGGGACATTGTATTTTGTTACTTTTATATATGATGTATCTATGAGAGTTTGAGTTTATGCTTTGAAATCCAAGGACAAGGTCTCTGGTGTGTTTAAATTATTTCATGCTATGGTCGAGATAGAGACAGGTACATCATTGAAGTGCATCCGCAACGACAATGGTGGTGAATACATTGACGACTTTTATGAGTACTGCAAGTCCCGTATATGGCATGAACAGACGGTTCCCAAGACCCCCAGCATAATGGTGTAGCTGAGCGAATGAATCGTACCATTGTAGAAAGAATCAGATGCATGTTATCCCATGCGAAGTTGCCCAAGACGTTCTAGGGAGAAGCAATGCACACGGCAATATATTTGATAAACAGGTCTCTATCAGCCCCATTGAATGGAGAAGTACCTGAGAAGGTGTAGACTGGACAAGATCCATCATACAGTCATCTCAGGGTGTTTGGATGCAGGGCATCCGTTCACGTAGCAAAGGACGAGAGGTCCAAGCTCAATATGAAGATCAGGCAGTGTGTGTTATTAGGGTACGGTGATGAAAAGTTCAGTTACAGATTGCGGGATCCAACCGAGAAGAAGCTCGTTAGGAGCAGAGATGTGGTATTATTTGAAGATCAGTGTATTGAAGACATTGGTAAGCCAGAGAATAACCAGCCTAGTTCAGGTGAGCTAGAGGACATGAATCCGATTATTCTTCCCGTGGTGCCTGATGACGGGGGAGTACAAAAAGGTACAGAGGACGATGGAGTCCCTTCAGAAGATGGACCAGGGGAGTAGCCCCCACTTGATCCACCTGTTGAGCCACAGGTGAGGAGGTCATTTAGGGACAAACAACCGTCCAAAAGGTACTCGCCGTATGAGTACATTATGCTCACTGATGAGGGAGAGTCAGAAGATTATTCTGAAGCCCTAACCGAAGAGCATAAGGGGGAGTGGTTGAAAGTTATGCAAGAGGAGATGAAATCCTTGCATAAGAACCACACCTATGACATGGTGAAATTGCCTAAGGGTAAGAAAGCTTTGAGCAACAAGTGGATGTTCAGAAAGAAGATTGAGTAGAAGAATTCACAGACGAGGTTCAAGGCCAGACTTGTGGTGAAAGGTTTCGGTCAGAGGAAAGGTATAGACTTCGAAGAGATATTCTCACCAATGGTGAAGATGACATCCATACGGGTGTTTCTTGGGTTGTCGGCTAGCATAGATCTGGAGATAGAGCAGTTAGATGTTAAAACTGTCTTTCTCCATGGTGACCTGGAAGAAGAGATCTACATGCACCAACCAAATGGGTTCGAAGTCAAGGGCAAAGAGCATATGGTGTGTAGGATGAGGAAGAGCTTGTATGGGCTGAAATAAGTTCCACGACAATAGTACAATAAGTTTGACTCATTTATGTTGAAACATGGGTATGACAGAACGGAGTCGGACCACTGTGTGTTCACGCGCAAGTTCTCATATGGTGATTTCTTAGTTTTGCTGTTATACGTTGATGACATGCTCATCATGGGAAAAGACATCAAGAAGATCGACAGGCTGAAACAGGAGTTGGGCAAGTCGTTTGCGATGAAAGACTTGGGCTCAGCTAGACATATCCTAGGAATGAAGATAACCCGTGACAGAAGCAGCATGAAGCTTTGGCTGTCACAAGAGTGGTATATTGAGAAAGTCTCAGAGCGGTTCAATATGAATGCAGCGAAGCGGTCAGTACTCCACTGGATGGTCACTTCAGATTGATCGATAGGCAGTGTCCCAAGACGAAGGCAGAGGTGGAAGAGATGTAGAAGATACCATATGCGTCAGCTGTAGGAAGTTTGATGTATGCTATGGTGTGTACACGCCCAAACATAGCATATGCGGTTGGTGTTGTCAGCCGGTATATTGTCAATCCTGGCAAAGAGCATTGGGCAGCGGTGAAATGGATACTGCGGTATCTAAGAGGCTCATCCAGGTTGAGCCTATGTTATGGTGACGGTAAACCTGTATTAGAGGGCTACACAGATGCAGATATGACAGGTGACATAGACTTCAGGAAGTCTACATCGGGATTCATGTTCATGTTTACAGGGGGAGCGGTCTCCTGGCAGAGCAAGCTACAGAAGGTCGTAGCATTGTCGGCGACAGAGGCCGAGTACATTGCGGTCACAGAGGCATGTAAAGAGATGCTTTAGATGAAGATGTTTCTATAGGAACTTAGCCTAAAGCAGGAGCAGCACGTGGTCTATTGCGATAATCAGAGTGCTATACACTTGAGCAAGAATCCAAGTCAGCACTCGAAGTCGAAGTACATAGATGTTTGGTATCACTGGATCAGAGATATTCTGGAACAGAAGGTGTTATAGCTTAAGAAGGTCCACACGGACGATAATGGATTAGACATGATGACCAAGGCTTTGCTCAAGGGCAAGTTTGAGGTTTGTAGAAACCAGGCTGACTTGAAGAAGGTGAACTCCTCCTGAGTCGAAAAGGGGGAGATTTTATGGGGATTTTTCTCCTCATTGTTGGGATCAATGAAATCGAACAGGTTTCGATATCATCAATAATTACAAGATTTTTCACTGCTGGTTATTGGACAGTTTTTTGGTCCTGTCGATATTATCGAGAGACCTTCAGATGATATCGAGGTTGTCATCGAGAGTGGCTCGATGACATCGATAATTGTTGAAATTTCTACCCCTGGTCACTGGATAGTTTTTTGTCCCCTCTCGATATCGTCGAGAGACCTTCAGATGATATCGAAGCTGTTATCGAGAGACTTTCAATATCATCGACGAGTTCCGCGGATGCGATTGTGGAAACACAGATTTTGTGAATTTTGTATCCTATTTGGATTCTACCTCTTTCTATTCTTATATATAGGGGTGTATGCGGGATTGAGGTGTATTTCAGGGCATTCTAAGTTTCCTAAAGATTTTCTAGGAAGGCTTAGGGCTATCAAAAGGTGAGAGAGAGAGAGAGAAAGAGAGAGGTGAAGCTTGTGGAAGGGAGATTCTGCTCGTAGAGGTGATCTACTTAGCAGTCCACGTCTCAGCGCTTCTACGTCCTCGTGATCGGTGAGATCTCTCTGTTTTCTTTTGTTTCCTTTATTGTTTATCCACTCCTGCGTGAGTGAATAAGGTTTGATCCAAGCGGTGTGTGCTTGTGATCGGTTGTAACGTTCTGCTTTATAGTGGATTGTTGATTTGGACGAGGTCCCGTGGTTTTTACCTATTTGAGGGTTTTCCATGTAAAAATTCCCGGTGTGGTGTGATTTATGTTTTAATTTAGTTCATTAGATTATTATTCCATAATTCTGGTTTGTTATCGTGCTTACATGTTAGCACTGAATTAGATTTTTTTTTTTCGAAAAAAAATGTACAAGGTGGGACTAACTTAGATTAATGGATTAGATCTATTGACAACATATATGTGGTGTGTACACGATCTTCATTGCACACGTGGCTAAGCAAAATTCTTTTAACTTCTTTGTATCATAGACTCATGGTCATTTTGATTTTCCATACTCTATAATGGCAAATTAATCATTTTATTCTCAATATTAGGTTAAGAAGCATGCTTTTGGAAATACAAAACCTATATGATTTTATATATATATATATATATATATATATATAGCAGTGTTAGGATTTTTGGAGTAAAAATCCAAATGATTTACTTCAACTGTTGCATATATTTATTTAAAAATCTAACAGAAGTGCAGAGACCTTTAGAATATCGTAAATATTATCACGATACTATCATTTTATCATATTTTCACACTATATCTAGATTGTTTCATACACCTACGTTGGATACCATTAGAGATGTACACAGTCGAATCAAGCTAAGCTTGCCACAACTTGACTCGGCTCGACTACTAGCTGACCTCAGCTCAAATTCGGCTCGACTTAGTCCTCGAGCTTGATTGGCCAGCTTGGCTCGGTTTGGTTAATAGCTCGAGCAAGTTCAAGCTGAGTTCGAGCTAAGATCGAACCTGTGCATCATTTTCGCAAACACATGGAGTGTACCTTCAATTTCTTACTATATGTAAAACAATAACAGTTGTTTACAGGAATTTCATCAAACATCTTGTATACAACATCCAAATCAAGAACAAATGATATTTGTTTCATATACATACCTTCCTTACCACCAGTCGACACTAGGTTGGGTCATTTCATCAAACACTTGGTGAGCAACATCAATATCAAAATAATCGAGTCACTGAATTGGTTTGATCCAAGTTCAATTTGAGTCGAGGTTCGATACGAGTTGAGTCGAGCTCAAGTAAGCTTGAACTTGGTTTGAAATTTTTTCAAGCTAAAAAAATCAGCTCAACTCGGCTCGAACTCAATTTCAAATTGAGCTTTTTCGAGTTGACCGAGCTAACCGAGCTAACTTGGTTCGTGTATAGCCTTAGGGACCAGATCTTGGCGGACTTGATGTGGTCCCAAGCTTGACTCAGCTCAACACAACTCGATCTCAGCCACTCGCAAGGCAATCTTTTGAAGAAAAGGCAACGACCGGGTTTTGAGCCAGTACCTCAACCTTGCATAGCATTATCTTTGCATTATTTTTATATTTTATAGCATACAATTATTAAAAATATTTATAAATAATATTATATTAATTTTAAATAACAAATCAAGTCAAGTAAAGACTCGTTCGAGTCTTCGGGCCAACCTGGCCGTTGAGTTGATTCAAAATTTCAAGTTTAAAAATTATGATTTGAACAAATTGTCTTATACTATGGCACGTGTGCAATGTCTACTTAACTTAGAAGTGCCTGACGTATCATCCATCACTTTCTGCCAAGGAGAATTATTTGATACTCTGGCATATGGCGCTGATACATGGGCACTCGGAAATTGAGCGTGTCTTAAGTTAACTCGTTGATCTCACTAATTTCTCGAATTTTCTGTAGCTACGTATATTCCCAAAATGAGATTTAGTGAAGAATACTAACCTTTGATTCGTAGAACTAGTTTGTCGAAATGGGACCATTGTATATTTTCCAATTTTAGCCGTCCAACAATTCTCCACCGATCTGATAGTCATATAATCAAATAAGCTTGATTTATGGATAATGACGCTTCTAACTTGGGACTCATATGCTGGACAGCCCAATTTGAATCAATTTTTTTTCTTAATAGGCAATTTCTAGGCGCCTGTGCATCATCCATCATTCTATGCTAAAGTATCAAAGTTTTTCTCCTGTTTCTTTCTATCCTTAAATCACAAAAATATCCCTACGAGAGAATCATACCATGCCCGACGGACGCGGATTTCCTGCCAAAGGCGCCTAAAGTTCCTGCACAGGGATGTTGAGTGGGAGCACTTCAATGTATGTGATAAATCTATTCCTTCCATCCATTTCGAGAGATCATTTAAGAACGTTCCATAAAAAATAAGGAGGATGCAAAACTCAAGCGGATCACACGAATATTAGAGAAATAAATTCTTACCGTTGAAATCTTCCTTGGATCCATCTCGATGTTTATATGCTATCCAAACTGTTTATAAGGTCTTTCCCAATGCAATGAAGTGAAAAAACTAAAAATATAACTGATAAAAAACTTTTATAGCCATAAGAATGCTTCAACGGTGCTCACTGAATTCCCACGTTATGAAATGATCTCGAAAAATGGATGGATAGGGTGAATTTCTAAGAAACATCTCAGTGGGCCCCACCCAGCATCCTTGTGCAGGAACTTCCTGCAGAAGGCCGCGTCCATGCCCAACCGCCTGGTGTGCAGACCACCGGCTTTGCTCGGTCTCACCTGGATGGATCAAACCACGGTCAACTTTCAGATTGTAAGATCACAGCCGCTAGTCTTGCTCCCTTTTAGTTGAATGTGGACAGGTATCCTCTATTTGCAAAATGTGGGAGCTATCAGGGGCATGGTCCATCATAAGCCGCACCTAGTAGACCTTATCTATAGTCCTCATTTGTAAAAACTAACCATGTCATTGGGTTACGTGAATTCCAGGGCCTTCTGTATAGGTGTGGCCATGGCTCACTAATCTAGACCGTTGTCTTTTGTGTCCGTTCTGTGGATGGACCATGCCAAAGTAATCTTCTCAATGCTTTTAGAAAGATCCCAACATCTTAAAGTAGTATTATTGTTGGGTGCGGCCTTACCGTAAACAACTTTATTATTTCTTTGGGGATCTGGATTTTGTGCATGTTGGTTGATCTGAACCGCTTGGTGAACAAATCCATAATCATTAAAATTGAATTGGCCTTGCTGTTGTAGTCCGTTCCCTTATTGTTCTAATTGAATCTGTTATTTATATTGCCCCACAAAAGTCACATTCTGGTTTGGGAAAGGAAAAATGTGAGAATGATTTCTGATTTCATGACTTGATAAGATGAATAATATATATGTTGACGTAATAAAAAATTTATATTGTAGTTCTAAACCTTGCAAAAGCTAAAAAACTTTGTTTGGATTTGCAACTGGTTGTCCAATTACACCAAGATAATCACATATGCCTTTAAACTTATTGATATAATCAACTAGAGAAGAATCTCCCTCTGTACAGAGTTGTAGAAGAAGTTGAAACTCACATGCTTGAGAGTTTCTAGTATACACATGTTCCAACTTCCAAGCATCTCCATCGGGGCGGCTCAACATTTTTGGAGGCCTTGGGCAAGTTATAAAAATAAAGTTTTTTAGTTTAAAAAAAATTAATAAATTCAAAATTAAACCATAAATTTGCTTCTTGCATTTTTAGATACAAAATTACTAATTAAAATTTTGTATTCAAGTTTACCCAATAAATCAATTTTTATGGATAAAATTGCTAAACCATTTAATTTATTTTGAGACATAATTGTTCGTAAATAGATTTATGTAATCGTTAGTTTTGAAAAACTTCTTTCTACGGATGCAATTGTAACAAGTATGGTAAGTAGTATTCTATATGCAATAAAACAATTTGGAAAACAATCTAATTCTTTTATTAAATTAAGTATTTCAATTAGAGCATTAATTTCTGTTTTGACAACTTCTTTTAAAATTTTAATTTCAGAAATAAATCCAAACCGTTGGAAAAATGAAGTTATATTTTAATTTAGAAAAATAACGTTAGAATTTAATTTTTTGAGAACTTAATTAGTAATAAAGTAAATAGTTATGGTTGTAGGTTTTAAGAGAAGATTTTATTGAGAATGATGTTATTATTTTGAAAAGAGACGATAGAGTTTGACTGTTATTATTGATAGTACTAGTATCTATGAATTGTTTTTTTATTTTCAATTTCAAATTTGTAAACTAATTTTTAAATATTCCTATTTTGTAGGTCTTGCAATAAATTTTATTTCAAAAAATTTAAGCTTTTTTTTTTCTTATTAATTTTAATTTTGCTATAATATAGGACCTTAATTGCTAAATTTTAATTTTGCTATAATATAAGGCCTTCATAATTAAAGAGCCTTAGGTGATTGCCTCACCTGCCTATCCCTTTGAGTCACCCCTGATTTCCAGACGGCTAGGGTTGTCTCAAAGGCTAATAATTAGGCATAGATTGCTTTCAAACAAGGTATTAGTGATCTAACTTTTAACTCATTGATCGCATCTTTTCCATGATATGTAATTTGGATTTTCAACTTCAAAATTTTCATCATCAGATAATTTTGTTTGATTAGGCATGGAAAAAGCCCTATCAATAAACTCAATCATATCTTCAGTCTCAAGAAGAGAATTAAATTAGGTTTTTCAAATAAAAAAATTGAAAGAGCTTAGTTTCAACGGTACATGGTCACTAATACCGACTACATCAAAGGGAAACGACTATTTCATTCTAATAGATGATGCAACGCCATGATTTTCTTTATGATGGTGAAGAAGGGTTTTAATTGCAATGAAGTTATAAATGCTACTATATAACTGGTTTGACAATGTATGTAATTGGAGTGTGTGTGTGTGTGGACATACATATATATATATATATATATATATATATGTGTGTGTGTGTGTGTGTGTGTGTGTGTGTCCACACACACTCCAATTACTATTGAGGAGGATCGGGTGAGACTGCTTCGCCTAATAAGATATGGCCGTGACCATAGGCCTACCTTGATGTATGTATTCTATATCACATTATCCATTCGTTTTGCCAACTCACTTTAGGACATGAGCTCATAAATGAAGCATATCAAAATCTCATGTGGACCACACTATTAGAAATAGTGGCAATTGAATGACCACCATTAAAAACTTTAAGGGCCCACTTTAACACTCATAATAGTGCTTATTTTCTATCCAACTTGTTGATAAGGTTATAAGGGCCTAGATGAAATGAACAAATAAATATCACCTTGAGGGCCCATTTGGCCGGTTGGCTTGGAAGGGATTAGATGGTAGTGGAAGGGATTGGATGGTAAATCCTGGGAATGGCTGGGCGTGCCAAACAGTGTAGGTGATCTGATCCAAATCAGATGGATCTTCAGACAATCCACTGACAACACCATCATTACCTTTAAATCCCATCCAATTGATCCTAATCTGTTCAAATTAGCCTGGGATGTGTTTGGTTCGTGGGATTAGAAGGGATCGAAAGCTTTAATCTCCGGATTGGCTGGGCGTGCCAAACGGACTGGATGTTTCAATCCAGGGATATAGCAATCCCATGGATCTCAAGACAATCCGCTGACAACACCATCATTACCTAAAATCCATGCCATCCACCCTAATACCATTCACTCCTTTCCAATCCACCCGGCCAAACGGGCCCTGAGACTTTTAATGGTGGATTATCACTGTTTTATGTGGTGTGGTTTACCTAAAATTTGGATCTGCTTTAAATTTTTTGGATCATGCATTAAAATGAGCTGTCAAAACTAATGGGCGGCGTGGATATATAATACATACATTAAGTTGGACCCCACAATCAGGGCTGCATAGTGTTGGGTGAGGCCGGGCCACACCTAATATGCATCGTAGATTATTCTCAACATTAACATGGACGGCTGTAATCATTGCATCATTAGAGCCCAACTTGGCGACATCCAATGTGGCCGCAGAGACAAAACAGCGTAGCTCCAAGTCCAACCAATCCTTTTTCAGAGGGTCTCAACTCCGATCTGGTAGACCACAACAACAGTCCACATAGCGTATAACTTTCAACCTTTCATGTTCGTATAACATCTAATCCGTCCAATGGTTTGGCACCAAATCAGTATTTACGTATGCAAAAATAATCCCAATCCACGCATTAAATGGACCACACTTAAATTTTGCTATTTATCAATGAATATTTTTTTTAATTGTGTGGCCCATCTAGAAAGTAGATGGATCTGATTTTTTTTTTTCAATAGGTGATCTCGTGGTTGGGCGAACCTACTGGAAGGTTTGGATTTTGCATTCGCTTAATATGTTGAAAGTAATCTAATTGGTGGACCATAACTTTTGGTCCAGCCGGTTGGTCTTGATAATGAAAAATGTCGCGAGACGTCCCGCGCAACGCCCACCGAAAATATCGGTTCGCGGGTTTACACCGAAATTTCGGTCGCGATTCGCGTTGGAGACGACAGTCTTCGTACGTGCGAACCGCGACCACAGTCTTTGTACGTGTGCCTCGGGTTCTCTGTTGAAAAAGAGAAAAAGTGCGTAGGTTCTGTATACTCTAGTAGATTCAGATCTCGAAGCGTAGCCGCTTTTTCTCATTTCTCTCCTCACCGAGACAGAAAAAGGAGAAAAAGAAAAGAAAAAGAAGAAAATGAAGAAAATGAGATTTTCCATTGTCGCGTCTTCAAGATCTGGATTGATGATCTAGGGTTCGTGGAAGCGTTTTGAAGTCCTCCTCAGTACTTACTTCAGTCTCCAGCTGCAGGTCTGGATTTTTTTTATTTTTTATTTTTTCTGTTTTTAGGCTTTTTATTTGGCGTGAAAAAATCGGAATTCAAGCATTTTTTAAGGTATCGTTTGGATTTATGAAATGAAATTCACTGAACCTTCAAAATGCGTCTGTAAGCACGTACAAAACGGTGGAAGATGCTTTTAAGCCGTCTGTAAGAGCGATTTAAGGTTGAAAGTTCCAATCAATCCCCCCCTTTTTTTTCTTCTGTCTGAAGCTTCGGAAATTCCAGCATTTTTAGTTGTACAGGGTTTTGAAAATGAAAACGCTCGGGATATTTAAAACGCTGCCGAAATGTGGGAAGGCAATGCCTTCAATCGCCTGGAGTAGCGATTTATTGTTTTGATGCTTTTTTTTTTTTCCTGTTACGGAAGATCCTGTAATGCATGCATTTTCCATGTTTTCTAGGGTTTTTGAACGAAAATCGTCCGAAACTTCAAAATGTCCCGGAAAACCCCTTTCCTCTGTGTAAAATCGCGAAAGAAATGCTTGGATTTGGAGCTTTAGATCTTCTGAAGTAGCGATTCTGGTGTTTGAAACCTAGAATCTACTGATTTCAAGCATTCACGTTCAGGAGATCTTAGAAAGAGGCTGGCTATGGTTTCCAAGCTTCTGGAAATGCTCCATAGCTTCGAGCTTTGAAGCATTGATGAACAGAAAAAAGGAAAGGAAAAAAACCGCTAAAAACAAGTGGAAGGAAAAGAAAAGGCAATAAAATGATCGGAAATTTATTGCAATTATAGGTTTCGGGGAAGATCAAACCAGTCTGCAGGACTTGCGGCTAGGATCTCCCATTTCGAAAGGGGGGTGATCTGCGGACTCGGATTCTAGTTTTAGGATTTGAATTTCGAACTAACTAATATCTTTTCGATTTCATAGGTGTTTGTGTCTTTGGATCTGAGCTTGATGGTAGAAAGTCTATTCCTTTGCTGCTGCAGAAGGGCCTCAGATGTGCTTGAGCCTTGAGGTCTCTCTCTCTCTCTCTCACACACACACACACACACACACATTTTACAGCACTTAATAAGGTTTTTAGATGGAAGATTTATAGGGTTTGATACTGTAGTTTACAGTTCTCTCTCTCTCTCTCTCTCTCTCTCTGTTTTTTATTTTATTTTTATTTTTAAATTTTTTAAGTTTCAGGAGATCTCATGATGTTTTGGTGGAGGCGCTTGCTTTTGTTCTCCTTTCTGAACCTTTGAATCTACTACACGCCAAAGGTTTAGAGTTTCATGTTTGGGACTTGTTGCTTCTGCTTCAATGTGAAGGTTTAGTGGTTTCTAGATCTTGAAGCAGCAATGAAGCTGTGACTTTCTCTTGTTTTCCATTTCTATGGCTGAGGATCTGTGATTCGGGTTTTTCTTTTTCCATAATCTAGTCCTTGTTCTCTGCAAGCCGCGAAATTGACAGAAATCCATTAGGTCAACAGGTTTCTGTTTACAGTTCCCAAATTATTTGGAAAGCCAGATCTTTTTCTTGGTCTTGGAGTTACAACGGCTCTGTTGACCAAATCCCTAACTTATAGGGTTGGGAAGTTTCAAAGTAAGCTTCCACTGTTCCTTCAACGTTCAAAATCCCGTTTCTGCTACTTCTTTTAGCATATCTATTCTTGGATTCAAGAAAATGCAGCGACCTCCCCCTTCAGAAGATTTCCGTCTGAAAGAGACCGCACCCCACCTTGGTGGAGGCTGGGCTGCTGGCGACAAGCTCACTAGCACCTATGATCTGGTCGAGCAGATGCAATATCTGTACGTCCGTGTTGTCAAAGCCAAAGACCTCCCAGCAAAAGATGTCACCGGTAGCTGTGACCCGTATGTGGAAGTGAAGCTTGGGAATTACAAGGGCACGACCCGGCACTTTGAAAAGAAGACGAATCCCGAGTGGAACCAGGTTTTTGCTTTCTCGAAGGACCGAATCCAATCTTCTGTTGTTGAGGTTGTGGTGAAGGATAAGGATATGGTGAAGGATGATTTAATTGGGTTCGTTGTTTTCGATCTCAATGAAGTCCCCAAGCGTGTCCCCCCGGATAGCCCACTAGCGCCACAGTGGTACAGACTGGAAGATCGGAAGGGGGATAAGGTTAAAGGGGAGCTCATGTTAGCTGTTTGGATGGGCACCCAGGCAGATGAAGCATTTCCTGAAGCATGGCATTCCGATGCTGCGGGCGTTCACAGTGAAGGCCTTGCAAACATTAGGTCGAAAGTATATCTTTCTCCCAAGCTTTGGTATGTTCGGGTTAATGTTATCGAAGCTCAGGATTTGCAACCGAGTGATAAGGGCAGGTTCCCAGAAGTCTTTGTTAAGGCTGTTCTTGGCAATCAGGTACTGAGAACTAGGATTTCTCAGAGCAGGACAATCAATCCCATGTGGAATGAGGATTTGATGTTTGTAGCAGCAGAGCCATTTGAAGAGCACTTGATTTTGAGTGTGGAAGATAGGGTGGGAGCCAACAAGGATGAGGTTCTGGGGAAGGCTGTGATTCCTTTGCAGAATGTGCAGAGAAGGCTGGACTATAAACCTGTGAATACTAGGTGGTTTAATCTTGAGAAGCACATCATCGTGGATGGTGAGCAGAAGAAGAAGGAGAAGTTTGCCAGTAGGATCCATTTGAGGATCTGTTTGGATGGGGGGTATCATGTCTTGGATGAATCAACACATTATAGCAGCGATCTTCGGCCGACGGCAAAGCAGTTGTGGAAGCCGAGCATTGGGGTTCTGGAAGTGGGGATTTTGACTGCTCAGGGCTTGTTGCCTATGAAGACGAAGGACGGGCGGGGGACCACAGATGCTTATTGCGTGGCAAAATATGGGCAGAAGTGGGTTCGGACTAGGACAATTATCGACAACTTTACTCCTAAGTGGAATGAGCAATACACTTGGGAGGTATTTGATCCATGTACCGTGATTACTATTGGGGTGTTTGATAACTGTCATTTGCAGGGAGGAGATAAGGGGGCAGGGGCAAAAGATTCCAGAATCGGGAAGGTGAGGATTCGGCTCTCGACACTTGAAACTGATCGGGTCTATACCCATTCATATCCGCTTCTGGTACTGCATCCTTCAGGAGTGAAGAAGATGGGAGAAGTGCAGTTGGCTGTTAGGTTCACATGCTCATCTTTGCTTAACATGCTGCACATCTATTCACAGCCATTGCTGCCGAAAATGCATTACCTTCATCCACTGACGGTTACTCAGCTCGATAGCTTGAGGCGCCAGGCCACGCAGATAGTATCGATGAGGTTGAGCCGCGCTGAGCCACCGCTGAGGAAAGAAGTTGTCGAGTACATGTTGGATGTGGATTCTCATATGTGGAGTATGCGAAGAAGCAAAGCTAACTTCTTCCGGATTATGGGTGTCTTGAGTGGGTTGATTGCAGTCGGGAGATGGTTTGATCAGATTTGTAACTGGAAGAACTCTTTGACGACAATCCTGATTCATGTACTTTTCATAATACTGTTTTGTACCCTGAACTGATACTACCGACGATATTTCTATACCTGTTCTTGATTGGGGTCTGGTACTACCGGTGGAGGCCTAGGCAGCCTCCTCACATGGACACTCGGCTATCTCATGCTGATACTGTTCATCCTGATGAATTGGATGAGGAATTTGATACTTTCCCAACTTCTCGGCCTGCAGATATTGTGAGGATGAGATATGATCGCTTGAGAAGCGTTGCGGGAAGGATACAGACGGTGGTTGGTGACCTGGCAACGCAGGGGGAGAGGTTGCAGTCTCTGCTGAGCTGGCGAGACCCAAGAGCGACAGCCCTGTTTGTGATTTTCTGTTTGATTGCTGCCGTTGTGCTCTATGTCACGCCATTCCAGGTGGTGGCCCTCATCGCCGGCTTTTACATGTTGAGGCATCCGAGGTTCCGCCACAAGCTTCCTTCAGCGCCCCTCAACTTCTTCAGGAGGCTGCCTGCAAGAACAGACAGCTTGTTGTGAAAAGAGCATATGCAATTCGTGATGGGTTTGTGCTGTTTCTTATCGTGTCTTGTTGGTTTCCCATCAGCTCTGCGTACAATCGGTCTGTGTAGCAGCTTCTGTTTGATTTCTAGTATGCGGCTCCTGTTGGGTCCTGGTCAGATGCATAATTCTCGCGAGTCTCATCCGTACACTGGTAGCAATTTGCGAATCTGTGTTTGCTTTATGTTATTGTTTGATATCTGATACTTGTGAATTGATTTCTTTAGTTTCAGTGCATTTGATTTTCAAATCACAGCGATTCACATCTTGGTTAATAGCAGTAGCTCTGAAATCTGGTAAAGACCAGCAGAGGAGATTGGATTTCGATTGAATTCTCCCACAAGAACTGGAAATTTACAGAGCTCTTTTCAGAATCCAAATGTCACAAAACTCCAATCAGGTATAGAACATATCATATTCTCCATTTCCTGCATTTCCGTCACTGTGGGATCTTTTATTGCTACTATTAGTAGGCAGGTGGCTTTTGGGTTTTTTTTTTTTTGGAAAGATGGCTTTTGGGTTGTTGAACAACAATTCTATTGCTTTTTCTTCCTTATTGTATGCTACCTGGGTTAGGAACCGGATAGACTCACGCCTCAGTGGTAGATTCACAAGAGTTTCAACACGGGGTCATGGGTTTGAGTACCCATTGTGGTGAAATCCTACTGTGGTGTGAGTGCGTGGTGTGTGTGGGGTGTACCGACACCATAGGAAACAGTTGGCATGGAGCTCCTGCCATTAGTTTTGTGAGTGTCGTGTTTATGTCATTCAATCCATTTGTTTTATACGGCCTTACTAGGATAAAAGAATTACCCAAAAGTCAAGATATTCCAAAACTCAGGTGGGCTATGCCTCGTGAATTTAGTGGTTTAGGGTAATTTTTTTCCCCAGCTGAGTGTTGAATGGGCCTGGTTTTTGGGATCAAGGCCAGAGAAGGGGTGGTGTACCTGATGGACGGTGTGGATTTCATGCACGTTTCTTCATTTGCCCCACATTAGAAAAGTAAACCCAATGGGTGTCCACGACTGGTTCACAAGATTTTTCCTTTATTTAATGTGCCTGAGAAAATCATGTCTTGCTGTCTGCCATACATGCTTTTTTAATCAACACTATTTTAATAATTGAGCAATGGAGTCCGACAGAGATCCTGGGGAGGGGTGAGGATGTGTTTTGGTATTTTAAATAGTTTGCAAACAGAACCCTGGTAAGCGTGTTCAGTGAAATCATCTGGATTCTGGACAGCCCATTAATGTGGAACCCAACAGAGTCGACATGGGAAAGCCACACTGATAACAGGAGATCCTAACCTTCCGGACATTGGGCCACTTTCTTTAGAACCCTCGATTTTCCAAGGGCGTTTATGGTTGCCCAATCAAAACTATTGTTTATGTACATAGGCTATGCAGGTGGATCCTAGCAAATCATTGTCATATTGATTACTGACCTTCGTTAGTTGTATGTCATCCAAATCACCCATTTTGTAGGCAGATAGCATGTGGAAGGATCCTGAAACCTATATGAAAGTTTCATGGTGGCCCATGAAACGGTGATCTGAACCTAATCTACAGTGCTGATCGATGATTGGACTGTCCATGTTTTTAAAGCACGGGTGCACTTAAAAAGCAGTCCCATGGAGGTTAGATAAATTTACTTGCCGTACCTACTCGAGTGGGGCGAGACTCTTCTTTTGATTGGTCATGGAGGAGCCTACCTTAGTAGACAAAGGGTGGCCCACTGCCAATTTCAACCAATCAAAGCCAAGTGGGCTGCCCCTTTTTGTTCTTAGTAAGATTGGTATTTTCTCATGATGGAACAGAGAGCTGCATTGCTTTATGTTTGGTCTTCATGTCCTCTTTCTGCTCCACCCTAGATCTGTAACTGCCCAAATGCCAGCTGGTTAGTTTGATTTGTCATTAGCCTTTGATTAACCCCAATAATTAGGTTTTCACAATTTCGTGTAGGTTCGGAAAGGGGGCGCGAGTTGCCTGCAACCCGGGCTACCCGTGCTTCTGCTGTCACAAGCTATGTGGGCCCACTGAGATGTCTGTAAGAAATCCTTCCCCCCCCCCCCCCCCCCCCCCCCAAAAGTTTCGAGCCAGATCCAAAGCTTAAGTGGACCGCACTACAGCAAACAGCGGGGATAGAAAGAATGCCTACCGTCAACACCTTATGGGGACACAGAAGGTTTGGATCAGGCTAATGTTTGTCCTTTCATTTCATCCCAGTTAGAATGTCCTTATGAACCGTTTGGATGGCATATAAATGCCATGGTGGGCTCTGGGGGCGGTTTCATTGGTTTGCATTTCTATCCCCACTGTTTCCTGCGGTGCGGTCCACTTAAGTTTTGAATATGGCTCATTTTAGGTATCGTGTCCAACATGAGATGGAGAAACTGATGGACGGGGTGGATTTCTCATGGGCATCTCGGTGGGCCCCATGTAGCTTCGGACCGGCAGTAACTTTGTGCGTGTAAGGTCGGAGCCTCGGAGGCAACTCGCGTCCTTGGGAAAAGGGTTTAGTGGTGCGGCGGCTGTAGCTCACTTTCGGTGCTGGTGGCTTACCCATGCCGTACGCATTGGCATAATTGTGGCAATAACCATTAACCGATGCCAGTTTTGGACCATCCAAGCTGTGGGTCCCGTTTGTTGATGGAGCTCTAAGCCTGATAATCACTGGTTGGATTGTCTTAACCGGCAGACTTTCTCCGTTTGATTTGGACCGCTGGCAGCTATTGTCTTAACGAAACTTTTGGTTGGCAACCAGTTGAATGGTTTGGATGATCCAGATTGTTAGTTGTGGGTGCCACTTTACAGTGCTAAACCCGAGAAATGACCAAATTGCCCTTGTTAGCAGAAGTACGGTCCCTGTTTTGAGCAGATATTCTGGAGTGGAGCGGGGGCACACTGATCTATAAAAATTCTGGGGATTAAAGATGAATGGATAGGAAAAGGCCCCATTAACTGTTCTGTTGATCCACCCAATATCTGCTCAGCTACCGCTCCAATCGCCACCGTACACTACGAAGCGCCCACTGGCCCATCCCTAACGTCATCCTGTTAAATACTTTGGAGAATGGAGACACAGCTTTCTTCATGTTTGCTTCGGGTTTGGGGTCACTGTTCATTGATCTACACCACTGCATGTGGATCGACAATGATTCCGTAACTTGTTTGGTGGGCCTGCCAATGGACAGTTGAGAGATAAAGCAACATTTTATGTCCAATTTAAAAGGTTCCAAAGAATGGACGGATTGGATCTTCCAATTTAAGAGATCTTTTTTTTTTTTTAAATTTTTTTTTAAATTTTTTTTTAATTTTTTTTTTATTTTGTCTTTCTATTTTTGGGCAAGGCCCATGATATCAATGGTCTGGATCATGGAAATATGAATTACAACCTTATAAAGTGACCATCTAAACCCTCCAAACGGCCGATGACAGTACAAACTGTCGTTTTTGGGCATCCACGTAACAGAGGAAAGGTGAATTTACTACGTACACTTTGATTGTTTCGTTCCAGTAGTGGCCTATAGCTTTTGACTGAGATGTGAGTCCCGGTATCAACCAGGACCGTTCATTCGGTAGTTGGGAGCAAGCCATGGTGCAAGAATCTAAGCCGATTGGATGATCCTAACCATAAATCACATGATTAGAATCAGTCCAACCAATATGCTACTCTGGAATCATAAGCAATACCAAGTTGGATCTATGGAGTAGATGTTTCAAAATAGTGTTTGGACTTATTTTCTTCTCTGCTTAATCTTGACCATCCATTTTCCATGCTATTGATCGTGGATCATCCCATGGGCGTGATTTTTCCACCGTGATTTGCCTCCAATTGTGTGAATAAATCAATGGTCTTGATCATTGATTGGACATGCCGTGTATCACTTAAAAGCATCGGAGATATTACTAACATCCCCACGTAGGTGGGGGATGTGTGTGTGGTTTATGTATATGCATGTAAGTATGCATGTTATACCATAGATGCTTATGTGCTCTCAGAGCACTATAAGTTATAGTGCTCCCATTTGCATAGGGATAATTAGACGGTCCAATATATTGATCTGAGCTGTTCTTTACGGTCATTGCTCATTCAATGTGCTATCATGCAAAGATCACACCGATCATTGATAATCTATCTGGTCAAGAGCATTCAATATTGACGGTCAATATTGTTTACACAAAAATAGGTCCAATCAACATATCGATTTGGCTATTTATTAGAATCTAATCATGGATTGCATGTGATTGTAACTTGTAGCTTTTGTTAGGCAATCATAACCATCCCATTCATGGCTTAGAATACAAATGGCTACAAAAAATAAGGCCACATTAAAGATGGACTGCATCATCTGATCAGTGTGATTTTTGTATGATCACCCATGAAATGTGTATGGACTGATTGGACAATTCAGATGGATGATTGAACTGTCCAAAATGACCCAATGAAACTCAATCTAGATGGGTTTGATGTTTGCATGATAGCACATGAAGCTAGGAGCACCATAACCTAAACTGGTGTGATGTTTGCGTGATGGCACGTGAGATGAGCATTGAATCCAGAGAAAGTATAGATCAATAGATCAGACTGTCCAAGCATTCGATGCAACTACTGCTCTGAGAAATGCTATGGTGCTCTCAAAGCACTACAATAACAGTACTCCTAGTTGCATTGGGATTAGAGCTGGGCATGGGATGACTCTACTTTTTTTTTTCTTTTTTTTTTTGAGAAATTTGGGACTGTGGACCCCACCTTTTATCCAGCTGTTTTTAAAGAGATCAAAGTTACATGGCCCCACAGCTATGTATTTATTATATCCACAACGTTCATCCATATTTCAAGATCATTTCAGACCATTATCCAAAAAAAAAAAATCATATCTAAAGATCAACTGGACCACACCACAAAGAGCAGCGGAAAAACCGATTTTCACTGTTAAAAATTTGTAGGGCCCACCATAACATTTATTTTCCATCCAATCTATTCATAAGGTCACAAAGGCCTGGATGAAGAGAAATTTTTGTTCTTTTTTCATAATGATCCAAGACTTCTTTAACCCCTAAAAGGGTTTCAATGGTAGACGTCAATTTCAACTGCCTTTTATAGTGTGGTCCACTTGATAGTTAGATCTATCTTATTTTATGTCTCAAGCTTAATATGAGCTCGCCAAATAAATGGACGGTTTGGATATAACACAGACCTCATGAAGGGACCCACAAAAGGCGGTGGGGATCAAAAAAAACAAAAACCTATAGCTACGGATTATCACCGTAGCGAGTAGCCCATTCCTTTTCAAATGTACTGAAGTCTTTTGATATATCGAAAAAGGTTCCGAACTGTCCAGCGAATTTGCCTAAAAATCATGCACTTTCCTATGGCTACGGATTATAACCGTAGCCATAAATGTAGTCCATTGCACTCTATACATTTTTAATTTAATTTATTTTATATATATATATATATATATATATATATATATATATATATATATATATATTTAACATGGAGAACTTTATTCTACCTACATTTTTCTCTAATACAAATATATATATATATATATATATATATATATATATATATATTATATATATATATAATATATTATATATTATAAGTACATAATTTTTTTTTCTCTCTCTTTTAGGGGTGTTCGATTTTCAATTTCCCCTGGTAAATACACGGAATTACCTGATTATTGCTTATTACACCTTTTTGAAAGTTTCTGGTAATTACATTTTGAAAATCGAGCCATACAAACGCTTTTATTACTGATTTAAATATGTGGGCCCCGCCATGATATATATGAGTTATCCACACCATCCATCCTTTTAAAAAATACATTTTAAGACATGAGCCCAAAATTGAGGAAAATAAAAAGCTCAAGTGGACCACACCTGAGGAAATAGGGATCATTAAAACGTGAATGATTGAAAGTTGTTTTCTCCCTAGGGCCTACAGTGATGTTTATTTGTCATCCAACCCGTTAATAAGGTCACACAGTCATGGATAAAGTGGAAACAAAAATATCAGTTTGATCCAAAACTTCCAGGGCCTTCAAGAAGCTTTCAATGGTAGGAGTTCAATTCCCATTGTTTCCAGTAGTGTGGTCCACTTGATCTTTGGATCTACATATTTTTTTGGCTCATGCCCTAAAATGAGTTGGCTAAAGGAATGGACGGTGTAGATAATACAAAAACATCAAGGTGGGGCCCACAATTTAACTTTTTTTTTCATCGGGTGACGTGAGGAGTGTTATAAATGAAAGGTGGCGGTCAAATCCCCTTGGAAAATCAACCGGAAATACAGCGGTAAATAATTATTACCCATTTACCTGGAATTACCTTTGTAATTCGAAAATCAAACAGGCCCATATAAAAACTTCGAGGGCCGTACAGATTATAACTGTAGTCCATTGCAATCTGTGCATTTTAATTTTTTAATTTTTTAATTTTTTTTACATGGAGAACTTTATTCTACCTACATTTTTCTCTAATATATATATATATATAAAAGTACATAAGTTTTTTTTGTCTTTTTAATTCATTTCTTTGTCTATTTATTCAACAAGCATATCTCCTAAACTAAAATGATTTACTTAACATACCACATATGATTTTGGGGAAGAAGAAGCTAATTTAGCCAACAAACCTAGTTATTTTCCAAGATTTCATCGGGTCGATGGTCAAAAATCCATTTCATTCACTTCGTGGTCAATTTCAATTACTTCGCAGTCAAACTGGAAATTGAGCGGGGCAAACATGAAATTCAGCATGACAAACATTAAATTGAGCAGGGGCAAACTAGAAATTGAGCGGGGCAAACATGAAATTGAGCGGGGCCAACGAAAAATTGAGCGGGGCAAACATGAAATTGAACGGGGCAAACATGAAATTCAACGGGGCAAACATGAAATTGAGCAGGGCAAACATGAAATTAAGCAGGGCAAATATGAAATTAAGTGGGGCAAACATGAAATTAAGCGGGGCAAACATGAAATTGAGCGGGGCAAACATGAAATTGAGCGGGACAAACTAGAAGTTCAGCGGGGCAAACATGAAATTGAGCGGGGTAAACATGAAATTGAGTGGGGCAAACGGTGGGAAACAAAATATATTTGTGTTTTCCCTTCATTACTGTTAAGAGACCTTATGAACCAGTTAGAAGACAAATAAACATGTTAGGCCTAGGAGCACTAGTCTGTCTAGAGCTCAGAACTGGCAGGGCAGTACCTAATCCACCATTAGATTTTCTTAACATGTCAACGCCTCAAATGATCGCGTGTTGTGCCGGAGAGGGAAGCTGATTGGCTAGTGTATAACTGTTGTAGGTAGGTGTCGTTGGAAGAGGAGCACTGACGCTCCTCGATCTCCAAGTTGTACGAACGGTTCAAAGGAGATCAAAGTTACATAGCCACACAGTGATGTATTTATTATATCTAGATTATTTTAGAGCATTATCTAAAAAACCGAATCATATCCAAAGATCATTTGGACCACACCATAAATAGTAGCAGCAATAATGATTTTCACTGTCAAACAATCTGTAGGGCCCACCGTAATGTTTATTTTACATCCAATATTTTCATAAGGTCACAAACACCTGAATGAAGAGTAAAAACAAATTTCATATTGATCCAAAACTTTTGTGAGCCCGAAAAGGGTTTCAATGGTAGACGTTCAATCCTCTACTGGTTTTTGTAGTGTGGTCCACTTGATAGTTAGATCTGTCTTATTTTTCATCTCAAGCCTTAAGACAAACTTCCCAAATGGATGTACGATCTGGATATAACATATACCCCGTGATAAGACTCACAGAACTTTCTCCCATAGCCACTCCCCTATATAAAATGCATTCGGTTCCTAACACAGACCTCATGTTTGCCCCGCTCAATTTCTAGTTTGCCCCGTTCAATTTCATGTTTGCCCCTTCGAATTTCTAGTTTGCCCTGCTGAATTTCGTGTTTGTCCCGCTCAATTTCATGTTTGCCCCACTGAAATTCATGTTTGCCATGCTGAATTTCTAGTTTGCCCCGCTCTATTTCATGTTTGCCACGTTGAATTTATAGTTTGTCCCGCTCAATTTCATGTTTGCCCCGCTCAATTTATAGTTTGCCCTGCTCAATTTCATATTTCCCTCGCTCAATTTTCAGTTTGCCCCGCTCAATTTCTAGTTTGCCCCGCTCATTTTCATGTCTGCCCCGCTCAATTTCTAGTCTGCCCCGCTCAATTTCTAGTTTGCCCTGCTCAATTTCATGTTTGTCCCGCTCAATTTTCAATTTGCCCCGCTCAATTTCTAGTTTGCCCCGCTTAATTTTCAGTTTGCCCCGCTCAATTTCTAGTTTACCCTGCTCAATTTCATGGTTGCTCTGCTCAATTTCTAGTTTGCCACGCTCAATTTCTAGTTTGCTCCGCTCAATTTTTAGTTTGCCCTGCTCAATTTCTAGTTTGCCCTGCTCAATTTCATGTTTGTCCCACTAAATTTCTAATTTACCTTGCTCAATTTTTATGTTTACCCCGCTCAAAGGACATCAAAGTTACATGGGCCCCACAATTATGTATTTATTATATCCACAACATTTATCCATATTTCAAGATCATTTGGGAGCATTATAAAAAAATAAAAATAAAAATGAATCATATCCAAAGATCAACTGGACCACACCACAAAGAGCAGCGGGAAAATTGATTTTCACCATTAAAAATTTTGTAAGGCCCACCATAATATATATTTTCCATCCAATCTATTCATAAGGTCACAAAGACCTAGATGAAGAGGAAAACCAAATTTCATAATGATCCAAAACTTACCTAAAAGGGTTTTAATAGTAGACATTCAATCCTCCACTGTCTTTTATTGTGTGGTCCACTTGATAGCTAGATCTGTCTTATTTTTCGTCTTAAGCCTTAATACGAGCTCGTCAAATAGATGGACGGTTTGGATATAACACATGCCTTATAATGGGACCCACAAAATGCTGTGGGGATTATACCAAAAAAAAAAGAAAAAGAGTAGTGAGTTAGGGTCATGGGACCCTATAGTTACGAATTATAATCGTAGCGAAAACCATAGCATTGATATATCGAAGATCTTTCGATATTATCGAAAAAGTCTCAAACTGTCCAGTGAGTTTGCTTTAAATATTATGTAATTTTTGATATACTATGGCTACGGATTAAAATCATAGCCATAACAAATTGCGGTGCCGCGACGGTCTGTGTTTTTTTTTTTTTTGCTGTGTTACTTTTGTGGGCCCCATCATGAGGTTTGTGTTATATCCAAATCGTCCATTTATTTGGTGAGCTCATATTAGGCTTGAGACAAAAAATAAGATAGATCTAACTATCAAGTGGACCACACTGTAAAAGGCAGTGAGGAATTGAACATCTACCATTGAAACCCTTTTACAAAAGTTTTGGATCATTATGAAATTTGCTTTTCTTCGTCATCCAGGTCTTGGTGACCCTATGAATGAACTTAGACGGAAAGATTTCTCACAAACATCACAATGGGCCCCCTAAAGGTTTCTAATGGTTGACACTCATTCAACGCTATTTCATGTAATGTGGTACACTTGAGATTTGGATATACCTCATTTTTGGTCTCATATCATAAAATGATGTGGAAAAATATATGGACGGCATGGATGAAAATCATACATTATGGTGGGGCCCACAGACCACCGACCATCCGCCATTGGCTGATGGCAGGGGAGTACCCAATCCGTTTCCGTGGAAGGAGGGGTATTTTCGTCCTCAAATTCGCTGTCCGTACGAGCAGGTTTAAGTTCCCAAACAAATTTCGTATTGTTTCATAAAAACAGCTGGATAAAAGGTGGGGTCCACAGTCCCAAATTTCTCTTTATTTTTTATTTTATTTGGTTAGCTGGTTAATACACCCACTGTCAGTTCACGACCCGACTCAACCCGCACTCAGAGGGTGAGTCGATCCGAACAGAGTAGATTTCCTCCAATAGTAATTCGACTCGATTCCACTCGAAAACTAATTCAATATTGATTCGACTCGATATGAAACCCGACGCATACATTTTTTTTTTTAAAAAAATCAAGATTTAACGTTTTATATATGAGATACGGTGTAGCTAACGGAGAGGCTGAGATTCAAACAGGTGCACCTAGGTTTTGAGCTGTGATTTCAGCTCATGAATACCCACCGCCCCCGATCCGACTCAATGCTGATTCAACCTGACTCGGTACCTGTGATGGGTCGGACTGGTTCGGGTTAGTCCAGGACAGAGCCGGATCGGGTCAGGCATGCTGGACTCGGTACCAAGTCAAGGCCAATTCAAGTTAGGTTTATTTCAAAATCGGGTCAAGTCGAGTTAGCCCTAACTCGGTTCAACTCGATGCCCAGCTCTAATTGGGATGCTTGGACAGTCCAATCATCAATCTGAACTGTCCATCAACTACAGAACACATTTCATGGGTGACCATGCAAAAATAACACTGATCAGATGATCTGATCCATTCTTAATATGGCCTTAATCTTTGTAAAAGATTCTAACCGTCTTATCAGATGGTTAAGATTGTCAGATCAGTGTGATGCTAGCATGATAGCACATGAAATAAGTACTGAACCTAAAGAACACTCTAGATCAATGAATTGGACGGTCCTAATACCCCGATGCAACTAGTATAGATCTATATGTGCACTTTTGGCCGTAGCGGTTTGGCTGGTGACCCCAACGCCAGCCAGCTAACTAATGTCAAAGCTCTGTGGGCCCTGCTGTGATGTATGTGTTTGATCTACGCCCGTCCATTCATTTTGCTAGCTCATTTTACGTCATGTGCAAAAACTGAGGCAAATCCAAAGCTCCGGTGGATCACACTGAAAGAAACAGTGGGGATAATGACATCCACCGTTAAAACCTTACTAGGGCTGACATGATGTTTATTTGTCATCCAACCTGGTCATAAGGTCACGTAAACTTGGATGAAGGGAAAACAAAAATATCAGCTTAATCTAAAAACTTATGTGGCCCAGGATGTTTTCAATGGTAAGCATTCAATCTCCACCATTTTCCCGTGATGTGGTCCACTTGAGCTTTGAATCTGCCTCATTGTTGGGCTCATGTCGCAAAATGGATGGACAGGGTAGATAAAACACATACATCATGGTGGGGCCGAAGAGCCGGTGTTACGGTCACCCGCCAAACCGTGTCCCCAAAGCTCAAGTGGACCACACCATGGGAAATAGTATAGGTTAAATACTTAGTATTAAAAATATAATGGGGCCACAGAAGTTTTGGATCAAGCTGATGGGCCTTGTTGTCGGCTATCAATTAAGCTGGGTTTGGGATGGGCTGAGGTCTGTCGAGCCCAGCCCAGCCCACAAAGTGAACCCAGTCTGTTCAAAGCACTTGAGAGGTAGAAACAAGCAGGCCTGTGATAATAACTTGAGTAAGTCACATCACCAGAAAAAGTGGACTTCGTGTGCACACGGTAGAAACTCTCATTTCATCTCTTCTCTCTGCTCATAATTCTCCTTGACATCTATGTAGCACATTTATAAAGCTATTTATTTTTTCTTAAATTATATTTTAAGTCGTAGCTAGCAAATGCTGTTGAGTTTTTCACAATTAGGTTTCTTTAACTGAATTTTTTACCACATCCTTGACAATCTAGATCGATTCAAGCACAAACATTTTACCATACCTTAGCCATTTCCCTTTTGCTAATTATGTTTTTACCATGTTAAAAGAAGGATGCCGGTAGCAAACATGCAGTGAGCGGAACTGTTGTGATGGGTGGATGGGGCATATCCATCTTATTTGTTGTACAACTTTTCAGTTGTTTGTTTCATCCCATGCAAGCCCTGTGGATTGAGAACTGATTCATTTAAGTCGATGTAATACTAAGTTTTGTCATGCAATATCGTAGTGTCATTTCATTGGCCTATCAATACTTTTCAGAGAAAGTTGGGTCTGTAAAACTATACGTGGAATTTAAAGGACTGTTCTGTGCATCGATTGAATACGGAGATTTGAAGTAGATCATACACCATTGATGTAGGTTGGACGTTAGAGTCTTCCTCTGCTTACACTCTTAGAGAAGATCTGATGAGATTACTGCTTTTGTTGGTACTGTTGGATTGGGGGCCAGCCTTGATTTATAATGTAAAAGAGTTTGAAACCCATAAAAACTTCTCCCTAAAGGCTCCAAACGAATTTGCAATTCCAGTTCTATCAAGACACCGTGTGTGTATCACAGTACTAGCACACCATCCCTTATACGAATTCTGAATGTATCACAACTTAGCGAGGCTCATTGGTGCACCCGATCACATTATCCAACCCTTAGGACAATCCAAACTGTTGATCAATAAGGCCCACCTCATAGAGTTCTTACCGGGTCAGCCAAGATAAAACGGTGTAATATCATGGCTTGACGGAACTTGGTGTTACCCCAGCCTAACCAAATTCAATCCCAGGGACATAATTAAAAAGAAATAATCTAGACATAATTACCATACTTTGGAGCAGTGTGGCCCACTTTGATGTATGAGTGCCATCCAACCTGTCTATTACACCCTGTGTTGGCCGAATTCTGAGACATAATTTGATGAGGGGCTACAGGGTGTGGTGACCCCGTGTGACGGAATTTGATTGGGTCATATGTCATTGCCTGCGATAGGATCCACCGAAAGTATGTTTAAAAGTTACTAGGTTGAGTAGGTACTTAACCAGGTCCGATATCAACACATGACCCAATTAATCAAATCTCACTTCCATATATAAGACTACTCATTTACAGTGTTACATATAGTGTACCCTTAAATTGGGCTGCTTGGACTGAGATACATCTATGTCACGTGTGCGGTGTCCTGTTGTACGTGTGGAATGTCACGCTGTGGTTGTGCATCTACCATGCTTCGCTCCAGAGTATCTACATTGGGTTTTCAGCTTGTAGAGACGGGCCCATTACTTAGTGAAATGATGAGTCCTACTGTGATGGCCCATATAAAAAAATCTCATATGGGAAGATCCTAAACCTTCAATTGGCAGCCAGAAATCATCAGTCAATATATACAAAAATAAAATAAAATAAAAGAAAGAAAGATTATATATGTGCCAGCATGGCATGGTAGATCAGAGATCCAATACATCCATCAGAAAGGCAATACTATATTGATGCCTTAGCCCAAGATTCAGGTCGATCCATTAGTCAGATGGGCTACAATTTGTAAAACAAATGTACGGTTCAAAAAGACCTAGCTGAAGCTTTCTAACCCCTAAATCTGTTTGAAGTACTGGAGCCCATATGCTGAGTGGACCAGATTTATTTTTGGGAAAACACGTAGAAGATGAAACCAACCTGATAGATGGATTAGATTTTGAACGTGTGGCGTGTATAGTAGCTCATTGCACACGCATGCGGGCTTAGCAAAGCTCTTAACGGTTGCATGAGATGAGTCTCACCCCGACCAAAAGGACGCGGATTGCCCGGTGACCCCAACCAGGGGCGGCTCAAAGGGGTAGGCAGGTGAGGCAATCGCCTAAGGCTCCCTAATTATGAAGGCCCTATATTATAGTAAAATTAAAATTTCTTAATTATGAAGATCCTATATTATAGTAAAATTAAAATTAAGAAGAAAAAAAAAAGTCTAAAATTTTTGAAATGAAACTTATTGAAAGGCCTACAAATAGGAACATCTAAAAATTAGTTTACAAATTTAAAATTAAAAATAAAAAACAAATCCTAGAAACTAGTACTATCAATAATAACAGTCTAACTCTATCGTCTCTTTTCAAAATAATAGCATCATTCCCAATAAATTCTTTTCCTAAAACCTAGGACCACAACTACCTACTTTATTGCTAATTAAGTTTTTAAAAAATTAAATTCTAACGTCATTTTTCTAAATTAAATTCTAACTTTATTTTTCTAACGGTTTGGATTTATTTTCGGAATTAAAAGTTTTTAAAGAAGTTGCAAAACAGAAATTAATACTCCAATTGAAATACTTAATCTAATAAAAGAACTAGATTGTTTTCCAAATTGCTTTATTGCATATAGAATACTACTTACTATACCTGTTACAGTTGCATCTGCAGACAGAAGTTTTTCAAAACTAAAGATTATAAAAAATTATTTACGAAGTCTTAAGATAGATTAAACGGTTTAGCAATTTTATCTATCGAAATTGATTTATTGGGTAAACTTCAATACAAAAGTTTAATTAGTAATTTTGCATTTCAAAAGGCAAGAAGCAAATTTATGGTTTAATTTTGAATTTATTAAAAATTTTAAACTAAATAGCCTCATTTTTATGACTTGCCTAAGGCCCTCAAAAATGTTGAGCCGCCCTTGACCCCACTTCGCTTAGCTACGCATTGCGAGGGCCATGTGGGCCCCACCATGATATACCTGTTTTATCGAGGCCGTCCACTTGTTTTGCCAGCTCATTTTAAACATAAGTCCAAAAATAAAGCATATCCAAAGCTCAAATGGACCACACCGTAGGCAACAGTAGGGCTTGAATGCCTAACCATTGAAAACTTCTCCTTAAATGGACCACACCATGAGAAATAATGGGGGCGTAAATGCCTAGTGTTGAAAACTTCCTGTGGCCACAAAATTTTTGGATCGAGCATATATTTGTGTTTCATTTCATCTATATCCATGTGACCTTTTGAATAGATTGGATGACAAATAAATATTTTTGTGATTGGATCACCTAACTAGGTGTGTTGGGTTGCCATGCAATCCATGATATATACTCAACTCGAATTCGAACGAATTGGGAAGAATCCCCGAGTTAAAAATAAAAATGGAAAGAAAAAAAACCATGGCTCCAATCTAGTTTAAAATCCATGTTATGGGCGATCCTTGATTGACCAAAACAAAGATCACAACGGCCGCTGGGGATTTTGGTCAACCATTTTTGAACCGTCAGGATTGCAAAAGCACCGATATTGAAACAACCAATTCATGATTGTCCCCCGCGAATGAACGGTTTAGATCATCATACAACGGTGCGTGGTGTAACTGGACCCAGGCCGACCGTTACCAAAGATGATTTGTCCTTTGTCCTCTCCTTGTCTTACGTGAATCACGTGCATGTTATTTGGTGAGATTGGCTAACCTGCAATAATGCAGGTTGATTTTCATTTTTAGGGAGTCATTTCATACTCTGCCAGGTTACGGTTGTTGATACACAGGCACTCAGAAATAGCAAACGTGGGATACATTTTGACTCAAATTACTTACTAAATTGTGAAATACTATGTAAATAACCCAAAACCAAAATGTGGTGTAGATATTGAACGTAAAATGTCAATCATGTAAATTGTAAATGTACAAAAAAAATTTTTACAATAAAAAAAAGATAAAAAGAATATGCTTTTGAACTAACCAACAATAATGTTTTTTTAAAGTTGAAATAAAGAAATGAAAATGACAAAAATACAACGAACTATATATCACCCAACCCTATCTACTTCAATGAAGCTGGAACCCACAATCTACGGCCAAAAAGCAGCACCCTACTACGTAAGCACTTAGATAAGGCTTCGTGAGGCGAGGCAGCTTCAAATCGTGACTATAAAGTATGAAGTCAAAGGCTTCAGCGCATTTCTAGCCTGTGATACATCGAAATTGTAAGGCCTGATTCGCCACGTTCACATTTTCTAAGTGCATGTGTATCATCTATAATACTCTGCTAGAGTACTGAAAATTTTCCATTTTCTTGGGATAAATTGACCACTGTAAATGGCACCTTTTACTCCGTGTCTTTTCAAAATACTCCTAAACTTAACTTTTCCAAAGTAAACCATTTTGTATGGACACACCGGAATGGTTTTACATTGGCAAAGTTAAGTTTGGAAGCTTTTCGAAAAGGCACAGGGTAAAAGGTGGCGTTTATAGTGGTCAATTTCTCTTTTCTTGGTGGGGTACCGTCCGTCAGGAGGTAAACAGTAGCCTGAAAAGCGAGGTTTGGTAGGCTGTTGAATGGGGAGCCTTTCACGTAAAGTTGCTGGAAACCTAGGTGGGGCCACTGTAATGTTTGTGTGAAATTGAATTTGTGAGCTCATTTTATGACATGGGGCCAAAAAGAGCCGGATCCAATATTCAAGTGGGCTGAAAACAAGTGAGGATTGAACTTCCACTATTGAAATATGCGTGGGGCTATAGACGTTTTGAATCAAGCTATTATTTGTGTTCTCACTTATTTTCTTACCCACCTTTCCCTTTAGTGCAGCCCATGTAACCCTTGAATCCTGCTAACTTTTAATCTCTAAGTCCTAAAATAATCTCACAAATTGGATGGAGGACATAAATTTCTCACAAACACCATGGTGGGCGCCCAACCTCAGTTTCTAGTGTGGGAACTTTCTGCGAAAGGGTTTAGTAGGAAATCCGCGTTCATGAGTGTTAATTGGCAGCCCCCTGTAGAAATGGATGCGGCATGCATACCTTCCACCCGGAGCCTACCTGGTTGGGGCCCACAGTGATGATTGGCAGCCCTTTGTACAAACGGATGCGGATTGCCTGACACCCGGACCCTACCTGGATGCAGCCATACCGATCAGCGGCAGGCCTTTGTACAAACGGACACAGAATGCCAGCAACCCTGGACCCTAGCAGGGTGAGGCTACCATGATATTTGTGAGAAATCCACTGTGTCCATTTAAAATACAAGGGTAAAAAGAAAACAGGATTAAAAAAGTAAGGCGGATTAAAAACTTTAGTAAGTCACGAAACAAGAAAAGGTAGAGATTGAACCCTACCATCGAGGCATTGGTATGGCCATAAATGTTTTGGAGTGTTTTTTGTGTTTTCAGCTCATCCCCGTGGAGATAACGTTACAAATAATAATTTGAATGGCATATGATCATATGGTTGACTATAGAAAGGCTTCAACACTAGAATTTTTTTTTTTTAAAATTCTTAGGCTCACATTCTAACATGAGGTGATAAAATGAATATTCACGGTGAATTTCTTACAAGCAGCATAGTGGGCTCCACCTATCTTTCTGAAAAATATTTATATATTAGCCTGAATGCATGGCTAAGATATCATGCATGCCGTTTGCATGCGGTGGAGAGATCATAGAAGGTGAGTTATTTACAGCGGTGTAACGGAAGATGAAACTGTTAGGCTGGACAAAGTGACAAGCTGATAAGGAGAAATCGCCGTTAGGCTATGGATGGCCCATTTATTTCAGTTTTCTTACCCAAACGAGAGTAATGCTCATCTGCGCACCTTCTTATATGAGCACCCATGCGAACCTTTGGACACATGTCATTGGCACAGAATCTGAACGGTCTATATGATGTGTACCCTTTGAAACTATATGGCTCCAATTTTCAGCCTGATCCAAAACTCTAGTGGGCCATAGCAAAGAGAAATGCAAATCAAGGAAGGAAACTGTTTCCTTATTTTCATGGCCCACCAGAATTTTGTGTCGGGTTGAAAGTTGGGATTTTGAGGTTTGAAGGGATGTTGCATCACATGGACCGTTTAGATTTTGTGCTCATGACAGGTGTGCAAAGATGCAGACGGGTGCTCACATCGAAAGGTGCGCAGATGAGCATCCCTCATGTGAAAGGGGCTGGCCCTTACCACCCTTCCACGGCCTACAAACCAAGATTATTGCACCCCTCTTAATTTGGACGCTGATTGCGTCCTACCCGGCCCGTATCTGTTTATCCACGCCGTCCATCTCTTCTCTCCATTCATTTTAAGGCATGTGCACAAAACTAAGGTAGATCTAACACTCAAGTGTACCAAACAAAATAATAAATAATAATATTGGGTTGCATTAAATGCACACGTCATTAAATACAGGTTGCATTAAATGTTATTTGTGGTGTGGTTCACTTGAAAATTAGATCTGCCTCATTTTTGTACTTATCCCTTAAAAAGATATGAAGGAAGGGATGGACGGCATGGATAAGTAGATGAATCACGGTGGGCCCACCCACAAAACTGCCCGTTCGGGGCTACACGGGCGGGCGTAGTACGCAATCCGCGTCCTCTTTCACGTCCGACCTACCGAAAAAAAAAAAGTCACGTCATGTGCTACACGTGAGAGCGCAAAAAGGACTACAATGGGGGAGCAGATTAGGCACGGCCGATACTGGTGGGGCCACATTGATATACGTATTATATATTCATGTTGTACATCTGTTTTGAAAAATCATTCTAAGGCATCACTTAAAAAATGGAGAAAATCCAAATTTTAAGTGGACCACACAATAAGGAAACAGTAGTGATAGACCATTAAAAACTTATCATGGGATGGGAAGTTTTGAATCAGGCTTATATTTATTTTGCCCCTTCCTTCAGGTTTGCCTGACCTTGCCAATAAGTTGGATGAAGTATAAATATTACAAAAACATTATGGTATGCTCTAGGAAGTTTTTAATGGCCGATCAATCAATCACTAAGCATTTCTTATATTATGGTCAACCTGAGATTTGGATCTGTTTTATTTTTTGGGTTCATACTCTAAAATGATTTAACAAAATAGATGGATGGTGTGGATATAGAATAAATACATCAAGGTGGGCCTCACTATAAGGGCCGCACCTAATCGGCTCCAACAATTTGATTGTGATAGGTGGGAGTAGATCCAACTATCTCCCTCATTTATTCCGTGTATGATGATCCCAACGGCTCCTCGGCCGAGGACATCTTAAATGGGATTTATGCCAAAATCCATGGCTCGAATTATCGCATAATGCATTCATATTTAGGTGACCGCATCCATGTGATACATATGACTGATGTAGCAGTTAGGTTGGTGTAAATTTTTTAAAGATTAAAACATATTGAAAAATGATTGGACAGCTTTTTATAATATACAAAGGTGGGAATGAAGGAAAAGACCATATAATTTGTAATTATAATAAGCTATGCAATATTTTATTATATATAAGAATTTTGGATTTGACTACTAGCATGTGGCCGTAGAATCTTGTTTGGTTTGATACGAGATCTGTGGGACATATCGTTTACATTCTCACCCCACTGTGGGGTCACTGTGATGTCTGTGTGAAAACTATTCCGTCCGATGGGCTTTTGCCAGCTCATGTTATAATGATTTCCCACCATTGAAAACTTCTTGGGGTGCACCATGATAATGCCTAGCAACCGTCTATTGGGATGAAGGGAAAACGCAGATATCAGCCTGATTTAGAACTTTTGTAGACTACAGTAGGGTTTCCAAAGATAGGGTTTTTGGTCCTTTGTTTCTGTAGTGCTGCTCACATTGAATATTGAATAGTGTTGGTTTCTTTTCCTGTGGTATGGCTTACGTGAGTATTAGATGTATTGATTATTAGGTTGAACATCTGCGTGTAACAGCTAATTAATTGATTATTAGACTGAACAGCTGCGTATCAAACTCTATCATGTTAGTTGATTTATCTATCCATTTAGCCGGCTCATTTTAGGACGAGCCCAAAAATGAGTCAAATCCAAAGTTTAAGTGGACCACACTACAAGAAATAGTAGGTGTTAAACAACGAGTGTTGAAAACTTTCAAGAGGCAACAAAAGTTTTGTATCTAGCTGATATCTATTGATGGAATCAATATCACACATACATTACAGTGGTTCCACAGGTCTTAGGACTGCAGGCCATCCCGGTCAAAAGAGGTGTGTTGAAATATGAGCTTGTGTCATGAACAGACAGAATCATTCAATACCTAAGCTTTTGGTCATACAAATACGGCTGGAATGTACGGAAATTTGCATGTGAAAAAGATAAGAGGTGTTGGATATTACACGTGGTACACGACACTCTACAGATTTACTCGGTTTTGAGTTTGTTCATATGGTCTTTAAAAAAATCTGTACGTGTACACACAACTGCATAAATGTCTATTCTATCCTAACAAGTGGGCCCACGATCCTGTGATCCAAACCATGTATTTGATTTCTTACAGTGGCCTGTTGATATGATTTATTGGATCCTTGACCCTAGGCATTGAACTGTATACTCGAGGTTGGTCCTGACCAGCAGGCAAACCATTGGTCTGTTGAGTCTTATTGTTGATGGACCATGCCTCAAATGCCTCAAATGGCTACCAGATTGAAGGGTCCTAACGATTGAATAATTAAGTAGCCTCAAAATCTTCAACTAAAAAGAGCTTACAACAATGATCTATAGGGAAAAGGTCATCCATTGGATGGGTATGATCTCAGAACTTGAAAGTTCTTTTTGGACAAGCTCATATATGGCATGGCCCATCAAATCAATGGTCTAGATCAATAATCACGGGCTTGAGTCTGATTTACCGGTAGATGGAGTTGCATACAAGTTCCTGGTTTCAAAGAAGGGTTCTGATAGGTGGTGAAATCCTGCTGCGGCAAGGGTTCGAGTATCATAGGTGGTGAAATCCCACTGCGCGTGTGTGTGGGCGCTTGTGTAAAAAAAAAAGAAAAGAAAAGAAAAGAAGGGTTCTGATAGGATGGCGTGGCCCACCATTTGAGGCTTGGTTTCAACGTGAATTTGGGCCATTCATTCACACTACGAACATGCCATGTACGAAAATCAGGACAGCGTACGCTCATCAATGAGTCTCACACACACACACATATATGTATATGTAATGTCGAATTTGGACCATTTTTTTTTTTTTTTCCTTTATAATAATGGCTTATCTTCCACGTACAAGGTATGATATGCTTGATCGGCAGTACGGCATGTTTACAATGTACCTTACCTGATGAATGGCCCAAACCTGTGACACGTGTGCCATCTGACAGTGGTTACGAGCCCCCGCATGCTAGTTGTACCGCAGGCATCAAAACCCTTACCGACACTTAAGAGGTGCACATGAACCGGGCTAGCTTGGTTAGCTCGCTCGACTGGACTCAAAAAAGCTCCATTGGACTTGGTTCCAAGCTGAGTACGAGCCCGAGTTGAGCTTTTTTTTTTAAGCTAAAAAATGAGTTCGAGCTAACCCTGCTCGACTCGACTCAACTCGGATCGAAACTAGATTGAATCGAACGAGTTCGGTGACTTGATTACTTTGATATTGATGTTGCTCACCAAGTGTTTGATGAAATGACTCAATGAAGTGTGTTTGGCTAATGGCAAAGAAGGTACGAATACGAAACCAACACCCTTTTGTTTTCTTGATTTATGTTGCTTAGAAAGGGTTTTATAAAATACCTATAAAACTAATGTTGTTGTCTTAAATATGGTGAGATTTTGAAGGAGCAGAATCCAGGTGTTTGTAAAAATGTGGCACAGACGAACTTGGCTCGAACTGGCCCAAGCTGCTGACCAAACTGAGCTGAGCTGGCTAGTCAGGCCCAAGGAACGAACCTAAATCGAGCTGAGGTCAGCTAGTGGCCGAGCCGAGTCGAGCTGAGGCCAGCTCGACTCAGTTCGACTCCATGTACACCCCTACGGGGACACTCGATTAGCTTGGAAGAGTCACGGGTGGGATTACATGCGTACAAGTCAGCTAATTACGTGTCACCGCAATTGCCAGCATGGCAGAAAAGTGGCCCATCCATCAGAAGGATACCACTATATAGATTCTCAATTTAAAAAATCAAGTCCGTCTACTGGTCAGCTGGGCCACATTTAACCGAACAAATATACGGTTGGGAAAAATCAACCGAAGTTTCTAATACATCAACTTATTTCAGAAACATCATGAAGGACCCCATATAAGGACCCACGCAGGAACTTCCCTGCCAAAAGGCTTTCCGGGAAATCCGCGTCCTTTACTTCCCTGCAAAATGCATGGGACGCGGACTGCGTGGTGATCCCAAGTCACGTAGTTTGTGGGTGAGGCCGAGCTGGGCATGTGCTGCTGTCAGAGATGGGATTTGGATTGATTGGTGACCGAACACCAGCCAGCTACCCGGTGTCAAAGATCTGTGGCCCCACAAAGGTACGTGTTTTATCCATGCTTTCCATTTATTTTGGTAGCTGGCTTATTTTAGTTCATGTGTCAAAAATAAAATAAGGCGGATATTAAGGCAATGTGAACCATGCTGTAAGGCTTTATGAGCAGGTTGGATGGAAAATAAAATTTGCTGTGGGCCACCAGGAAGTTTTCAAACCTACTTCAATTTTGGGTTCATTGTATAAGATGAGAAGGCAACATGGATTGACATGGATAAAGCACGTGCATCATGGTTGGCTCGCTCACGGAGCTTTTTCAACTGCTAGCTGTGTAGTGTTGGGGTCACCACCCAATGTAGTCCGTCGCATTGTGGCCCAATCAATTCCTGGACGTCCCAACAGTACTACTAAGCCATGTGGTGTTGGGGTCACCATGCAATCTTTGTCCCTCAGCCTGACTTCCCTATGCAAGCCTGACTTGTGCTGGGTCTCCATTCATGGCTCAGTGGTAGACTCACAAGAGTTTCAGCATTGAGACCAGGGATCGACTGCCCATGTAGTATGACTATAGTGGTCCACACGGTTCCGTTCTGGTTCAGTTATACTGTTCTGTGCTTTTTATAATCTAACCCAATTGCATGGTTTGTTTTTATAATCCAACTCAATTGCATGGTTTTTGTTTTTATTTTTATAATTCAGCCCAAGCTCCTCTACCCAAAATTTTCACAAAGAGTAATCTTGTCATGGTTTGTTTTTATGACCGTGTTCTCAAAATGATTTTGCTGCCAATGTCTATTCATGTTGTCATCCATTTGATGAATGGCCTAGGCTTTTATGTTTTTAAAAAAATAAATTTTAAATATTTATTGACCAAGGGGTCCCGTTCCAAGTTTGGTACCAGGTCTGGTCTGATTCTACAGAACCCCAAACCGAGAACCAAATCAAACTAATTGGTTCATTAATTTTCGGAACCGGAACCGGTGCACTTCAGAACCGGACCAAATTGTGCGGTCTGGTTGGCGCCAGTCCGGTTTACCGATTCTACTGGTTCCATGTGCACCCCTAAGTACGAGTGGGTGTGTGAGTGTGTGGAGTGTTGGTGTGCATGTAAAAGAAAAGAAAAGAAAAAAAGCCTAGCTTGTGCTAACTCAACGCTATTTGAGACAAACATGCATAAGATCCACTCTGTCAATTAAGTACAACGCCACATTTTCACCATACATGGATCTTAAAAGAAAGTTCAATTCAAGACTCAGGTAGGCCACACCATAGGGAACAATGAATGATCATGCCTAGAACATCTAAATTGAGGTGGTGTGGCCCCGCAAAAGTCTTGAAATGTCCTTATTTCCAAGGAATACATTCATTCTGGTGGGGGCACACCAGCTGAATGAATTTGATGGCACATACAACTTATGTTGGATCCTACACAATTTAGACGGTTTTAATGGTTTTATTTTCCATCTCAACCCATACCCATGGCGTAGCCCATTAGATTGTTGAATCAACACAATTTTTGGGCCCCTATCCAAACACATTGAATGAACTAGCTGGACCTCATCCACATGAAGTCTCTCTGTCCATGTATGTAGAAGTGAGGCCCCATCTACCCATAAAAGCCACATTATTGGTATTAGGTTTGTTTTCTGTCACATGTGGTGCGTGTGGGCGTGCCAGAATTGATATGGTGACTCGATTCAAGCCAATCAACTTTAACCCCAAGCGTCGAAATAAGCAGATATGTCTAATAAGAACGCATATGACCAAAATCTAAGAAGATCGGTCACCTACTTAGTCCCTTGCAGAAATTTGTAATGATCACGATAATCGGAGGATGGGATTTTTCATCTAGCAGTGGGTTGCACTTTTCCTTTCACAAGAAAGAACTTTTTAGCATACGAATACAATCAGAGAAAATGAAAAAAAATCACAAATATCAGTCACTAACAGTGACTGCAATAATGCGTCTCATGAAAGAATTGCTTGATATTGGTTAAGTATCAAGCCTAGTGTATGAGCGTAAACCTAAATTACAAATACAAATTACTTTTACTGCATTCTCACTACTCCTATGATAGAAAGTAAATTGATAGATTTGATTTGATTTGATAGGTGTGAGATGCCTTGTTTTGTTGATTTCATATGCTATTTATAGATTTCTCTTGCAACTATTCAACATATGTTTTTAGGATGTGTTGAAGTTTTTGGAGAATAACTGCCTAGAATGAAGCCTAAGGATTGAATCCCAGTAGCAGTTCCAGGGATAGAGGATGATCCGCAATATCATTTCCTGTTCCCGGTAGAAGAAAAGAGGGCAAGTCAAATTCAAAAACAACGATTAAGAAAAGTCTTACAATGTTAATTATGTTCGTTGCTATGATGTGAGCCTGAGATGGGGCAAGAATATAGTAAAAGAGATCAAGAGAGAGTTTATAAACGTTAGGGCAGCTATGTCTTTCATCAACCTAGACGTATCCGCAAATATCGATTGCAAGCACAATCTCAGTTAATTAACTGCTCAACATTTAGGCAACTAGAGTTGGGAATATGTTGACCAATAAAAAACCAATTAAAGTAAGTAGTGATGGTTTAATATGTCATATGCGCCCATGTCACATGTTATTAAAGGCCTGAATACATGAAAAGTCAGCATAGCAAGCTGTGTATATAAACATTAAAGTAATAGGAGAGCAAAGTGTCTTTTGGCTGATAGATGGCCAGATAAGTTATAGGTTTTTGAAAAAAACCAACTTAACGAATGATAGTATTCTAGTTAAAAGAGAAGTCCCATGTTCTTTAAGTCAGAAGGCGATTAGGTTCAGCCTTCTTGGTTCGCTCGAGCAGCGTTGTTAGATAAATCATATTTGACCTGGAGAGCATCGTGGTGGTCCAGGACAGACTTAATAATAGGTTCCTGCTCCGCACGAGTCTTTAATGTCGAAAACAACATCCAAAAATTCCATGACTGCACTGATTCCCCGGCAAATGGCCGTGACTTCAGATTCAGTTTCTTTAACGAGTAGTTTCTATTCACCGACTTTAGTCTGATATATGGACATGCTTGCACAGAGAACACATTGGACATGGCGAGAATTGATGGCGTCTTGAACAGAGAATGTCTTTGGCTAGAAGGATTTCTCTGTCATAATCATTTCATTCACGACAACATACTGACAGCTGACTTTTAGCAAGACAAAATTGGTTTCTTTGGATGAAAGCTTGGGTGTAAGCATCCAGGTATCAAGCTGGTAGAGATTCTGCATCTTGCATGCAAGATTCTCTTTGTTAGGAGTTCCATCAATCGGCTACGTTGGCGAACGGAGTCATCATACTCATGAGTAAGCTCATTTACTTAATTTAAAGGTTTCAAGGATTCCTGTAAAACAGGATCAAAGCAACAGGTTAGATAACTCAACAATAAATGAAGGGATGCTGTATACATCATTATTAACCCACAGATTTTCTAAGTTCACGACCAGTTGGTCTACTAGAAAGTTAAATGCTTGAGTGAAGGGCAACTTAGGAGTCTCTCTTAGAGTTTTAGATCCTGTAATGGGACGAGGTCTCAGGTATGGAGTCATGTTCTTGCCTAGTGATTTGCTTGAAGGGTTGCGGTTAGCTTTTATAGCCTTTATGAGGAATTATCCGTGGCTGCATAATCTGAAAGCTCAAGCAATTACAGAGGTTGTGGATTCAGCAGAAGTAGTTGATTGAGCGTGGTGATTGCAGGTTGGGATCGATTCGTCTTGGGGCGTTTTTAGTATTATAGTTTTCTTGGATAAAGATTAATAATTGTTACAGACACATCAACTCATAAGTGTATGTTTATTGGCAAGATCATGGTCAATAAAGTGTAACTGCTTTTTCTTTGGCTGGTTGCACATTATGGAGCCACGTAGATGAACGGTTATTATCTCATCATTCTTCCTAGAGCTTATAAATACCAGAAGTAAATCCGAGAGAAAGGGGTTCACCCAAACAACAAACACAATTATCAATCCAGCACAACGTCGTGTATCTAGACTTAGTCTCCTCCTGCTTAGTAGCAGTGGACCTTAGTATAGATTTAGGAACAGCCCGTCCCTGCATATATGTTGGATTGACTTAGGTTGCAGCTTTTAGTTGTAGTTCTCTTCCATCTGCGCTTGTATGCCGAATATGAAGGAAGACGGTAGTTTAGGGACCCATCCGCCTACGCTCTTACACTAGGCTGATTATAGTTGTAATCTCAACTATTGCATTTACTTCACTCATTAGCACGTTGCTCTAAGAAGCACATTGCTGCTCTCAGTCAGGCATGTGATTTCCCATAATTGTAATTCATTCACAATATTTTCCTTAACTGTGTCCATCTCTCCATCTGTTTCGTTTCTACATTTCTTTATTTTTGTTCATTTCAACTATATGACTTTACAATTCTTTGGATTTCCAATGCATAAAAGAGTTCATTTGGAGGAAGAGGCCTAACCTCTTCCAATCATTTAAGCAATTGGTTAATTAGACAAACTGTCAAGTCCCAATCCAACCACGCTCTATCTTGATATGAGGAATCGGTGGACATGTTTTGAATTGGACCCAATCGATTCTGACACAACCGCAATCCTCTGGACATGTGACTGAAGTTAAGAACGAACAATATTATCAATCCAATGTAGGCCCACTATTTGGACAGTTACTTTGAGGTGCATGTACTCCACATGCAACAATATCCTTTTTTTTTTTTTTTGTTTAACACACGCACACACACCCCACTGGTGGGTACTCGAACCCTTGACCTGGTGTTAAAACTCCTGGGAGTCTACCACCCGGGTATCATGAGTACGAGCCCGTCTCATCAACACGATAGTTCAGTGCCTGGACCAAAATTCACCCTGCAAGACCTCTCTCCATCAACACCACATAAACAATCAGCTCATTCCAATTGATGTAGCCATAAATACTAACGGGTACTGCAACAATAAATAGGCCCGGCCCCTCTAAAAAAATATTTAAAAAATAAAAAAATAAAATCTTGATCATGACTCCATGGTAGACTCGTAAGAGTTTTAAGACGACAAAACCTACTGTGGTGTGAGTGTGTGGGTGTATGTGGGGTGTGAGTCTGCGTGTAAGGAAAAGGAAAAAGAAAAAGACATTGCAGCAGGGAATGCACATGTGCAACTTGCGACTTGCAGTACATTGGATCCTGTCACATAAAAAATGTCTAGTAGTCTAGTCCACTTTGCTTACCTCGTTTACATAGGCATCATTTCATCCGCCTTCTAGACACGCCGTTGGACGTATGTTCTGTGACTTGTCGAAATCTCAGATCTTGTTACATCAGAAATCTGCGTATGTGCCTAGTTCCACCTTGACCACAGCATCCATCATCCCTTGAGATTGTTTTACCATACTAAGTAGAGACCGTACCTTTGTACGGGTAGAAAAGGTGCCTAACACCTTCCCTCTTTGTAACCGAGGTCCCTTACTCGAAATCTCGGATTGCAGATCAGGAGTCAATCTAAGGTAGGAGAGTCTCCGAATTTCTTCAACCTTACATATTCCGCGGTTTCTAGCCGACTAAGATTAATTGGCTAGTGGCGACTGCAACATCCACAAATCAACCTAATCACCCCCACTATCAAAATACAATATATAAATCAGCATAAGTGCGGATTTTCAGTATCTACAACTCCCAATTCATTTACCCAATTCCATTTTCCATTTACCTCCCTTTACAAGCTATCAGCACATGCCCTGAGAGAGGAAGCCAATGGACCCGCCTCCATATCTGTATTGTATATTCATGCCGTACAACAATTTTTATAGTTCATTTTATAGCATGGTAACGAAAATATGTAGATCTAAGTCCGAAGCAGACCACACCACTAGAAAGAAGGGTCATTGAACGCCGACCGTTAAAAAATTCCCAAAGCCCACCGTAATGTTTATTCACCATCCAACTTGTTGATAAGGTCACACAACCTTGTATGAAGGGAAAACACAAATATCATCTTGATCCAAAACTTTTGTGGCCCTAAGAAGATTTTTAATGGTAGGCATTCAATTCCTACCGTGTGGTCCACTTGAGATATGGATCTGATTCATTTTTAGGACTTGCTATAACATGAGGTAAAAAAAAAAAAAAACTGATGAACGGCGTGGATATACAGCACATACTTCAAGGTGGGGCTCCCAAGTCAGGGATGCACCCACCAACGTGTTACTTGGGTAACACCTAATCCACATCCGAAAGAAGGGGTGCATTATCAAACATGGTGGGTGTAGATATCAATTCCCTCTCGGAAATTGCCCGGAAATTCTTTGTTTTTGTCATCTTCCCATGACTAACTGACTATCACTTGGAAGATCGACCATACGTGTATGTGTGGTCACCAACGCCGGATAAGTGGCATTTTTAGTATTTGTAATTCTGCCTGTCGATAGACAGCACGTATGGTTCACTTGTCATGTGTATACCATATCTGACAGTCTAGAACACTGGCCCCGCTTTGAAGATCATCAGGTGTAAAAATCATCTGGAGTCATTCATCAGATGGGCGACATAGTACACAACAAGCTTTGACCGCTGGATTCTCTCCGTATATGTGAACGGTCTGACGATCACTGAAACGGACTGATTTTTAGCACCGAACATTATTCACGGTGGGGTCAACCTTTGGACGGCTTAGATTTCATATAAACATGATACATTGGCACTTAAGACCATGGTGGATATAGATTTTGCTGTTCAAGAAAATACAAGTCGGATAGAGGCATGCTTGTGACCCCGGGCAAAGATATACCTTTGCCCAGGGCTGTGTGGGGCCCACAGATTCCGTGATAAATCCACTCCGTCCATATGTTTTGCAAGACCACAATAGTACAGGATCCTAGAAGTCAGGAAGATCCAAAACTTATGTAGCCCACACCAACTAAACACTGGGAACAGAAATATCCACCGTTGAAACTTTCCTGGAGCTGAACCATGATGTTTATATGCCATCCAAACCGTTTGTAGAGTTATTACCACTCAGATAAACTTCAAAACGAACGTTATCCTGATACGAAACTTCTGTCATCCCCAGGCGTTCAATCCCCACTGTTTCGTGTGGTATGGCCCACATGAGTTTTGGATCTTCATATTTTCAGACTCCCTTCCTATTGTGGTCTTTCAAAACAGATGGACAGAGTAGATTTGTCACGGACATCTCTGTGGGCCCTACACATCCACGGGCTATCTCTGTGCCCAGGGTCACAGGCAATCCGCTTCCTTCAAACCGTGACATGTGCCACGGTATCAAGTGTTTAAGACCCAAGCCACGTCAATGGTGGTCCCCGCCGTGGGGATCACCAGGTATAAAGATCAGGCCGATCCGCTCATCAGACTGGTCACACTGAAAACTCATATGTAAAATCCACTCCGTCCATCAGGTTAGAACCCTTATTGGAACCGCACAGGAAGAAGATAATCCTGACTGAAAACTCACATAGGCCACTCCAGTGGAACAATGTAAAATTGCTCCCAAAACAGATATGTTCATACGTTGTAGCCCACATGTTCGACTCATAAACAAACCTATGATTGACATCCCATTCCTGCGGTGTGATCCATCTGAGTTACCGATCTAGCTTATTTTCGACCTCAGGTCCTAACTTCGAAGATGGGATCTGGTCGATGGAGTGGATTAACGTTTATAACCTGGCGGGCCCCACAGACTTGATGTTTTAAACACTGTGATAAAACAGGTGTCGCAGAGGATTCATTTCCTAATCCAACAGCAAATGCGGCCAACCGATGATCCAATGTACACACATGGCCGACCATTTTCAACGGCTCAGATGTAGCGGCACCTTATCGGCACCTGTAATGGATTAAAATAATAATCACCGTCAGAAATTCTGATTGTGATTGGACGTCTAAGTACAGTGGTGGAAAAATCTCCACCTAACCATTATCTGGAGGGCCACCACCTTTTAGGAGTCAGCCATCCAGCGAATCCATTCACCTCTAGCTCATGTTCTGACAACTCAACTATACACCGGTAACTTGTGTATATACCATGACCTTCTGCATGCACTGGCCATAGGACGATACGCACGACGGTTGCATGTGATACATGAAGCGATCCGTCGTGTATTATTATTCCCCCCAACGGATTGGTCCAATACATATGACAAGCATATATATAATGGAGTTTTACAGGCGAACAAATATTTGAATTTTTATATGAAATGATAGATGTTATTACCTGGCTGTCAGTAGATCCGGGCTTCTTGGGTTGAACTATTGAAGGCATTTGGCAGGTCGAGGGCATTAAGGGCGGGTTTGGATACCATCGAATAAGTTACTTTTTCTGCTTACGACAGTAGATAAGCAACTTATTTCATATAAGTTTAGTTTATGATTAATTATAAGTAATATTTTTATTTAAAAGTATTTAATCAATTTACTTAATTTTGTTTAGTTTTTATTTTTATTTTTCATAATTTGTTGATAAGAGGCGGACAGGAGACAAAATACATTTTTATTTAATTAGTTTATGCTTATTAAGACGATAAGTATGTTTGGTTTAAAAAAAAAAAAAAAACTACCTAAATTATTTTTCAACTTTTGTATGTGGTGTAGCCCACACAAGTCACGGATTGACTTGATTTTTAATCACTGGGCCCACCATGGAATGATGCGTCTGAGTGATGGGGTAGATGTTCGACACACATCACAGTCAATCCGGTCTGAGAAATTATATATATTATGGCAGTCCCAAACCGACTAATTTATAAACGGGTCCGACAAATTAGACCCAGAGTTATTAAAAGTGGGTGTGGTCCAAAGGGAACCCCGGTCCAGTTACCCGTCGACAGTCCTAGTTATTATTATAAATCTACATGCTTATTATTTTAGTGTGCACGCTCTTGCATAAATCAAAACTACCGCGTTCACAACTTAAGAGTGCATCATCCACGTGACGTCAGACATGATTTCTACCATTTATTTGGTGGGTCCGAGTGAATGGACCATAGCCAATGAGAGAGCCTTTAAGCATGAACCATCCCACGAGCAGTATATATGAACCATATATCAAATACGACCGGTCACGGTGGATATTGAACCCCCTCGTATGATAGACCATTCAGCTTGATCAAGCCTTTACAGTGTCTAGAAGTGGGTCCCACGGTTTCAGTGATCGAAACCGTTGGTATGATGCAGCCCGCTTTAAATGACCACTGCAGCTAAAATCCCCCAAGTGGAAAATCCACACTCTTTAAACCACAGACGTGACCATCAGTAAAGAAAACTCGGCAACCGTCCACATTCAAGAAAATACGATACCAGATGCCAGAGATTCGATGGATAGAGCCTTCCAATCTATTGGATTCTTGTTTCGTAGATCGTCTGCCGTGGGATCATCATATCAACGGCTTAGATCACTGTGTACCATTCTTTCACTTTGAGAGCGATTGATCTTACGCATGCACTGGACATTCTACGCGTCGCATGCATCTCACTCGAATTAAACCGTCCAAAAGACGGCCCGGCTGTAGATGGCTCATAAAAACAAAGTCACACTGACCGATATCTAAGAAAACGAGATTTCTTAAACGGTCTATATTTAAGAAAACCATGTCCCAAAAAAATAGTCTAGGATCGTCAAATCAATCATATCCGTCGTTATACCTATCTAAAGTGGGGTCCACATTTTGTTCGGTTTATTTAAAGCGAAAAATAACACACATGTACTGTATATTGGTGAAGGCGTAAGAACTATCGTACTCCGCAAGACTATCAAATACTCCACGAAATCCCAGCATTGTGATTCATGACTCATATGAGTCATGAGCCTTGTATACCTGCCAGAGTATTCGCCCGCGTATATCTCGCGGAGAGATGTTTATATATTTCCGTTATTTCACTTCAGATTCAACCTAAAAGAAAAAAAAAAAAAAAAAAAAAAACAAAAACCCACTCTAAACCTGATGAAAGGGTGGATGGACTGAGAGCCGAAGAAGAAGAAAGAAATACAAGATCGAACTGCCAGAGAGTCGAGAACACAAAAAAGTACGTAAGGATTTCAATTTTCTCTCCGTAGTCTCTCCTTTGCTCAATCGATACCCTATAAATCCAATAGATCCTCCTGTTCTTTGTGAAATTTCAGCTCTTTTTACGGAATTTCAGCTCGAGAAGTACGTCGGGAAGATGAAAATCCGGAAATCTTGAAGTTTCTAAAACAGGTGCGGATTTGAATCTCTCTCTTGTGGCGTTTTTCCTCAGTGAGAGGCAAGATATCTTTGTCTATTCGCGTGAAAATGACAAAAGAAAAAAGAAAGCATAGGCTGCGGGTGATGATTGCGTCTCTTTTGCCAATGCCGGAGGAAGCGGATTCCTGGGGCAGACGCTGTGGGGCCCACCGTCATGTATGTGTTTTATATCCACGCCGTCCATCGTTTTTCAAGCTCATTTCAGGGCATAAACGAAAAAAATTTGAAGCAGATTCAAAGCTGAAATGGACCACACCACATGAAACGAATAATGACATCCACCGTTAAAACCTTCGTAGCGCCCATCTTTTCATTAGGTCACACTTTCAGGGATGAAGGTAAAACACACAAATATCAGCTAAATCCAAAATTTCGTGGCCCTCAGGAAGTTTTTAATGGCGGGCGTTCAATTACCAGTGTTTCCTGTGGTGTGTGGTCCACTTGAGCTTTTGTCTCCTTCATTTTTGGGTTCATATCCCATGATGAGCTGGCAAAACGGATGGACGGCGCGGATAAAAACATACGTACATCACGGTGGCCCCACACGCTTGCCATAAACTTGGTGGCAGGGTCACAAGGCAATCCGCTTCCGTTTTGCCAGCACTCAGGATGACCGTTTCCCGCTGGGACCTACATCCGGGATGGTCCAATGATCCGAACCGTCCACTCCAAGAGCGTTTCAATCGTTCATCCCATTGATTCGTGGAGTTGAATCTGAGCCGCACAAAAAAGAGTCTCTTATTCTAGATTGTTCAGAGTAGCACGTTAAAAATGGACAGTTCTCATCACCTGACCATCTCTGCATGTCGGTCCGGTTTGGCAGCACATCATCGTTTCTTTCTCCCGAAACTGCGGTCTCTGTTGGGAATTGACATTTACACCCATCTCGGCTGATAAACTGAGTCCTCTCTTCTCTACTTTTGTTGTTACAATAGTACAGAAAGAAACTAATGTATTACCAAAAGTTAAAAATGATGGGTATCAATATCTCGTAGGTCGGTGCTATGTGGGCCCCACCATGATGCATGTGTTTCATCCATTCCGTCCATCTATTTTTCCAGATCATTTTATGTTATAAAACCAAAAATGAGGTATATCCCAATCTCAAATGGACCATGTTACAGGAAACAGTTTTGAATGAGCATTGACCATTAAAAACCTTCTGGGGCCCATAAAAGTTTTGGATCAAGCTGATTTTTGTTTTTTCCCTTCATCTGGGCCTGTATGACCTAATCGATAGATTGGATGTCAAATAAAGAGTACGGTGGGCCTTAGGAGGATTTTAATGGTGGATATCCAATCACTATTGTTTTCCTATGGTGTGGTCCACCTGATATTTATAACCCTCTCATTTTGGGATCAGGTCCTAAAATGATCTGTAAAAATGGATGAACCGAATGGATGGAACACATACATCATGGTGGGGCCCACAGAGTACCGACCACCAGCCACCGGGCTGGTGGCAGGGGGAGTACTGGAGTAGCCAATCCGTTTCCGTGTAAATGGTAACGTACAGGCGCTGTACTTGAACTTTCACATACAGCTCGGTCTTTTTCCGACCTGCGTGTAGGAGTTAGGACATCAGAGCCGTGTAAAAGATGGGTCACACCGTTAAAAGATAGACTACAGACGAATCCAGACTTTCCAAATCATGCCCCAGTCATGGATGGACTATTGACGATCTTAACCATTGATTCGAAAATCAAGTTTAGACCTCTGACTAATGATTTTGACCGTCGTATTTATCTCTTCCAATTAGATGGTTACGATCTTTTGAGGGGAATCAGATCAACGGTTCTTATAACCAAATCTTGGGCCCCTCTTTTGTGGAGTCCATTGTTGGGTAATCCAGACCATTGGTTTGTTACATCCGCGTCCTAAGAACCTCTAGAACCTAGCGATTTTTCTTAAAAGGGCATGACACCGAGAGTTTAACCCGATGAACGGATGTCATAGAAACAATACGGTGGCCCACAGAGCTCGGGAGTTGTGTACTTCGTTCAACAACCGTTGTATGTCCAGAAGATTCTATTCCATTCCCAACCAGGGGTGTACACGAGTCGAATCGAGTCCTCGACTCCGCTCGGGCCAGTTCTGAGCTCGAGCCTCGTAGCATTTTTTGCACCTTCAATTTCGCACAGAACATAAAGCAGCGGGATTAGTTTTATAGGTATTTCATCGGACACTCATCAGGTAATATGAAAAATCAAAATATAAAGTGTATTTGTCTCATATTCATACCTTCCTTGTCTTTGTTGTGTCATTTCATCATACACTTTTTTATTTTATTTTATTTTAATAGCTTGTTAGTACATCCGACTGCCCGTTGACACTTTACAGTTAGTCACCCCCTCATCAAACGCTTGCTTAGCAACATCAAAATCAAAATAACCTAGTCACTGAATTGGTTTGATATGAGTTTGATTTAAGTAGAGGTCCGATCCAAGTTGAGTCGAGCTCAGGCAAGCCCGAATTTGATGTAAAAATTTATCGTACTGTAATAAAGCTCAACTCGGCTCGAACTCAGTTTCGAACCGAGTAGACTCGAGCTTTTTGGAGTGGGTTGAGCAAACTAATCGAACAAATTCGGTTCGTGTAAACCCCTGTTCCCAACCCACGGTTTCAACGTGGCTACTTTCCCGCCAGATAAATGGCGAGTTCTTGAACATACGCGTGTGACATCGACTCTGCTAATATCTCACACGTGGCACATCCTTATGACGATCCGAACGAACCGGATATGCCGTAGTCTCACACCGTTGATTATTCGTTAACAAAACTTTTATTTGATTGGACCGTCTTTAGCTTATAATAAATGAACTGCTTACGTAATCGGAGCCGTTGGCCGTTGCTGGTTTTTGTCTTTTAACCTTTCTTTATTCGCCAGAAAATAATAGATATTATGGTTTTTGGACCATCATTCACCATAGAAATCACGAAATGGATAGTTTTTTCTCATCCTTAATGCCACGTGTCCAGAATGGCGTGGAGTACTATGAAGTTGATGGTGCTCCAAGATGCATCGGCTCATTTGTATACTCGATTCGATTGATCAGACCTATACATAAAAGTCCATGAAGCATTTTGTTGTCTATCGTATAAAAATCGTACTGATGGGACGATTCAGTGCATCTTTGATTTTAGCTTTATTTTATACAGCCATCCATTTTAGAAACCATGGATGTAATGGTTAGAATTGCTTTAAAAATTATTCTTTAATATCATAAGCAATCCATTATAAGGCTCTATTAATCGGACGGATCGATTTTTTTACTTATTTTTGTGTAAATTATCTTAACCGTCCATTTTAAAATCATTGATCAAATGGTTCATTATTTGTAAGATCCACGTGATATTTGCATGGAAGCCCATGAAGTGTGCGGTAGACCTAATGAACAGTCCAGATCAATGGATTGAATTATCTGAGTGTACCAATGCAACTAAGATCGCCGGAGTGTCTCTAGGAGAGAAACTTTTAATGCTCCGGTAGAGCGTGATGGATAATACTCATTCACTTGAAAATTACCTGCAAAAATCTCGTACAGGCCATGCAAGTAATTCAAATGAAACCGTCCGAGTTCTGGGAGAACTCTCGCACCCGAACAGGCCTTACTGAGAATCAGAAGGCCGTCTGATATGTGGCTTTCGATGGACCGGGCCTAGTGTTGTTTACGACATGGAATTTGAATGGGTCCATGGCCATGTGGGCCAGGCCCATTTTAGAATTTGTTAGCTAGGCCTGGCCCATTGACCACCTTGCTCTAGTCGATCAAAAGATCTTTTTTTATATAGACAAAAGTCCGTATAAAAAACGTGAGGTGTTAAATAAAGAAATTTTATCTATCAGTACAAGGAACTGACAGCTATACAGTTAGGCGGTTTTGAGGGTGTGTAGCTCCTTCGAGTGGTCAATTGCCGTTTATAGTTTCCAGACGATTACGCAGAGTCTACATTGGCTGCATGCATGCATGTTGACATCATCGTCATTGTCACCGTTCTGACAAATCGCGATTCTCTGGAAAGCGGATCGGCTGCTGTACCACACACCACCGATTTTCCTGTGTTGACGTCACCGAGTTCTGTGGGTCCCATCATTAGGTATGTTTTATATCTAAACCGTCAGTTTATTTGGGGAGCTCATTGTAAGGCTTAAGATGAAAAATAAGACAGATCTAAAGATTAAGTAGACCACACCCCAAAAAGCAGTGGGAGATTGAATGTCTACCATTGAAACCCTTTTGGGTCACATAAGTTTTGGAGTATTTGTTTTTCATTTTATCCAGGTATGTGTTACCTTATTAATATAGTGGATGGAAAATAGACGTTACTGTGAGCCCTATATATGTTTTAATTATGATTATCATTGTCCCACTGCTATATGTGGTGTGGTACACTTGAGCTTTCTCCCCAAATGCATGACTGCTATTTGTGGTGTGGTACACTTGAGCTTTCTCCCCACATGCATGACTGCTATCTATGGTGTGGCACACTTGAGCTTTCTCCCGAAATGCATGAACAGCCTGGTATTATAAATACATCATTGTAGCACTTAATAGAACTTTTTTTTTTTTTTTTGGTTAGCTTGTTAGTACACCCAGTGTCAGTTCACACTTCACTGTTAGCCACCTCCACTAGGGAATTAATATCAAGACCTCAGTGTTGAAACAAGGTATCTTTCACTCAGTCTACCACTTGATCTATGGATCAGGGTGCACTCAATATAACGTTGATATCCTTTGAACCGGTTTTATTAATAATCGAAACTCAAGGAGCATCAACGCTCATCTTTGCACGACATACCCACACCAGCAAGTTTGGTGGTACACTAGTCAATTTAAATAGAAATTTTCTATTTTCCTACATCATAATTGGTCCATGTCATTACTGACATTGTTAAGAATATTGCATTCAATGCAACTTGTTATGATATGCCAATCACATTATTTGTGGCTAGCTGTAACGCCCCGGAAAATCAGGGGTCGTGCATAGACTCGACTCCCGAGTTCCCGAGTGTCACTTATCATACATGTTATGGTTTTATGGTTAATCAAGCTTAAATGCACAATTTGGAATATCCTGGAGCATGAAACATAATCATAACTGATTTACTGAAATGAAAGAAGTTCAAATACATATACAAGTCCAAAGAATATGAAAAGGGTCGCATAAGGCGTTGCCCATCAAAATCTAAAATAAAATGATATGTCCACAAGAATAAAGCTGAGTCCACAACTCAGCGATCCAATTCCCGCCTATCAAGCCGATGGAGAGCCGCCATCAACTAAAAGTAGAACAACTCGTACTCCTCGTCCAAGCTCGCCTCGCCAGGCTCCTCATGCCCTGAGTCACCTGCATCTATGAATGGGTCTGGTTGGTGTTTTAAAACACCGTCCCAGAGTGGGAGTGAGTGATCAACTCAGTGTGAACTATTGGTCTCAAGTTACAACAGACATCAATTGTAATATGAACTTAATGAAAAGCAGACAATCATCAACACCTAATAACTCTTATTTAAAATGCGTGCATGTGGGATGGTATGATGCATGCCCTCGCCACAACACTCCCTCAAGCAACTCCATCTAACGATCGCATATGACACCCTCCCTCAGAGCGACCTCGACTTCCGAGTCGCCACCCTAACTAATGCGTGCAATGCGATCGTGTTAGCCGAGTTATTAGTTAAGTCCATTCATCCAACATGTTGGGGATTCTGATTCACCATACGTATCAATGCCCTAAGCTGGTTGCGAGGCCAAGACCCCCCCTCAACGCGTGAGGCCGAGACCTCGCGGTCCGTGATCCCGTCGGGTTCCTCATTCCCGACTCCAAGCACATGAGGAGTGCCGATAGGAAAGGATCGCTCGTGGTCACTACGGGGAGGCGTGGTACCCCAGCGTAGGCCGACAGCTCGGACACAGTGTCCCATTCCACCATGCCCGGCTCACGAGACTGTGGACCCATTTCAAGTGGATTTTCGATGGGCTACAACGGTTGCAGGGTGGTTCAGGTTACATACATATGTGGGCACACAGGGTTAACAAACATGGTTGATCAGATTGCAGGCTAGATCGCACGAGCCAGGCGAGCGTGAGACGAGCGACCTCGGGCACGAGAGACCCATGTAGTCGAACTACAGCCACCCGAACGCACTCGCCCAAACTCACGGGTTTAGCCTCGAGACGGTCCTACCCTTGGAGCCGCCTTTGTTCTTCTCATGTTTCCTGACCAACCCAATGTAAAGAGGGTCATCCTTAACAAGCCGACTATACAGACTGTCACTAACATGTCATCATCATACTCCATGCATCTCAGTCATACGAATTAGATGATCCTAGAAAACAATCAAGCAATATAGTGCATGTGAGGTGTGTGGGTGTGTGTGAGGAAGTTACGCACTTCCTCCATCTCAAGCCATCATATGCATAAGAGTAATGGAAGCATACACAACATGAATTCATAACATGTGAAAGAATGACACGACATAAGCATATTAGCATCCATTCATGAAAATCATGTGCATCAACAAATAACATTATGAAGAACATCATGTGCATCCATACAATTTCAAGAACCTACAATTCCTAGGATTTTTCTAGGCTTTCAAATGTACCAATCAAGCATCCAAAATCATTAAGCTAGTATTATAATTGGTGTTAGGCCACCTAAGAACAATAGTCCGCACCTTCGGATTTGTTGAAGACTTGGGAATGACCTAGGAGATGTGGATCTTGGTGTAGAATGGCCAGAATCCTAGGAGCAACCATCACATGTTAGATTCCCATGCAAATCCCCTTCATTACAAGGGTTTCAAGAAAATTTGGTGATGGATCTTACCTAGATGCCCAACGGGACGAAAGAGCGGCCGTGGATGAGGGATCCTTCTTGGAGAAGGTGTAGGAGGTTATGGGTTTGATCCTCTTGGGCCCCACCTTGATTGAGAGTCCACCTTGCTCACCTTCACCCTTTCTTCTTTCTCCATTTTCTCTCTTCTCTCTTTCTCTTCTTTAGGGCAAAATTCGTATGGGGAGAGGGGGGTGTCCAAATAGGACCTTTTATAATGCCAATTTTTGTGCAAATGGCCCCAAGGGCTAGGTTTTTACTATACTAGACCTATGGGAGGGTCTTTCAAGCTCTAGGGCCCACTAAAGGTGTAGGAGTCGATACCCACCGTTGGATAGTTGGCCCTAGTGATGATCTACGTATGGATATGATCGGCCCGCCATTTGGATGCGTTAATCGACGGATATGATTAGAAGTCTATTCAACGGTCACCGATAATCGATCGGGGCCGCGACTATACGGATATGAGGAGGAAAATATACTTATTCGATGTGTGAAGTTGGTCACAAACTGACGGCCCAAAATCCTCAAGTTTGCATAAGGGTGGACGACTCAAATCACTTAAGTTCCCACAATTTCCCAAACTAGCCTTCTAGAGCTCCCTATTGAAGTTGGGGTGGCCCTATCACCCCTCTAACCACCAAATTTGGTGTGTAGGTGCCCTATGGCTTGACTACAGTCCATGCAAAAATTTAGGGCAAACGGATGAACGGATATATGATCTGAGAAAGCATTTCCGACCTTTAAGTGGCCCTTTGGGGGCCATTCTGATTGATGGGGCATTTCTAGTGGCCCTCTGGCCATGAAATTTATAGGGTAGGTGATCCATGGCCCGATGAAGGGTCATGCAAAATTTGGGAGCGATCGGATATGGGGTTTGATCGCACGGGTCCGATTTACGATCAACGGTCATCGTACCACGATCGGGGTCCAGATTTGGTGGGCAGGCGTTGAAAAATACATTAAACCTTCACCGTAAATTTGGAAGAAATCCGACGGCTGGAAGGCCCGGAGTCTCAGTTTCTTTTGTTAGTGCCAGATTTTAATCTGGCATTGGTGGGGCGCATTGGGCAAGCGCCAGATGGTACTTTTGGGTGTCCACTGGGTCCGCAGTCTGCGATGGACCACAAGCCCAGTGAGATCTATGATTTTCTAAAGTTTTAGATTTTTCTGACCCTTCTCGGTCGTTGGGTGGCCCATACGGGCTGTTGTTAAGTGTAAACGGGCCATCTGGCTTGGCGGCCTGCACCAGGTCTTATCACGGCCTGTCTGGTATATTAAATTGGGTTAATCTTGGATTAATTAACTCGTGTATAAGCTAACATTGAGTGCTAATGGTCAGTACGTGATAGTATAAGTTAATTTAAAAAAAAATCAAGGATTTTTTGGAAATCCGGAACAGTGAAAATCCGGGATGTTACACTAGCAGATGATTTGAATTCCACCACAAGACTGATGTATATCATGCGCTGGTGGACACACAGATCTATGTTCTACGTTAACTTAAATCAAACCATCCAAGTTGCGGGGCACCTAAAGATAGTTTGTCATCCCAAAATCAGATTGGTTAGAATTAATGTGGACGTAGAACCGTTGGCTATTTTTTCATTTGAACTGTCGATTCAATGTTCACCAATCAGCAATTGAGTTAATTGAATCATTGTCATCAATCACTGTGGGCACATGCATGACATATGCATATAATATCCGAAATGTTTATAAATGGACAGTCAACCTCTATAAACCCTACGGAGGGGCTCACTCATCCTCCGAACCGATTCCTCTCTTCAATTTTCATCTTTTAATTTCCTTTTATCCCCCATGTTTCGGATATAATCTTCACCTCGTTTAGGCTATAAATCTGTAAATGTAGTCAGTGGAGGTATAGCTCATAAATAAAGGTGATGCAGAGAACGACGTGTTGAGGTCAAGCAACATCTTCCTCAGAGGGATAAGTACTCCAAATTTATGGAGCTTCTTTAGACTCCTCGCAGTGATACTTTGAATTTACAAAGCAAAGAAGAAAATAAAAATAATTTCTAGAAATTTTAAAATAATTGATTGATTCTCAAAAACGAGTTTACAACCTCTTAAATAGTGACATGAACCTTAGGAAGAAGTTTGGAAATCAAACTACAAATAAAACTCCTAGAAATTGTAGCTTAATATAAATAGTAAACTATACGGTCAGACCTCATTGTTTTTGGCCAAAAATAGTAAGTATCCTATTTGGCTCAACCATGTTATTCTCCTCATTTTTCTAAGAACTTTTCATGTTGGGCGCAACTCCTAGAGCCCAATGGATGAAGGGTTACAATCAAGCTACAATTAAATTAAATCTTACTATAAATAGTAAATATGAAAATAAAATGGGATTTTGGCCGTTGATATGATAGAATCTTGCAAATTCGGCGTCGACAACCCAGTGTAGCAGGGCTGGTTGGCTAAAGTAACTTCTACTACCTCAAAATCATATATACCACATCGGATAACTCATTTCGGTCCGTAAGATATGCCTATTTTACATTTATGATGGTATAGATCACTTCCAACTCCTATTGGGCCTTCTCAAATCAATCTCTTGGTCATGAAAATAGGCTTCATTGCATCCTGGAAATGGATAATTCGTTGTAAGGGAATATTTTATTCTAATGAAAGCGATTCCCGGAAATTGGCTGCCAGTAACCTGGATTGGATACTAGGATTCCATCGATAGTGAGCGAATATACCAATCCAATGAAAGCGATACCTGATTTAAGCGAATATCCCACAGCGTGAGTAATCTCAAGTAAACTCGTGAGAGAACTGCTCCTTTTTATCTTGATGTCTATGTCAAATTGCCCAAAATAAGCATATATTGGATGATCCTGGCCATTCAGTCCGTGGACTAAAAAAAGACTTCGTAGAAACCAAAAAATAAAAGATAAAAAATAATAATTTAAGGGTCATACTCAGTATGAACATGTGGAGAAAAGTGATGGATTGTATCGTCTCGTGTGTGAGTATGAACGATGGAGGAAACTAGATGGACGGTCAAGATGAATAAATCAACCTGCTAAGTGTCCCGCACCGGCTCTACATGATCATCACCCGTATCTCTATTTCTCAGTTAGTGGTTGGTAACAGTAAAAGTAACTTAAAGTAGTAATTTTGTCTACCTATGTAATCATCACTAGCTCACTATCCTGAGACATTTGGATCTGAAGTCATTCATGAGATTCATGGACCATGATAACCATGCCCTGGCACGGAAAGGGATTGGCTACTCCCCCGGTCACTAGCCAATGGCTAGTGGTCGGTGCTGTATGGCCCCACTATGATGTATGTGTTTCACCCATGCCGTCCACCCATTCTTCCATATCATTTTATGATATAAGCCAAAAAATGAGGTTGATCCAAATCTCAAGTGGACCGCACAGTGTTGATTGAATTCCCACCAATAAATACTTCTTGGGGCCACAAAAGTTTTGGATCAAGCTGATATATATATATTCCCTTCTGCCAAGTCTATATGACCTAATCAACAGGTTAGGTTAGATGTCAAATAATCATTACAGTGGCTTCTTTGAGGTTTTTAATGGTGGACATTCAATCACTACTGTTTTCCCATGGTGTGGTCCAAATGAGATTTATATCTACCTCATTTTTGAGATCAAGCCCTAAAATTATCTTTCAAAATGGATGTACGGCGTGGATAAAACAAATACATCATGGTGGGGTCCACATAGCACCGACCACTAGTCACCTGGCTGGTGGCGGCGTTACTAGCCAAACCGTGTCCCCCTGGTACGTTGGTCCATGTTTCTGGTAGTTCCATTCGAGTTGCAAAGCACCATCATCTCATCTCGTTACACGTGGCACACATCCATGTGATATGATCAATTCATCTGTTGTTCGACACTTAAGGATGTCCACACCCAAAACTTACAAGATTAGACTGGCTGCTGGTCGGAGGTTGTTTCTCCATTGGACGTGGACCATTGGTTGGACCTTTGAGGGCACGCGCAATCATCAGTAGTCCTCCAATCAATTACCAGAAATCATTAAGGGCGTATGCGTTTGGTTGTACCAAATTTCCTGATATTCAGTACAACCAAGCGCACCCAAAATTTCTTAATTATTATTATTATTTTTTTAATTATTTAATTTTCAAGTAGGGCATCCAAAGTAGGACCCATATGTTAAAGGGTAATTTAGATCTAGCATACGTGTGACAAATGCATGGAGATGGTGTGTTGGGTGATGTAGGCAATGATAATAATATAAGATTTATTTATATTATTTCTATTATATATGCTGTGAATAGCCACTGACAATTTTACTCACAAAATTAATCTCTCTCTCTCTCTTAAATTTATACCAAATAGCATGCATTCTTTGTACTCCTCTTTACACATAACTTCTACTCGCGCACTCTTATAATTTGTGTGTTTCCATCACCAGTACTCTCTCTAATGCGAGATAAGTCATAACTTTATAAATGACTAAGATTGAAACAAATTGAGACAGGATTTTAAAATTAGGGCAAAAACTGTCTAACATGCAATATAACTCACAACAAGCATAACTTTGCAACTAGTTATTGAAATTGTTAATATAAGATGTCTTTAGAAAGCTATTGATAAGACTTGTGAATAATCTTTTAAATTCAAGATTTAATATTTTAGCAAATAGAAATTTTGATATACTTAAGTTATTTTAGAGTTCATAGATTATAATCTTATTTTAAGATCCTATTTGAATTATCTTTTAGATGTTACTATTATTTTGGATAAATTATAAACCCAAGGTTTATATATGTCGTATAAATTATATAATCAAAGACAATTTTCAATCATTATTAATTTTATTATCATTTTAGAGTATGTCTTTTTCTTTTCGTGGCAAGAAGAAATGATGATCTTTTGGTGATTTTTTCCTTTTTATCATGTTCCTAGTATGTTACTCTCTTTGCAGGCAGTAGCTTCTCTCTTGGCTCATGCCGATTTCTTCCAATTTCAATAGATTCTCATCCTTTCCCTTTCTCTTAGGAATCGTGCCCAATATGAAAAGGGCTTAGAAAAATTAGGAAAATAACATGGTTAGGAAAATTTGGACACTTATTTTTTTTGGCCGATAACTATGAAGCCTAGTGGAAATCATAATCGTTTATAAATAATAAGTCACAATTTTAGAAGTTTGAGTTGGACTTTGATTCTGAAAATTCTTTTTAGGTTTGGTATTAATATTTAAAGGGTTGTAAATTTGTTTGATTTTTGATCAAGCTACTTTCGAATTTATTAGAATTATTTTTATTTTCCTATTTTCCTTATGGATTCGAGAAACCTCTGTAAGGAGTCCTGAGAAGCTTTGTAGATTCGGAGTAGTTATCCCCGAGGAAGATGATGATCGACCTCATCACGTCTATCCATGCATATCATCTGTCTATTAAGATGATGTGACCAAGACATATATTTATAAGAAAGATGACTAAAAAAATTTATTAATTACACTTTTTTTTTTTCTATTGATTTTCTACCTTGCGTTATAGGTTTTCATATTCATCTTAATAACCACATATAAAAATTATGTTTCAAGCATCCTACCCCAAACCTTTACATAATAACCACAGCTATAGTGACGTCTACTGAATCTCTTTATCTGAATAATCAAACCTTAGATCTGAATAATCAAACCTTAGTATCTAAACTGAAAATCAAGTACAGCTCACCGAATGGAGTCTTACACTTTTACCCATGTGATGTGATAGTTGCTGGGTAGCATGCAAATAACACACCTGAAGATGCAATCGTCATTCGGGCCACGTACACCCTGATCCATAGCTCAAGTGGTAGACTGAGTGAAAGATACCTCGTTTCAACACCGAGGCCTTGGTATCAATTCCTAGTGGGGGTGGCTAACAGTGAAGTGTGAACTGTGACAGTTGGGTGTATTAACAAGCTAACAAAAAAAAATAAAAAAAATAAAAAAATAATAATAATCATTTAGGCCACATGGATGAATGTGGGCCCCCCCTGGGTGGAATTTTTGTTTTACAGCTATTTACAATTTCAAATTAAATCAGAAGAGAGTAGAGCTGGATTGCCGGAATCTGATAGATGAATATATTCACAGTACACGTGGCAACTGATGTATTCATTGGGTCTGTCCATCTGGTGGGCCGTTTTTTTGTTATATTTCAGAGTTAGGTAGTACTAAGTGGATGGGTCCTCGTTGATGCGTAGACTCACAGGAGTTTCAACAGAGGTAAGGGGATTTGAGTACCTACTGTGATGAAAATCCACTGTGTTGCGAATGCATAAGAGCTTCAACAGAGGTAAGGGGATTTGAGTACCTACTGTGATGAAAATCCACTGTGTTGCGAATGCATGGGTATGTTTGAGGTGTAGGTGCTGTGTAAGACAAGAAAAGGGAACGCTAGTGGTAGTGGATGCCATCGGGTCTATCCATTGCTTCTCTTCAATTTTCCACCATGTATATTTCACCTTCAACTATTTTTGTTTATGACCGTTGATTTGAAGGCAATCAATCTGACTGCTAAGATTGTCTGATCATGTGCGTTTTAGATTATTTGCCATCTAATGTAGGGGTAACTAGATGGACGGTCCCAATTGATAAATCACCCTTCCACGTCATACCGTAGAGATGACTCGACCATATATTCCAGTTCATCTCCCAAATTTAAGAATAAGGTGAATACTGGCGTCTTGGTATCTATTACCTATTGGGCGGTGGCTAACAGTGAAGAGTGAACTGACAATAGGGTGTACTAAGAAAAAGTTAAAAAGAATCAGGGGAATAGGGAGTTTGTTTTGCCTCTGTCGCAACTCAGTATCAAACGCGTGTTACTGCCAGTGCCATATGCTGAGTGGTCTAGTGATCTGACAGTTGGTGTACTAACAAGCTAACCAAAAAAAAAAAAAACTGTCTATGTTGCGTAAGCTAATATGCATGGGCGACCGGAAGAAACGTGTTCTAAATGGATGATTTTGGCATCTGTGGATGAATTTAGAACAATGAAAGTTCTGGCTTTCAATGGCTCTGATTCAACTTTAATAATCAAAGGTTAGGATCATCTATTTAACTTGATTATAGGGTAATAGCTTATTGATGATAGTGATGACAATTTGGACGGTCCAAATCATTGGACCATATCAGCATGTGGCCCCAGTTAATGGCATCATACGCTGGAATCTGAGTCGCGTCAGAGGCAAAACGAACTTGGGTTATAAACTAATAATCGCATTTAGGCGACCTAATGAGAATGACGGGGAGTGCCACTAAGAATGACAGGAGATGATCAGTTGGAGTGTTACGAAAAATGTTTGGATTAAATATATTTTAAATAAAAAATTGTATATAAATATATAAACGTTTATGAAAAAAAATTGATTTTTTATATTTGAAAATAGTCTGTGAAGAAAAATATTCTTTTAATAATATAGTAATTAAATACCTTATATACTATTTACTTGGTGAATCAAAGGAGTATCCAGACTTGTATAGTCATGGTTATAGACTCGGGCATGGGCATATGAGGCAGCGTGACTATAAAGGCGTTAGTAGAGGTGGCCGAATTGATTGTGTTGTGGGTAAGAGATCTGAGAGAGACTTATTTGCCTCATGTAAGAATTAAAACTAATCATTTAAGAGGCATGATGTAACTTGTCATGCAGTAATAAACTATATCATACAGAAACTGTTGCATGTGGCTAGTTCAACAGTTATAAACAACTAGCCAATGTGTCAAAACGATTACCATGCAGCTGGTCTCCCATGCGCAAAACAGTTGGAAACTGCCAAATAATGGTTAGTTTTTCACCAACAGTAAAAAATGGTTAATTATAGTTATGACCCTAGACCAAAATGTCTAGCTACCCTTGTCTATATAAACCGAGCTTAGCTGGTTCATGTCAACTACAGAAGCCATTTGACTCATCTTCTCATATGAACTAGTAAAGCTCCAAGTGTTTTCTGATCAAGTCAACGGGTTCAATACAAACCTTAGCCAACAAGTCCACTAGAATCAAACCAGTATAGTGGAGAATAGTGGACTAAGCCAGTAAGAACCAAACCAATGTGGTAGTCTAATCCAGTAAAGCTAAACTTCATTTTCTATCTTTCTTTTTTATTTAGGAATTTTCTTTTAATTTTCATTTGTCAGCAAAATTGTGTTTACAAATTTTCATTAGTGGTTTCTTCGTGCTTGTTAAATATAGAACCACACATAAGCTTGTCATATTCTAGAAGTTAGTTGCCTACAACTTATAAACAATCTCGGTTACTTTAAGAAGGGGTGAATAATGTTTTAAGGACAACATAATCACATGTGCTTCAACTTATTCTTAATATTTTCTATTTATTTCTTTATATTTTACAGTAATTATACATATGTAATTTGAGAATATCAAATTCTCTACATGGAGCCTATATGGTAATGACATCTCTCTAAAGCATGCATGGTCTCCATGTTGTCCATTCATTTTTTCAAATCATTTTCGAGCATCTTCCCAAAAATGAGGCAGATCCAAATCTCAAGTAGACCACACCCCAGGAAACAATGGGGATTGAATGCTTATCATTGAAAACTTTTTTAGGTCACTAAAGTTTTGGATCAAGCTGATTTTTATGTTCCACTTTCATCTTGGCCTGTGTGACCTTGTGAACAAGTTGGATGGCAAATAAATATCGCAGTGGGCCCTACGAAGGTTTCCATGGTAGTTGTTCAACCCCTACTGTTTCTTATGGTGTAGCCCACTTGAGCTTTGGATCAACCTAATTTTTAAGTCATTTCCTTAAAAGAACTCACAATATGAATGGATGGCACGAATAAAACACATACATCATAGTGGGGCCTACAAGGCTTTTCCAGTACTGACCAGTGCCAAGCTCGGTATTGGTGGGGTCACTACTGAACTGGAGTTCGTAGGTAACTGACGCTACACTCTATGCACGGTGGGAACGCATGATCACGAGAGCAGGCCCACTCCTAAAAGAAACAGCAAACCACTGACCAGATAAAATATATTTTTTGTCCTCGCACAAGCAGCTTCCCGCACAAGCACCTTCTCTTGAGGGAGTGGATTAGGTGTTACCCTTTATATATATATATATATATATAAAGCCGTCCATCTGTATTTTTGGTCCATTTTAAGATGTTGTCCCCAAAATTAAGCAGATCAAAATCTCAAGTAGGGCACGCAATAAGAAACAATGGTGACTGAACGCTTACCATTAAAAACTTCTTAGCCCAGCACAACCCGTTGATAATTTTAACCAGACATGGATGGAGGGAAAGTATAAAGATCGGCTTGATCCAAAACTTTCATGGCCTACAAAGTTTTTAATTGTCATTCACCACTGTTTCCAGTGGTGTGGTCCACCTGAGATTTGGATATTCTTAAGTTTCTGGATCACATCCTAAATGACAAGAAAGAATGGATGGACGGCTTTGATATATAACATATTCATCAAGGTGGGCCCACATGGTAAGAGTGACACCCACTAAGGTGTTGTGCGGGTAACACCTAATACGCTTCCCATGCGAACAAAAATAAAAAGGTGAATTAAGAGGTTTTAGGTATAAAGTATTTGTGGGGTCATTCACCTGGGCCTGGCTGTCGAATCATCCTTATTTTTGGGATCGGTGCCAAAAACAGGGTGGCATGCGTGATGGACGGCGCAGATTCTATGCATGTTAAATCGTTTTTTTTAACCCCATTGTTATAGCTGGAGGTAATCAAGTGTTGTCAGGTCTGAAAATGAAGTTTTTCGACCATGTTCGGGCATAAAGACATTCTATCTGACGTTGTGTGCGCATGACCTTCGAATTCCGCCCTTCAACTTAATACCTGCGCAAGAATTCCAAAGAAATAGTGGGACCCACATGCGAAATGTCTTTATATTCACCGCTGTGTAGTTCCTTTAGCTAACATTATAATTATAATAATAATAATAAATCTTACGTTGACGTCTCTTCGTTAGCTACTGACAGGTTGAGTAGCGAGACTCGTGAAGTTCTGTGGGGCCATGATGATGTATGTTTTGTATCCACGCAATCCATCCATTTTTAGAAATCATTGTAGGATAACAGCCAACGAATGAGTCAAATCCAAACCTTCAGTGGACCACACCACAAAAAACAGTGGGGAGAGTGACACCCACCATTAAAAACTTCTAAGGCACATATAAGTTTTAGATCTAGCTGATACTTGCGTTTTCCCTTCTTTCATGTCTGTGTTAACATCATGGTGAACGTTAGGAAGGTTTCAACGGTGGGAATCACTCTCACCACTGTTTCATGTGGTTGGGTCTACCAGAGATTTGTATTTGCTTCATTATTTTCCTCATGTCCTAAAATGATATCTCGAAATGGATGGACAATGTGGATACAACGTATACATCATGGTGGACCACCGGAACTTGATGACGTCACGTCAGTAGTGACTCTTGCTACTCAACCTGTCATTATCTAATCCGCGTCCGAGCAGTAGAGTGAAATAGAAACAAGGACGCCGATTTAGTGCGAAAGCTTTTTCCGGAAAGTTACTGTATAAGGATGCGGGGTGGGGCAACCGTAATGTTTCTGAGAAATCTACAACATTCATCCGTTTTTTGAACTTATTTTAAGACATGCGAACAAAAATAAAATGGATCCAAAACTCAAGTGGGTCACGAGAGGCACAATCGGGGAATGAAATTCACACCGTTGAAGCCTTCTCGGGCTCCACCTTGATGTTTATATGCCATCCAAACCGTTTAAAAAACACACACAAAAAATAAGCCCAGTACAAAACTTTTATAGTCATAAGATTGTTTCAATGGTGCTCATTGAATCCCAACTGTTTCCTTTTCTGTGGACCACTTGAGCTTTGGATCCACCTCATTTCCGGTCTCATATATGTTCTATGATGAGTTTCAAAAACGGATTGACGGGTGGATTTCTACATCGGGGAAGCGGATTAGCTGGTGTACCACCCATCAGCTATATAGCTGCTGTAGGCAGGTGTCGTGCGAAGACGAGTACTGACACTCCTCCAGCTCCGAGGGAGATCAAAGTTACATGGGCCTGGAGTTATGTATTTATTATATCTACGCTGTTCATCTATTTTTAGAAATCATTTTTGAGCATTATTCAAAAATGAATCATATCCAAAGATTAGATGGACCACACCCCAAATAGCAGCCCAGATAATGATTTTTCACTGTTAAAAAATTTGTAGGGCCTTCCATAACGTTTATTTTTCATCCAATCTGTTTATAAGGTCACAAAGACCTAGATGAAGAGGGAAAAAAAATTAATATTGATCCAAAACTCCTGTGACCCCAAAAAGGGTTTCAATGTTGAACATTCAATCTCCCACTGCCTTTTGTAGTGTGGTCCACTTGATAGTTAGATCTGTCTTATTTTTTGTCTCAAGCCTTAAGACGAGCTCACCCAATGGATGGACGGTTTAGAGATAACACATACCTCATGATAAGACCCGCATGACTTGCTGATGTCAATACAGCAGCTATATAGCGGGTGTGAGGTACACCAGCCAATCTTCGACCCTATCGCCTATCGGTGGGCCACATGCATCCAATGAGCGACTGTTCGTTGGTTTCCACGGTGTATCTTTCTTGTATGTTCAATCATCACTTTGTCAACGTATATAAAGTAACTTTAGCATTTTAAATGAGTCATTCGCAACTGTTTGTTGATTTCCACCGTATGTCTTCTCCTAAATGTTTCATTCTGGTTCCTCGGTACTAATATTCTTTACGACACGTGCATCCTATTGCACGGATTGGATGGTATGCGTGCGTAAGATATTGGTAAGTTAGACTAGATTCGTATTGAAGTTTACATTGATTGTGTATGATCATTTCTCCATTCCATATTCATAGCTACCCGTGGCTTTCACGTTATGTTTTTATGGTTAAAAATAATAAAATAAGAATAGGAAAAAAAATAAATCATGCCTCTTAGGGCATGTCCATTCTGGACAAGTAGAAATAAATATTTAAAAATTAAAATTAAAATTATTTAAATTTTAACACCGATCTGAATCACGTATAAATACATTATCCTTAAAGCTGGATTTGCCCCCTTAACAATTGCTGATGGGTTATAAGTGAATTACTTACAGGATAAAACAAGATTTGTCTTTTAGATCCTGTGTGCATCAATTAAGAATCGATCTACTTAGGAACTTGGTAAACTCGATTGTTTGTATACTTATAAAACCTAAGCTTATCTCACACCTCTCGGGAGGGAGTGACCACTTTGTGATACTTGCAAAGTGCGAAGTGCGCCATCTAGCGCTACTATAACAATACTGCCCACACTCGTGCGTGAGCGCGTCCGTGCGTTTTAGTACTAAACATTGGATCACACAAACCAAGCATCTCATTCTCTATTTCTCTAGGTAAGAATACTATCCACTCAACTACTTGTAAACCACAACTTTTTTCCCACTCTTTTTGATGTGGGACTACTGAAAACACACATTTCTTTTGAAAATTTTCAAAATTGTTTTGGAGGGAAAATAATTTTTTTAAAGATATTTTATTTATTTTTAAAGCCAAAATTTAAATATAAATTATTATGGTAAAAGTATGGTATTGAGAGCAGTTGCAATTGTTTGAAATATTGGTTGAATTGCATCTCAAAATTTAAACAAAACTTAACTGAAGACTTTGTGCCCTACCATAATGTATGTGTTATTTTTGCATCATCCGTTCATTTTCTCATTTATTTTAGGACTTGAGCCAAAATATGAAGCAATTTCAAATTTCAAGTGGGCTACATCACAGAAAAACAGTGAGTTCAACTATTGGTCTCATTAGTCCCATTTCTTCCTTTGAGGTGGTCCAGTCAAGATTTGGATTTGCCCTATTTTTGGGTTCATACCTGAAAACTATTTGGCAAAATCAATGAACAAGGCCCATAGAGTTTTGCCCAGTAAAAATTGTAAGGACATCATGCAAACCTAGTTTATTGTACTTGTCAAATCTTAACTGAGAAAATATGCAAGTAAACAATTATTGCTTATTTATGTTAATTTAACTATAATTGTGTGGAACCAAACATTCCCTTAGTATTATTTGGTGACCTTTGGATTATGAATCTTGGTGCCTCTTGGTGAACATGTGTGGATCCATTTATTTTATGAACCTTAAATTTAAATGATGATGGAAGGATATAATTAAATGAAAAAATATCATTAAAGGACAAGTGTCTTTCAATGAAAGGGACCCATAGTATCCCTTTTAAAATTTTAAATACTTTTGGGTCATTCCAACATACAAGGATTTCTAACAATTTTCACTCCTTCATCTCCAATTTTTTAAAAAACTTTTTTAAAATCAACAAAAATTGTAGTAACTTTAACGGTATAAATTGCAAAAATGAAGAAGTCAATAGTGTATGTTACAAATATGTTCAAGTTGTAGTTTTCAGATTTAAAAGTCAAAGCCTACATTTCTCAAGTTGAAGCTTATTGTATCATATAACCAAATATTATAATTCTCTTGCAAACTGATTTAAATGCCAATAAGATAACAATATCACTTTAAAGAAGCGACACCCTAACGCATTTTAAGCCCATCTTAAAGTATAATATTCTTACCTGGGTGGTAGACTCCCTGCGGGAGTTTATAATATTCTTACCCGGGTGGTAGACTCCCTGGAGTTTCAACACCGGGTGAAGGGTTCGAGTACCCACAGTGGTGAAATCCCACCGCGTGCGTGTGTTGGGTGTGTGTGCATGTGGCGTGAGTGTGTGGGGTGTGTGTAAAAAAGAAAAAAGAAAAAGGTATAATATTCATTTATTTCTCTCTTTCATGCCCTTCTTTATATATATATATATATATATATTGTGTGTGTGTGTGTGTGTGTGTGTGTGTGGGGGGGGGGGGGGGGGGGGGGGTGGAAAGGTACTATGCGCTCGAGCTCACTATAAGCTTATCATGAGGTCGAGCTGTGTGGGCTCCACCGTGATGCGTGTCGACCATCAACACCGTGCATTTGATGGGTACCCTTTAAATTATGGGATATCCCAAAAATCAGCCGTATATGGAACTCAGGTGGGCCATACCATCTAAAATTATGTGAAGCCACCGTTAAACGTATAAGCACTTGGTGGGGCCCACCTGAGTTTTTCATGCGCCTGAAACTTGGTCTGAACCCTCATTCAAGTGGGACACACATAATGGATGGGCTGGATTTGCAAACCACATCTCGGTGGGCCCTCAAAAATGGTTATGGATGTTTTAATGGTGTACGGCCCCTCTCCACTTCTGTATGTGGTGTGGCCCCACACAAGTCACGGATTGACTGGATTTTTGAGACCTAGGCCCACGATGGAATGGTGCATCTGACTGATAGGGTAGATGTTCGAAATGCATCACGGTGGGGCCCACATAGCTCGACTTCATGCGCCGGACCGTTAGCTCGAGCGCATAGTACCTTTTCCATATATATATATATATATATATATATATATATATATATATATTATATATATATATAAACTTTTTCTACTGTGGTGGTTTGGGTGTAGAATTCAACCTGTCTTGGAATGACTCCCCACCATGAAACCATCATGAGATTCTCCACGAAAATTTGAAAGTTTTTGAGTGGATGTCTATGGTGTTCTATGATGTGCACCACTTAGTGATGAAATAGACCTAGTTAGTGGAGTATCCCATTATCCTATTTTGGCTCACTTGATGCACAGATTTGATAGCATACATACGATACAGTGGATAGAATTGCTATTCTTAGTGTGTTAGCTAGTCGTTGGTTGAATATAGATGAATAAGTTCCACACATTAATAACATTTACATGTATGTTAATAACCTTTAAAGGCCCGTGAATAGTAGTTAAAAAAGGTTTTTCCAAGGATGTTTACTGACTATCCGGCCTTGATGTGATAGACTCTTCGGGCCTGTGTTAGGAGTCGTCCATCCTAGGCTGTTCAATCCTAAAAATAGAATGAACGACTGATATGATATTTGCATATCTCCCCATCACTACAGGCCCACCAAATGAATGGTCATGATCATCTCTACATCCATGATCAGTTAGAAAATTCAGGACCTTAGTCCATACAAATGGGGGCCATGATTTAAAATACCTGCTCATTGATTTAAATTATTCAAATGAGGATTACAAGATTCCAGCGAGCAGAATGGGACTTTAATCTTGAAGGTGGACCACTGATGTATTTTCGTCCATCCCGATGCACCGGACAGATGGTCAGGATTACTGAACCATGGCCCCACTTGTCACAGCTGAAAACGCGAGTATATGGTACAAAGCCTTTAGTTGAGGATCTGAATCGTCCGTAGCTCAACGGTCTGGATTACTGAAAATTTCGACCCATTAGCAAGGACACGTCAACCTGATGGCTGTAACGTGAACCACCGGTATGAGCTCATGGCCCACCCGGGTCTGATGGTACTACGAATCAATGATATTGAAACGATTTGGACTTATTTTGAAGAGGTGAATCGCAGCACACTTGCAGTATGGTACACGTGCGTGATCCAGACCCTCTACCAGGTGAATCTCTGTGTGACCATTCCGTGTTCTAGAATCCATGCTGATGCCTCCCATCGATCGAGAGCGGACTAGGTGAGACCCCGGCCTCACCCAAGACAATGCGCCCTTACAGTGAGTCAGTGAGGTTACCATGGGGCCTACCTTGATGTATGTATTACCATCCGTTTTTTCAGAACATTCTAGAGCATTATCACAAAAAATAAGCAGATTCAATTATCAGGTGAACCATACCATGAGAAGCAGTGGTGATTGACCGTCCTACCATTAAAAACATCTTACGGCGCACCTTAATGTTTTCGTAGTGTTTATTTACCATCGAATCTATTGATAAGGTCACGTAAGCTTGTAAGAAGGGGAAAAACAAATATCAGCTTGGTCTAAAAATTTTGTGGCTCTTTAATATTCAATCACCGCTGTTTCTTATGATATGGTCCACCTGATAATTGGATCTGCTTCATTTACCCTAAAATGATCTGGAAAAATGGATGGACGGTGTGGATACATAATACATAAATCAAGGTGGGTTCTACAGTAGACGTCACTGTCTCCACTGTTTTCTGTGGTGGAGTACTTGAACTTTGGATCTGTCTCATTCTTTGTTTCACGGCCTAAAATGATCTCTCCAAATGGATGGATGGCGTGGATACCATACATACATCATAGTGGGGCCCACATAGACGTGGTGACATTCAGTAGCCATTCTCGCTACCGTCGGGTTCAGTAGCTAACCCGCATGTATGATGGAAACGGATTGGCTACTCCCCTGACACCAACCCGGGGCTGGTGGTCGGTGCTCTGTGGGCCCCACCATGATGTATTTGTTTCATCAATTCCGTTCATCCATTTTAAAGATCATTTATGGATTGATGCTAAAAATTAGAGGTTATATATCTCAGGTGGACACACCACATGAAAACAATAGTGGTTGGATATCCATCATTAAAATCATCCTAAGGCCACTATACTGTTTATTTGAATCTAATATGTTGATCAGGTCATACAGGCCAGATGAAGGGAAACAACAAATCATCTTGATCCAAAACTTTTATGGCCACAAAAGGTTTTTTAATGGTCGACACTCATTCAACACTCTTTCATGTAATGTGGTCCATTAAGATTGGGATATACCTCATTTTGTTCATATCGTAAAATGATCCTTCAAAATAGATGGACGCATGGATGAAACACATACATCATGGTGGGTCCCACGGAGCACCGACCACCAGCCATTGGCTGGTGTCAGGGGAGTAGCCAATCCGCGTCCATGTAGGATCTACTTGGGCGTACGGCTACATCGGCTCAAAAGCAATGATGGGAGTACGAGAGTGGCACTGACCGTTCCTTATGACTGGTAAGTTAAAAACAACAAATAATTGCAAACACCTCCCCGGCGGGTTTTGATTATTGCAAGAAACTCCCCTCTACCACCCTCGGCTTTAGAGATGTGGGAGAAATTACCAAGTGACAAAAACACTCTTCTTCCAAGTTATTTTTGCCCCACATGGGGGGCCTACTGTTAAATATTTTATGCCTATCAAATCAGGCTAGTCTAATCATCGAGTGGGCCACCTTCAAAAACTTCCAAATTTAGGTGGTGGGCCATCTAATGGTTAGATCAACCTGATTTCTGGGTTTTACATATGTGAACTATGGTACGTTTGAAGGGGAGCTGTTTACAATTATAAAAAACATATAGGGAGGTGTTTACAATAATCTCTATCAATGATAGGGGTCGAGCGTAGGTATATACCCACGAATGGCTGATAGGGCACGTGATCATCCACATGTCACAACGTCCCACGGGGATGTGACACATGAGCCGTCTTGCATGTAAAAATCTACAAGCAAGTAGCTGTAGTTGCTCATTACTCGTTTTAAAAATCATCTATGGTGTCGGTAACCATGCATGAAGCCTCACGTTCATGTGGGGTTCTGGTAGTTATAGGGAGATGAATATGTACATAAACAAGATTTATTATTATTATTTTTTTGGACATGTGGGGCCCATTGTTCGTATATCAGGCCATGGATACGATGGCTCATAAATGGAAGATACTTCAAGGAAAAATCAGGACCGAGATATCCCATTCCAAATCACAAGATCAGTCTACCGAGATCTATTATCAACAACTCTTCCTTAGCATATGATTGCCATAAGTTCTAAGGATAAGAAGAGAAATCCTTTTCTTAGAGTTACACTTGCAAAATCAAAGATCTTTCCCTCGAAAAGGTTTTTGTTTATTGTACACAAGTGTAAAGCCATATACCCATTTGTGCCATCGTGGCATACAGAGGTCTAAGATCGAATCCATCCATCAATTGGTTTGACTATATTTTTTCTAAGGGCCCATTTGTTTGGAGAGCCACGATGCAGAAAAATGGTGGATGTATTAGAAAACTTCAGCAAAGTATTTTAGAGCCACATATTTTTTAAACCATGGCCCACCTGGCCAATGGATCAACCTATTTCTTAGGTCAGAGCATCCATAGCAGTGCTTTCCTAATGGATGGAATGGATCTTGGACCAACTTGCCATAATGGCAAATCGTGCGACTTTCTTATAGCCTCACTTGTGGTGATGTAGGGCTAACGTGGGGCCCACTGTAATGACTGTACGGTATATACTCCAATCCATTTCACTTACATTCAAGACCAGCGTAAGCCACGTCATTAAAATTATTGCACTTACCATTCAAACCTTGGCGTGGAAATCGTTTTTCTAGAATGTTTCCAAACACAATCAATGTTTACATAAGCATGTTTTTAGATAAGCAATTCCTTATGGAATTGTTTATTCCCCATCAATTCCGCTGTCGGTTACTTTTGAAAATATAAAGGGCTGAGTAAATGTCAAAAGGCAATGATTGCACGTGTGAGAATGTCGGGGACTTATGGAAGATCTGGATCATACATCAGTTGGGACGATATCTAAACACGTCTATGCCCAGTGTTCATGCTTGTCCAGTCATCAGGTGGGCCTCAGTATAGGCCGCTGGTGATTTGTTCATAACCGTTCTTTTTCTTTTCATGTGCGTGGCTCCCCTGATGAGTGGACCAGATCGATTTATGAGTTAGGGCATGTTAATAATCTGTCTCGTATTATGGTTGGCCCTGATCCTGCACACTTGTGCCACTTTGGCACGTGGTGTGGGTCGTGTGCACCGCTTCAATCTCTAACGTGAGACCGAGGAACCCAGGCCTATGAATGGATGTGAATAGCAGCTTTGCTGGGCGCACACGCGTGTGCCATAAAGGTCGTGTATGCCCCCACGTGCCAGCATGGCACATACTTGCGATATCTAATCCGTCCATCAGGTTGGTCTGACCTTGTGCATGTTTTTCTAAGAAATAAAACCTGGTCCAATCAGGATGTGGGCCTCAATACTGGAAACGGGTGGATGAGTTGGAAAGCTAAGTTTTTCAGATCCGTTCTTTTTTTCTTTTGCAAATTGTGGCCCATCTGACTAGTGGATCAACCTGAATCGTGTGGTAGGGAATCAATATAGAGATTCCATCCTGATGGATGGATTGGATCCGGGTCCTATCGTGCCATGCTGCACATGTGTAGCACACGCGTGTGGGCTTAGCAAAGTTCAGTGAAGAGCCGGAAATTCCACTTGAAGTTTATAAATTACCAGATCCATCACCTACTTTACCACGTCCATAAAAAGCAACGGTTTATAAAAATCCAAGCTCCGTAGCTCGATCCGTGCCGAGAAATCGGTGTGATTGTCGTGGTGCGAGGGAAGCGTACGAAAAGGTTACTCGATGTGCACCAGGCCTAACCTACGAAGGCTAACGGAGTAGGATACTCCTAGTGCGCATTTTAGACTAAGCCAGGAACGTTTTTATGGTCATTTTCCGCAACGGCCAGTCGTGTGTGTGTGAAAAAGTGCGTTGATTTGCCGCTAGAGCGGGGTCCGAAGCATCGCTATCATCGTTTTACTCGTTTCCGATTCTTACATTGTATACGAATGTGTATATATATTTTTATATTCGCTGCGTAATCCCAACTGCATTTTTATTTGGCGGGAACTATAGCTGGTGAACTTTTATGATCTTCTTCGTTTTCTCGTTCTCTGGTTTGGATTCTGGTTTCTCAGAGATGGGGAGAAACCCATTTGGTTTCAATGGAAACCCATCTGAAGGGTCTGTTTTTTTATTTTTATTTTTCAGAGAGAGAGAGAGAGAGAGAGAGAGACCTTTGGAAATGTTTTTCTAGTGTGAAAAAGAAAACCCATTACGTTTTTTGAGCTTTTGCATTGAAAGAAGTTGGTGTGATTTCCTTTTTATCTTTCCTTTCTTTCTTTCTTTCTTTCTTTTTTCATGGAGATACTAATATGGTTTTTTTTTTTTTTTTTTTTCAGAAAGAGAGGTGGACGGTTTTGAGATTATTAAGGAATTTTTGGTGTTTCTGGTAAGCTTATCCTCGTCTCCTGCATGCTTGTTTGTCACGATTTTTATGGAAGAAAACCCATTTCGTGTTTTCAGTTGTTGCATGGAAATAAGTTGGTATGATTTTTTTTTTTAAAATTATTATTATTATTTTTTTTCAGTTTTATTCAGAGAACAGAGGAAAATGGTTTTGAAAATGTTAAGTTTTGGTCTACCCAGTAATGATGTTTAAAATCGCCAGCAACTTGGCATTAGTATTCTTACTATCTCAAACTGATAAAACCCGTTTCGATTTAATGAATCCTGTTTCTAGATTTTGACTGTAATGAAGTTGAATTGTGTCCTTTCTCTTGAAATGATGTTTTGACTTAGAGGGGTTTCTTTGTGATGTTAGCAATTTCGGCTAATCTCTAATAGGAAAAGCCATTTTGAATGGATGAAAACCCATATCTACCTTCAAAGTTTTTGTATTATTTTTATTGAATGAGGTTGTTAAGAGCTTTTTATTCAGAGAACAGAGGAGAAGATTTTAAGATACTTTATGGAATATTTTATGAGGAAATATACAAAGCATGATCGAGCTTTTGTTCGCCCGACAAAATGAACGTCTGGGAAAGGCCTCTGTTGTGGTGATTGAAATTGTTAATGTGGCAGGCCTTGTATAGGAGATACCCACAAAAAATCTTGCATCAGCTGATCTTTACCATACAATTTGGCATTCGTTAAACGTGGACCATTAGATGTAGCTTTCCAATTTTAAATCTCAATGGATTGCTTGGATCATCTGATAGGGGAGATATCAGGCATGGTCCATCCCTTGATGATGCCCTCTAGATGTACATGATGAAAGGTGGATCCCACCTGTAACTTTGCTAGGTTGAACAAAAAAAGTGTTGCTTCCTTACAGCAACCATCATATAATACAGTAGCTGTTAATGCCCCTTAATGTTTGAATCTTTTCATCTGCATGTGCTGAACGAAAAACCCATTTCTGTTTCAGTTCATATTATGAGAGAGGATCCAAGATATCAATATTATATAAGTTATAGGCATTCAATGTTGGCACACGTCTAAGATCCAAACCCTCCAGCTATTAGGGCCTGCGATGGATGGGGCTTATGTCAAAAATCACACTGATCAGGTTATCCTGGCCACTGATCTCTTAAATGACTAAAAGTGGGCTGCTCAGAAAAAATTCCAACCTGTGGTTGACATTCAACGGCCAAAGATGCTCTAAAGGCAATGGCTAGAATCATCTTAATTGGTATGTTTTTGGCGTATGGCCTATCCACAGTAGGGTACACTAGGTGAATCGTCCAGATTTCGCATGTGTGAGCCACATACAGAGACTGAATGCTTGTAACTAATTGGATATTAGCATTTAGCACAGGCTACCTCTTTTATCAAACTTATTATGTCCAATTTCAAAATTTGTACATGAGATTTGGCAATACAAGTAGCTGATGTTGAGTGTGTTTTTTCAGAGAAGATAGGAGAAAGATTTTCAGTTTCGAGGAAATTACAGCATGGGCCTTAAATCTCTCTTTGTTGCTTCATCGGTACCTGTTCTGGAAGTGCTTATTGTGACCGCTGTTGGGTCATTTCTTGCAATAGGTCGTGTGGGTCTTTTGGATCAAGATGCAAGGAAGCATATGAACAATGTGAGTTTTTGTGGTTATCAGTTCATGTTTCTAATTCGCATTCTCATTGAGTTCGTGGCTTGTTTTTATAGTTCATGCCTATAGGTTCTTTCATGTTTTGAGTTTTTAACTAACTGAAAATAATTCGAACAGAACAAAATCATTGTGCAAACGTGAAGATATGATTGAATTTTTAACTTATATTGAAATTCGATTGAATTTATTAACCAGTAGTATGAGTAAACTGGTTTTTAGATAGACCCTGGTTACAAACCCTATAATCTGAAGTGGACAGGATTAAGGCAGGGCATGTCTGCTGCTTTGAAACCACCCAATAGGTCCAATGTACCTCTCTTCATGGTGCTATTTCATGAAGCAAGATGAAACCCAAGAGCTAGAGAATCCAAATTCTTTCTTTTATATCCCTCGTTACCCCAATAGCACTCTTTATTGGCCACATTAGAGTGCGGTAAATCCAATTATCCTTGAAACTCTGGATGAGGCTCGACAGGTTAACTCAACCAACTCAGCAAGTCTTGTAGAAAACTTAATTGGTCTGATTAAGCCGAACACTTTCTCTTCAACTTGCTGTTCATGCTCATTCATCTTGGTTCTTGGGTGAGTCAAATCCGAGCTGATTGAGGGAGTTTGAAAATTATCACGATATACCGTTATTTCTTTGTTTATACCTTTATGAGAGGAAATCAATCTTCCAGATAGAGCACAAGGGAGCTTATCTTCCAATTTTTGGGGATCACAAGTGGGATCTTCTTAAGTCTTGTTGGTAGGTGTAGAATCTTCAATAACATTACCAACCACTGCATCAGAAATGAGATGAAGCTGACAAGAAGGGGTTCTGGCATGTCGTGGCTGGTGCAGGAATCGAGGAGTCAAGCTGAAGCTTCGTTAGCCAGGTATTCAATTCGGGGAGGCATGCTCGAACCCAACATGTATTAGAACTTGATGGCACTGTCCTCTCTCTCTCTCTCTCTCTCTCTCTCTCTGCAGCGTGTTCTCATACTACTAGTGCCACTTTGTACTTGACACCAGTATCCATTCCAATCTAAAATAGACATAAGAGCATCACCCTCTCCTACGCTAGCATTGTCTATCAAGGGTACATTACCCGCCTTGACCCATTTGCTCGCATACATTTGCATCTTGTTCCCAGAAAAGCCCGTAGTTTTCTTGTCTCTCTTTTCTTTTATTTTCTTTCCTTTTTTCTTGATAAACATTGTTTTGTAAATTTAATGTCTACTGTGCAATTTAAATTACAAATGAAAAGATTTTATGTCGTCATGTTCTCTTGATGTATTTTATTAAGTTGACTTTACATGTGTACTTTTGTGTCCTTGGAGTAGACTTATGTAAACTGACATGATTGTTTTGTTTATGAACAGATTGTATTTTATGTATTTAACCCATCTCTTGTGGCAACCAACCTAGCTAAAACTATCACACTCAAAAGCTTGGTTGAACTGTGAGTTTCTTTTAATCCTTATTAGTACAATTTCAGGTCTGCGCAATTATGCTGAGAATGATGTTTTTTTTTTTTGCATGTGAGGCTGGTGAAGGAAATTGCATAAGATTTTTTTGCATGTAGCAACACCCCAGTAGAACCCCAGCTTAGATAAAGGAAGCCAGATGTCAGGTTGGCAGCCAATTTTCAAACATTTGCCTAAAACGAGGAGGATTCTCATTTCTTATCTTGATGATTGGTGAAATAGGATTTGTGAAGCCAACCAGACGACCACAAATATCTGGATAAGGCTATGCAGTTGCTGCTGCTGTCTCTGTTTTTTTTTTTTTTTTTTTTTTCCTCCTTCAAAATTCATAAGATGTGAAATTCACCTAATGCCGTCCATGTCTGATTTGTATTCTTGTTTTAAAGTGAACCCCAAGGGTTTGGGTTAGAAAATTTCACCAATGTGATAAGAGTTGGATGAATCTAATATGAAAGTCTGTGACATGTTCGATACTGTGAAAAGAACCTTGAAGTTTAGGATTTTTTTTCTCTATTGGATAAATGAAATGAATGGAATGAATTCAAAGGTATAGTACTTACAGGTTTCTCAAGTCTACCTAAGAAATTTCTAGAAATCTTCTCAGGCTTACCTGGAGAGATCCTGAAGATCTTCTCAAGGCCTATCTAAAAGATTTACATAGATTATAGGAATACCACTTATTGTACATGAAAATTACAAAGAACAACCTCGTACTAATTACACCACCATATTTTAACACATGTCACTATTTCTTAACAATTTGTGCATTGAGTGCGTTAGGCAGATGTACATGTATCAATTAGTTGCTTCTGTGCATGTTTTTGTGCTCTCGACTGGCTCGTTTAGTGACATTTGCTATTTCTTTAGTGAGTTTCTTTTGATTAATTGTACAGGTGGTTCATGCCAGTAAACATCATTCTCACTTTTATTATTGGTTCGGCACTTGGGTGGATCATCATCAAAATTTTGAAAGCTCCTTCACGTCTGAATGGTCTCATTTTGGGTTCTTGCTCTGCAGGTGAATATCAGTAGAGTTTTGTTACGATGCCTAATGGATTATAATTTGGTCATGATTGGATCATTTCATATTTCTAATCTAAAATGGTCTTTTTATATCATGGATGTAGTATTCATCATAATAATATTTAGGATTCTTCAACTTGGGATTCCTGATCTGTTTCATCTTCATCATCATCATCATCATCATCATCATCTCAGCTTTATCCCAATTAATTGGGTCATCTATTCCTGGTATGTTTCAATTTTTTTTTTTTTTTTTAAAAATCCTGACCTGTTTTGTTTATTAGTTTCTGCATGAAAAGGCATTCTGTTAGTTGGGGTGGGGTTACGGAAACTGAGAGAACATTGACATCGCTCTTCTAAATTGCTTGGCTCATTAAATAACTGACACCCAAAGCTCTATGCAATGAAATGAGCATTGATACCTCTTTTCTCTGGTCATGATGAGGACTATAAGCATTACTCTACTATTGCATGCTGCTTTCTATTAATTGAAAAGGGCCCTATGGCATATAAACAAATAAACTTATCAATAACTGAACTTCCCTTAATGGCCTTCATATGTACACGAAATCACTATATTAAGCTAAGAAAAAAAAAAAAACCTTTGCATGCTCATCAAATAACTCCTCTGACACCCAAAGCTCATGCAATGAAATGCTCATTGATGCCTTTTATCTATGGCCTTGAGGACCAGAACCATTACTCTACTATTGCATGCTGCCTTGTATTAATTGAAAAGGGCCTTATGGCATATAAACAAATAAAAATATCAATTACTTATCCGCCCTTAATGGTCTTTTTATGTTCACAAAATCACTATATCAAGACAAGAAAAACTACCTTTGCACATAACACATCATATAATACCATACATATCAAATTGCTCCCAAATATGCTGTCAGTTACCTACAGTGCATGTAAAATTCATATGATTGTACAGCTGGCTTTACGGGTGTCCTTCCTGTTGATTGCAGTGGAAAAATACTCGTTGTCTTGCAACTTGTCCTGTCTAGTTGTGCTTTACAACTCCTGTCTAATTGTTGGCAGTCTCAAAAAAGTTGTACAGAGATATTTCATGCATTCATCATGAGGGAGGTCTATCATACTTGAATCCTTAAAATCTTGAAACTTAAGAAATCTATGGATTTTGAAATCCAACCCATTAGCTTTTTTGAATACCAATTGGGCTAAAGCCAACTTGTGAAAGTTGTTGGAAATTATGTTTAACGTGATTCAACTTGCTAAGTTCTAATGATTTGTGCCAAACACATTGAGAATATGAAGTTTAGAGGATCTGCCGTACCCCATCATCGTCATACCTGACACATGTCCATATTTTGGTGGGAATCATTATGTTACTCATGTCATTCCCCTTTGTTACCAGGAAATTTTGTTACAATTCTAGACAACAGTTATACTCATAAATTATATAGTGATTTTTCTGATGGTTGTATACTTGTATTTTCTTTTTTCTTTTATGTAAAATCTCTCTAACATTTAATGAATTATTTGTGAGTAGAAAATTTATTTAACATTGGTTATTTAAACAGGAAATTTGGGGAATATTCTAATCATTATTATCCCAGCAATCTGTAAAGAGGAAGGTAGCCCATTTGGTGACTCTACTGTCTGCCAGAAATACGGACTGGGATATGCTTCGTTATCTATGGCGGTATGATCCTCTCTGCAATATAACTGCTTTGCATCCAGTTTTGGTGATGAACTGAAGGGAATATCACATACTTTCTTAGGATAGATTAAATGTTATCATGTGTCCCACTGCTATACATTTACCTTTAAAGGCATTTCCACATGCGTATGTAGGTCTGCATGATCGGAACTGCATGGTTACATGCTTTAACATTTTTGTACATCTGTTGCAAATATTTATGTATTTCACAAGCTGGAAAGGAAAACTAATAATTTCTTCTTTCTTGATTATTATAATGCTTCAAGTTCAGATTGGGGCTATTTGTATATGGACTTATGTCTACAATATTGTACGGATATCTTCAACTACGAGCACCGATGAAGATGAAGTGAATGGCTACAAACCTATTATGGGGTCACCCGAAGAAGCTTCAGAGTCACTCCCAGGAGGCAGCACGGGGGGACTAACTTTGGCTGGGGATTTCTCAACATCTGAGCATTTAGAAGACCAAAGGGCTCCATCTTTCCCCAGAGCTGAGGAATTTATTGAAAAAGAAAAGGTTTCAGTCTTCCAATTTAACTTTCTTCCTTCATTTTTGCGAAGTTTGTTTGATTGGTATATGCATCGGATAATATTGTTAGAATAACTTATTAATTATGTTATATTCCTTCATTATACAAGTTGTATGTTTCATGGACAATGAATGCTTCTCATATTTCTTTAAGAACTCCAGAAAAAAAAACACTGGCATCAGGGCATGAGGCGTTTTCTTGGGAATTGGGACCCTTTGATTCTAGGGGTGGGTGTTTGTGTGTGTGTTTCTGGATAGGTACTTCTCATACAGACAATGATTATTAAGGGTGCCTAACAAGGTCAACACAGTGGAATGGATGCCCTTTCTACCCAAAACAAGAGCAATGGCATTTCATGTCCTACTTGAAATGTTGCCACTAATGATTTGGAATGGAGAAGTGCATTTTCCAAATCTAAAATTGAAAAAGGTCTGCATCCCCAAATGAATGGATGCCTATATGCAAAAAGGCACAATACCCACTTTTCTCCAGATTTGGCAGACATCAAATGCACCCCATGTAAATAAAGCAAAAACGATGAAGGCTTTGAGGAAAATGATTCTCCTTTGCTTTTCTGTGTATTTGAGATAACCCTGAAGGGTTGAATATATAGAGTTTTACAACGACTATACAAGGTAAAATGATAAGTACAAAATCTTCTACTTATACATCGTCTATCTATAGAATCGGCTATACAAGGCATGTGGCCTGTCTAACATCCCCCTCAAACTAATGTTGGTCATCGACTAGTAATAGTTTGCTAACTAGAAATGAGTGTCGTGCAGAAGTGAGAGACTTCGTGAGAATGTCGACAATCTGATCATGTGATGCGACATGTGGTAGCGCAATGAGCAGAGACTGAAACTTCTCGTGGATGAAGTGACAGTCAACATCAATATGCTTTGTCCGTTCATGGAAAACTAGATTAGAGGCAATCTGAATGGCACTCAGATTATCTACATAGAGTGGAGTAGGATTTTGTAGATGAACGCCCAAGTCAGAAAGAAGTTTACGTAACTAGATAATCTCATTACAAGCTGCTGACATTGCTCTATATTCGGCTTCCGTGTTTGATTTGGAAACAGTGGCCTGTTTCTTACACTTCCAAGAGATGAGAGAAGTGTCGAGAAAAACACAGTAGCCAGTGATAGATCTGTGTGTGAGAGTACAACCGGCCCAGTCAGCATCTGAATAAGCATGAAGGTCCAGAGGGGCCGTGGAGGAGAAGAACAGAGATCAATCCAGAGTTCCACGTAGGTACCGCAAGATGCGCAATACTGCAATCATATGAAGAGTGTGAGGAGCAGAAACAAATTGGCTGACAACTTGGACCGCGTAGGCAATATCAGGACGAGTCATTGTTAAGTAAACTATTTATGCTGGCTGACCAGGATTCCACGTATAGAACGCGAAAATTCAAGTCCAAGAAAGTTTGTCAGATGACCCAGGTCCTTCATCTTGAAGGATGACTTCAGAACTTCCTTTAATGCCGAGATACCAGTATCATCGCTACCAGTCAGAAGTAGGTCATCAATATATACGAGAACAATGACGATTTCATGCTCAGAGGTGCGCAAGAATAAGAATGGATCATGACCACTTTGAGTAAAGCCAGCTCTTGTAACAACATCATGAAAACGTTGGAACCATGCCTGAGGGGCCTGTTTGAGACCGTACAGAGCTTTCTTCAGGCAACAGACTTTATTGGCAGGGATTAAAGATCCAGGAGGAGGTTTCAAATATACTGTTTCTTGGAGGTCTCCATGAAGAAAAATATTTTTCACGTCTATCTGAGTGAGTGGCCAAGAGCGAACTGATGATACTGCCAGAAGAGTGCAAACAGTTTTTATCTTGGCCATAGGAGCGAATGTCTCATTATAATTAATTCCGTGTTCTTGTTTGTATCCCTGAGCGACAAGCCGAGCTTTGTATCGATTCAATGATCCGTCAAACTTGAGCTTCACAGAATAAATCCATTTACTTCCAATTAATTGTTGATCAGTAGGTCGAGTAACAATGTCCCACGTATGGTTATCATCCAATGTTGCAAGTTCTTCTGCCATAGCCTTCTTCCAACAATGATGACTGGCTGCCTGATGGTATGAAGTAGGAATAGATACAGTATCCAGGGTAGTATTCATGACAGACATAGAGTAAATCAAGCGATCAGGCTGTCGATGTACACGAGTGGAACGACGTACCAAGATAGGATCTGGATCGGTTACGGGTACAGTAGGGAGAGTACTAGGTGATGGATCTGTACGTGGTCGTCGTGAGTAAACTTGCAATGGACAAGGAGGTGTACTCGAGGCAACTGGAATATCAGGAAAAATAGTAAGACCAGGAGAGTCTGGTGTGGGCGAAGGAGGAACAGATGAATGGAAGACAATATGCTCAAGAAAAACAACATGTCGTGATACCTGTACACGACGAGAGACCGGATCATAGCAACGAAAACTCTTCTGAGTTTCTCCAAATCCTAAGTACATATATTTGACTGATTTTGGGGAAAGTTTGTTACGTTCACGTGATGCCAGATGAACATAACATACACAACCAAAAACACGAAATGTGGAATATGTAGGAAGAGAAGCGATGAGAACAAAGTAAGAGATTTACTATTCAAGACTGTGGTTGGCAACCGATTAATTAAGTAGACTGAATGCATCATAGCTTCCGCCCAGAAGGAATGAGGAACACTCATAGCCGTCATTAAGGTATTGGTAGTTTCAACAATATGACGATTTTTTCGTTCAGCCACCCCATTCTGTTGTGGAGTATCAGAACAGGTGGTCTGATGAGTAATCTCATGACCCTGAAGATATGTACGAAAATTTGTGGAGAGATATTCTCCCCCTGAGTCTGAGCGGAGAGTTTGAATTTTTACTCGAAATTGAGTGTCCACCATAGAATGAAATATTTTGAAATTTTCAAACACCTGTGACTTAGAGTGCAGAAAGTAAATCCAGGTGTAATGAGTGAAATCATCAATGAATATAACATAATATCGTAGTCCAGAGAGAGACATAATTGGAGAAAGGCCCAGACATCCGTACGCACCAGTTCAAACATAGATGATGATTTTGTAGTACTTAGAGGAAAGAGAATACACTTACTTTTTGAAAGGCAACATGAAGAACAAGAATAATCTAAATCACTTTTATTAAGATAAATATTCCCTAACATGCCAGAAGAAAAGAGCTGAATCAAAAGATCAGAATGCGGATGACCCAGGCGAAAGTGCCAGAGTTTTCACATTTTATTTGCCGAACAAATATCCGAGGAAGAGGGAGAGAAGAAACAATGAGCTGGAGTAATGGATGGGTGAAAGTCCAGCACGTACAAACATCCATGCCGCCTACCCTTCCCAAGTACCTTCCCTGTTGCCAGATCTTGCACAAAACAAGAATTTAGAAGAAATATGACTAAGCAGTTATTGGATGTAAGTTGACCAACAGAAATTAAATTTGAGGAGAGTTTAGGGACATGAAACATATCACGAAGGGTAAACTGGCGATGGTTAGAAGGAGAGAAAGTTAAGAAACCAACGGACTGAATGAGTAGTTTAGTGCCATCTACAGTAGAAATAACCAGATTGCCAGTGTAGGGACGAATATTGCGAAGATGTGATACATCACCAGTCATATGATTTAAAGCACCAGAATCGAAGAACCATGGAGAAGATGAAGTTATATCTGACATACCGGCCGCAGAAAGGGCTTGCATGATCTGTTGGAGCATCGCAGGAGTCAAAGGTGAGGAGAGACCTTCAACAGAACCAGTGAATGCAGTATCACTAACAGAAGACTCGGAAGAAGTAGTTGCAGAAGTAGCAGAAAGAGCACGACCATGGCCACGACCTCGACCACCACGTCCATGGCCGAATGAGGATGTGTAGGCACGTGAATGACAGTCCTGAATACCATGACCAGTCCTTCGACAATACGCGCATCAATCTTTGCACTGAGCGACGACATGTCCCACTTTGTTATAGCCGCGACAAGTTAAAGGAGTGGAACTACGGTTTGGTGTAGAGGTGGATAAAGTAAGTGCCAGGTCAGATGGTCCCTGAGATGTCCCCTGAGAGAGGACCTGCAGTCGTTGTTCCTCCGCTAATAAATCATTAATAACCGAAATCATTGAAAGAGTTGGGTTACGGTTCAGGAGAGCAGCCCTGCAATGCTCAAATTCCGGACGCAGTTTCATAAGAAAATGTCTAACTTGCGCACTCTCACGCATTGTATGAAATATTTTAAAGTCATTTGGAAATTTTGGATACATCATAGCCATCTCTGTCCAAACTGTAACCATTGTAGAGTAGAAAGTTTGAATACCTTTGTCACCCTGAGTAAGGTGAACCAGATCTTGTTCCAGGCGGTACAACCTAGCCGCATTACTCTGTTGATATATTGTCTGGAGATGCTCCCACATAGCCTTAGTAGTGCGATGTGGTGTGAGGCCAACAACTATTGATCGATCAACCGAATCAAGAATCCAGGTAATAATCCGTCCATTTTTCATTTCCCAATCAGTCATTCTGTCGGCATCGGTGGAAGCAGGGATAGTAACAGATCCATCAATCAGTCCCTACAAACCACGACCCTTGAGAAAACTTTGAAAGTGGATGGCCCATAGATTGTAGTTGGTGCTATCGAAACTACATTGTGGGGCCTATGTACCAGAGTCTTTATCCATAGATAAGACGAGATAAGAACGATGCTAAAGAAGAAAGTACCTTGCAGCCACAGATCAGAACAACAACCAGCAAAATATCAACAGGGATCGGAGGCAACAGTAGACAATAACAGATCAGGACGTGCAACAGTAGGTGCAGCAGGAGATGATGCAGCAGGGATCAGACGCAGCAAAGAGGTGCGCAGGGACGTGCGTGCATGGGGACGTGTGCAGGGACGTGTGCAGGTGTGTGCACAGGGACGTGCGCAGGGGACGTGTAGCAGGGGTGTGCGGATAGGCCTGGGGAAGATCGGACAAGCTTGGGGAGGGCCGGATTTGACAGGGCAGGGCCGGATCTGACAGGGGAGGAGCTGAATCTGACAGACGGTGGTGCCGGTGATGAAGAAGATGTTGGATTAGGATCGGTATTGCTTTGATACCATGTAAATAAAGCAAAAACGATGAAGGCTTTGAGGAAAATGATTCTCATTTGCTTTTTTGTGTATTTGACACAACCCTGAAGGGTTGAATATATAGAGTTTTACAACAACTATACAAGGTAAAATGATAAATACAAAATCTTCTACTTATACATCGTCTATCTATAGAATCGGCTATACAAGGCATGTGGCCTGTCTAACACTCCAACACTAAAGCATTTTGTTTGGGACATCAACATCTAAATCACTTGAATTTGATGAACCATATAGCATTGCTTGACTTGTGATTTAGGTTGGTTTAACTTGCAAAAGAATTAATTTGTCATGTTCGTCAAAGCAAGAAATACTGGATAGTAACGGCAGATTGTGATCAAAACTACTGTTAGTTTCTTCTGTATAGACTTCACAAATTACCATTTTATTGAAATATATTGATTTTTTAGTGTTCAAAATAAATGGGTATGGATGCGTATGGAAGAATGGTGATGAACTGTTTCACAATTACATCTGAAAGATTTGCTATGAAGTTGTTATTTCTTTCTTCAGTGAGAGCGACTTTGACGGGAATACTGTTACATGGTTCTGACCTTTTCGAAGTTTTTTGTTTTTTGTTTTTGTTTTTTTTTTTTTTTTTTCCAGGTGACAATTTTCACTAAATTCAAAAACATTCTGAAGAAAATTTCAGGGCAAATTGACTTGAAAAAAGTGTTTGCACCTTCAACCATTGGAGCGGTATGCTTCCCATGCTTCACATTCTCTAATAGCCAGTTCCTTTTTTTTATTGATGTGGTTTGAAACCTAAAAATCATTCTATCCTGATGTTATGATTCTTAACCTAGCCTATACACTATATTGAATTTGAAAATGTAGCATGAATTCTTGGGAAAAAAAAATTAAAAAATCATGGTTATGCCATTGAGGTTTGATTCATCATCTTCTTCTTAGCATTTTCCCCAACGACTTGGGTTTGGGTTGTAAATGATATACTCGAAAATATTATACAATTGGCTGCCCACAAAACGCCACCATGACTCTTTTACCAGCACTTTTCGAACCACCCATGGCAAAGGCTCAAATTGACACCAGTCACATGCCTTCATGATCCTGCCCAGTATTAACCCTGGTGCAACCAGATATACTAAGCTGGATATGTAAACATCAGCTCTGGGTCCACATCTTCACCAAGTAGCCATAGATCTCTCTGAAATTTTTGGAATGCCCAGAAATCAGTAACAAAGATGGGGAATAACCAGGCATCAGAACTTGAATTTCACAAGTCTTACGCCCACTAGTGGCAACAACACCACAAGAGCTGCTCGCCCTTGCTCAAGACCAGTCACAGGTTTCAAACTTCAGAATATATATATATATATATTTTTTTTGTTTTTTTTCTTTCTAATTTCATTCAATATTAATGACACACATAGAAATATGGTCTTATATATAGACCTTTCACCATCTTCTTCATCTACATTTTCTAACAACTTATTTAAGAGTTGGCTTGGAACTGAAAAATTGAGTCAAAATTGGCAATGCTTGCAGTGCGTTATGTGAAAACTGGCATGTGGCACGCTCACCCCTATGCTCCTCAATGCATAGTCTCTTTAAGGGCTTGAGCCCCTATGCAAGAGGGTTTTCTTATAACGGGTTTTAAATTCTCTCCCCTAACGAATGTGTGACAAACCAAAAAACTATAGCAAGGAACACTTGTTTGTTTTGGAACTAACACAAAACCAGAACACAACTAACCTCTACAAATACATGAGCGATAATATCTATACTGATCCCATTTTAGAGTATTTGAGTTGAAAGTTTGGTAACTATAAATAGCCTGAGTGGTCCCTAAACTAAACTGCTCTCTATTTTCTTATGTAGATTGTTGGGTTCACTATCGGACTGATCACTCCAATTAGAAAGGCATTCATTGGTGATAGTGCTCCTCTTCGTGCAGTTGAAGATTCTGCTGTTTTGTTGGCGTATGAACATTAACCATAAACTTATGATTGGACTAAGATTGTTTTTCTTTTTCTAATTTTGAAAGGTGAATCTGCATTCATGAACATGCTAGGGGTAGTTAGTGGGCATGTTAGCAATATTGTTCAAGAAGGTTAGCTTCCGAGTTTTTCTTTGAATCCTAGAACTCAAGTCGCTTCTTAAATTCTATGATTGTAACGTCTTATTTTATTTATTTATTCGTTATATTGATCTCTCCTTTTATATGAATAAATATGTACGCACACATATCATCAAGCCTTACCCCAACTAATTGGGGTCGGATAATATTGGTGGTTCCAAAACCATGCGAGCATTTTCCACACATACACTCCATGCATGTATTTATATGTATACATATATACGTACACATACATATATGTATGTATGTAAAAGATGCAAATAGGATATCTATTTATGTTTTATGTGATCGTCGTGTACCACTCAAATTGTAAGGGAAATTTTATAAGATAGCTATAAGATCAGCCATGCCTTATGAGACAAAATATTAGGCAATTAAGGAACCACATGTTCATTGGATGAGTATAGCTGAAATAAGAATGTTGAGATGGATGAGTGGCAAAACGGAGAAGATATGATTAGAAATGAATGTATTTGAGGGAACTTTAGAGCAGAACTAATAGACAATAAGATGAGGGAAAGTACACTTAAATGGTTTGGTCATGCGTAACGACGACCAAGAACTACACTGTGTTGAGAAGTGGAGCCACATCTGGGGCCGCCCACGACCATTCGAGGTTGCGCGGATTTCGTGTCGCAAGTCCTTTCGCAACTGGGATGCGAAAGGAGTTTCGCGGATTTCGTGTCGCAAGTCCTTTCGCAACTAGGATGCGAAAGAGAAGTTGCCAAAACTATAAATTGGGGTCCCTAGGGTTATTCTAGGGTTAAGGTGAATATTGGAAAATATTTTCTAAGGTGTGGGCAAGGGATTTTCTCTATACTTCCAAGGGAGAGGTTAGTATATTGCCATGTAATCTTCGTTTCTCTTCATAGTGGAATTTTGCATCCGTGGTTTTTTACCCTAGTTTGGGGTTTTTCCACGTATATCTTGTCTTGTGGTTTGTTTGAATGCTTTTATTCCTTTCTAGTTTATATTTCTTCCTGTTTATCGTTTGTGGGTGAGGCCTGAGATTGGATCTAGGCTCACTGCGTCGTTGGCGTGCTGCGCAACAACTGATATCAGAGCTATTGGTTTAGTTCTATTGGGATCGATGGCGGAAGATGAGAAAACTAGAATTGAGAAGTTTGATGGTTCAAACTTTGCCTTCTGGAAGATGCAGATGGAGGATTATCTGTATCAGAAGGACCTCTATATTCCTCTAGGAGGAAAAGAGAAGAAACCAAAAAAGATGACAGATGATGAATGGTTTTTACTGGATAGGAAGACTTTAGGAACGATCCGACTCTCTTTGTCTAAGTGCGTCACCTTCAATATATCCAAGGTAAAAACGACAAAAGAATTAATGGAAGCCCTAGTCACCATGTATGAAAAGCCCTCAACAGCCAACAAGGTTCATCTTATGAAACAATTATTCAACATGAAGATGTCAGATGGTGGGAGCGTGGCTGAGCACTTAAACAGTTCAATACCATCACGATCCAGTTGGAATTCGTTGGCATTGCTTTTGAGGATGAGGTCAGGGCATTATTGATCTTATCCAGTTTGTCAGACAGTTGGGATGGTTTGGTGATTGCTGTGAGCAATTCTTCAGGATCGACAAAGCTGAAATTTGATGATGTGGCCGGTCTAATTCTCAGCGAAGAATCTAGAAGGAAGGCATCAGGAGTTTCAGGGGATTCAGGGAATGCTCTAAACGTTGAAGGAAGAGGAAGATCGATGAACAAATGAGGCAATAAACACGGGCGTTCTAAGTTGAGGAAGAAGTCTAATGGACCGAAAGACAGATGGGTGTTGGCATTGCGGCAAGAAGGGGCACATGAAACATGATTGCAGGGCGCTCAAGAAACAAGAGGGAAGCTCTCAAGGCGGGAAGGATTCAGTGAATCTGTCTGAGGAGAGCGACACAGAGGCGCTGATCTTGTCTCTTGATGCGAGGAATGAGTCTTGGGTTATAGACTCGGGTGCTTCGTTTCATGCTACTTCGTGTAAGGAAGTTCTGCGTGATTATGTGTCAGGTGACTTTGGGAGAGTCTACTTGGGTGATGATGAGCCGTGCAATATTGTTGGAAAGGGGAATGTTCATGTAAATCAGAAAGACGAAACGGTATTGAAATTGAAGGATGTCAGATATGTACCGAGTTTGAAACGTAATCTGATCTCAGTGGGACAGTTGGCCGATACCGGTTATGTGACGACATTCACCAGTGACTCCTGGAAGATCACAAAAGGTGCCTTGGTAATATCTCGAGGCAAGAAAGAAGGTACTTTGTACGTGACTTCAGGATCGTATAGTTCACTCGCAGTCGCATCAACTGGAGTGAATTGGCAGTTATGACATCAGAGGTTGGGACATATGAGTGAGAAAGGGATGAAAGTGTTATTGTCAAAAGGGAAACTACTAGGGCTGAAGTCTATTAACTTGGAATTCCGCGAGGACTGCGTGTATGGTAAGCAGAAGAGGGTAAGTTTCAAGAAGACGAGACGTGCTCCAAAGACGCATCTGTTGGAGCTTGTACACACTGATGTGTGGAGACCGGCACAGGTATCATCTCTTGGTGGCTCACGTTATTTTGTTTCCTTTATTGATGATGCTAGTAGAAAACTGTGGATCTACTTCGTAAAACATAAATTTGATGTATTTGATGTATTTAAGAAGTGGAAAGTTATGGTAGAAAATGAGACAGGTAAAACAGTAAAGTGTCTCAGATCTGACAATGGGGGAGAGTATTGTGATAAGAGGTTTGAGGAGTATTGTGCAGCAAATGGAATCAAACATCAGAAAATGATTACAGGGACACCACAGCAGAATGGTGTGGCTGAGCGCATTAACAGGACCATCCTTGAGCGCGCTAGGAGCATGAGGTTACATGTAGAGTTGCCCAAGACCTTTTGGGCAGATGCTGTGAATACTGCCGCATATCTAATCAATAGAAGTCCCTCAGTACCATTGGATGGTGGGCTACCAGAAGAAGCGTGGACTGGGAAGGAAGTGAACCTTGTACATCTCAGAGTGTTCAGTTGCACTTCATATGTTCACATTGATGCAAAGCACAGAAACAAGCTGGATGCGAAGTCTAGAAGGTGCACGTTTATAGGCTATGAGCAACATGATTTTGGCTACAGGTTCTGGGATGCAGAAAACAGGAAAATCATCAGAAGCAAGGACGTAGTCTTCAATGAAAAAGTGATGCATAAGGACGGTGTGCAGGAAAATAAGGCCGAGAAAAAGGAATTCGTAGAGTTGGAAGAGTTACCGGACATGGGTGTTACAGCGTCACAGGATGAGGCAGAGCCGCATACACCGGTTGTGAGGAGGTCTACTCGGGAGAGGAGACCCACGGTCCGATACTCACCCTCCTTACATTATCTACTACTGACGGATAATGGTGAGCCAGAGTGTTTTGAAGAGGCGTTACAGTCAAATATACGGGTTAAGTGGGAGCAGGCCATGGATGATGAGATGGACTCTCTTGTGTCTAATCGTACATGGGAGCTAGTCATTCTACCCAAGGGTAAGAAAGCTCTTCATAACAAGTGGGTTTACAGACTGAAGGAGGAGCACGATGGTTCGAAACGGTACAAGGCCAGATTGGTTGTGAAAGGGTTTCAACAAAAGGCAGGTATCGATTTCACTGAAATATTTTCACCGGTAGTGAAAATGTCTACGATTCGCATGGTCTTGAGTATAGTGGCTTCAGAGGACTTACATCTAGAACAGCTAGATGTTAAGACAACCTTTCTTCATGGGGACCTTGAAGAAGAGATATATATGCATCAGCCGACAGGATACGTGGCACCAGGTAATGTGAACAAGGTGTGCAGACTGAAGAAGAGTCTATATGGCTTGAAGCAGGCCCCGAGGCAGTGGTATAAGAAATTCGACAGTTTTATGTCGGGAAACGGTTTTAGGAGATGTCATGCAGACCACTGTTGTTACTTGAAGAAGTTTGATATGTCTTACATCATCCTTCTTCTGTACGTTGATGATATGCTTGTGGCCGGTTCAAGCATGAAGGACATCTCATATCTCAAAAGACAATTGTCTAGAGGATTTAGGAGCTGCAAAACAAATCCTAGGCATGAGGATAAAGCGTGACAGGGAAAACAAGAAACTAGTTTTGTCACAGGCAGAGTACATAGCCAAGGTACTTGATCGATTCAATATAGGAGTTGCTAAGCCGGTTAGCACTCCATTAGCCAACCACTTCAAGCTATCTAAGGAGCAAGGGGCAAAGACGCAGGAGGAACGTGACTACATGGTTAAAGTCCCATACGCGTCAGCTATTGGGAGTCTCATGTATGCTATGGTGAGCACGAGGCCAGACATTGCTCAAGCAGTGGGAGTTGTTAGCAGGTTCATGAACAACCCCGGAAGGAACATTGGGAAGCTGTGAAGTGGATCCTTAGATATTTGGTAGGTACTAAGGATGTACGGCTGTGCTATGGTGGATCGGAAATCAAGCTACAAGGCTACGTGGATTCAGATTTGGCAGGAGATATTGACAGCAGTAGAAGCACTACAGGTTATGTTTTTACTCTAGGTAGTGCTGCAGTCAGTTGGGTCTCTCAGTTACAAAAGATAGTATCTATCAGTACGACAGAAGCAGAATATGTTGCGGCTACAGAAGCATGCAAGGAGATGGTGTAGATGCAAGGTTTTGTGGAAGAGTTGGGTAAGAAGTAAGCAGATTGCAAGCTGTACAGTGACAGTCAGAGTGCAATACACTTGGCTAAGAATTCAGCCTTTCATTCAAGGACCAAGCATATTGCCATCAGATATCACTTCATACGTTCGTTACTGGAAGATGGATCGATTGCTCTGGAGAAGATTCATACAAGTGAGAATCCTGCGGAGATGCTGACCAAGGCAGTCACAAGGGAGAAGCTGAAGCTCTGTTCAGCTTTGATTGGTCTTCAGGCTTGAAGACGGGGAGGTGGTGCACTCCGGATGAAGAAGACAGGTTTATGGCGATGTGTCTCCAAGTGGGAGATTGTTGAGAAGTGGAGCCACATCTGGAGCCGCCCACGACCAGTCGAGGTTGCGGGGATTTCGTGTCGCAAGTCCTTTTGCAACTGGGATGCGAAAGGAGTTTCGCGGATTTCGTGTCGCAAGTCCTTTCGCAACTGAGATGCGAAAGGGAAGTTGCCAAAACTATAAATTGGGGTCCCTAGGGTTATTTTAGGGTTAAGGTGAATATTGGGAAATATTTTCTAAGGTGTGGGCAAAAGATTTTCTCTGTACTTCTAAGGGAGAGGTTAGTATATTGCCTTGTAATCTTCGTTTCTCTTCATAGTGGAATTTTGCATCTGTGGTTTTTTACCCTAATTTGGGGTTTTTCCACGTATATCTTGTCTTGTGGTTTGTTTGAATGCTTTTATTCCTTTCTAGTTTATATTTTTTCCTGTTTATCGTTTGTGGGTGAGGCCTGAGATTGGATCTAGGCTCACTGCGTCGTTGGTGTGCTGCGCAACACGCTGGTTAGAACAAGTGAGTTGGTACAAGTTGATAGCTCTAAAAGGGCAAGGGGAAGCCCCAAAAGGATATGGATGGAGGTAGTAAGAAAAGACTTGATGTTGATGTTGGTGGTGGTGGAGGTGGTGATATATGAAATACAAATACAACTAGTTGGGGTCAAGGTATTCTGTAACGGTAACGGTGACTGTAATGGCCACCACCATTACCTTTACGATACGGGTCATAATGGCTGTTACGACCCTCGTAACAGCCGTTACAATCTATTTTTTTATTGAAAAAAAAAACTCGAAAAACTTATATCTACCTCATAACGTTTAAAAAAAATAATCCAAAAAACATGTATTTTCCTCGTAACAAACCATTATGGGGTTCTTATAGCCGTTACTTGGGGGCGTAACAGGTTGTTAATGGTGGCTACGTCTCATGTTTTCGATAACAGCTATTATGGTCGTTATGACCCCATAATGTGTAACGGTTGCCACCGTTACCTTTATGTAACGACAGAGGTATACAAGAGTCGAACCGAGTCGAGCTGGGCACAACTTAACTTGGCTCGGCCACTTGCTGACCCCAGATCAAACTCAGCTTGGCTCGGTCCTCGAGCCTGACTAGCCAGCTCGGCTCGGTTCGGTCAACAACTTGGGCCAGTTCGAGCCAAGATCGAGTCGAGTCCGCCTGTGCAGCATTTTCACAAACACATGGACTGCACCTTCGAAATCTCACTGTATGTAAAACAGTAGCAGTGGTTTTACAGGTATTTCATCAAACACCTTCTAAGCAACATAAAAATCAAGAAAAAAAAAGGGTATTTGTTTCATATACATATCTTCCTTACCACCAGCCACACTTCGTTGAGTCATTTCATCAAACACTTGATGAGCAACATCAATATCAAAGTATTGAGTCACCGAGCTGGTTCGATCCGAGTTCGATTCAAGCTAGGTTCGATCTGAGTTGAGTTGAGCTCGGGCAAGTTCGAACTCGGTTCGAAATTTTTTCGAGCTCAAAAAATCAACTCGAACTCAGCTTCGTACCAAGTCGAATCGAGCTTTTTCGAGTCAAGTCAAGCGAGCTAACCGAGCTAACTTGGTTCGTGTACACCCCTATGTATCGACCTTTACAGCACACCATGGTTGGGGTGTGCGATCCACCGTAGTGTGTGGCATCCAATTGCTCTAACATGGTTGTTCCATATTGAAAATGGGATGCCCCAAAAATCATGTTGATCCAACCATCAAGTGAGCCACCGTGTGAATTTCAAGGTTTTTACGTGGTGGTCCATTGTTTTCTATCATGTGGCCACATTATGATTGGATTGGCATGATTTTTGGGCCATCCTATTTTCATGATGGCGCAACCTTGTTGGATAGATTGGAGACACACACACACACACACACACACACACACACACACACACACACACACACCGTCCCCTATGAGTTTTGCTAACGATCCATCTTCATGGAGTTGTTAGCAATGTCCCCATATCTTTTAAATGACACATGGGATGACCTATCATCAATTTGAACTGTTCATTCATTCATACAACTAGGAGCAAGCCATGGTACAAAAATCATGACAATTAGATAATCCTAAACATGTTATCAATATCATGAAAAATGGACAATCACGATTGACTAGAGAAACGAATTAGTTCCAATCCTCATCTTGAAACATCTATTTGATAGATCCCACTTTGTATTGCTTATGATTTTAAAGTAGTACTTGGTTTTGATGATTCTAACCGTGTAATCTAATGCTCATAAACAACAGATGATTGTAACAAATTAGCCTCATTAAAAGGGTTAGGATCACCAGTTAGGCCTAATTCTTGCACCATGTCTTGATTTAGTGGTAATATTGGATGAACCATCCTGGGCTCTTAATTGATGATTAGGCATCCCACATGTCATTCAAAAGGTTTGGGGATGTTAGCAATGTCCCAAAACCTTCTAAATGACATATAGGATAACCAATCGTTGATTTGAACTGTCCATTCATTCATAAAACTAGAAACATGGTACAAAAGTCGCGCCAATTAGATGATCCCAAACATCTAATCAATAACATGGAAAATGGACAGTCAAGATTGATCAAAGAAACAAAATAGGTCCAATCATCATCTTGAAACATCTATCTGACGGATCCCACTTTGTATTGCTTATGATTCCAAAGCAGCACTTCCGTTTGAATGCTACAAGATTTATATGGCATCATGTGTCAATTGCACTTGTATGTTTATAAGCAGGGTTTATTGCATCCATTTTTATGTTTTTTAGGAAGTAATGATTAAAAGAATCATTAACATTTTCTATTTTCCTTTTCCTTTGTGCAGTAATGCAGCTATTCCAACGGTCACCCTAATACTGGGAGGAAACCTTATCAAGGGTACTAACTCATATCATCCTCAATGAGTCATTTTCCTTTAGGAAGGAAAGCCTTTGATTAATAACACTTGCTGCCATTCAGGAATACAAGGTTCAGGAATTCGAATCACAATCGTCATTGGAATTATAGTCGTTCGTTATATCCTTCTGCCCGTGTTGGGTATAGGCATAGTGAAAGCGGCAATTCATTTTGGTTTTGTGGGCAACAATCCTTTGTATCAGTTCATGCTTCTGGTGCAATACGCACTTCCACCTGCAATGAATATAGGTAAGATACCCCACATCTATGTTACTTGCACTGAACTTTAAAATCCACCAATGTCCATAATGTTTTCATGGTATCTTAGACTAAGATGATTTTGGATTGATGTCAAGAATCGCTTGTTGTTTTCCCCCGTGGACTTCTTGGTTCTTTTTTAGCTAAGCCATGTTTGGATAGGCGGAATGCGTGGGGAAAAAAAACTTTTTCCTTAATTTGACATTTTTCATTGTTTGGATTGCAAAGAAAGATTGCAAAGAAAACTGTGGATTTCACAAAGCAATCATTAGCCTTATCTGGACTTGTGGTTTTTTAGTGGAAGATATAAAGTTGTGACTTGAATCTCAGATTTCTCGTAAAAGAAACAGGACCCTTAAAAATGGAATCCATTTTTTCAATAGTGCTTATGGATATAATTATCAAATAGTCATTACTTTTTAAATGTCCACACCTTGAATTCTGCTTATCCAAACAAGGCTTAAGAAAAACATTTTGGTGCAATTTTTATATGAAATGGGTATGCTACCAGCAGTCCTTTGGCATATGTTGTTGTACCTATGAATCGCTGTTGGTGGGGCTTTCATGGTAGATAGGATACATTTGATGTACAGGAACGTTGCAGAAAATGGAACATGCATTATGTAGTCTTCCATTTTCTGGCCTTTTACAGTTACAACTGGACAATTAACCACTTGCTTTAAAAGCTCGAACTGATAGAGCATGGCGAATCAATCCCTTTATCTCATAGCCCAGGCCCCACATCCATTCCATGGGTTAGGACCTTGGCCGAACCCCTCCTGTGGGCCCCACTTCACGTGGGTTCCGCTTCACACGAGCCACCCGCCTCACACGAGCCACCTACTCTCGGATCCATTTGGGACTCTCCCATTCCTCGAGCCCTCACTACTCCCTTCAGTCCCACGGTAGACATGACCCTTGCCTTCGCTTTCGAAAGAGAGCACTAAGACCACCTTGGTACTCCCTTTACCTCACATGGACCGCTCACCCCGAGTGTGCCCCTGCATCCCACAGGTCACCTCACTCGAGCCCGGTGTGAAAATGCCCTTGCATTAATAAGAGTGGGAAGTCATGATCTCATATCACTCGTGAAATGGACACAACGCATCACCTTCACTGTGGGAAGTGAGAACACCCATACATACCCATAGGCACTAATATAAATTAAATTTCAGTTCCACATATAAAACTCTAATCGGTCATACAAAATCTTAAAAATGTTCTTCCTTAGTGGTTTCCAACTGAAGACTTATTCTATCTTTCATGAATTTGGTAGGTACAATTACACAATTGTTCGGGGCTGGTGAAAGCGAATGCTCTGTTATTTTCCTGTGGACTTACATCTTGGCATCAGTCGCACTCACGCTTTGGTGCACGTTTTTTATGTGGTTTGTGGGATGATCATCCATCGCTACGGTACGTCGATTGTCGCTGCTAACCTGGCACTTCATGGTCATGCACCATTATTTTTTTACTCGCCCATTTCATTAATTTGTTTATTGATATTTTCATGGATGGTGATGTTGTGATACATGACATGGACACCAAACAATCTAGTTGCATCCTACCACTATGCGGTGAGCACATTCAAAAGGTGAGATGGTTGGTGTTGGCCACTCTCAAAAAAGGGTTTCAAGGCATGTTTTTGTTTAATTCAAATGAATAAAATAAACTGTGTTTGTCAGTGGTTAGAAGAGCTTTTTTTACCTTTTTCATTTGGGGTGCTTATTGACTAGCTAGTTAGTGTTTGGATGCTTACATGTCATGATTTGAAGCTGATATTAATATTTCAGATTTTGTTCTTGGAGAAAGCATCTGCTTCTATATTTGCTAATATCTGAGTTAGTTATCAAGCAGTCAATCTCCATACAAGTGGCACATGTTTATGCGAACTGCAGCGTTCATTTAGTGTGCTGTAGCATGGATGGACCGAATGCCAAAAATCACATGAGAATGATGATCCTAGCCATCCATTGGAGGATTTTTGCTAGTTGAATATCAGTTGTTAGTGGGGCTTCTTCATCAACCACCCATTTGTAACCCTTAAGATTCCTCCAGTCAATGGGTGGGTTCGCCCGTTTGTGTGACTTTTGGGTTACGTTCCATCCACAGTATGGCCCACCAGATGAAAGGTCCTGATCTTGTACATGTGTACCCCTGTGTGGATATTGAGTGCCTGATAACCAACTTGGATAATATTGAGAGCACTGGATCCTCAAGTTTGTGCTAAGTATACATGTTACAATCTTGGTGGGCCCCTTGAGGTATTATCTGTGGATCACGGACGTTGATTGACAGAGAGAACTGTGTGGCTGTGTAAAGTTAAGAGACCCTACACCATCAGTTGAAATTATTTTATTATGTGGTAACTGTTGTGGTTGTTTTTCAAATTTGGGTATATGATTAGTGAGTGCCGGCGCGCCAGAATTGAATTTGTAGCTCAATTCAAACCGAACAAGTATGACCCGTAGCATCGAGTTCATCAAATATGTAGTATATGACCGAGATTGAATGAGATTGGCCGCCTATTCCATCACTCACTCAGGTGATATTCAAGGATTAGGGTTGGTCCTCTGAAGTGGGTTACACAATTGTCTTCCATACGAAAGGGTTTTTTATTACAGATAAAAGATCAAGAAAGGAATAATTATAGTCGGTCATGTAGAGAAATTGTAGAACACATTCCTAAATGGAGAACTGAATTTAGCGTATGGGCGTAGGTCCAAATTACAGCTAAGATTACCGATTACTTATTTAACGCTATAGATTATACTATGGAAGGTAAACAATAGTAAAAAACTAAAAGATTATACTAAGAAATGTAAATGACAAATAACTAAGGGCGTGTTTGATTTTCGGTGGTGGTGTAAATACCCGTGAAATTGGTAATTATTACCATTTCACCTGTTTGATTTTCTTTTGAAAATTCACCGCACTTTTCACCTCGAAAATCGGTTTAAAGGACCCTAATGTGATGTATATGATAAATCCATTCCGTTCAGTCCTTTTAACACAATATTCTAAGGCATGACCCAAAAAATAAGGTAGATTGAATACTCAAATGGCCCACACCAAAAGAAACAGTGGGCCTGAGAGGTTTTTAATGGTAAGTGTTTGCTTTCCTTTTTCTTGTGGCGTGGTCCACTTAAGCTTTTGATATGCCTTGTTTTTTGGCTCATGCCGTAAATTCATCAGGCCTAAGAAATTAACGGTGTGGATAAGCGATACGCATCACGGTGGGACCCACAAATATATCGTGACATTATTGGTTTTTGTGTCGAAAATGCATCTCATCACGTCAAACATTGAAAAATGGGAAGTAAATAGGGAGGAAGTAATTATTACCTATTTTCACGGGTATTTACCCAGCCACTGAAAATCAAACACACCTTAAAAGATCTATTGGGTTTGATTGGGTTGATATGAGACGAATCTTTCTACTGAATTCCTTTGTTATTTATAGTCTCAATCCGACCATCTGGATGCTTCCCTACCTTCAGACGGTTGTTATAACCGTTTCAGCATTACTTGTTTTCATTCTGGATGTTTCTCATGTTCTAACTGTTGTTGTAATCATTTGAGCACTATATGACCTTCTAGAAATTTCCTTATAAACTTGCCACCTATCCTATTAACTGCTCCAGGCCTCTTTGTTTATTCGACTGTATTGTGCTCAGTCAATCGGTCAAACTCTAGAATGACTATCAACCGCTTGATCGACCTTCTAGATGACTATCAGCTGCTTGGTTTAGCTTCTGGATGACTAGCAGCTACTTGGTCAACTTCTTGGATAATTATTAGCTGCTTGGTCGATTGCTTGATTTGCTTTTGAATTTCTCTCAAATCTTCCTTATCTCGTCGTCCTGTCACACATGATTTCAATTGGATTTCCCAATAACGATAAGAAATACAGTACAACAGTGACTAACCATATATTCTCTCTTTATTTTAAGACCTCTTCAACACTCACATTCAATCTCCTCAACGCTCACCATCGTCGACTTTCACCGTGAATTAGCATTAATTCAAGGGTGGGAATTATTTAAGTCCTGCACATCTGGACTGGACACAGAGAGTACCTTGATGGGCCAGTTTCGTAAAATTGGGGCCCATGGTTCTATTATCCAAACCATTGATCTGGTGGACCATCCATTTGAGGATGGCCGTAAAATCTTCTAGATTGAAACTCTTTAATCAGAGACCTACAAATAGAGTACTGCTACCTCAGCTGCCCGAAAGAAGGCTTAGGGCTAGATTCTCAATAGGTTGTTGAGGCCGCTAAAACTCTGCATTATTTTTGGGACATTGGAAGGGTTTGTAGCTTTTATATTCAGTGCCATTTTGCAATGATCCACACTGTTCATACGATGCGCCATCACGGTGAATTGTTGACATCGAAAACATCTAAAGGAGTTAAATGATCAAAGGATTGAAAATACTCCAATCTATGGAATTTTTTGTCTTCATGTATTGATGTAGATAGAGCGGGTCGTAGATACTTTCATGTCCAAGATGGACCAGAGAATGCCCGATCAGAATCAGAAGTCATCAAGACCATCAAAACCTTAAAACAGGCATATCTCGCAAACCGGAATAAGTTATTCGATGTACGACATATAATTTTGGGGTGCCAAATTTGCGAGATTCCATCAGATTGATGGTCGAATTGCCTATTTATTTCCATTTTTACTATTTTTAGTAAGTTTTGGTTCGATTGTAACTCTTCATCCGTTGAGCTTTAGGAGTTGTGTCCAACATGAAAAGAGTGTTTAGAAAATCTAGAAGAATAATGTGGATAAGTAACATACGAAGTTATGAATTTTAGAGAGTTTTAATTTTAGTTTAATTCCGAAAATTTTTAGAGAGTTTTAGTTTTAGTTTAATTCTGAAACTTCTTTAGTTATGAATTTTAGACAGTTTTAGTTTTAGTTTAATTCTGAAACTTCTACAGAGGCTTGGTATCCTATTTAAAGACTGTATACTTGTTTAGTTCATTTATCAATCAATTTATGAATTTTCATGAATATTATTTCAATTTTTTTGCTTATTCTTCGTGAATTTGAGAAGTGAAGTCTCTGTGATCAACCTCATCACGTTCAGTAGTTATCTTTGAGGAAGAGGGTGATCTACCTCAATGACATTCATCATATGAACGGTTTGGATCATTAAAAAAGAACCTTAGATTCAATGACTATACTCCTGACATAGAAATAGCAATACCTTTTAGACATTAAAACAAAGCCCTCGTCCGAGAGTGGAGAACGAGTTGAATTTGCGAAGACATTCCATCCAAGAAGAGAGACGATTATACTATTAGCCGCCCACTTATGTATTAAGTGGTAACACTTTTTTCCTTTTGGGGTTCTACTAAGTGGTGGACCCCACCATTTTTCCTTGCCTACCTGAACTGTAGGGTGAGGTGAAAAGGATAAATAAGACAAAAATATCAAAAGGTCGTGTGGGGTCCACCAAAACAAGATCCTGTCATGTAGATTAGTCCATTCTGGCGGCCGGTTCTGTTCCAAACCAGTCCGACTGACCTGTGAATATGGGAGGTGGTGATTTACTGTAAGATCCAAACGGTCCACAAGTTGCACTGTAAAGTGAATATACACAGCCCAAAGAATCAGACCCATCCATTGTTGAGTTGAGCCACATGTAGTACAGCAATTTTCTACCATTTAATCACTACCCAACAGACGCTGACAGCTCCGTCATGCCTGTCAGCATCTTGCCTACGAGGATCCTGATTCAACGAGGAAATTGCCTGCAACCCTCATTTGATTCATTGAAAAGCACGCGTGATGAAAAAGCATGCACTACGGTGCTGCCTACAAAAAATATATATATATATATATCAACATCATCTAACAAGTTTATGTGATGCTTTTTGGTTAGACAATATCAGATGATTACTGTGATCCCTGCTTATCAGCAATTCCTGTCCATTTAAAATGAGGGCCTCTTACCTAATTGTTGTTGCCAATGAAATCTCCTGGATTGTTTAGTCCCATCACATTGGATTGCTACCAATGATAGATGCATGGTTGGCAGAAGAAGACTATGGACTCATTTGACATCTCTATTTCAATTTAATAAGAGCTTCTTTAATAAGAGGTAATTTAATAAGTCCTTTTTATTTTACCTTTTTGTTTTGAATAAACTCATTTGGTAAAATTAAGGTTTTAAGGTTTATTTATTTATTTAAGAAATCTTATTTGAAATAAGCATGTTTGGTAAAATTTTCAATAATAGTATTTTTTTAAGGGTAGTTGATGTCATTTTTTAAAATTGCCACAACTTTGTTATAAAGAACAATCCTAATAATTGTTTTGGTAGATCTCACCGTAGATGAACCATGCGCCAAAGGACAAAGAATGGATGAGTATAATCTTCATATTTTAAGACATTTGGATCATTCATCATCTCGTACATTAGATGTAGATCAACCATCATATGGAGCCCACCTTTGATATGGACCATCCATTATGTGAGCCAAACCTTCTCATACAAGGTCCGTCTTGGATGTGGACCATTCATCATTAGGGGCCCACCTTTGATGTAGGTCATCCATCATGTGGGGCCCACCATCAATACTAATTGTCCTTTATGTAGGCCCCTCAATGTCCACTACCCATCACCCATCACCCATCATGTGCATTCCATAGTGTAATATATATGGGTCCACCGTAATTTACGTCTAACATTTACTCCATGTATCACCGCGTCTGCTCATGTCAGGAAATGAGCTCAAAAATCTGGCCAATCCAAAGCTCAAGTGGGCCACACCACAGGGGACACTAAGGATAGGAATGCCTACGATTGAAGCCTTTTTTGGCATAGTTGATGTTTGTTAACTTGATTTTTAAAATTTACGTATATAAACTTTGTTTTAAAAATTTATTTTTTAATATTTCACATTAAAAATTAAGTTGAAATATGATTTATATAGAATTATTCCTATATAACTAATAAGGTTTTACTTAGTAAATGGTGGCTTAGCAATGTTGGCATTGTTGCGTGACGTATGTCATGGTGGGTTGTCTACTTTTTATTTTTATTTTTTTTAGCTTGTTAGTACACCCAATGTCAGATCGTACTTCACTGTTAGCCACCTCCACTAGGGAATCGATGCCAAGATGGTGGGTTGTCTACTTAGATATGTTGGTGTTTCTTTATTAAAAGCATTTAACTTTTGAAACTATACTTTTTATTAAGGAAATTTTTATCTTAAATTGCCTTTACTTTGCTCTATAGATTGAAAAACTGTTACTTTTAAATTATTTCTAATTAGTTTAAGTGTGAAAATGACAAATTTACCTTCCTTATAATCAGTGACCACTGTCTGGTCCCATTTTGGGTCCATAGACTATATTTACCCATTGGAAGGGTTTTGAACTATCTGCTTGCATGGGTCCTTCGGTACTTTTGTTTGCGTGGAAAGACCCCACCATGGTCTATTTGTTTTATCCATACCATCCATTCATTTTTAGGACATAAGTCCTAAAATTAAGGTAGATCCAAAGTTCAAGTAGACCACACCACTGGAAACAGTAGGGATTGAATACCCACCGTGAAAACTTTTTAGAAGCCACAAAAGCCTTGGATCAAGCTGATATTTGTTTTTTAAATTCTTCCATGTCAAGGTGACCTTATGAACAGGTTACATGACAAATAAACATAGGTTGAACTATGGGAAAGTTTCAACAGTAGGTATCATTATCCTCATTGTTTCTTGTGATGTTGTCTACTTAAGCTCAAGATATACCTCAGTTTTAGGCACAAAACCCTAAAATGATCTGCCAAGATAAATGGATGGTGATAATAAAACACACATCATGGTGGGGGCCAAAGAGTTTTGTCAAGTATACACTGTACAGTTGAAGGCAACCGTCCAACTTTTTTCCTGATTTAGAGCTACCCATTCATTTGATCAGCCTTGATTTTGGGCCTACATTCTAAAATAAGTTTAATTAGATGGGAGATGGTTGCGGTGAAGGTGACCTGTCATGTGTCCTTTTTAACAGTTGTTGTATGGAATTTGCGTCCATCTACAGAGCCTAGGGTCACGCGTGGGGACTTTTGAGCCATGCATAAGGTGTCCTCCACCATCTACATGGTGATGTGTCACAAAAGTCAGGCCACTCCACTCAACAGTCGGCGGTTGTGTTGTAAAAAGGAGCATGAACAGATGGATCGGATCTACTGACCGTCTAATTCAAGACACGTAGCCTAGCTTTCGAGAGGACCAGCCTGTATTTTGCACCACAGGGCTATTTCATTTGAGGAAAACACCTCATGTACGGCTTGGATTTCTTACACACCTGCACCTGATAAGTTAGTATGTGATCGGGGTTCACATGAAATTAACATGCTACTAGTTTGTTCATCACCACTCGTCGGTGATGACGTATAAACACTAGAAAGGATGTGTAACTCTTACGTTGGACAACCGAAGCGTGCCAAGGTAGGACCCACCATGAACGTTCTCCTTAGAGGACTCGGATTTCCTGCAAAAGGGTTCCGCAGGAAGTTCCTGCGCTGCGATGCTAGGTGGGGCCCACCGTGATGTTTGTGAGAAATCCACTCTGTCCATTCATTTTTTTCAGATCATTTTAGGACATGATACTAAAAATCAGGTGGATCCAAAACTCAAGGTGGCCATACAAGAGAGAGAGAGAAAAAAAAAAAAAAAACTGGTGAAAGAGTTGGTCCACGGTTGAAACCTTCTCGGGCTCCACCTTGATGTTTATATGCCGTCCAAACTGTTTATAAGGTCATTCCAACTGGGATAAAGTAAAAACACTAAAACTTAGCCTGATACAAAACTTTTGTGACCATACAAATGTTTTCAACGGTGGTCACTGAATCCCGACTGTTTCCTTTCATATGGCCCGCCTTTAGTTTTGGATCTACTCGAATTTTGTTCTCTCATCCTAAAATAATCCAAAAAAATGGATGGGACAGAGTGGATTTCTCACAAACATCACGGTGGGACCAACTAGCGTGAACTTCCAGCGAAAGTTCACAGGAAATCCGCGTCGATGCATGAATCAAGAATCATGCCGATCTACTCAACTGGCTGATCAGAGGTTTGTTTTGAATCGCACTGGCAGCCTTCCGTTGCTTCCTATCATGTTGCCCACACAATCAGTGGATCAGCTTGACTTTTTTTATATTTTCCAAATGCATGAATAAGATGTTTGTAATCATTTCTAAAACAACCATACATAAAATAATAATAATAATAATAAAAGTTTATACTTTGAAAACTACAAATTAAGGTAAAAATATGCAGGGAATGTTAGGGAAGGTATAATTGGTTGTAATGGGTGTGTTAGAGGAATATATTCAAGGTAAATTAGGGCTTGTTTGATTTTTAATTATAAAATTTTTTATTTTTATTACACCCACCCACCTACACCACATGGGCACTCGATCCTAGGCCTCATTGTTGAGATAGGGTCAGTCTACCACTAAGCCATAGAGACTGACCCATCTAATTACAGAAGCAAATGGTCATAAATGTATAATAATTACTTAGGTGACATCATTGACATTTGACTGCAACTATTATTGTTTATTTTACTTGGACATCACAAAAAAAAAATGATGGTTTTATAATGTAAAAATATAATTATTATGATTTCTTATACATTTCATAACTATGATTTCTTTTACATATGTATTTAACTCTTGATTTACGTAGTCATAATTCTTTTTAAGCAAACACCTTGAAATTATAATGATGACTCGTTAACTTTGTATCATACAAAAAATAAAAAACCAAACATGCCCTTAATGATATATCATGAAGGTTACAATTTTTTATATAGATGATAAGCCAAGCAATAGATAACAATTTGAATAGTTCAATTTAAGCTACTTGTTGCCAAGTGTATGAATTATATATGCTAATGTACTAATCACTATGTTATATTATTTATCTAGTGAAATCACATAACTTATTATAGTTTTAATAATTACAACATTAATGTATTCCAAGACCGTTTTGGGCTTTCCAATTAATTACATCAATAAATGGCTAGAAATAAGTAATGATTACTTACTCTTATAATTATATGATGATATCACTTACATTTGATTGCAATGATAAGTTTACTACCATTATTTGTTTCACCAAAAAATAATAATAATAATTGTTGCTTTATAATGACAATGTAATAATTACAATTTCTTTACTTATTTTCTTTGTGATTTTATTTGATCCTTCATTTACAAGCCAATTTTTTATTATTATTATTATTATTATTATTATTATTTTGGTCTAAAGAGACACCTTGAAATAATAATAATAATAATAATAATAATAATAATAATAATAATAATAATAATAGTCATATTACTTTGTATTACATAGAAAATTAGAAAATCAATCACTCAAGGAATTGGGCAATGATTATAAATTACTTTACTCATCTCACAACAGCTGGATTTGACCACCGATTTTCGTGTTTGGTATATTCACAATAAAATTATAATCATAATACTTTTACACTATTTCACTGCTAAATTAATACCAAAATAAATTGATGTTGTTATTTATATTAAAAATTTTCATGATAATATTATGAAATTTGCAATAATTAAAATTTTAGATACATATGGATTTAACCAATGATCCTAGTGTTTGATTTGGCCGTGGTAAAATAGTAATTATGATACGTTTTCTTTACACGAAAACAATTAGACCCTAGATGTTTTAACGTTAGTTTAAAATCCTTCTCATACTCTTAAATATTGCATAATTGTAGCAATCCATAAAATCAATACCCTTACTTGAAGAAGCATGAAAGACCTCGTATGTTTTCAGTTTGTACCAGTAAATCAATGATCCAAAACTCCCAAAAATGATAGCACTATGGGACTCATAGTCAATGGCACACGCACCAAAATTCCTACATTAGAATATATAATATCCTAGCTACATAATATTTGGCCATTTATTTATTCATTGGATACAGTAAATAGGTAGAAATTTGATGATGTGTCGCAGCATGAGAGACATTTGTTCCGCTAAATTATCATGAATCATCATATAATGAGAAAAGTTATCATGAATGATCATAACATAGAGGAATGAGAGTTTGTTACATGCATGTATTAGTCATTTATTGAATAGAAGGGTTGATGTGCCTTCCTTTTCTTGATTATTTTTTTATCAGTAGCCTATTGAAAAAGGGTTAGAATTTTTCCATCTAAGACACTTCTAGTATTAGCCGTCAGTTTGGATCACCACATAAAGGTCCGTATACTGACTAAAAACTTGAAGTCTTATCTCCTACAAATCTACACCGTACATTCAATAAGGTGTAGTATTTTGCAAATGTAAGTAAATATGAAAGAGATGTGCTACATACCACCTTTTGATAAAGGCTTCTTTCTTTGCAAATGTGAGTAAATATGGAAGAGAAGTGCTACAGGCCACATTTTGATATGGCCTTCTTTCAAAGAAAATGGGAACAAGGAACGTTGCTTTCCACGTGGGGAATGATGTAGTGGGCTAGGTGCATGGAAACCTCCTCATGCACATGGTTGTATTTGGACTTATTGGCATTCACGTCACCTATGTCGACTATCCACTAAACCATTCTTTTTAAAAACCAACCTGTAGCTGACATCCGTGAGTGGACCTATCTTTCACGAACAATCTTGTCCATACATTTTCACATGCAACTGCCTGAACAGTTTGGATCATTCCATCAGTGGAATTTTCTTGACGCAGCACTCGAATAGTCAACTGGACTTGATGGACGGTCCAGATAGGTGAAGCGGATTCTAGATAGTCCAAATACAACTATTTGCATGGTAAGGTTCATGTATTACTTACTACTCTTTTATGTATTGCCGGTAAGCCTTGCATCTCACGTATACACTACACAAGTGCTAGCACAGCAGATAGGTACCAGATCCAATCCATAAATCAGGGGTGAATCACCATGTAAATTCCTTAGCCCAAGAATCAGGTCGGTCTAATGGTCAGGTGGACCACAGTTTACAAAACAAATGTACGGACTGTGAAATACTCGGCAAAAGTTCTCACCCATCTATCCGTTTTGAATATCATGGCCCACCTGCTTAGTGGACCAATTTATGTTTAGCCACGAACGAGAACATTTAGACAGTCAGACCTATCTCATGGATGGCATGGATTTTGCACCTATATGCCATGCCGGCACATGTATAGCTTGTACACGCGTAAGAGCGTACCAAAGCTCCACAAGAGAATATGTAACATGGCTATCATCTCAAGATTATAGTAATTATGGAAAGGAGAATAGCCGTCCGTTTGTATAAAAAGAATAAAGAATATATGCACCAAATGATTTTCAGCTTTTTGAGGGCAAGATATGCATCTATCTAGACCATCCAAATTGCAGGTGACATTTTCAATGGAGCGTGGACCAAACATCACATTAATTGGACGATCTTAAGTACCATTTGATTTTGCTTTTTTGAATTTGGAAAGCTGGAAAATTTTACTTTCAGCTGCCCTTTTGATGGCGGCCAATTGGATAATTAGGTCCGTTAGATCAGTTTAATTTTCTGGATATAATCCATTATCGATCAAACCCAGAATTTGGATGGTCTGGATTGATGTAAATATGTGCCATGTGTGTATTAGATAAGTCATCAGTATTGAGAGATGGTGGTAAACGCACACCGGAGTCTTGCTTGAAAATAGACCCCTATGAACGGATTCCCTCCCTGGGAAAATGGCCACCTTGACATCCACGAGAAAATATCGGATGCAGCGGCTGTATCATAGGTTGTAATTCAACCACATTTTTTCATTAACATGTCATACATGTAGAATATCCTACCCGTACAAAAGATGGGCCATATCATGATGATCATCTGGTATTTTAAAAAAAAGGACTATCTGCACATAGAGCGGGAACAAAATGTCAATATCAACAGACAGCCGTTGGTTTGAATTAGTGGTATGGCCCACCCAATAAGTGAATTGGCCTATTTTCATACCAGGCGATCATCATGATTTGACATCATTTTATAGGACAGGATATTCAAAACATGTGATGCATTGGTGCGATGATAATCTGCTTTAATTTGTGATGACTTATGATACACCCACTGTATGTGATCGTTTCTCGACAACCACCGAGCGCATATGAGATGTAACACTACCTTAGTGCAGATACCATATTCCATCCACACTCCACATATGGTCCAATATACATCATTGGAAACTGATCAGAAATGAATATGAAATGGAAACGAGATACTTGACAGCGTCCATGAGCACACGTGTTACTTGAAGACACAACTCATCGTGTGAGTAAAACGGATCACACGTGTTCGAGAAACATAAACGTTTGGAAAATAAAAATAAAAATGATGGATGGTCCTGCTTTGATCTATTGTCCTGAATTTTATTTTATTTTTAAATTTTGGGCCAAGCCATGTTTGGATTGTACCCAAGCTGAATTTTGTGCCAGCCCTGGCAAATGAGCCGTAACCCACCATCTCAAGTCTCTAATGCTGGGGTGGCATATATTCCTGATCCAACGTGCATGCCATTGCAATATTCCACGTGTGAGATGGAGGGGCATCCGTGTAAAACAAGCCATCCATGTGAAAAATCTAGGGCATTTCTTAGGTTCCACCAATCATCATGCAGGTTGATGTTTGCCAAGTATCTAGAATAATTAAGCTTTGTGCATGTATGCTGCTTAGAAATGTATATTTAATATACAAATATATATTTTTAAAGATAATAGGTGACACTTGTACCAAGTTAGTTCTAAATACTTGACAATATACAACGGCATATGTATGACATGTATGATATATATGATATATAACATGCCCACCTAAATTAAATGAAAAAAAAAAAAAAAAAGTTGAATATAATATATTTAAAGCATTAAAAAAATAATATTAATACTTGTGGAACTTATGTACCACAAAATAATAATTAGCCACGTACCACAATCAGACGAGCTTTTGTTTTAAATTTTTATTTAAACGTAGTTATATAATATTTTGAAAGAGTATGACACGATACGTAGGAACTTAAAAAATTATACATGTTGTCTCTCAGTTCTATCCAAAAATCAAAATGGTTTAACAATTGTAACCTTTTTTTCATTTTTGACTGTCCAATATATATTATTAATTGTTTGTCAGACTATAAAATAATTATAATTTTAATTCACAATATATCTAATCCATAGTTTTGGACGGTTTAATCTGAATTACTTGCACACTAGTTTTATAATTTGTAAGTAATTTTCGAATTGCCTTTTTTCTGCCACCATTAACCAAAGACCTGTCTTCACGTGTGGTCCATTTGATGAGTGAAATAGTCTAAATTTTAGGGCCAGACACGTTCTCGTTGGGCCACACTTGATGAATGGCCAGATCATGCACTAGTTAAGAATTGGCACCTGCATCTCTTTGCATCTCTTTAATTGTATTTGCACAAATGCCATTCGACATTTTGCGTTAGCTTTCACGTTGCCACGCCTCGATTCTTTGTGACGTTGATCGGTGCCAAAATTCTCTTTTTACTAATGCCACCTCAACTTGAGGGAATCGCTGCTCGTTCAAATTCTCCTGCTTACGTGTCTATGTATCATCCGAGCCTTTTGTCATTATAGGAATGGTATGTTCATCACGGGCTACACAGTTTATATAATGTTAAGAAATTTATACAGTTATATTTTCTGTAAAATATGAAAACCGAAAATCTAAATTGATATGAAATGAGGACAAGCTGAAGCATGTTTGGAACACTATCCTTAAAGCGTTATTTGCCCCTACTCAAGTGAATTGAGTATGCAGAAAAGGTTACAGGCAAACCGCTTATAGGATACGCGAGCTTGGTGTGGGTATGCGTGCAGCAAACACGAAGGCCCACTAATGGAACTTTGTAACACTGTCTGGCAGAAATGGAAGAAAAAGAGAAAAAATCTCAGAAAAGAGAGAAGAAGATTTCTGATATTAGACCACTGCACTGGTCTATACTTCTGTTATTGGTTCAGTTGAACCGTTCTTAAACCACACCACTGGTCTGATCTTCAGATAATGCTGGATACATTTGGTCTGTAGGAAAGAAGTGGCTTTGGTTCATATGGGATTTGCTGGAGTGTGTTGAGATGGATTGGAAACCTATTCGGGCTCTCTTTATATAGGCTATGGTGGCTGGGGGGTTATGGTCCAGGGACATAAATACCATTAATCCATTTCTAGCTGTTGGGAATTAGCCGTTATTGGCTGTTTCTGAATGTTGTGCATGACCCATAACAGCAATTGCATGCTGATTGTTGTGAGAGCTGACTAGTCGTTTTCTAGCTGTTGGGCTAGCCATGCAGCAATTTCAGCATGGCTCTGTAATGAATTGCATGAGGAGTTACACCTCTGCTGCAAGGGATGACCGTATACGCTCGAGCTCATTGTACCTTTTTCCATTTTAATAATAAAAATAATATATATATGTGTGTGTGTGTGTGTAATATATATATATTATATATATATATATATATATATATATATATAAAATATAATATAATAAGTTTGAAAAACACCTTTTTTGAGGTTTTTGGGAATAGTCCCACATTGGAAAAGAGGAGAAGTTTTTTTAGTATATATGATATTGGTGGAGTATTATAATACTTACTCATCTAGTCCGAGGAAAATCGGGGTTGCGTGTTCCAGTGCGTAACACTTGCGATCGGGCACGGTCACGGGCTCGGTACGTGCGAGGGCATGGGCACGTGAGGCAGTATGACTGTAGAGGCACTAGTGGCGTACTTCGCACGTCTGCATCGCGTCACGGAGGGTCGCTCCTTCGTGATTCGCAGTGCGACTAAGTAGCTAAGATAGGTGACTGGCTGGAAGAGTGACTAAAAGGATAGAATGAGATGTCTCTCAGTTTTACCTTAAGAAGTTTATTACTGTTTTCTCATGTAGTCTGTCCAAAGTAGTAGTGTGATCCACTTAAGATTGAGATTTACCTTATTTTTAGGCTGCGCATGTGTTAAAATAATGAACCAAAATAGATGAATAGTAGGGTTAAAATACATGCATTATTTTGGGCTCACACACTGACCAGCACCAGCAGTGAGTAGTATCGATATGCATTCCGCGTCCTTTGAGTGAATGCCACGTGTGCCTGCGTCTCAAGTGTCATGCTCTGACAGAGTAACCAATAACTCCCCTTAAATTCTGTGTTGTGCGCTTTAGTCGGAAATGGACCCCACATTGACATTGACCACACCTGGTTACATAAAGACAAACGACGGGAGACGTATCATGCGGTAGAACCTGTTGAACCGGGATTTGGTAGAGCGATCTTCCGAGTTACAGATACGTGGTATGGTACGGCACCGTTTGGGACCGTCCATCTAGTTGCCACTACTGTTCATGTGAATGTTTCAAAATGCACATTTATCCAATCATATTAGACGTCAGATCAATGCTTTTCAAGGAAACAGTAGAGGACAGACATGGTTGACTGTCGAAATTCACTGTGGAATAAGTGATGTCTACTTATGTTGGATAGATGTGAATCTAAAACATGTACTATCAAAGACATGTTCCACTATATGGACGGTTCCGATTATTAGGTCATCCTGCCACCCATGACTGCCATATTCCGGTTCTAACGAGATCTTCAGCTGTACCGTCAGTTAAGAAACGCTGCATGACTCGCCTCAACAAAACATTATTTTTTTGGTCCGAAGCTATAGTGATACTTCACCACCATTTTTCTAGTGACGGTGATTCGTGGAAAACAATGGGAGTAGAGCATGAGCATGCGGACAACTTCCGTGGGGCGAACGACTTCATGGGCATGAAATCCACACCGTTCATCAGGTGAAATATTAATGTTTTGCTTTGACTCCAGATATCACGCTGCTCTAAAACTCGGGTGGGTCTCACCATAGGAAGCAGTGGAAAATCATGCCTAAAATCTCTAATTTTTGTGGTGTGAAAGGTTCAGATCATACTGATTTTGGAAAGTCGCTTCATCATAGATATTTGCATCAGATGAACGGATTAGATGGATGTAGATATGAGATCCCTGACACTTAAGTTTCACAAGTGAAGTGATATACGGATATTTTGGAGTTGTCACTGGCTAAAATTTTCGAAATTGAAAATCGATGGCATGTTAGACATTGCAGGACCACCTTAACCCAAGGGTTAAGATGAGCGGTCTGGATTTGGATGACTTCGGTGTGATTTTGGTCCGAGGATGTTATGTAAGAGTTTTATTAGGCACCGATCTCTACTCATACTAACATACCATCTCTACTTTATTAGATTTAGTAGATTTTGAATTCTAGCTTTAAAATTATTTAAAAATTATAAAAAATAAAAATAAAAGATAGATGCACAACAATAAAATATATAAAAAGGAAGATATATTAACATAATAAAAATAATTTAGTATTTAAAAATTATACATCTTTTATATTTTTGAGTTAGCTTGTTAGTGCACACCCATGTCAGTACACACACTCAGTCTGCCAATTGAGCTATGGATTTGGGTGTAAAATTATACAATTCTATTTCACTGGATTTAGTATTTTTTGAATTCCAGCTTTAAAAGTATTTAAAAATTATAAATAATAAAAATAATAGGTAGATGTATAAAAAGAAAGTGTATAAAAAGAGGATATAGTTACATAATAAGTGTAAAACAACATAAATAAAACAATAAAAGAAATTATTTGGATTCGCCGATAACATTAGAATAAAGGCTCTTTGGCATCTCTACTCCAATCTAATGAAAGCTTTTTCAATAAGACCTACTTTAATAAGCTCTTTTGTTCTAGTTCTTAAGTTCGTTTGGTAAAATTAGGTTTAAAAAAAAAAAAAAAAAAAAAAAACCAGTTTTTTTGTATAATTGTCTACCATTAGGGTCATTGACCTATAATCATTCAATTTTAAAATATTTAAATTAACAAGCTTATGCTTTACACTGTTAGTCATTCTAATGTGTGGCGTCTAATGATTAAGTGTTGTATATGATTTAAAATCTGTATTTTCTAAAATGATAAAACTGACTTCTAAGTAAAGTTAACCTTGCAGCCGATCGTTTATGTTGAACAAAACTTACAGAGACTCTCTCCTCATTCATCACATACCACACAACACAATTTTTAACGTGTGGAACTCCTCTCGCCCCACCATGATTTATATGTTAGATCCACACCGTCCATCAATTTGCCCATATCACTTTAGAGGACGAGCCCAAAAATGAAGCACATCCAAATCTCAAATGGACCATACCACAAAAAGCAGAAGGAATTGAACAATTATCATTGAACCCTTCCTAAGGTCCACCATGGGATTTATTTGTCATCTGACCTCTTCATAAGGTCACACAGACCTTGACGAAAGGAAAACACAAATGTCAGCTTAATCAAAGCCTTCTATGGCCCCCAAAAAGTTTTCAACAATAGGCATCCAATTTCCAACCATTTCTTATATTGTGGCTCACTTGAGACTGAGATCGATCTACCTCTTTTTTAGTCTCATACCCTAAAATGATAGGGAAAAATGGATGGATGGTGTGTATCAGACACAGACATCATGATAATCATGATAGGGCCCATGGAAGTTCCACATGCCAACACTTTCAATTCTCTTCTCTTCCTAGACTATGCTCCACAGCAAGCAAGAATTTCTTGACATGTGAAATTTACATGGGCCCACCATAACCTATTTCTTAGGTCCACACTGTCCATCCCTTTTTTAAAATTATTTTACGATATGAGCCCAAGTGGACAACACAACAATAAACAATAGGAATTAGACTCCTACTATTGAAACTTTTTAGAGTCACGGAAGGCTGTGATCAAGCTAATATTTGTGTTTTACCTTAATCCAGCTCTGTGTGACCTTATGAACAGGTTAAATGGTAAATAAACCTCATGATTGGCCCTATAAAGATTTCAACAATAGTTTGTTCAATCCCCACGGCTTTAGTGGCATGTTCCAATTGAGTTTGGATTTGTCTCATTTCTTTACTCATGCTCTGGAGTGATCTGAAAATTTTGATGAATGGTGTGGATCTAATATATAAATCATGGTGGGCCTAGAGAAGTTCCACACATTAAAAGTTGTGTTGTGTAGTGTTCAATCTATTCTGGAGAGAGAAAATCGGGGCGTTTGTAAACTCATGTCATCGACAATGATGTGTTTCAATGAGAAGCAATGGATGCAGATTTCCTAAGGAAGTTCTTGCATTAAGATGCTATGTGAGGCCCACCATGATATTTGTGAGAAATCCACCCCGTCCATCCATTTTACAATATAATTTTAGGACATGCGGCAAGAAACGAGGCGGATCCAAAATTCAAGTGGGCCACATGAGAGGAAATAGTGGGATTCAATGACCACCGTTGAAACATTTGTAGTTCCATCCATCCATTTTACAAGCTAATTTTAGGACATGCCACCATAAATTAGGCCGATTCAAAATTCAAGTGGGCCACATGAGAGGAAACAGTGGGATTCAATGACAACCATTGAAACATTTGCATGGCTACAAAAGTTTGTATCAAGCTAAATCTTTTGTGTTTTCACTTCATTCTAGTGGTAATGACCTTATAAACAGTTTGGATAGCATATGAATATCAAGGTGGAGCCCATGAAGATTTCAGTGTTTGGCATTTGTTTCTCCAATTTTCCCTTTATGTGCTCCACTTAAGTTTTGGATTTGCCTCATTTTTTGTTGCACATCCGGAATTTGATGCTAAGAGCTTTTGTAGGAAACCCGTGTCTTACAAGACTGCACAAGTATTCCCCGTGTGTTCAAGTTGTGGGCTTTATCATATGTATGTGTTATATCTATGCCATCCACTGATTTTTTCTAGCTCATTTTAGGACATGAGCTAAAAATTGAAGAGATTCATATCTCAGGTGGACTGCAACACATCGCAGCTAGCACACAAAACAGTGGTCATTGAGCAGGCACTATAAAAAATTTCCAAGGCCCACTGTGATGTTTATTTGTCATCCAACTTATTCATGTCACGCCCTAAAATTCGAATACAGAGGGTGCACTCTCAGACCCGAGTTACGGTACATGACTTATACACCATGTGTACTAAGAGCATTCATTCATACCGTTTTTCAGAGGCTTGGTTAAAATGTACACTAAGTTTTCAAACTCAAAACTTAAACAAAACATCTCATACTCATTTAATTCAATCACACACACATATATCCATCATCATGATTATTTATGAGCATTCAACCCACATATTAATAACATTCACAAAAGTTAATCACAGTACCACCACCCACCCATTTGGGGCTTTATTAAACCATTAACTAAAAGAGTTAACTAGTCATAACTTTCAGTTACTCAACTTAAAAATTATTCAAAAACGTAATTAAAGGAATAATATGATTTCAACTAGATATGTTAATGATTTAACATATTGAATTCGTCTTCATCAAGATAGAGCCATAGCCCTTAAGAATTGTCCACTGGTTCACCTTCCTGTCTTGAAACTTGAGCAACAATTTTATCGTCCACTAAATCTATACGGTTTTTCCATCAATAAAACGTTAGCTGGCCAGGCCCAGTGAGTAAACCCATCATGGTTCATGCACATTATAATTAAAATATAAACGCATGAATGCCATGAGACGCATAATGCGTGAATGCATCAAGTGGGTTGATCAATCCATTTGCTTGAGTTGGATCCCATCTGTCACGCCGCGAAAATCGGAACCCGAGTTGGCCAGGCCCAAACCCGAATTTCAGGACCGTGAGTTGTATTTAAATAAATATACATCGCAACCCACATTATTTTATGCATTTTTAAGGAAATCAGAGCAACTAAAATGATACTAATAATTGTGATTAAATATTGTCCACTAATCAATCCTTAAATCTTTAATTACATTGACATAAATAAATAAATAATAACATCATACATTAAATTTTAATTAATTTCTAAATAAAAAATATAAATATAAAAGTCGTCAATCTTGTCCAACCGGTTCTTCGTATACCAACCCTGCAAAACAGTCTATATGGGTGTGAGCGCGACGGCTCGTAGGGTCACATCCTTCCCAAAATTGAAAATTATACATTAACACAAATAAAACTCAATAATACAAATATGACTAATTACGAGTATTGAATCGTCATTGTACATGACAACAATAATAATGTATTTTTCGTAATAACAAAATAAGACAATGCCGTTATCTAAAATCATTTTTGGTTCAATCCAGCGCAGAGCGCCCGTGTGTGTTGATCCTTTTAGGGAATGACCCATCAGCAGAGCACCGGTGTTGATCCTTTTAGGGAATGACCCTTGGCAGAGCACCTAGTGAATAGACTTTTAGGGTAAATACCCAGGGCAGAGCACCCGTGTGTGTTGATCCTTTTAGGGAATTGCCCAGGGCAGAGCACCCGTGCCGATCCTTTCGGAAATGACCCTGGGCAGAGCACCCATACCGTGCTGATCCTTTCGGGAATGACCTTGGGCAGAGCACCCCATAAAAATAATATAATGGTCCTTTTAGAGCAGAACACCCATAATATAATTAAAAGCATTTAACAATAATCAAATGAATTTATTTTATATATTACAAATCAAATAAATGCATTCTACATCACGTAAAACCAAAATCAAATGACTTAAATCAGAAATACGAAATAAATAATTAATGAAATAAAAGTATATAATAATGTAGTCTTTTCAATCGGGAAAATCACCTACCTGGTGTGTTGAGTGGAGGTTGAACACTTGCCGTTAAAATCTTCTTGGGTTGATGGTGAGCGGCCTGGATTATTTGGTGGGTTCTGCCGATGAAGAATGGTGGAAGAAGAAAGAGGAGAGTTTGAATGGGAGAGAAAATTGAGGAGAGAGGTTAGGTCGTGCAGTGAGAGGAGTGAGGGATGAGGTTGGTTACGGTGAGAGGAGTTTTGTTTTATTTTGTTTCTTTTTTTAAAAAATTTTATTTTAGAGTGGGCCCTACAAGAATAATGTGACAGATCCACACCGTTCATCAGTTTTGCTAGATGATGTTAGGACATAGCCCAGGAAATGAGGTAGATTCAAGGTTTAAGTGGGCCGCACAAAAAAAATGGGATATAGTTCCCACCGTAAAAAAAAACAGACGGGTTGTTACATTCTACCCTCCTTAACAAAAATTTCGTCCCTGAAATTTATTATATCAATACCTAAACTAAAATTGCGTAGTGGGTTTGCGAATGACGTAGTTTGTACTAACATTTACTTCAGTTGTGGTGTCTCTTCAGGTGATAATGTGTTATGAAATTATTCGTAGAAAAAACTCTCTTCTGGTAGTGCGACAACACAACCAAGGGCCAACATCAGTGTTATGGAGGCCTTTGATTTTGTTGTCGTCATTGATGTGGTGGAGGTAGTTATTGAGATTGTCGAAGCTGTCTTTGACATGATTATAATGTGATGGGTACGACAAAGGTTATTGCTAAGATACTTGGTATGGCCGTGGAGAAACCTAATGCTACAGTTGAGTCTTTAAGCGTTGTGGTTGTGATTTCGAATGTTGTGGTTAACTTTGAATGTCGTGGTTACCAGTGTGAGGTTGATGATATCCACTACCTCTTCACTTGATCTATTGTGGGATGGTTGGTCTGATCTTGCTTCGGATTGAATCTCGGTGCTTTGTTATGGAATTCTTTTCATTGGTGTGTTGAGTCTTTGCATTGTAGTATAATAGCATTGCACTCCTACATCGCATTATTATGTTATAGTGATGGGTGTCATAACTTCTTAATGAGTCTTCAGTATAGATAATGTGATTTACATGGTCTGAGGGTGGAATCATGGCGTTGATACGTTCTTAAGTTTGAGATTGTGGCTCATGCCCTTCTTGGCCTTGGCTATCGATATAGTTATTAGGGTGACTTTGAGATGTCCTGTGGGTGTCCTTACTGTTGTAACCTCAGTTATGACCGTGGCATTTTTTAAAACATGGTGGAAGCGATCTCGAGATGATGGTTGCATTTAAAGAGTACAGTGGAGATCGTTGGTGCATGGATGACAGCCCATTATGCGGAGGTGGCCTATAGACTTGCTTAGGTGGTCCCTGATTTTACGGTTGGCAAAGCGGAAGGGGTCGTGCATAGATATGCAACATAGTCTTCATATCCATAGTTGTAATAGGATTTTGACAGTAGAGATGTAGAAGTGTGATCATAGTTGGTATAACCAAAGCAACCTAAAAATACTTTAGGTCCTAGTTACTCTATATGCCACTATAAAGGTATCAGGTTCACGCGTTCATGATAGAGTGTCATGACTTGAGTACAATCTATGATCGGTCAAAAATATGCTTCACAAAATATTTATTGGATTTCCAAGGAAGGATTTGGTAGTTGGAGTTAGTATTATGATGGTTCAGCAAGGATGGTACTAAGATATATATCGAAGTTGAAGTGCAGAAATTTCTGGTCATAAGGGTGTTTTTCTCTTTGATATTTTTGATATTTCTAGACATTATTTTAACTTAAAAATTTTTACATAGATATATCTATAAGTCTACTGTACCCCTGTAAAATTTTATAATATTTTAAGGCCTATAAAAGTTTTAAAAATTCAGAGAGTACACGCTGTCTAGATTTAAAGGATTTCTAGACAGGTTTTTTTTTAACCTCAAATACATACATCAAAGGTCAGTATTTTTAATTTTTACCTATTTTTATATAAAATTATACTTATCAAGCTTCAATTGAGTTTTTGAATCACCTCAATCGAAGTTTTAGTTAATTAGTTATGAATTTTCAAAGTCAGTCAATTCTTGTTATACATTGCTATCTAGTAAAAAGTGGAGAGCTAAAATTTTATAAAATTCATATATGGTTCGAATTGAGTTCCTTACCTGATGTCAGGTCTAAATAGGGTTAGCTTCCATATTAACACAAATGAAAAAAAATCCTAAGTTTGAATTCTTAATTAAAATTTTTTTTTTAAAAAAAAAATTATCACAAGAGCAAAGGGAGTCCTAAGTTGGGGTCTCTAATTCAATCTCTATTCTAAGTTATGAGTTGATTCTAACCTAGGCTTTATCTAATCATTAGTGTAACATACATCTAAGGTCCTCGTGACAATCTAAAACCTAGGCTCTGATACCAATCTGTCACGTCCCGAAAATCGGAACCCGAGTTGGCCAGGCCCAAACCCGAATTTCAGGACCGTGAGTTGTATTTAAATAAATATACATCACAACCCACATTATTTCATACATTTTTAAGGCAATCAGAGCAACTAAAATGATACTAATAATTGTTATTAAATATTGTCCACTAATCAATCCTTAAATCTTTAATTACATTGACATAAATAAATAAATAATAACAACATACATTAAATTTTAATTAATTTCTAAATAAAAAATATAAATAAAAAGTCTTCAATCTTGTCCAACCGGTTCTTCGTATACCAACCTTACAAAATAGTCTATATGGGTGTGAGCGCGACGGCTCGTAGGGTCACATCCTTCCCAAAATTGAAAATTATACATTAACACAAATAAAACTCAATAATACAAATATGACTAATTACGAGTATTGAATCGTCATTGTACATGACAACAATAATAATGTTTTTCGTAATAACAAAATAAGACAATGCCGTTATCTAAAATCATTTTTGGTTCAATCCAGCGCAGAGCGCCCGTGTGTGTTGATCCTTTTAGGGAATGATCCATCGGCAGAGCACCGGTGTTGATCCTTTAGGGAATGACCCTCGGCAGAGCACCTAGTGAATAGAATTTTAGGGTAAATACCCAGGGCAGAGCACCCATGTGTGTTGATCCTTTTAGGGAATTGCCCAGGGCAGAGCACCTGTGCCGATCCTTTCGGGAATGACCCTGGGTAGAGCACCCGTACCGTGCTGATCTTTTCGGGAATGACCCTGAGCAGAGCACCCCATAAAAATAAAATAATGGTCCTTTTAGAGCAGAGCACCCATAATATAATTAAAAACATTTAACAATAATCAAATGAATTTATTTTATATATTACAAATCAAATAAATGCATTCTACATCACGTAAAACCAAAATCAAATGACTTAAATCAGAAATACGAAATAAATAATTAATGAAATAAAAGTATATAATAATGTAGTCTTTTCAATCGGGAAAATCACCTACCTGGTGTGTTGAGTGGAGGTTGAACACTTGCCGTTAAAATCTTCTTGGGTTGATGGTGAGCGGCCTGGATTATTTGGTGGGTTCCGCCGATGAAGAATGGTGGAAGAAGAAAGAGGAGAGTTTAAATGGGAGAGGAAATTGGGGAGAGAGGTTAGGTCGTGCGGTGAGAGGAGTGAGGGATGAGGTTGGTTACGGTGAGAGGAGTTTTGTTTTGTTTTATTTCTTTTTTTAAAATTTTTTATTTTAGAGTGGGCCCTACAAGAATGATGTGACAGATCCACACCGTTCATCAGTTTTGCTAGATGATGTTAGGACATAGCCTAGGAAATGAGGTAGATTCAAGGTTTAAGTGGGCCACACCAAAAAAATAAAATAAATGGGATATAGTTCCCACCGTAAAAAAAAAAAAAAAACAGACGGGTTGTTACACCATCGACCTACATTTTCCCTTTTTGGGGTAGGTTTCTACGATCTTGGTAGGCTTTCATATAATGTGAGCATCTAGGGATGGTCCCTAGGTCACCCAGTACTTAAGTACCTACAAGTCATTCAGGGAGTGCCCACAAGTATTCAGCACAGTTATGGGATGCATGACATGGATGCATGACGAGAATGATTTGTGCATGGTATTAACAGTTGGCAAATAAATACACATAACAACATATGGCATTTCAATTCTCAACGAATTTAACAAACATTCCATACAAAATATCACAATCATCAAAAGAATGAGATGTCTATTTTAATAACAATGGATAGAAAACATGTTGGGATCACTCACCTAATGGTTTGACGAGGATGAATTGTTTTTCGAATAATCGAAATATGATAGTTTCGAATTTCCTAAAACACAAATGTACATATAACCATTATTCTAATTTATATGAATTTATATGATAAGATCCACCTTTGATTGATCGAGGACATGACAGGGTCTACAATATTCTCAAATTTGGATATCTTTAGATCCAACCCTTGATACAAGGTATGTAATCACAACCATTTCATGCGGCCCACTTGATTAATCAAAGTGGTCCCTACCATTTTATTTTATTTTTTTACATTTCAAAATCCTAACAATTATAATTAATAAAAAATCAAACGACTCAATTCATCAAAGTTCTTAAATTCGGAGTATAAGTAGTATGTTTTTACCCTCCATCGGTAGGACCGAGTCGAACCGGCAGAGTGTATGATTTGTCAAATATGGTTAGGATCTCTCGGTCGGTTTTAATCGATAATCCTACGTGTCAAATTAACAAACTCTAGAATTCTATTCCGTGTTTTAGAGATGAATAAAAGTGTAACGCCCCGAAAAATCGGAGGTCGTGCATAGAGTCGACTCCCGAGTTCCTGAGTGTCACTTATCATGCATTTATGGTTTTTTTATGATTAATCAAATTTAACTGCGCAATTTGAAATTACCTGAAGCATGAAGCACAATCGCACCAGTCTACTGAAATGAAGGAAATCTCACAAATATACAGGTCCAAAAATAATAAAGGGCCGCCCAAGGCGTTGCCTAATGGGATAATGAAAAAAAACTATATCCAAAAGACTAAAGCGAAGCCCGCGGCTCAGCAAATCTAAATTCAGCCCGATCAAGCCGATGGAGTGCCGCCCATCAGCTGAAAGTAGGAGAACTCGTCCTCCTCGTCAAAGCTCACCTCGCCAGGTTCCTCATGCCCTGAGTCACCTGCATCTATGAATGGGCCTGGTTGGTGTTTTAAAACACCGTCCCAGAGTGGGAGTGAGTGATCAACTCAGTGTGAACTATTGGTCTCAAGTTACAACAGGCATCAATTAAATTATGAATTTAATGAAAAGCAAATATTCATAAATACCTAACGAATCTTGTTAATGTATATATATGATAGATGATATGATGTATGTCCTCGCCACAACACTCCCTCGAGCGACTCCGTCTAACGATCGCGTATGTCAACACTCCCTCAAAGCGACCTTGACTTCCGAGTCACCACCCTAACTAATGTATGCAGTGATAATGTTAACCAAGTTCTTAGTTAAGTCCATTCATCCAGTAGGTTTGGAAATCTGGTACACCCCACGTATCAATGCCCTAAACGGGTTGCGAGGCCAAGACCCCCCAATGTGTGAGGCCGAGACCTCGTGGTCAGTGATCCCGTCGGGTTCCTCATCCCCGACTTCAAGCACATGAGGAGTGCCGAGAGAAAGGGATCGCTCGCGATCACTAAGGGGAGGCGCGGCACCCCAGCGTAGGCCGACAGCTCCGACACGGTGTCCCATTCCACCATACCCGGCTCACGAGGCAGTGTACCAGAAATTAAATGGTTATTGAGGGGCTACAACGGTTGTAGGGTGTTCCAGGTTCCATTACATGTGTGAGCAAACATAGTTAACAATCAGAATTTGTCGGTAAGTAGACTAAATCGCACGAGTCAAGAGAGCACGAAACGAACAACATCGGGTACTAGACCCATGCAGTCGAACTGCTGCCGCCCATACGCACTCGTCCGACTTGCGTGTTTAGTCTTAGGGTAGTCTAACCAGAGGGACTACCGCCTAACCTCGTGTTCCTGACTAATCCAAGGGTTCGACGATAATTCGTAGCATGCCATCATCAAGGTTATCAACCAACATACAACATCATGTTGCATAAATCCTACCATACAATTCAATGTCCCTAACAAGCATAATACATTAATACAAACAAAGTGCACGTGAGAACTGTGGGTTGGCGAGGAAACGAACCGATTCCTACGCCTCTTAGACTTAAAATGTGCCAAGGCAAGCATCATACAAGACATGAGCAACAACATATGAGGCAAATTAAGCAACACATAGGCATATGATCATCTACTATATCACCAAGCATGTGAGGGGCACAAATGCGAACATAAGAAAGAAAACCAACAAACATGTGATTCCACACATCACCAAATGATACCCAAATCCTAGGGTCTCTGTAGATTTCACAAATACTTCACTCAAGCAAGCAAAATCATTAAACACATGATATAATCGGTGCTAGGCCACCTAAGATTAATAGTCCGTACCTATGGATTGTTGGAGACTTGAAAAACGACCTAAAGATGCCGAACCCGGTGTCGATCGGCCGGAATCCCTAAAGCAACATTTATATGTTAGAATCCTAAATAAATCCCTCCTCATCACAAGGGTTTCAACGAAAATGGGTGGTGGATCTTACCTAGATGATCAACGGAGTGAAAAGGGCGGTTGTGGATGAGGAATCCTCCTTTGAGAAGATGTAGGGAGTTGTGAGGCTTTGATTTCCTTGGGCCCACCTTGCTCTTCTTTCTTCACTCTCCCTTCCTCTCTCCTTCCTTTCTTCTTTCTCCCCTTTCTCTCTTCTCTCCCTCCCTTTTCTAGGGCAAAATCGTATGGGGAGAGGGGGTGCCCAAATAAGGCCTTTATATAGTGCCAGTATTGGAGCAATTGGCCCCGAATGTTGGGTCTTTACTATACTAATCCTAGGGAGAATTTTTCTAGCCTATGGGGTGTACTAGTCGATATACACCGTAGGATAGTTAGTCCTAATGATGATCTACGTATGGACACAATCGGTCCGCCATTTCGACGCACCGATCGACAGACATGATTAGAAGTCTGTTCAACGGTCACCGATAGTCGATTGGGGCTGCGACTATACGGATATGAGGAGGGAAATATCTTTACTCGATGTGTGAAGTTTGGTCATAAACCGACGGTCTGAAATCCTCAACTTTGCATAAGAGTGGACGACTCAAATCACTTAAGTTCCCACAATTTTTCCAAACTAGCCTTCTAGGGCTCCTTATTAAAGTTGGGGTGGCTTGGCCCTAACCCCCCCTAGGCCGCCAAATTCAGTGGGTAGGTGTCTTATGGCCCAATTAGGGCCCATGTAAAATTTGGGGACAAATGGATGAACGGATATAGGGTCTGAGTAAACGATTCCGTCCCTTAAGTGACCCTACGAGGGCCATTTTGGTGATTGAAGCGGTTCTGGCAACCCTCTGGCCATGAAACTTATAGGATAGGGTCTCCATGGCCCGATGAGGGGCCACGCAAAATTTGGGGACGATCGGATATGGGGTTTGGTCGTACGGGTCTGATTCGTGATCAACGGTCATCGTGCCACGATCGGGGCCCAGATTTGGTGGACAGGCATAGAAAAATACATTAAACCTTCACCGTAAATTTGAAAGAAACCCGACGGTTGGAAGGCCCAGAGTCTCAGTTTCTTTTGTCAGTGCCAGATTTTAATCTAGCATTAGTGGGGCGCATTGGGCAAGCGCCAGATGGTACTTTTGGGTGTCCACTGGGTCCGCAGTCCGCGATGGACCACAAGTCCAGTGAGATCTATAATTTTCTAAAGTTTTAGATTTTTCCAAACCTCCTTGGTCGCTAGGTGGCCCACACGGGCTGTTGCTAGGTGTAAACGGACTATCCGGCTTGACGGCCCGCACTTGTCCCATCATAACTAGACTGGTCCACCCCAGCCTAAACTAACATTGAGTACTAATGGTCATTAAGTGATATTATAAGTTAATAATAAATTTCAAGGATTTTTTTGAAATCCAAAACAGTGAAATTCCGGGATGTTACAATCTACCCCCCTTAAAAACAATTTCGTCCCCGAAATTGCCTAAGGGTAGTAAGTAAAGGTTTCATTGTTTCATTTGCTTAGGTTTTGTTGATTCCAAGTTCATATGCATGGTAAGGTGTGTACTATCTATACTAGTTTGGCTCATTCTAGTCTACTCCCCTTAAACTTTTTCACCCTTGAGGGTTGAAAACAAAAGTCAAATTCATGATTATTGTGCTAAGTGTTTGTTGATATAGTTTACCTAAGGGTGGTATATTCTACTCTTTATGATCAAGCTAATACGGAAAAAACAGTTGTGGTAGGCTCAAATCCGATACGTTGATTGTCTGCCTGACCAGGGCAGACAACACGTTGTATCCCTTCTAAATCCTGATGGATCCTGGTCTTCTGCTCGGTCAAAGCAGTGAGTCCGTTGGTAGTCACTTAGGATTGAGAATTGAGTCAAGCCGCGAATACTTCGCAAGTGTGTAGTCCCGTAATTTCATAGTCTGATCAACCTAAATGCTTAGGAAATTTCTCATATCCTTGAAAGGTTAAAATCCCATACCTTTAAGGTTGTCATTCGGGTCTTTGTCAAATGGAGTTCTTTGGGTCTAGGATTGGATTTGGGGAGTATATTCTTGGAAATGATTTGAGAATGTATTGGAGAATGAGTGGTTAATAATGGGTTTGGGAAAAAATGGATTTGAGGATGGGATTGAAAAATGTGGGTTGGATATTAATTTGGAATGGGGTTTGAATTTGGGGCTTGGAGTTGAAAGGGATTTGAGAGTGATTTTGGAAATGAAATGGGTTTGGAAAGAATTTGAAAATGGGTTGTGGAATGTAAGGAGTTGGGAGATGGGTTTTCTTTAGAAGAGGATTGAGATCTTTCAAATGGTTGGGAGAGAAGTGTTGAAGGTGAGGTTGTTGAGGATGGGTCTTGGAGGGGAAAAGCTTCCTATTTGGAAGGGTTTGAGTAAAACGAGGGAGAGGGGTAGAGTGAAGAAGAAGACGGTGGGTGTGGAGATTGGGTTTAGATGATGGATTTGTGAATGGATAGAAGAATGTGGGTTGGGTATGAATTTGAAGGAGAAATAGGCTTGAATAAATGGTGTTGAGGATGGGGTTTTGAGGTTGTGTTTGAGAATGTAATTTGAGATAGCGTTGAGGATGGGAGTTGAGAAATGGGGTTTGGAGTAAATGAGTGAATGAGAGATTAGAGTGGAGGTTGGCGAAGTGGAAGAAGATGGGTTTTGAAATGGGTATAGGTGAAGGAGGGAGTCGATTGAGTTGGAGTGAGATTTGAAGGAGGAGTTTGGGGAAGATGGTTTGGAGAGATGGAATGTGGTGATGGGTTTGAGGAGATAATGAGTTGAGGGAATGAGTTTTCAAGAAGGGCTAGAGGTTGGGGCATGGAAAGAAATGAAGAGATTGAAGGAGTGTTGAGAGAGGGTGTAGAAGTTGGAGATCATTGGTGATGGGCTTGAAATGGATTTGTTGAAGGGGTTTTGTAGGTGGTCTTGTGTTTTGGGAGATGAGAATGGAATGGATTTTGAAGTAAGGGGATTTGGGGATTGAGTTTGGAGTAGAAGGAATGAGAAATGTGGAAGAAGGGAATGCTAGATTTGAGATTTTTTTGGTTTGAAAATGAGGTAGGGAGAGATTTTCAAGGGTTTGGAAAGGGTGGGGTGCAATGTGAGTGGTAGGAATGAGTTTTTTTTTTTTGGACTCTAACTAGTCCCAAACAACAAAGAGAGTGAGCCCCACACGTATTTGCAAAGTAGGGAAGGAGAGAACCCCACGTTTGAGGTCGGGCAGGGCCCACGCCGGTCGGGCGGGGTCCCGCCGGGCCTCTGCACCACGCGCAGGGCGTACTTCATTTGATGTTTTCCGGGCGCCGGTAAGGCCCCCCGGGATGGGCCATATATGATTTTGGGGTAGGAGAAGTTGATCTACGCAATGGACATAGTCATTTTGTAAGATTCCTCCCAGTTAGTGGTCAAAAATATATTTTATCTACATTTTCACTATTTCTAGTGAATTTTCATTCATTCTTAAGTATTTATCCCGGAATAGGTCAGAACTAACAAATTTGACCCTGAACTAACAAATTTGACCCTGAACTAGCTCATTCGGACTTGAACGTTGGCTTCGACCACCAAATCTTTCGATTTCAGGCTCGATCCTAATAATGTATTGGGGAAGCTTAAGAATAGAGTGATGACAGGTGGATACCTTAAGGAGCTATATTGAAAGGCAGAATTTTGAATTTAGGCCTGCTTGGCTAGCGGCACTAAGTTGTACTAAATGGGGTTGTAATGCTAACCCCACCCCAAGATTTGGGAATGACATGACTGGAGTGAGTGGGGAAGGGGATTCCATGGATCAGAAGGAAAGCCCGCGATTTACCTTTGATAGCATGCATCCCAAACCTGGTATTAGAAAACATGGGATGGAGGCAACCTAGGGACAATATCCTATACATGCATTCATTGCCACTCTTACAATTTCATTCTCTTAATCCCACCTAATGCGGTTGGCCAAACGGGCCCTTAGGGATTGGATGGACTGGGCCAGCTAAATCTCCTAGTTAGTCCAATCGAATTTTGTCGTCATGCTCCCCAAACTCCTTGTTCGGAAATGGGCCGAGGCACCATAGGACCCTCGGATTTTCTTCTCTCACTACTCATTCCTAACCCCTTGCAAGTCCTTTCTTTCGTCTAAAGTCGTTGGTTCAGGATCTGAGATGGTTCCTAGCGTTCTAAGTCTATATTGTGTCGTTTAATCCGTATCTTCTCAAGTCAGCGGACGCGTTAGCGAGCTCATGACCTATGGCCCAAGGAATTCCAAACTATTGCTTTGATACCATCTGTAATGCTCCGAAAAATCGGGGGTTGTGCATAGACTCGACTCCCGAGTTCCCGAGTGTCACTTATCATGCAATTATAGTTTTTTTATGATTAATCAAATCTAACTGCGCAATTTGGAATTACCTGAAGCATGAAGCACAATCGCACCAGTCTACTGAAATGAAGGAAATCTCATAAATATACAGGTCCAAAAATAATAAAGGGCCGCCCAAGGCGTTGCCCAATAGGATAATGAAAAAAAACTATATCCAAAAGACTAAAGCGGAGCCCGCGGCTCAACAAATCCAAATTCAGCCCGATCAAGCCGATGGAGAGCCGCCCATCAGCTGAAAGTAGGAGAACTCGTCCTCCTCGTCAAAGCTCACCTCTCCAGGTTCCTCATGCCCTGAGTCACCTGCATCTATGAATGGGCCTGATTGGTGTTTTAAAACACCGTCCCAAAGTGGGAGTGAGTGATCAACTCAGTGTGAACTATTGGTCTTAAGTTACAACAGGCATCAATTAAATTATGAATTTAATGAAAAGCAAACATTCATAAATACCTAACTAATCTTATTAATGTATATGTATGATAGATGATATGATATATGTCCTCGCCACAATACTCCCTCGAGCGACTCCGTCTAACGATCGCATATGTCAACACTCCCTCAAAGCGACCTCGACTTCTGAGTCGCCACCCTAACTAATGTATGCAGTGAAAATGTTAACCAAGTTCTTAGTTAAGTCCATTCATCCAGCAGGTTTGGAAATCTGGTACACCCCACGTATCAATGCGCTAAACGGGTTGCGAGGCCAAGACCCCCCAATGCGTGAGGCCGAGACCTCGCGGTCCGTGATCCCGTCGGGTTCTTCATCCCCGACTTCAAGCACATGAGGAGTGCCGAGAGAAAGGGATCGCTTGCGGTCACTACGGGGAGGCACGACACCCCAGCGTAGGCCGACAGCTCGGACACGGTGTCCCATTCCATCATGCCCGACTCACGAGGCAGTGGACCAGAAATCAAATGGTTATCGAGGGGCTACGACGGTTGTACGGTGTTCTAGGTTCCATTATATGTGTGAGCAAACATAGTTAACAATCAGAATTTATCAGTAAGTAGATTAAATCGCACGAGTCAGGCGAGCACGAGACGAACGACATCGGGTAGTAGACCCATGCAGTTGAACTGCTGCCGCCCATACGCACTCGTCCGACTTGCGTTTTAGTCTTAGGGTAGTCCAACCAGAGGGACTACCGCCTAACCTCGTGTTCCTAACCAATCCAAGGGTTCGACGATAATTCATAGCATGCCATCATCAAGGTTATCAACCAACATACAGCATCATGTTGCATAAATCCTACCATACAATTTAATGTCCCTAACAAGCATAATACATTAATACAAACAAAGTGCATGTGAGAAGTGTGGGTTGGCGAGGAAACGAACCGATTCCTACGCCTCTTAGACTTAAAATGTGCCAAGGCAAGCATCATACAAGACATGAGCAATAACATATGAGGCAAATTAAGCAACACATAGGCATATGATCATCTACTATATCACCAAGCATGTGAGGGGCACAAATGCGAACATAAGAAAGAAAACCAATAAACATGCGATTCCGCACATCACCAAATGATAGCAAAATCCTAGGGTCTTTCTAGATTTCACAAACACTTCACTCAAGCAAGCAAAATCATTAAACACATGATATAATCGGTGCTAGGCCACCTAAGATTAATAGTCCGCACCTATGGATTGTTGGAGACTTGAAAAACGACATAGAGATGCCGAACCTGGTGTCGATCGGCCGGAATCCCTAAAGCAACATTTATATGTTAGAATCCTAAATAAATCCCTCCTCATCACAAGGGTTTCAACGAAAATGGGTGGTGGATCTTATCTAGATGATCAACAGAGTGAAAAGGGTGGTTGTGGATGAGGAATCCTCCTTTGAGAAGATGTAGGGAGTTGTGGGGGTTTGATTTCCTTGGGCCACCTTGCTCTTCTTTCTTCACTCTCCCTTCCTCTCTCCTTCCTTTCTTCTTTCTCCCCTTTCTCTCTTCTCTCCCTCCCTTCTCTAGGGCAAAATCGTATGGGGAGAGGGGGTGCCCAAATAAGGCCTTTATATAGTGTCAGTTTTGGAGCAATTGGCCCCGAATGTTGGGTCTTTACTATACTAACCCTATGGGAGGATTTTTCTAGTCTATGGGGTGTACTAGTCGATATACACCATAGGATAGTTAGTCCTAATGATGATCTACGTATGGACACAATCGGTCCGCCATTTCGACGCGCCGATCGACAGACATGATTAGAAGTCTGTTCAACAGTCACCGATGGTCGATCGGGGCCGCGGCTATACGGATATGAGGAAGAAAATATCCTTACTCGATGTGTGAAGTTTGGTCACAAACCGACGATCTGAAATCCTCAACTTTGCATAAGAGTGGACGACTCAAATCACTTAAGTTCCCATAATTTCCCCAAACTAGCCTTCTAGGGCTCCTTATTGAAGTTGGGGTGGCCCTAACGCCCCCTAGGCCGCCAAATTCAGTGGGTAGGTGTCTTATGGCCCAATTAGGGCCCATGTAAAATTGGGGACAATCGGATGAACGGATATAGGGTCTGAGTAAGTGATTCCGTCCCTTAAGTGGCCCTACGAGGGCCATTTTGGTGATTGAAGTGTTTCTGGCAGCCCTCTGGCCATGAAACTTATAGGATAGGGTCTCCATGGCCCGATGAGGGGCCACGCAAAATTTGGGGTCGATCGGATATGGGGTTTGGTCGTACGGGTCCAATTCGCGATCAACGGTCATCGTGCCATGATCGGGGCCCAGATTTGGTGGACAGGCGTAGAAAAATACATTAAACCTTCACCGTAAATTTGGAAGAAATCCGACAGCTGGAAGGCCCGGAGTCTCAGTTTCTTTTGTCAGTTGCAGATTTTAATCTGGCATTAGTGGGGCGCATTGGGCAAGCGTCAGATGGTACTTCTAAGTGTCCACTGGGTCCGCAGTCCGCGATGGACCACAAGCCCAGTGAGATCTATGATTTTCTAAAGTTTTAGATTTTTTCGAACCTCCTCGGTCGCTGGGTGGCCCACACGGGCTGTTGCTAGGTGTAAACGGACTATCCGGCTTGACGGCCCGCACTTGTCCCATCATAACTAGACAGGTCCACCCCAGCCTATACTAACATTGAGTACTAATGGTCATTAAGTGATATTATAAGTTAATAAAAAAATAATAGTAATAAATTTCAAGGATTTTTTTGAAATCCAAAACAGTGAAATTTCGGGATGTTACAAAAGGTTTTGAGATTTTCTTATTTAAGATCTAGAATACACTTTAAATTCATCGGTTAGATACTAACCAATTAATGACCTGTTAAGGAATGGTTTAAGTAGGGTCAAATAATTAGTTTGATCTAAAACCTTAATAGGCCACACGAAATTTTAAATACTTCTCCTTTTAACAAATACCATTTAATCGACACGATCCACCTGATGGTCAGATTAACCTAATAATTATGGTTCTAACATAATTCAACCTCACTAATTTGATGAATGGTGTGGATCGAATATGATACATCCGATGATTCACTGATCATATGGGACAAATCTAAGCTATCCATCGATATCACAAAATTTTAAATTGATAATAGGTCAATAGTTCGGATATATCCAGACCATTTATATTTCCCAAATTAAAAAAAAAAAAAAAATGATTCAAAGTATCATAAGTACAATCCTACCTTTTATCCTTATGGCCCATCAAATGGTCAGATCTACCCAGATTATCTGGACCAAAATTTATATTTATTCTAGAATGAGTATACATATCGGGGATTTGATCTGATCTGTCTGATCACCATTTTAGATCTACGGCATAAATTGTTCTTATGATTAAATCTGATAAAATGATCCATCCATTGATCAGAGATCTGAAATTCAAGGCACTATTATTATTTGGTGCTTAGGATCAAATGACCCATTCAGATCTATCTTAACACAGTCAGATTTCATTCATTAAATTTATTCATAAAATATTACCGACCAAATCTGAAATCATAAAGCGTCATTTTGTTAAAATTTTCTCTATGCACCTATACGATGATCGTGTGAATGATCCACACCATCTATTGTATAGATTGAGAAAAAATTAACAACATAATAAAAAATTAAAAAGATCAAGGGTTGGAAATTCCCTAATCCAGCCTCCGTAGAATCTCCTCTCCGCCTTTTTTAGGGTTTCCTATCTGTTTTGTTAAAGTCGATTCCTCAACCTCTCTCTCAACCAAGAGTGTCTCTATGAACTCAATTATTGACCTATTTTTGCTTTATAATTAAAAATAAAATATTTAACTATTTATATTACTTTTTAGTGCACCAAAATTTAGGGTTGTTACAATTCATAAGGTCGTACAGATCTAAATGAAGGGAAAACATAAATATTAGCTTGATTCAATACTTTTATTGGCCCCCAAAAAGTTTTAAATGGTGGGCATTCAATCAACATTGTTTTGTTTTATAGTGGATCTGCATGCTAATTAGATCCGACTCATTTTTTAGCCCGATAGCCTAATATGAGCTGACATAATGGATGGACGATGTCAATCACACGCATACATAAAGCTAGCCCGTCCAATCTTCTACATGCCCACCCCATTATAAGAGGGTATAACCATAAATACCAAAGGGTGAGGGCAAATATGTGTTTTTCACAATTTAACCATGTTTTTTATGTCAGTAATTAACAATCAAAATCCAAGAGGTGGCTATTTTTCTACATTTATGAAGCATAAGCTTACTAATTTAATATTTTAAAATCGAGTGATTATATGTCGATGGCCCTAAAGGCAGATAGTTATATGGAAAAGCCCGAGGAAAAAAGTAAAAAGGCCCGTATATGAAGTAAGCACTTTTGAGAAAATGTTTAATGCAAGGCTTGTCTTGGATGTGGACCATTCATCACTAGGGGTTGATCTTTGACATGGACCATCATTATGTGGGGCCCACCTTGATGTGGGTCATCTATCATGTGGGCTCCACCTTCAAAGTGGGTTATCCATCATGTGGGGCCCACTTTTGATGTCCACCATCCATCGTCTGGGGCGCACCTTCTATGTGAATCATCCATCATGTTGGGCCACTTTGGACATGGGTTGTCTATCATGCGAGACCTTAGATGTGGACTGTCCATTAGGTGCAGCCCACTTGATGTGGACTGTCCATCATAAGGGGCCACAATTTGATGTGGATCATCCATCATGTGAGGCCCAATAGTCCATTATGTGGGCTACCTTGATGTGGACCATTCATTATGTGAGCTCCACCTTCAATAGAAGTAGTTCATCATGTGGGCCCACCTTTGATGTCAACCGTCCATCATATGGGCCCACTTTTGATGTCCATCATCCATTATGTGGGTCCCACCTTTGATGTGGAATGTCCATCAAGTGGGGCCCATTTAACGTGCATGGTCCATCATGTTAGGCCACACTTTGATGTGGGTCATCCATCATGTGGGGCCTACCTTTGATGTGAATTGTGCATTATATGGGCCCACCTTGATGTGGACCATTCATCATGTGGGGGGCTTTAACATGGGTCAGTTATCATGCAACTTTTGATGTCCACCATCTATCATGTGGATCCCACTTTTGGTATGGATCGTCCATTATGTCAGGCCCACTTGATGTAGATAGTCCATCATACAGGGCCACATTTTGATGTGGCCCATCCATCATGTGAGACCCACCTTTGATGTTCACCATTCATCATGTGGTCCCACCTTTACTGTGGACCGTCCATCATATGGTGTCCAACTTTCAATATGGGTCGTTCATCATGTGGGCCCACTTTTGACGTCAACCTTCTACCATGTGGTTCTACCTTCAATGTCCACCATCCATCATGTGGGTTCCACCTTTGATATGAGCCGTTCATCATATGGGGCCACACTTTGACGTGGGGTATCGGTCATGTGGGGCCACGTTTAATGATGTAACCGTGCATTATGTAGGCCCACCTTTAATGTGACCGTGCATTATGGTAAATTATCAAATAAATTTAAGATTAATGGATGTTTTATAATAACTTCTTAAATGGTTTTACCATTTTCGAGTTAATACCGCGAATAAAACGCGATATATTTAAAATCATCGGAGATTTGAAAATTATCACGAGATTTTCAAAATGTCGGCTAGATTTGTCACACGCGGCTCAACGAGAGGACTGTTGGCATACTAGCATGGATCCGAATTGCGCTTTTACTGCAACTGCCAGTCGTTTTAAATGGTGGCCGATTTTCTACGGCTGCAAGAAGACATGGTTTTCTTTTTGAAATTTTCGATTTATAAATATATATAGTCCTTGTTGTGGAAGTATAACTGAGTTTTAATATCGGAGTGTTTTGGATTTCTATGAGAGCTCTTTGGCGGGAACTGCAAGCAGGTTCGTTTCATCTTCTTCTCATGCTCTACCCTTAATTATTATTTCTCAAAGGTGGATGCTCAATCAAAAGAAAAAAGGAAAACAAAAAACCATTTTGATAATTTAATGAAAAAGAAAGTTCAAATTTCAAACCGTTGTGTTGGATTTTGAATGGTAGAGTTGATTTGAATGTGCTTTATTTCATAAGTGAAGATGTTTGGCGAAATAGGTCTTTCGGAATATCAAAAATGTATTTGTATCAGCCATATGAAGTAATTGTTGAATGTAAGAAGTATCTGGGTAGTCTTTTTTCACCCTTTTATATCTATTTGATAACTTCCAAATGATATCTTGATTTAGATTCTATGTTTTCATTGACAAAATAATTTTTAATATACATTTTAAATGGGTTTTAAATCATATCCTGATCTTTTCATGTTTTTCTGGATATATATATATATATATATATATATATATATATATATATATATATATTAAAAAGGCCAATATGAAAAGTCAACCAAAGTATAGTATGTTTGTTGATATATCATGTCTTGTGGCAATACACAATGATTTTTTTTTTTTAGCATTGATAATGAAACCCATCTAGTGTAATGAATTTTACATTAGACTTTGAATGGGAAGTTGTTATGAATGTTTTTCTTTGAACAAGAGAGAAGTATCATTGGAGATTTTCAATGATATTTTGGTACGGTTACCATCGCCCTGTTTTCTCCTTCTAACTGAAATTATTATATCGGCAACCTCCTGAGAAAACCATTTCTAAATTTGAATTTCTTAAGAAGAAATTTTATAATGAAAGAAGCTTAGATGAGTTTTTTAATTGGAATGAACAAGGAAGAGGAGGAGACAAATTTTAAGATTTTTTTCATGTGTGTAGGCTTGTTGGATGTTTTCAATCAAAGAAGTCAGTATTGCACTTTTGTTCTTGTGACCATGAAATTTTCATATTAGGAAACTTTAACGGAAAAAAACCATTTCTGTTTGATTTTTGTGCTCATGTTCAATTTCAAATTTACACATGAGATGTTTTGGCAGAAGAAGGAAGAGTTTGAGAATTTGAAGGAGATTTGGATATGGGGCTCAGAAATCTTTTCATTTCCGCGGCTATGCCAGTTCTGAAACTTCTTATTGTGACTGGCGTTGGGTCATATCTCGCAACGAAGCGTGTCGGTATCTTAGGTGGAGATGCTAGGAAGCATTTGAACAATGTGAGTTTGATTGTGGTTTTGTGAGCATGTGCTTTTGTAACTAACTACTGTTTTGGATACATGATCTGTTTGTGTTGTTCATACACATAGACTCAATTAACAAACTTCCAATAGAACAAAATCAATTTGTGCACTTCCGGACATGATTGAATTTTGAACTTAATTGAGTTTGATTGAATTTGTTACCTAACAATTCAGGGGAAATTATTTTAGGATAGGCCCAAGGTACATGCCCAAGAATCAGACAGCAAACAAAATTAACGAAGGATAAATATACTATAAATCCCTTTTGGGTGTGTTTGGTTGCACCAAATTTCATGAAATATCATGAAATCTTGCACCAAATTGGACTGATTAAGCATGAAACTTCATGATATTTGGGCAACCAAACTCAGCCTGTAAGTGGGACTTGAAAGGAACACAATTGCAATTGGGCTTCTTGTGCATTATGCATAGTAGAAAAAATCCTTTTTTAAAAATCAAATCCTTGTGATTAAACTGAATGTTCGAAATCAACTCACCCATCTCATTCTCAATAGAAATTCTTTTATTTATTTATTTTTATACTTGAAATTTAATATTTAATTTCAAACGGAAAATCGAGAAATTGCCCGTTCTGCTTTCTTATCATTTTGCTGTTATTGTAGTAATATTTCTTAATTCTTTATTTTTGTGAATTTTGTGTCTACACAGGCATTCTTTTGGCTAGACTAATTGGTGCAATCTGTTCATGAACAGGTGGTGTTTTATGTATTCAATCCATGCTTCGTGTACACCAATCTATCTAAAACTATCACACTCAAAAGCATGGTTTCGTTGTGAGTTTCTTGTTCTTTTTCCGTTTCTTTGTTGCATGCAGGACGGGTGGAGGGAAATGAAGATTTTGTTTTTTGAACTTGCATTCTGTTCCATGAAAAATTCAGATCTACTAGATAATCCTTGGAATTCACCTGATGCTATTCAGTTGAATTAGTCTTCTTGTTTTTTTTATATAACTTGAGGTTTTCTATTAGCATTTTTCACCAGTGAGAAAAGATCTGAATTTATCTTAAGTATGTAACATGCATGCTTGGGAAAATGATAGCATCTCCATTGTAAACATCACAATCATCTTAGGGTGATCGAATACATTGGTCATGGTCCCCAAAATTGTTGTTATTGGACAATCCTAGATGTTAGATTTCGACCATTACTATTTTCTGCTAAAAAACTTCTAAACAACGCGTTTGCACGCCCATGATGCAATAGCTAAGAAAGTTTGTCAGTCAGTAATCTTGGGTTGTTTCATTTTAACACGTTGGCCCACTAGATCAACAATTATGATCCCCTGAGATGATTCCCATGCATAATGCTAGAGATGCAGCTTGGATATAATTTCATAAAGATGGGAACCAAAAATGGCTTTGGTAACCATATTGGCCAGTTGGTCCTTAGATGACAAGTGAGGCATATAGATAACACCCATGACTAATTTCTCACAAAGAGGGAGGGAGGGATCTTCTTTCTTCTCTTGTGGGTGTTCTTCTATGTATGAGAGAGTGAAAGAGAACTTAATGCTCTGATACCAAGTTGTGAATTAGGTTAGAGTTTTGGGTCCCCCATCTCTATTTATTAATATTTAAAAATTGTGGCAGTCCAAGGGGCTACCTACATACATACACACCCATTGATAAGATGGAAACACACCACCCCCATCATTGCTCACAAGCAATGCCAGCAAGCTCCATTTGTTGATTATTTGTTAAGACTCACCAGAAAATGATGGTTTTTTCTTGTTCCATCATCGACCAAAATGCTTGTAGTATTTTCACTTGACGAGAGTTGTTATTTTTTTTAACCAGATGCTACTTGTTAAATGTACAGATGGTTCATGCCATTAAATATCCTTCTTACTTTCATAATCGGCACAGTACTTGGGTGGGTTGTCATCCAAATTATAAAACCTCCTTCCCGTTTGAGGGGGCTCGTTTTGGGCTGTTGTGCTGGTGGTAAGTATCATCATCATACTTTTACTAGTGTTTCTTTCACTGATCTGATCAATGTGGAAAATGATCTCTCGTTGCTTTGGTTTCACAAACAGGAAATCTGGGGAATATGCTCATTATTATAGTCCCGGCTATCTGTAAAGAGAAAGGAAATCCATTTGGAGCTCAAGATCTCTGCAATAAATATGGACTTGCATACGCTTCACTGTCTATGGCTGTAAGATGAACTTTTCAAATATCTTCCTTTGCATTCTAAAGTTTCTGCACTTTCTTAGTAATTAGCATAAAGTAGTGAATTATGCTACTTGCAAGTGCCCCACACATGGCAATGTGGGACACGTGTGTGAGTCCAGGTGACTCATTAAGCAGGTCTAATGAACAGCTCAGATAATGCATCCATGCTGGCACCACAGTCACTTGTATTGGGCATCATTAACAGATGGGCAATAGTAAATATCGGTCATTTACCTATGAGGGCATATCTAATGACTTGGAAAGGATATCATAAGAAGTGATTTTGATTCTTGTTTCTTGCTTATTGCAACGCTTTAGATGGGAGCCATCTTTCTGTGGTCTTATGTCTACAATGTGGTACGAATATCTTCGAGCAGGAGCGACAAGATAGGCATAGTGAATGGTGTCATGGCTAGTACGAATCCGTCTGAAGAAATATCAAAGGCAGTCCCAGGGGAGCCAATTTCAACCCAGAATCCCACTATGTGTGAGCATTTAGAAGATCAACGTCAACCGCATTCCACTAGAACCGAGGAGTTAAATGGAAAACCGATGGTTAGTCTCTTGCTTCTTATTTAAAATTCAAATGTTCAGTTCTGATTAATTTCAATTGCCTACAAGATGGTTATTTGCTTAACACTCAATATAAGAAATTATAGTTTTTTTTTTTTTTTTTTGTCAATATCCTCTGTTACTTATTTGACTATCTATCCTCTTATGTTTTTCTTCAATTTCATGCATTCTATAGTGAATAAATGTTCCAAGACCTTTACATTTTATTGCGTGTTTGCCTCTGATGATATGCGGTAGTGGTATAATATTGCCTTATCCTGATCAATTGATGCCTTTGGTCAGCCTTAGCTGATTGAGGTTATCCAAGTGTAAATCCTAGAATCCAAGTCATATAAAAGCATTCAAGAACCAACTCCAGTAAAAATAGGAAGGGGTCCTTTCCGTTGACAGAGTGCAACCACATTCTTCACAAATGGATGCAAAGTCTATCTGTCACCATTGATTTAAAGATGCATTTGGGTGTTTCTCATTAGGCATCTTGATGGAATTAATTATATGGCATGATCCTCAAGCCCAGGACAATTTTTCATTTTTTTTTTTTTTTTTTGAGTGGGGTCCAGTTCAATGATCTAGACCATTACTCTGATGAGCCCCACCATTGGTGGACCTTGCTATGAAAGTCTTCCAGACTGGAAGATCCTAGCCACCAAACTTGGGGCCTTTCAGTTGAATGTGGACCCTCATTGCATCTATTCTTGACTATCTTCTTGCAGGCCATAATCTTGAATGTTAGGATTGTCCTATCAAGGAGATTTTCAATGCTTGGTCCATCTATTATTGGTCCAACAGACTGATGGTGGGCCCCACTGGTAGATATCCTTGGATTGAGGATCATATAATTCCTCCTTAATTCATATCTGGTTTTGGTTGAAACACATGAAGAAAATGAAGTGTACTCCGAACCTTGGTATGATAGCTTCTTGTTTGTCTATGTTCATCCATTGAGCACAATGTTGTGATGGAATTTAATGAACTACATTCAATTGTTTGACTTGTGTTGGAGTTAGCATATCTAGTCTATGAAGGCTCATTCATTCATCACAAGTAATACTGGATTGCGACATCTGATTGTCATGGAAAGTATCGTTAAGCCCAAACTAATTCTCCATATTATCCTTTCCATGTTTTTTTCTTCAAGGTACCAGTTCCAGTTCCAGCTCAGCTTAAACAAATTTTAAAGACGATTTCAGGAAAAGTCGACTTGAAGAAGTTATTGGCACCTTCGACCATCGGAGTGGTATGCTTGCCATGCTTACTTTTTCACCAGAAGTTATTCTTATACCATTGACATAGGCCTGAGTCGTGAAAAATTTCTTTCCATCTAGAAAGATTCTTCACAAAAACCTGTTTTTTTTTTTTTTTTTTTATTTTTTTTTTTTTTATTTTTTTTTATGTTGAATGTATCAGTACATTGACCTAGGAAATTACTCAATTTAGAGAATGCTTAAAGCAGAACCTTTTCCACTACTAATTGTCAAGTTACTCTTTACAAGAAATAGAACAAATGTAAATGTTACATCCATCTATTTTACATGAATGCTTGAAAAATGGATAACATGTCCTGTTTTTGAAACTTCATTTTTAAGTGTAAAATCTACACCCATGAATCAACATAGTTGTATCATACCCATGTCATCCATGATTTCCACCTTTCATTATTATGTTACTGGGAGATGTTTATGCTTGAAATTTTGTACTACATGTAAATTGGTGGATCAATCTGAACGCCATTTTTACTAGCTTATGCATCATTTATATCTTGAATGGTGCCATATATTTAGAGAACTTGAGTTTGAACTGAGATGAAATTTGGCTAATTATGTATAGTTTATAGTGGTCTGTAGACTAAGTTCCAATCTATTTCCTTGTATAGATTATTGGGTTTTTCATCGGAATGATTGCTCCAATCAGAAAGCTGCTCATTGGTGAAAATGCTCCTCTTCGGGTGATCCAAGCATCTGCTGCATTGTTAGGGTATGAACCGTTGACAAAACCTTTTTATTGGATTAAAATGACTAGAAGAGATAAATTACACATTTTAACTATCCCACTCTACCGACAGATTCATCCACCCCCTTTCTCTTTATTTCTTTTTTATTATTCTTTTTTCTAATTTGAAAATTGGTGTGACAAGATTTTGTGTGGTCTCCTGTATACTTAATTTATTCAGATATTGGCTTGCCTCAATCAACTCGTTGATTGTAATCAACCTATGTAATAGACTGTTAGAGAATGCTTGATTGTAATCAACCTATTCAATAGTCTATTACATTGCACTTGTAGGAGTTTTGTGCTCTCATTGCCGGTCCCAAGCCCGGATAAAGGAGTTTTGTGTGAGGTTGGCAGCCATTGTCAAACTTATGTCATTACTTCCAAGTTCCAACATGATCTGAACAATATGACATTCCAAGATAGAGTGGAATGGCAGAACAGGATTCATGTAGCCAGACCCAATTAATTGAGATAAGGCTTTGATGGTGATGATAATAATGATGTCGTCTTCCCTCAGTTGTGAATCCCAGTTATAAGATTAAACGAGTGTTTGAGATTAACTGGCTTAAGCAATTGCTAAAACTGGTTAAGACTTTTAGTATTTAAATTTAAAATTTCCAATAGAAAATTCACATTTCATGCCACGATCCCAACTATGGACACCAATTTCTTAGAACCCTCAAATGGAACCCATGAAACCAAATGCTCTATGGGGTCCATTGTGATGCCTGTGCTATAGCCAATCCGTCCATCCACTGCACCAGCTTATTGGATGTGAGCTCACGAGTCAGATTCAAAACTCAAATGAGCCATGGTAGAAGAAACACTGGGGATTGGATGTCCTGCATTGAAAGCTTCTTGGGGTCTACAGAAGTTTTCTCTTCATCCTAGTGGAAATCACCCTATGAATGGGTGGATGGGATACAAACACGACAGTTGGTCCAGGAAGGTTTCAATGGTGGGCATTTCCGGTTAATCACAAATCACCCATTTAATCATATGGCTGATATCGGGCAACCAAGGATTGAACCTAAGTCACTACTGAGGCAAAATGATCTCATTTATTCAATTAATTACACATGTCTATTCCAAGGGTCGGCTTTTCGCTTCCAACTTCTTTGGCACTGGTGCAAACACCCTTTTTTTAATCAATAATCCGTTTTCCTTGTTTTGGTTTGCAGTGATGGAGCAATCCCAACTAGCACCATTATTATGGGAGGAAACCTTACCAAGGGTAATTTCTAACTTCCTGTTGATCTATCTCATACTCACTTAAATTGGGCTAACTGGCTATTCAGATCAACCTAAAAGAATCATGTCTTGTATCTTGTAGAAGGGAGAGGAGATTTGGTGAAAAATGTTGTGCTAGGGAGAAAATGAATCCCTAACCTATTTTAGTAAGAGGTTTGCTTGAATACATTACAACATATTACAATATGATAGGTCGGGACTTCAGTGGTTGGACATGGACTCTTTTCAATGTCCCAAACTGTTTGCATGGTAGGGGTTCCCTTGGATAGAGAATCACTGGAAAAACTCTTATTATTTGGATGGTGGGAAAAGAAAAGAAAAGAAAAATAAAAATGGGTGACCTTCTCCCATGATGGGACATTTGACCATGTATGGATAGCAAAGGAAACATTGGATTTCAAAATGCAATCAAACACTAGTCTACCAATGCACAAAATACGAGGTGACTTTTGTAAGAACCTTATCCAAACAGGACCCCTAAAATGGAATCCATAGAATTCATGGTCATGGGAAATCTTGGATAATCATTATAGTTTTTCTTTTCTTTTCTTTTCCCACCATCTATACAGTCCCTTCGATTAAATACTTCAGTCCTTTGATTATACATGGTGACCGTCCATATTGAAAGCAAAAGAGAAAAATTACCAAAGGTTGAAATAATGCAATTTAAGAGCTTTTATTTGTCATCTATCTACCGTAAAAAGTGAGAGCCATCGTATAAACAGTTTGGATTAATAGAAAATGTCCCAGATTCAAACGCTAAAGTCCTGATGTATCGTATTGTATGTCTGGATGTATTCGAGCAAACCTCTTTATTAAGAGAGTATATACGAAAGGCTATTGTGTTCTGAATGATCACCGAAATGAACATACATACATATATCTGTCTCTCTAACATATCTGAATATAGTGTTTTTTCATTAATATTTGGTTGTCATCATCCAGGAATTCGCAAGTCAGAAGTTCGGGTCTCACTCATCATTGCAATTATTATCGTTCGTTACATCGCCTTGCCTTTGTTGGGCATAGGCGTAGTTAAAGGGGCGATTCATTTGGGTTTGGTGCACCAGGATCCTCTATATCAGTTCATTCTTCTGTTGCAGTTTGCACTTCCACCTGCAATGGCCATAGGTATGATACATGCATCTCCATGCAAGCCAACCCACCACGTGTGCGATATCTGAGCCGTGCATTGGCGAGCCCACCATGCAAATGACCTGGCCCACAGATCAATACAGGTCCACTCATCAGATGGGTCACCGTTTATATTAAATGGCGACTGTTTGCAAATTTTTTTTAATTTGTTCATTCTGCCTTTACATGTACAACTCACCTACATGTTGATGGGATTTTGGGTCCTGGTCTCTATACACGTTGGGTCCACCTGATGCATGGTTCAGATGTCCCGTGGACACTTGTGGCGACTTATAGAGGGGTGTGTGGCTTGTTGAAGCTCTATCAGGACGCAACAATCCTTGTTCTTTCCCGGGAGTTTATATTGGTTCTTTTATAGCTAAACAAAAACAACCTGATGCAATTTTGACCACAATTCAAAAACTCAGAAACTCAACCCAACTCAATGTTCAGCTGGATTGAGTTGACTCGAAGACTCTGGTAACTCTTTACTTGACTCGACTCGATATCAGATAATTAATTTAATAATAGGTATAAATATTTTACATAGTTGTATATGTGGATAATATAAAAAAATCAATAAATAAAAAAATATCAGCGCTTGGCGTATTGGTGAGATATGTAAGTTCATCTCAGAGAGGGCAGAGAGTGACTCGGTTCGAGTTGATTTGAGAAGTCATGTTGAGTTGTTGCATGCATGCTTTGTGAATATTTCAGCAGTTCACATGCATTCGAATGCTTAGTTTACCTATTTTAACCAAGTTCTTCCCTTGTAGTTTGAACTGAGTTGTATTTTATGGAATTGGCAGGTACAATGACCCAATTGTTCGGAGCAGGCGAAAGTGAATGCTCTGTGATTTTTCTGTGGACGTATTCATTGGCTATATTATCGCTCACACTATGGTCCGCCTTTTTCATGTGGCTCGTGTCTTAATTGTGCCACCCTCGTTCATGGCGTTTGTTTGCATTTCATCAATATGTATAGTGATCATTTGAATGATGATCTCATGATCCATCTCCAACTTATGATAATTGGCTCCTGAGAGTGAACGAAAGAAGCTCATTATCAACTAGTGATGTTGGCCAACATAAGCAATGAGGTCTCATGTATTTGGTTGATGTGGGAAATTCAACCTTAGAAGTGTATTAAACTACCTTTTATTTGCAAGAATAGGAGTGAATGTATTAGCTCTATGGAAAAATGAATCAACAGAACACTTAATTACAGAGCTTGCAGGGATTTTTTGTTGCCAGTTATTTCTTGAAATTTATGGGTTAGTAGTGTCTGATCTTTCCCTATTTTCAGATGGATTTCGGTTCTTTAGTTTAACATTCAGAGAAATAACTGTAGTGTCTGATTACTACTAACATGCATCCCAAGTTACACCATTGTCTGAATATTCTGGGCTATGTGTAAACCATGAAACAATGCATAAAATTCTGCCACGCATGTCACTCGATGTTGCTAGGAAGCCACCATTTTCTGAGTGGATCACCACTCCCGAACCACCCTTTGGTGGGTCAACCACCAGTGATCCATCTAAATTCAATTTAAACCACCCATGGGTCCATTTTAACCAATTTCATGGGAGGGCCCTTTTCGACGAAGACCATTTGAAAGAGAGGTCTCTTCAAAATAAAATGTAGGTCCTTAATGGCACAATGGGCCTTTTGGAGGATTTCATGCCGATTTGGTTGATTGTTTTCAAATATGCAGGAGTTATCCACCAAACACATGGGAGAATGGCTCTCCACAAGAAACCCTTGAATAACGGCCCAGATGGGTAGGCCCGCATGATCTATGCGACTGATGGACGATTTATGTCAAGTGGTCCACCTAACCCTTTCATGAACAGAAAGGATTTAATCACCCAACTAATTCTAGGGTTAAGATGGTCCACAAATTAAGATCAATAGTTTAGATCGTCTAGGGCCTGTTTGGATTCGCGTATTAGGGTGTATTGTATTGTATCCGGGTACTGTTCATGTATATGTTGGATGGTTTTTAGAATACATCCAAATCAACATGCCAATAATCCGTGTTTGGATAGGAGGTATTGTTCGGGTAAGTATACAATTTCTTATACAGATCAATGTTTGGATACGACGTATTAGGCCTGCGTATTGTACAATCGTACAACATACAATAGCATTTGTATAGATGGAAATTTTGATAGGAAAATCTAAACCGTCCATTGCATCCGGGAGGCAAATCCTACCAAACCCATGCCGTCCATAAGCATCCATGTACACAGGTGAAAGCAACACTAAGATTGATTTTGGTGTGGTCCACTCAAGACGCCGATTCAATTCACATTTTGACTTATGGTGTAACTCGATCCTGCAAAACGAATAAATGACCCTGATCCATCGCAAGATGATTGTGAGTGGACCCCACCGACTACAACAAGGAGACCGTGTAACGCCCCGACTTTTCAAAACTTTTGTCGCCTATAACTCATAAGTCTACCGTCTAAATGTGATGAAATTTGACAGGTGATCTTTATTTTTCACGCTCTTTCCGTCGCCCAAATTTGAGCTATGATCTCTCCAGTATGACTAAGATTCTCCTTTAATGGCTAATATATTTTAAAATTCTAAAATACTATTTGTACTCCCTTGATTGACCAGTTACCGGGCAGTTGGAACTTAAATCCAAAATTTTTCGTAATGACCAATTTATCCTGATATTCAGATGGCCCACTCAGCGGATCCAATCAGGATGGGTAGTCAGATGACTTGTTAAAAATATGAAAACTTGATGGAATGCACTTCGGCCATGTATGTGGGTTGATGTACGGTTAGTTTCGTAAGCGGATGGACATAAAATAGGTTTCTAGAGTGATTAGGGGTAGGGCTTATATAACATTAGATTCGAGTGACTTTCTTACACGTGAAAGTTTCTCAAATTATGATTCTAATGGTGGATTAAGCATATTCATATAGTGTGAACAAGGTGAACGGATCAGAATCTTTGTCTGATAAGTGTACAGACGGATGTAGGGATCAAGTAGTTAAATTAATGTGATCTAAGGGTTGAAATTTGATGTGTACGGTTAATTTATGATAATTAGACATGGTATAAAGTTTCACACGAAACAGATTATGAGAACCTTGTGAGTTGGAATTCAGGGTATAGGTTGATGGCATTTTCGTAATTATTGATGATCTAAGATTTTTGTAAAATCTAATGGTTCTAGATGATTATATGTCATTTTCTAAACAATTCTTACAAAAGGATTTATATTTAAATCACTATAAATAAAGACTTGTTCACTGATTTAGTTAGAGGAAGGTACATATTTCGAACTAAATGAGCAATGGTCGGACGACTTGATTTTTGGATGAATATCATTCATAATCGGTCAGATTCATGTTGGAGGATGGATGTAGGGTTAGGTTGACTAGATTGGTACTGTACACGTATATATAATAGGTTAAATTTATGGTAACACTCGAGGACTTTCAATACTCGGGTATTAAAAAGTTCGGAGTGTTACAATCTACCCCCTTAAAGAGAATCTCGTCTTCGAGATTCAGCACAATCTATCTTACGGTGTCCATATGCACACCGGTAGTTTTCTGCATTAAGGTTATTTGTATAAGTGCTAATAACTCACTACTAGAACAAGAGTGATTGCAACCTACCCCCCTTAAAGATTTCAAATTTCCAATGTTCAGGCTAACACGAATAGATGGTCATAGTAGGTTTAAGCCCGATACATCGATCATCTGTCTGCGCAGGACAGAGGATTCTGGTATCCATTCATAATCCTGTTAAATCTCGATCCTTTACTTGATTAGAGTATTGGAATCATTGAGATTTGCTAGGACTTAGAACTTGAGCCAAACCATGTAAACTTCGTTTAGGTGTGGTTTCATCAACTCGTGACCTCAATTATTCTAGGCTCCTAGGAGATATCGATTACTCTTCTACCTCCATAACGATTAAGATCATGTGGCCCATTACGCTTCCAATGTGTACTTTGAGTAACCACGTAGTCGACACAAATTTCGAGACCAGAGTTTCTACATAAAATTTTAGTTTGAAAGTTGTTAAACTTATCCTCATTTCTCAAATCTAGGCTCAATATGTTCAGTCTAGGGCTAAAGACTTACCCAAAATCTCATAACTGCACCCCTAATTAATTTCATGTGCTAGAATTTGTAGGGAATATTAATTCTAAGTAAAGAGATGTGTCAAGGCATTTCAACTACATTTCCCGTTGTGATTCTTAAGCTTAGAAAGCACCTGTGTTCGATCAAGTCTATAATTTAGTGATCACGGGATTTCCTACGAAGCATAAGTTCTTTTCATTCACTAAGTGTCGTGACCACGATATCTTTGACGAAGGGAAATTACAGAAATGGTTTTGGATCATAAATTTCTAAAATGTTTGTTGGGTATTCGTTCTCCCACGGTGCATGAGTTTAAATTCTAAGCCCAAACAACGATGCTGGCAATTCTCATGGAAATCAAGGTATGACTGAACCTGAGATGTTCAAATGGTCTAAAGTTTTAAGTTTCTAAGTTCAATTGACTAACTTGAAAATTTCAAAGGAACCTAAAACATTGAGTATCCATATCTTCAAGGGAATCTAAGATTGTTCCTAAGTGCTATAACTATCCAAATAATTATCTAAGGGACCTAAGATTTAGAATTTCTATATTCTCAATTTCTCCTAACTACAGGGGAAGTTCAAATGAGTTTAAATGGTTATTCTAATAATTTCTAAGGGGGACCTAAGTTCATTCCTAAGTTCTTCAGTCCTCCAAACAATTTCCAAGGGGCCTAAAATTTTGAGTTCTTATATTCTCAAATTTCTCCAGGGGGAAATTCACAGAAGTTCAAATGGTTACCCTAATAATTGCTAAAGGGACCTAGGTTTGGGTTTCTACGTTCTCCAAATTTCCCTAAGTCTAGGGGAGATTCACTAAGTTCAAATTTCTACTTTCAATATCCTAACTTGAGACATTTAAAGTTTGTATAAGATCATTTCCGAAGGCCAAGTTTGACCAAACTATGCTTTGATACCAACTGTAACGCCCCGACTTTTCAAAACTTTTGTCGTCTGTAACTCATAAGTCTACCGTCTAAATGTGATGAAATTTGATAGGTGATCTTTATTTTTCACGCTCTTTGTTGGAACCTAAATCCTAAGATTTTCGTATTGACCGATTTATCCTGATATTCGGATGGCCCACTCAGCGGATCCAATCAGGATGGGTAGTCAGATGACTTGTTAAAAATATGAAAACTTGACGGAATGCACTCCGGCCATGTATGTGGGTTGATGTACGGTTAGTTACGTAAACGGATGAACATAAAATAGGTTTCTAGAGTGCTTAGGGGTAAGGCTTATATAACGTTAGATTCGAGTGACTTTCTTACACGTGAAAGTTTCTCAGATTCTGATTCTAATGGTGGATTAAGCATATTCATATAGTGTGAACAAGGTGAACGGATCAGAATCTTGGTCTGATAAGTGTACAGACGGATGTAGGGATCAAGTAGTTAAATTAATGTGATCTAAGGGTTGAAATTTGATGTGTACGGTTAATTTATTATAATTAGGCATGGTATAAAGTTTCATATGAAACGGATTATGAGAACCCTGTGAGTTGGAATTCAGGGTATAGGTTGATGGCATTTTCGTAATTATTGATGATCTAAGAGTTTTGTGAAATCTAATGGTTCTAGATGATTATATGTCATTTTCTAAACAATTCTTACAAAAAGATTTATATTTAAATCATTATAAATAAAGACTTATTCACTGATTTAGTTAGAGGAAGATACATATTTCGAACTAAATGAGCAATGGTCGGACGACTTGATTTTTGGATGAATATCATTCATAATCGGTTAGATTCATATTGGAGGATGGATGTAGGGTTAAGTTGACTAGATTGGTACCATACATGTATATATAATAGGTTAAATTTATGGTAACACTCGAGGACTTTCAATACTCGGGTATTGAAAAGTTCGGGGTGTTACAAACCGAAACCATTTATTCCGCAAACGACGGAGAAACCGGAAGCAATCCACTTTTAGAATGATCGGACCTCCGATCTTGAGGCCCAGAACACACTAATGAGAAAATCCCAACCATCCAGCAAAACTATCTTGAAAGACGAGTGACCATATCGGAACCTGCCATTGACGTGCACCACCTTCCTCGTCAGGAAGATGACTACCCAAGAAGACCGTGCGCCTTCCATAAGCTAATCTCAGCCGTCCATTGATAGGCCTGTCCAAAACCGACCTTGGCCATCAGAAAAGAAGGGAGAATGGATGGTGGAATGTGTCCAAACGGCCTTCCGCACTCCCGCTAACGCAACCGTGTCGCACAAGACGTGTTCAGCATGGAAAATAACGCTGGAACAATCTCGAGGTTTTGAAACAATATAAAACCCCATGTCCGACTACTGGAAAACGCAAACAAGGAAAGAAAATAGATAGAAATGGGAGAGAGAAAGAGAGAGAAACTCTTTACATTTCCACTTGAATACAATGCATTGAATGACTGTATAGATGGCAGCGCAGCCGACTGACAGTACTTTACAATCGATGCAGTTTTTTGGCTCCACGGTTTATTCGCGCACGTTGAATTCTTCAGTTGCCTACTCCGAACCAAACACCATACATGTCACATCACACACTTTAATACCATACAATACACTAGCAAACGCGAATCCAAACAGGCCCCTAGAAACTAGCCTGATGGACAAATGGGTACTATCACTCTTCCCTATTTTATTTTATTTTATTTTTTGTAGGAACTTTCTTTCGGAATGCGTGAAATAAGAGAATACTTGCCCTTTTTATAAAGGAGAGATAAGGAGAGGAGGGATGAGTTGGGATGGTGTTGGAGTTGTCAGAGGGAAACATATTTGGGACCCATCCACTAGTGATTACCCACAGGTGAACCCCATGGATCCATATCCAACAACCTCAATGGTCATCCACCTGGCTGTTTTCCATCTATTTCAGGAAGGCCTCCCTAATTGTGCTTGGGTGAATGTAGTTTTCATCTGTACAGTTTAGGATTGTGATCTATGCATGCTTGATCATTCTACCCTTTGTCTTGATGTAACTCATCAGATGATTATAGACACGTGTGCATGCTTATCATTGGATTATAATGAAATTTTGTGATATATATATATATATATATATATATATATATATATATATATATATGAAAAAGGTACTATGCGCTCGAGCTGATGGAACCTCCATGAGGTCGAGCTGTGTGGGCCCCACCATGATGCGTTTCGAACCATTTACCCCATCAATCAGATGCACCATTCCATCTTGGGCCTAGGTCTCAAAAATCAAGACAATCCGTGACTTGTGTGGGCCGCACCACATATAGAAGTGTAGAGGGGCCGTGGACCATTAAAACATTCATGGGACGTTTTTTGGCCCACCGAGATGTGGTTTGCAAATCCAGCCCATCCATTATGTGTGTCCCACTTGGATGAGGGTTCAGACCAAGTTTCAACAGCATTCAAAACTCAGGTGGGCCCCACTAAGTGCTTTTATATGTTTTTAGCAAGTCTTCACATGATTTTAGATGGTATGGCCCACCTGAGTTCCGTATACAGCTGATTTTTGGGATATCCCATAATTTAAAGGGGACCCATCAAATGCATGATGTTGATGGTCGACACGCATCACGGTGGGCCCACACACTCGACCTCATAGACCCTTATCGTGAGCTCGAGCGCATAGTACCTAAACACACACACACACACACACACACACACACACATATATATATATATATATATATATATATATATATATATATATATAATAATATCATTTCATGATAATAAATGCAAATAGATATTAGGATGGGCCTTCACAGTAAAGTGTTGACAAGATTTAGCATTAAAGGCTTGGTCCACTTCTCGCACAGTGTTGACCATTATGCAGGCATTAGAACAGTCGTGATTCATACTGCGGTGCATCGTGCATGTACTTGTAAGGTATACCTCTGCCCTAATTTATGAGATGATCGTTGTAAGATTTCATAAAAATTGGCATGATCATGTTATATATTGCAACCGGAATGGATCATTAGTTGATAGATCATAAACAATGGATGGTTGATCATTTGTGATGTGTAAATAGATCAATTCAGTGCAGTCGTTGTATAAGTATGTTAATCTTATATGTGACACTTGCGTCCTTAATACTCTACGTTGTAAGCCAAGGTTATGATGAGATGACAATACTTTGACGTGCATTTTTAAGACCATGCATATTGATTCAACTAAGTTAAAAGCATGCTCTTAAAATCACTAAATCAAGATCAAGTCATGGAGATGGGAAAGAGGAATATCAGAGATAATCGCATGGTGGTGGTGATGCGCAAAAGACTTATCTAAGGATTCAGATCGATCTCAAATGGATGAACAAATTTTATGGCAATCAGTACGTAAAAAATATTTATATATTATTGCATTGATATTTTCTATAGATTTTGATTGGTAAATTTGCAAAGATAAAATTCATTGGAATTCGAAAACAGCTAAATATACATCATGATCAGACACTTGGTATTTATGTGTGTGCACATGTGGAATCAAATGGGCCATTTGAATGCGATCAAAGAGAAAAATCAAGGTATCTCTTTCTTTTTTGTTATACTAACATTGGGAAAGTTTCTACTCATTGCTTTAGAAAAAAGCAGGCACTCCGTGTGTTGCTGGAGATTAGTTGGAAACTCGGACATGGCGTACAACTAATTAAAACTGTAGCATTTATGGATATTTATTGGACGGTTAAAAATGAAAGATATCCTATGGTTCTATCTAAAGTCACGAATCAGTTTAGGATTCTTCAAGCTACTTTACTTTATCATAGAACTGTGACTTAGTGGGTTTGATTTGAGTTGCATGCGGATTGCATGCTGACATTCCCAGCTACTCCGATTAGGATCCTCACCCCTGATATATGTGTTTTATCTACCCCATTTATCTATTTTACCAACTCATTTTATGGAATGAGCCTAAAATTGAAATAGATCCAAAATAGTAATGATATCGAAAAATATTAGTGACTGAACATTCAATATGAAATTTTATTAGACCACCAAAGTTTTGAATCGAGCTAATACTTCTTAGAAGCCACAAAAGTTTTGAATGTTATTAATATTTGTGTTTTCCATCCATTCAGAACTGTGTGACCTAATCAATACGTTAGATGGCAAATAAACATTACATTAAGAAGTTTATAATAACCACCGTTCAATTATTACTGTTTTCTCGTATGGTACATTCAAATTAGTAGTGTGATCCACTTGAGATTTGGATTTACCTTATTTTTACGCTACGCATGTCTTAAAATAATGAACCAAAATAGATGAATAATGCCCGTAAAATACATGCATCATCTTGGGTTCACACACCGACCAGCACCAGCCGTGAGTGTATCAATATGCAATCCACGTCCTTTGAGTGAACTCCACGGGTGCCTGCGTATCAAGTGTCATGCTCTGACAGCGTAACCAATAACTCCCCTTGACATTGACCACACCTCGTTACATAAACGTATCATACGGTAGATCCTGTTGAACCGGGATTTGGTAGAGGGATCTTCCGAGTTACATATACGTGGTATGGTACAGCACCGTTTGGGACCGTCCATCTAGTTGCCATTACTGTTAATGTGAATGTTTCAAAATGCACATTTATCCGTTCATATTAGACGTCAGATCAATGCTTTTAAAAGAAACGCTGCATGACTCGCCTCAACAAAACATTATTTTTTGGTCAGAAGCTACAGCGATACGTCACCACCATTTTTCTAGTGACGGTAATTCGTGGAAAACAATGGGAGTCGAGCATGAGTATGCGCACAACTTCCGTGTGGCGAACGATTTCATGGGCATGAGATCCACACCGTCCATTAGGTGCAATATTAATGTTTTGCTTTGACTCCAAATATCACGCCGCCCTAAAACTCAGGTGGGTCTCACCATAGGAAGCAGTGGAAAATCATGCCTAAAATCTCTAATTCATGTGGTGTGAAAGGTTCAGATCATACTGATCTTGGAAAGTCACTTCATCATAGATATTTGCATCAGATGAACGGATTAGATGGATGTAGATATGAGATCCCTGACACTTAAGTTTCATATGTGGAGTGATATTCCGGATGTAAGTTGGAGTTGTCACTGGCTAAAAATTTCAAAATCGAAAATCGATGGCATGTTAGACATTGCAGAACCACGTTAACCCAGGGGTTAAGATGAGCGGCCTGGATTTAGATGACTTCGGTGGATTTATGTCCCAGGATGTTATGTAAGAGTCTTATTTGGCACTGTTCTCTACTTATACCACTATAACAAATTAGACTTTTGCAATGATATTTTTAGTGACGAGTCTAATTTCATCAGAAAAAGTCAATTTTTTATAATGATATTTCAAGTCGTCGTAAAAAATAGATTATTTAAAAAAAAAAAAAAAAAATTTTTACGACGACACAAAAGTTGTTGCAAACAGTAGCTTTTGCGACAACTGGTTAAGCTCGTTGCGAAAATACAATACTAGACTTTTTTCCATAGTTACTTTTGCAATGACTAGTTAAACTCATTGCAAAAAATACTGAATTATACTTTTTGCGACTAATGTAGTTTCATTGTGAAATGGTAGAGTATTTACAACAATATTTCAAATCATCGCAAATAGTCAACATTTTTGCGACGAGCTGCAATTATCGTCGCGAAATCTTTTCCCATCGATTTTTTCTGGCAATTTACATGGCGGGAAAAACTTTTCCCGACGCATTTCAATTATCATAGCTAATGTCCAGTTTATGTAACGAATCGAGTGTTATCGCAAAACATTATTTTTTTGCAACAACACAAAAGTCATTGCAAATAGTTTATTTTAGCAAGAGTATTTGCAACAACATTATAAATCATCGCAAAAATCGCAAATAGTCAACGTTTTTGCGACGAGCTAGCATTTCAACTGTCATCGCTAATGTCCACTTTATACAACGAATTGAGTGTCATCGCAAAACATTATTTTTTGCAATGACACAAAAGTCGCTGCAACTAGTTTGTTTTAGCAACGACTAAGTTAACTCGTTGCGACAAATACCAACTGAAACTTTTTGTGACGAATGTAGTTTCATTGTAAAATGTTAGAATATTTGCAACAACATTATAAATCATCGCAAATAGTCAATGTTTTTGCGATGAGTTGTAATTATCATCGTAAAAGCTTTTCTCACCAATTTTTTCCAAAAAAATTACATGGCGGGAAAGACGTTTCGCCATGTGTTTCAATTGTCATCGCTAATGTTCACTTTATGCGACGAATTGAGTGTCGTCGCAAAATATTATTTTTTGCAACGACACAAAAGTTGCTGCAAATAGTTTGTTTTAGCGACGACTAAGTTAACTCATTGCAACAAATACCAACTGAAACTTTTTACGACGAATGTAGTTTCATTGCAAAAGAGTAGAGTATTTGCAATAACATCGTAAATTATCTGCCTGTGTACTCTTACGAATAGTTTTCCTTCATCTATCTGTATGCTCATCAATTAAACAGTGGAAACCAACGTATATTGCCTCGTTAAGTTCCTGATCGACGATCGAACAGTGCGCATTATTGATGATAGCTCGATCGACTTCCTAATCAACGATCGGACGACACGAAGTGTTGTTGAACATCTGATGAACCTTCAATTAATGATTGAACGGTACAAACTAACATATATCTTATTATCAATTTCCCTATTGGCAATGGAATGGTGCACATCGACAATCGCTTGATTGACCTCCAATCAACAATCGAACGATAGAAAGTGTTGTTGACCATCCAATCAACCTCCAATCCTTTATCGGATGGTGGAAATCATCGTACGTCACTTCATTATGTCTCCAATCAACAATCGAATGTTGCACATCACCGACAATCACAAGATCAACCTCTCAATCAATGATCGTACAACATAAGGTGCTTTCGACCATTAGATCAACCTCCAATCATCGATTGAATGGTGGATGGATGGGATGGATGGATGGTTGGATAGATGGATGGATGTTTGGACAGTTGGATGGAATAGTTAGATGGATGGATATATGGGATGGTTGGATGGTTGGTTGGATGGATGGTTGAATGAGATGGTTGGATGGTTGAATGAGATGGTTGGATGGATCAATATGTGAACAGATGGGATGGATGGACCGCTGAATGAGATAGTTGGGATGGATTGATGGGATGGATGGATGTTTGGATGGTTAGATGGACGGATCTGATGATTGGATGGACGGATGATGGATTAACGATGGGATGGTTGGATGGTTAGATGGGCGGATGATAGATTGATCGATGAGATGGATGGTTGGATGGAATGGATGGATGTTGGTGGGATGGATAGATGGTTGGATGGTGGATGGGATGGGAATGGTGGTTGTTTGGTGTTTGGATGGATAGATGATATGGATGGATGGATGTTTTGATGATTGGATAGAATGAATGGATGGATGGGTTGGTTCGATGGATGGTTAGATGGATAGCTGGGATAGATGGATGGATGGATGGATGGATGGATGAGATTGTTGGATGGATGTATGGATGGATGGATGGTGGTTGTATGGATAGATGGCATGGATGGATGGATGTTTTGATGATTGATGGGATGATCAGATGTATGAACGAGATGGTTGGATGTTGGATGGATGGATAGTATGGTTGGATGGATGAATGTTTAGATGACCGGATATATAGATGGATGGAATGCCTGGATAGATGGATTGACGGATGTTTGGATGATTATATGAGATGAATGGATGGTTGGATGGGGGATGCAATGGTTGGATGGGGGATGAGATGAATGAGGCTCCGATGGGCTACTAAGGGGCCAATAAGATGTATGAATTCTATCCTCACCGTCCATCCATCTATACATATCATTTTAAAGTATGACTCCATATTTAACGAAGATCCAAGGCTCAAATGGACCATAAAGTAGAGATTAAATTCCTACCACTGAAAAATTCTTGGGGGCCACAAAAGTTTTTAATTAAGATGATATTTACTTTTTCACTTCATCTAGGTGTATATGACCATATCAACATGCTGGATGACAAATAAACAATATGGTGGACCCTAAAAAGGTTTTAATGGTGGCCATCCTTAGCACCATTTCGTGTGGTGTGGTCCACTTGATATGTAGATATGCCTTTTTTAAAATCCACTATAATCTAAAATGATATGAAAAAAATAGATGAACAGTGTGGATACAATTCATACATCTCTCCGAATTAATGGACAGTGTGGATACAAAACACACATTATAGTGGAACCCATATAACCAGTGACATCACTTCAGCGGGAGTCCTGCGGAATCAGATTGGCTACTCCCCCAACCACCAGCCAATGGCCGGTGGTCGGTGCTATGTGGGCCCCACCATGATGTATGTATTTCATCCATGCCGTCCATATATTTTTCTATATCATTTTATGATATAAGACAAAAAAAAAATGAGGTATATCCCAATATAAAATGGACCACATTACAAAAACAGTGTTGAATGAACGTAGACCATTAAAATATTTTTAGGGCCCATAAAAGTTTTGGATCAAGCTGATCTTTGTTTTTTTCCCTTCATCTGGGTTTGTATGACCTAATCAATAGATTGGATGTCAAATAAACAGTACAGTGTGCCTTGGGAGGATTTTAATGGTGGATATCCAATCACTATTATTTTCTTGTGGTGTGGTCTAGATTATATTTATATCCCATCCATTTTTGGTGTAAAGACCTAATAAGATACGTAAAAATGGATTAAATATATATATCATGGTGGGGCCCACATAGCACCGACCACCAGCCACCGGGCTGGTGGCGGAGAGTAGCCAATCCGTTTCCAAGTCGGTGGCGGTGCGAAAGCCTTTCCCAGTAAGTTCCTGCGCTGGGAACTTAGGTGGGGCCCACTGTGATGTTTGTGAGAAATCCTCCCCGTCCATCCATTTTGTGAGTTCACTTTAGGATGTGTTTTCAAAAATGAACCGTATCCAAAGCTTGAGTGAGCCGTACTAAAGGAAAATGTGGTTAGGGAAATTCCTACTGTTGAAACCTTCCTAGGCTCAACAGTGATGTTTAGATGTCATCCATACCGTTAATAACGTCATTCCTATTTGGATGAACTGAAAACAAAAATATTAGCATGAATCAAAACTTCTGTAGCCCCACAAATATTTCAACTGTGGACATTTAATTATCACATTTTTGGCTCACTTGAGCTTTGGATATCGTTCATTTTTGGTAAAGTGCCCCAAAATGAACTCACAAAACGGATGGACGGGGAGGATTTCTCACAAACATCACAGTAGGCCCCACCTAATTTCAGCGCATGAACTTCCTGCGAAAGCGTCCTTCCGAGTTATTTGGTACTGACAGGTTTGAGCAGCTGAGACTAGCTACTGAAGTGACGTCAGCAAGTTCCGTGCCCCCACCATGATGTATGTTTTGTATTCACTGCTTCCATTCATTTGGAGAGATCATTTTAGGGCAATGTCCATAAAACGAGTTAAATCCAAAGCTCTAGTGGACCCAGCACACAAAACAGTGGGACAGTGACGCCCACCACTAAAAACTTCTAAAGGCCACTGGAAGTTTTAGATCAGGCCGATATTTGTGTTTTTCCTTATGTCATGTCTTTTTTAACTTTTGAACAGGTTGGATTTCAAATAAACAATATGATGGGCCTTAGGATAGTTTCAATGGTGGGAATCACTCTCCCCACTGTTTTCTTTGATGGGTCCACTACAGATTTTTATTTGCCTCATTCTTTGGTTCATACCCTAAAATGATATATAAAAATGGATGGACGGTGTGGATATAACACATACATCATAGTGGGCCAACAGAACTTGGTGACGTCACTTCAGTAGCGGAGTCGCTACTCAACCTGTAATGCGTCCTCTACGGCTGTAAAATCGGATTATTAGTTTGTTACACTTTTATCATACTGAGTAAACTCAGCTGGGCACCACAGTGAATGTGTATGGGTTATCCACGCCGTACATCCGTTTTTCCAGATAAGTTTAGTGGTTGAGCCGAAAATTGAAGCAGTTCCGGAGCTCAAGTGGACCACACCACAAGAAACAGTGGGAATAATGACTTCCACCGTTGAAACCTTGGTAGGCCCCACAGTGATGTTTATTTGTCATCCAACCTATTCATAAGATCACACATACATTGATAAAAGGAAAACACAAATAACAGATTGATCCAAAACTTCTGCGGCCCCGAAGAAATTTTCAACGGTATAATTTCAATTCACACTGTTTCCGGTGGTGAGGTCCACTTGAGATTTGGATATACTTCATTTTTGGTCTAGATACCTCAAATTATCTTTTAAAATGGATGGACGGCATGGATGAGACACATACATCATGGATGGCCCACGGAGCACCAACTACTAGCCATTGGCTAGTGGCAGGATGATTTGCCAAGCCATTTCCTCCAAAAGGGAGAGGGTGCTGATCCAACGGTGGGAAGTTGCTGCCCATGAAACTAGGTGGGGCCAACGTAATGTTTGTGCAAAATCCACACCGTCCATCCTTTTTGTGAACTCATTTTAAGACATGGAACCAAAAATAGTATGATCCAAGACTCAAGTAGCCCCACGAATATTTCAATTGTGGACGTTCAATCCTCACATTTTTGGCCCACTTGAGTATTGGATCTGGTTCATTTTTAGTCTCATGTATTAAAATGAGCTCACAAAACTGATGGACGGAGTGGATTTTGTACAAACATCACGGTGGACCCCACTTAGGTTTTCAAGACTCAAACGTCTTGCCAATGTTTTCGCAGAAAATATGCATCTTCTAGTCAAATGGACGCACTTTGCGTTGTGCTCGGGTGGACGTTATTCCTACTCTTTAAAATTAAAAAGATGCATCCAACTCTCCGTCCTCCAGTAAATTAAGAAGATGAGAAACTTTGAACGGTGGAGTGCAAAGACAAGGTTCAAGTGGTGATCTCTGTACGTGTTCCTCTCTTCTGAATTACATCTATATTTTGAAGCAGGTATGTTCGCAATGGACCCACTATATAAATGATTTAGCTCTTGTGATTCATCTGAGATTTTGATCAGCCTCATTTATGGACAAAACATTAGAATAATGTATAAAAATGATTGGATGGTGTATAATCACCACTGTTTCCAAATAGTGTGGCCTACCTAATTTTTGGGTCACTAGCATCAATTGGTGTGGGCCATCTTGTGGACAGAGTGGATTTAGAACACGTATATCAGGGTGGACCTCACTTGCTATCCGTTTTTCACTCGTAAGAAGGTTTCAACAGTGGGTGTTTAATTACCACTATTTTAAAATGTGTTTTTTTTTTTTTTTTTTTTTTTTTTTTTTTTTTTTTTTTTTTTTTGATCTGCCTGAGATTTTTGGAGCATGGCCAACATGATGCTGGCCATCTGATGGACGGATTGGATATGTCATACACACATGTGGGTGTGGCTATCTAATTACTAGACTGGTCCCATTTTAGTCCCAGGTTAGTTTAGATCATGTGGCCCACCTTTTTCAGCGGCAGGAAAGAAGACATTAGTGTAAGATTTTGGAGAGAGAGAGGAGAGGGAAAAATAAAAAAGCTATGCAGAGTAAGAAACACACAATCAGCAGATTTATTATTGGGAAAGTAATCGTGATTAGAGACTCAATGTCAATCACGCACGTCTGGTGATTAAGGATACGATTACAAATGACCACCTGGTGGGCCCCCCTGTAGAAAGTGAATAAAAAGAGGACATAGCAACATAATAAATGTAAAACAATATAAATAAAACAATAAAAGAAATTATTTGGATTGACCGGTAATATTAGAATAAAGGCTCTTTGGCATCTCTACTCCAATCTAATAAAAGCTTTTTAAATAAGAGTTACTTTAATAAGCTTTTTTGTTCTAGCTCAAAAGCTCGTTTGGTAAAATTAGGTTCTTAAAAAATAAAAAAAAATAAAAAAGGTTTTTTCATATGATTGCCCACCATTAGAGTCATTGACCTATAATCTTCCAATTTAAAAATATTTAAATTAACAAGTTTATGCTTTGCACCTTAGTCATACCAATGTGTTGCATCTAATGATTTAGTGTTTTATATGATTTAAAAATCTGTAATTTCTAAAATGATAAAATTGACTTCCAAGTAAAGCTAACCTTGTCACCGATCGCTTATGTTGGACAAAATTACAGACTTTCTCTTTCTCTCCTCATTCATGGCATACTACACAACACAATTTTTAATGTGTGGAACTCCTCTCGCCCCACCATGATTTATATGTTAGATCCACACTGTCCATCAATTTGTTCATATCACTTTAGAGGACGAGCCCAAAAATGAAGCACATCCAAATCTCAAATGGACCATACCACACAAAGCAGAAGAGATTGAACAATTATAATCGAAACCTTCCTAGGGTCCACTATAGGATTTATTTGTCATCTAATTTCTTCATAAGGTCACACAGACCTAGACGAAAGGAAAACACAAATGTCATCTTGATCAAAGCCTTCTATGGCCCCAAAAAGTTTTCAACAATAGGCATCTAATTTCCAACTATTTCTTATAGTGTGGCTCACCTGAGACCGAGATATACCTCATTTTAGTCTCGTATCTTAAAATTATATAGAAAAATAGATGGATGGTGTGTACCGGACACAGACATCATGATAATCATGATAGGGCCCATGGAAGTTCCACATGCCAACACTTTTAATTCTTTTCTCTTATTGAACTGTGCTCCACAACAAGCAAGAATTTCTTGACATGTGAAATTTACATGGGCCCACCATAACCTATTTCTTAGGTCCACACTGTCCATCCCTTTTTTAAAATTATTTTACGATATGAGCCCAAGTGGACAACACAACAATAAACAATAGGAATTAGACTCCTACTATTGAAACTTTTTAGAGTCACGGAAGGCTGTGATCAAGCTAATATTTGTGTTTTACCTTAATCCAGCTCTGTGTGACCTTATGAACAGGTTAAATGGTAAATAAACCTCATGATTGGCCCTTAAAGATTTCAACAATAGTTTGTTTCAATCCCCACGGCTTTAGTGGCATGTTCCAATTGAGTTTGGATTTGTCTCATTTCTTTACTCATGCTCTGGAGTGATCTGAAAATTTTGATGAATGGTGTGGATCTAATATATAAATCATGGAGGGCCTAGAAAAACTCTACACTTTAAAAGTCCTGTTGTGTATTGCTCAATCTATTATGGAGAGAGAAAATCCACGTGTTTGTAAACTCATGTCATCGACAATGATGTGTTTCAATGAGAAGCGATGGATGCAGATTTCCTAAGTTCTTGCATTAGGATGTTAGGCGGGGCCCACCATGATATTTGTCAGAAATCCACCCCGTCCATCCATTTTACAAGATAATTTTAAGACATGCGGCCAGAAATGAGGCGAATCCAAGACTCAAGTAAGCCACACGAGAGGAAACGGTGGGATTCAATGACCACCGTTGAAACATTTACAGTTCCATCTATTCATTTTACAAGCTAATTTTAGGACATGCAACCATAAATGAGGCGGATCCAAAATTTAAGTGGGCCACATGAGAGGAAACAATGGGATTCAATGACAACCATTGAAACATTTGCATGGCTACGAAAGTTTGTATCCCGCTAAATCTTTTGTGTTTTCACTTCATCCTAGTGGTAATGACCTTATAAATAGTTTGGATGGCATATAAATATCAAGGTGGAGCCCATGAAGATTTCAATGTTTGGCATTTGTTTCTCCAATTTTCCCTCTACATGCTCCACTTGAGTTTTGGATTTGCCTCATTTTTTGTTGCACATCCGGAATTTGATGCCAAGAGCTTTTGCAGGAAATCCATGTCTTACAAGACTGCACAAGTATTCCCCGTGTGTTCAAGTTGTGGGCTTTATCATATGTATGTGTTTATCTATATGCCATCCACTGATTTTTTCTAGCTCATTTTAGGACATGAGCTAAAATTGAAGAGATTCATATCTCAGGTGGACTGCAACACATCGCAGCTAGCACACAAAACAGTGGTCATTGAGCAGGCACTATAAAAAATTTCCAAGGCCCACTGTGATGTTTATTTGTCATCCAACTTATTCATGTCACGCCCCAAAATTCGAATACAGAGGGTGCACTCTCAGACCCGAGTTACGGTACATGACTTATACACCATGTGTACTAAGAGCATTCATTCATACCGTTTTTCAGAGGCTTGGTTAAAATGTACACTAAGTTTTCAAACTCAAAACTTAAACAAAACATCTCATACTCATTTAATTCAATCACACACACATATATCCATCATCATGATTATTTATGAGCATTCAACCCACATATTAATAACATTCACAAAAGTTAATCACAGTACCACCACCCACCCATTTGGGGCTTTATTAAACCATTAACTAAAAGAGTTAACTAGTCATAACTTTCAGTTACTCAACTTAAAAATTATTCAAAAACGTAATTAAAGGAATAATATGATTTCAACTAGATATGTTAATGATTTAACATATTGAATTCGTCTTCATCAAGATAGAGCCATAGCCCTTAAGAATTGTCCACTGGTTCACCTTCCTGTCTTGAAACTTGAGCAACAATTTATCGTCCACTAAATCTATACGGTTTTTTCCATCAATAAAACGTTAGCTGGCCAGGCCCTGAGTAAACCCATCATGGTTCATGCACATTATAATTAAAATATAAACGCATGAATGCCATGAGACGCATAAATGCGTGAATGCATCAAGTGGTTGATCAATCCATTTGCTTGAGTTGGATCCCATCTGTCACGCCGCGAAAATCGGAACCCGAGTTGGCCAGGCCCAAACCCGAATTTCAGGACCGTGAGTTGTATTTAAATAAATATACATCGCAACCCACATTATTTTATGCATTTTTAAGGCAATCAGAGCAACTAAAATGATACTAATAATTGTGATTAAATATTGTCCACCAATCAATCCTTAAATCTTTAATTACATTGACATAAATAAATAAATAATAACATCATACATTAAATTTTAATTAATTTCTAAATAAAAAATATAAATATAAAAGTCGTCAATCTTGTCCAACCGGTTCTTCGTATACCAACCCTGCAAAACAGTCTATATGGGTGTGAGCGCGACGGCTCGTAGGGTTACATCCTTCCCAAAATTGAAAATTATACATTAACACAAATAAAACTCAATAATACAAATATGACTAATTACGAGTATTGAATCGTCATTGTACATGACAACAATAATAATGTATTTTTCGTAATAACAAAATAAGACAGACAATGCCGTTATCTAAAATCATTTTTGGTTCAATCCAATCCAGCGCAGAGCGCCCGTGTGTGTTGATCCTTTTAGGAATGACCCATCAGCAGAGCACCGGTGTTGATCCTTTTAGGGAATGACCCTTGGCAGAGCACCTAGTGAATAGACTTTTAGGGTAAATACCCAGGGCAGAGCACCCGTGTGTGTTGATCCTTTTAGGGATTGCCCAGGGCAGAGCACCCGTGCCGATCCTTTCGGAAATGACCCTGGGCAGAGCACCCATACCGTGCTGATCCTTTCGGGAATGACCTTGGGCAGAGCACCCCATAAAAATAATATAATGGTCCTTTTAGAGCAGAACACCCATAATATAATTAAAAGCATTTAACAATAATCAAATGAATTTATTTTATATATTACAAATCAAATAAATGCATTCTACATCACGTAAAACCAAAATCAAATGACTTAAATCAGAAATACGAAATAAATAATTAATGAAATAAAAGTATATAATAATGTAGTCTTTTCAATCGGGAAAATCACCTACCTGGTGTGTTGAGTGGAGGTTGAACACTTGTCGTTAAAATCTTCTTGGGTTGATGGTGAGCGGCCTGAATTATTTGGTGGGTTCTGCCGATGAAGAATGGTGGAAGAAGAAAGAGGAGAGTTTGAATGAGAGAGGAAATTGGGGAGAGAGGTTAGGTCGTGCGGTGAGAGGAGTGAGGGATGAGGTTGGTTACGGTGAGAGGAGTTTTGTTTTATTTTGTTTCTTTTTTTAAAAAATTTTATTTTAGAGTGGGCCCTACAAGAATAATGTGACAGATCCACACCGTTCATCAGTTTTGCTAGATGATGTTAGGACATAGCCCAGGAAATGAGGTAGATTCAAGGTTTAAGTGGGCCACAAAAAAAAAATGGGATATAGTTCCCACCGTAAAAAAAAACAGACAGGTTGTTACATTCTACCCTCCTTAACAAAAATTTCGTCCCCGAAATTTATTATATCAATACCTAAACTAAAATTGCGTAGTGGGTTTGCGAATGACGTAGTTTGTACTAACATTTACTTCAGTTGTGGTGTCTCTTCAGGTGATAATGTGTTATGAAATTATTCGTAGAAAACTACTCTCTTCTGGTAGTGCGACAACACAACCAAGGGCCAACATCAGTGTTATGGAGGCCTTTGATTTTGTTGTCGTCATTGATGTGGTGGAGGTAGTTATTGAGATTGTCGAAGCTGTCTTTGACATGATTATAATGTGATGGGTACGACAAAGGTTATTGCTGAGATACTTGGTATGGCCGTGGAGAAACCTAATGCTACAGTTGAGTCTTTAAGCGTTGTGGTTGTGATTTCGAATGTTGTGGTTAACTTTGAATGTCGTGGTTACCAGTGTGAGGTTGATGATATCCACTACCTCTTCACTTGATCTATTGTGGGATGGTTGGTCTGATCTTGCTTCGGATTGAATCTCGGTGCTTTGTTATGAAATTCTTTTCATTGGTGTGTTGAGTCTTTGCATTGTAGTATAATAGCATTGCACTCCTACATCGCATTATTATGTTATAGTGATGGGTTGTCATAACTTCTTAATGAGTCTTCAGTATAGATAATGTGATTTACATGGTCTGAGGGTGGAATCATGGCGTTGATACGTTCTTAAGTTTGAGATTGTGGCTCATGCCCTTCTTGGCCTTGGCTATCGATATAGTTATTAGGGTGACTTTGAGATGTCCTGTGGGTGTCCTTACTGTTGTAACCTCAGTTATGACCGTGGCATTTTTTAAAACATGGTGGAAGCAATCTCGAGATGATGGTTGCATTTAAAGAGTACAGTGGAGATCGTTGGTGCATGGATGACAGCCCATTATGCGGAGGTGGCCTATAGACTTGCTTAGGTGGTCCCTGATTTTACGGTTGGCAAAGCGGAAGGGGTCGTGCATAGATATGCAACATAGTCTTCATATTCATAGTTGTAATAGGATTTTGACAGTAGAGATGTAGAAGTGTGATCATGATTGGTATAACCAAAGCAACCTAAAAATACTTTAGGTCCTAGTTACTCTATATGCCACTGTAAAGGTATCAGGTTCACGCGTTCATGATAGAGTGTCATGACTTGAATTGTTTACAAGTACAATCTATGATCGGTCAAAAATATGCTTCACAAAATATTTATTGGATTTCCAAGGAAGGATTTGGTAGTTGGAGTTAGTATTATGATGGTTCAGCAAGGATGGTACTAAGATATATATCGAAGTTGAAGTGCAGAAATTTTTGGTCATAAGGGTGTTTTTCTCTTTGATATTTTTTATATTTCTAAAAATTATTTTAACTTAAAAATTTTTACATAAATATATCTATAAGTCTACTGTACCCCTGTAAAATTTTATAATATTTTAAGGCCTATAAAAGTTTTAAAAATTCAGAGAGTACACGCTGTCTAGATTTAAAGGATTTCTAGACAGGTTTTTTTTTAACCTCAAATACATACATCAAAGGTCAGTATTTTTAATTTTTACCTATTTTTATATAAAATTATACTTATCAAGCTTCAATTGAGTTTTTGAATCACCTCAATCGGAGTTTTAGTTAATTAGTTATGAATTTTCAAAGTCAGTCAATTCTTGCTATACATTGCTATCTAGTAAAAAGTGGAGAGCTAAAATTTTATAAAATTCATATATGGTTCGAATTGAGTTTCTTACCTGATGTCAGGTCTAAATAGGGTTAGCTTCCATATTAACACAAATGAAAAAGAATCCTAAGTTTGAATTCTTAATTAAAAATTTTTTTTTTTAAAAAAAATTATCACAAGAGCAAAGGGAGTCCTAAGTTGGGGTCTCTAATTCAATCTCTATTCTAAGTTATGAGTTGATTCTAACCTAGGCTTTATCTAATTATTAGTGTAACATACATCTAAGGTCCTCGAGACAATCTAAAACCTAGGCTCTGATACCAATCTGTCACGTCCCGAAAATCGGAACCCGAGTTGGCCAGGCCCAAACCCGAATTTCAGGACCGTGAGTTGTATTTAAATAAATATACATCACAACCCACATTATTTCATACATTTTTAAGGCAATCAGAGCAACTAAAATGATACTAGTAATTGTGATTAAATATTGTCCACTAATCAATCCTTAAATCTTTAATTACATTGACATAAATAAATAAATAATAACAACATACATTAAATTTTAATTAATTTCTAAATAAAAAATATAAATATAAAAGTCTTCAATCTTGTCCAACCGGTTCTTCGTATACCAACCCTACAAAATAGTCTATATGGGTGTGAGCGCGACGGCTCGTAGGGTCACATCCTTCCCAAAATTGAAAATTATACATTAACACAAATAAAACTCAATAATACAAATATGACTAATTACGAGTATTGAATCGTCATTGTACATGACAACAATAATAATGCATTTTTCGTAATAACAAAATAAGACAATGCCGTTATCTAAAATCATTTTTGGTTCAATCCAGTGCAGAGCGCCCGTGTGTGTTGATCCTTTTAGGGAATGACCCATCGGCAGAGCACCGGTGTTGATCCTTTTAGGGAATGACCCTCGGCAGAGCACCTAGTGAATAGACTTTTAGGGTAAATACCCAGGGCAGAGCACCCATGTGTGTTGATTCTTTTAGGGAATTGCCCAGGGCAGAGCACCCGTGCCGATCCTTTCGGAAATGACCCTGGGCAGAGCACCCGTACCGTGCTGATCTTTTCGGGAATGACCCTGGGTAGAGCACCCCATAAAAATAATATAATGGTCCTTTTAGAGCAGAGCACCTATAATATAATTAAAAACATTTAACAATAATCAAATGAATTTATTTTATATATTACAAATCAAATAAATGCATTCTACATCACGTAAAACCAAAATCAAATGACTTAAATCAGAAATACGAAATAAATAATTAATGAAATAAAAGTATATAATAATGTAGTCTTTTCAATCGGGAAAATCACCTACCTGGTGTGTTGAGTGGAGGTTGAACACTTGCCGTTAAAATCTTCTTGGGTTGATGGTGAGCAGCCTGGATTATTTGGTGGGTTCCGCCGATGAAGAATGGTGGAAGAAGAAAGAGGAGAGTTTAAATGGGAGAGGAAATTGGGGAGAGAGGTTAGGTCGTGCGGTGAGAGGAGTGAGGGATGAGGTTGGTTACGGTGAGAGGAGTTTTGTTTTGTTTTATTTCTTTTTTAAAAAAAATTTATTTTAGAGTGGGCCCTACAAGAATGATGTGACAGATCCACACCGTTCATCAGTTTTGCTAGATGATGTTAGGACATAGCCTAGGAAATGAGGTAGATTCAAGGTTTAAGTGGGCCACACCAAAAAAATAAAATAAATGGGATATAGTTCCCACCGTAAAAAAAAAAACAGACGGGTTGTTACACCATCGACCTACATTTTCCCTTTTTGGGGTAGGTTTCTACGATCTTTGTAGGCTTTCATATAATGTGAGCATCTAGGGATGGTCCCTAGGTCACCCAGTACTTAAGTACCTACAAGTCATTCAGGGAGTGCCCACAAGTATTCAGCACAGTTATGGGATGCATGACATGGATGCATGACGAGAATGATTTGTGCATGGTATTAACAGTTGGCAAATAAATACACATAACAACATATGGCATTTCAATTCTCAACGAATTTAACAAACATTCCATACAAAATATCACAATCATCAAAAGAATGAGATGTCTATTTTAATAACAATGGATAGAAAACATGTTGGGATCACTCACCTAATGGTTTGACGAGGATGAATTGTTTTTCGAATAATCGAAATATGATAGTTTCGAATTTCCTAAAACACAAATGTACATAGAACCATTATTCTAATTTATATGAATTTATATGATAAGATCCGCCTTTGATTGATCGAGGACATGACAGGGTCTACAATATTCTCAAATTTGGATATATTTAGATCCAACCCTTGATATAAGGTATGTAATCACAACCATTTCATGCGGCCCACTTGATTAATCAAAGTGGTCCCTACCATTTTATTTTTTTTTACATTTCAAAATCCTAACAATTATAATTAATAAAAAATCAAATGACTCAATTCATCAAAGTTCTTAAATTCGGAGTATAAGTAGTATGTTTTTACCCTCCATCGGTAGGACCGAGTCGAACCGGTAGAGTGTACGATTTGTCAAATATGGTTAGGATCTCTCGGTCGGTTTTAATCGATAATCCTACGTGTCAAATTAATAAACTCTAGAATTCTATTCCGTATTTTAGAGATGAATAAAAGTGTAACGCCCCGAAAAATCGGGGGTCGTGCATAGAGTCGACTCCCGAGTTCCTGAGTGTCACTTATCATGCATTTATGGTTTTTTAATGATTAATCAAATTTAACTGCGCAATTTGAAATTACCTGAAGCATGAAGCACAATCGCACCAGTCTACTGAAATGAAGGAAATCTCACAAATATACAGGTCCAAAAATAATAAAGGGCCGCCCAAGGCGTTGCCTAATGGGATAATGAAAAAAAACTATATCCAAAAGACTAAAGCGGAGCCCGCGGCTCAGCAAATCTAAATTCAGCCCGATCAAGCCGATGGAGAGCCGCCCATCAGCTGAAAGTAGGAGAACTCGTCCTCCTCGTCAAAGCTCACCTCGCCAGGTTCCTCATGCCCTGAGTCACCTGCATCTATGAATGGGCCTGGTTGGTGTTTTAAAACACCGTCCCAGAGTGAGAGTGAGTGATCAACTCAGTGTGAACTATTGGTCTCAAGTTACAACATGCATCAATTAAATTATGAATTTAATGAAAAGCAAACATTCATAAATACCTAACAATCTTGTTAATGTATATATATGATAGATGATATGATGTATGTCCTCGCCACAACACTCCCTCGAGCGACTCCGTCTAACGATCGCGTATGTCAACACTCCCTCAAAGCGACCTTGACTTCCGAGTCGCCACCCTAACTAAGTTATGCAGTGATAATGTTAACCAAGTTCTTAGTTAAGTCCATTCATTAAGCAGGTTTGAAAATCTGGTACACCCCACGTATCAATGCCCTAAACGGGTTGCGAGGCCAAGACCCCCCAATGTGTGAGGCCGAGACCTCGCGGTCCGTGATCCCGTCGGGTTCCTCATCCCCGACTTCAAGCACATGAGGAGTGCCGAGAGAAAGGGATCGCTCGCGATCACTACGGGGAGGCGCAGCACCCCAGCGTAGGCCGACAGCTCGGACACGGTGTCCCATTCCACCATGCCCGGCTCACGAGGCAGTGGACCAGAAATTAAATGGTTATTGAGGGGCTATAACGGTTGTAGGGTGTTCCAGGTTCCATTACATGTGTGAGCAAACATAGTTAACAATCAGAATTTGTCAGTAAGTAGACTAAATCGCACGAGTCAGGAGAGCACGAGATGAACAACATCGGGTACTAGACCCATGCAGTCGAACTGCTGCCGCCCATACACACTCGTCCGACTTGCGTGTTTAGTCTTAGGGTAGTCTAACCAGAGGGACTACCGCCTAACCTCGTGTTCCTGACTAATTCAAGGGTTCGACGATAATTCGTAGCATGCCATCATCAAGGTTATCAACCAACATATAACATCATGTTGCATAAATCCTACCATACAATTCAATGTCCCTAACAAGCATAATACATTAATACAAACAAAGTGCATGTGAGAAGTGTGGGTTGGCGAGGAAACGAACCGATTCCTACGCCTCTTAGACTTAAAATGTGCCAAGGCAAGCATCATACAAGACATGAGCAACAACATATGAGGCAAATTAAGCAACACATAGGCATATGATCATCTACTATATCACCAAGCATGTGAGGGGCACAAATGCGAACATAAGAAAGAAAACCAACAAACATGTGATTCCACACATCACCAAATGATACCCAAATCCTAGGGTCTCTGTAGATTTCACAAATACTTCACTCAAGCAAGCAAAATCATTAAACACATGATATAATCGGTGCTAGGCCACCTAAGATTAATAGTCCGTACCTATGGATTGTTGGAGACTTGAAAAATGACCTAGAGATGCCGAACCCGGTGTCGATCGGCCGAAATCCCTAAAGCAACATTTATATGTTAGAATCCTAAATAAATCCTTCTTCATCACAAGGGTTTCAACGAAAATGGGTGGTGGATCTTACCTAGATGATCAATGGAGTGAAAAGGGCGGTTGTGGATGAGGAATCCTCCTTTGAGAAGATGCAGGGAGTTGTGGGGGTTTGATTTCCTTGGGCCCACCTTGCTCTTCTTTCTTCTCACTTCCCTTCCTCTCTCCTTCCTTTCTTCTTTCTCCCCTTTCTCTCTTCTCTCCCTCCCTTCTCTAGGGCAAAATCGTATGGGGAGAGGGGGTGCCCAAATAAGGCCTTTATATAGTGTCAGTATTGGAGCAATTGGCCCCGAATGTTGGGTCTTTACTATACTAATCCTATGGGAGGATTTTTCTAGCCTATGGGGTGTACTAGTCGATATACACCGTAGGATAGTTAGTCCTAATGATGATCTACGTATGGACACAATCGGTCCGCCATTTCGACGCACCGATCGACAGACATGATTAGAAGTCTGTTCAACGGTCACCGATGGTCGATCGGGGCTGCGACTATACGGATATGAGGAGGGAAATATCTTTACTCAATGTGTGAAGTTTGGTCACAAACCGACGGTCTGAAATCCTCAACTTTGCATAAGAGTGGACGACTCAAATCACTTAAGTTCCCACATTTTTTCAAACTAGCCTTCTAGGGCTCCTTATTAAAGTTGGTGGCTTGGCCCTAACGCCCCCTAGGCCGCCAAATTCAGTGGGTGGGTGTCTTATGGCCCAATTAGGGCCCATGTAAAATTTGGGGACAAACGGATGAACGGATATAGGGTCTGAGTAAGCGATTCCGTCCCTTAAGTGGCCATACGAGGACCATTTTGGTGATTGAAGCGGTTCTGGCAGCCCTCTGGCCATGAAACTTATAGGATATGGTCTCCATGGCCCGATGAGGGGCCACGCAAAATTTGGGGACGATCGGATATAGGGTTTGGTCGTACGGGTCTAATTCGCGATCAACGGTCATCGTGCCACGATCGGGGCCCAGATTTGGTGGACAGGCGTAGAAAAATACATTAAACCTTCACCGTAAATTTGAAAGAAATCCGACGGCTGGAAGGCCCAGAGTCTTAGTTTCTTTTGTCAGTGTCAGATTTTAATCTAGCATTAGTGGGGCGCATTGGGCAAGCGCCAGATGGTACTTTTGGGTGTCCACTGGGTCCGCAGTCCGCGATGGACCACAACCCAGTGAGATCTATAATTTTCTAAAGTTTTAGATTTTTCCGAACCTCCTCGGTCGCTAGGTGGCCCACACGGGCTGTTGCTAGGTGTAAACGGACTATCCGGCTTGACGGCCCGCACTTGTCCCATCATAACTAGACTGGTCCACCCCAGCCTAAACTAACATTGAGTACTAATGGTCATTAAGTGATATTATAAGTTAATAATAAATTTCAAGGATTTTTTTGAAATCCAAAACAGTGAAATTCCGGGATGTTACAATCTACCCCCCTTAAAAACAATTTCGTCCCCAAAATTGCCTAAGGGTAGTAAGTAAAGGTTTCATCGTTTCATTTGCTTAGGTTTTGTTGATTCCAAGTTCATATGCATGGTAAGGTGTGTACTATCTATACTAGTTTGGCTGATTCTAGTCTACTCCCCTTAAACTTTTTCACCCTTGAGGGTTGAAAACAAAAGTCAAATTCATGATTATTGTGCTAAGTGTTTGTTGATATAGTTTACCTAAGGGTGGTATATTCTACTCTTTATGATCAAGCTAATACGGAAAAAACAGTTGTGGTAAGCTCAAATCCGATACGTCGATTGTCTGCCTGACCAGGGCAGACAACACGTTGTATCCCTTCTAAATCCTGATGGATCCTGGTCTTCTGCTCGGTCAAAGCAGTGAGTCCGTTGGTAGTCACTTAGGATTGAGAATTGAGTCAAGCCGCGAATACTTCGCAAGTGTGTAGTCCCGTAATTTCATAGTCTGATCAACCTAAATGCTTAGGAAATTTCTCATATCCTTGAAAGGTTAAAATCCCCTACCTTTAAGGTTGTCATTCGGGTATTTGTCAAATGGAGTTCTTTGGGTCTAGGATTGGATTTGGGGAGTATATTCTTGGAAATGATTTGAGAATGTATTGGAGAATGAGTGGTTAATAATGGGTTTGGGAAAAAATGGATTTGAGGATGGGATTGAAAAATGTGGGTTGGATATTAATTTGGAATGGGGTTTTGAATTTGGGGCTTGGAGTTGAAAGGGATTTGAGAGTGATTTTGGAAATGAAATGGGTTTGGAAAGAATTTGAAAACGGGTTGTGGAATGTAAGGAGTGGGAGATGGGTTTTCTTTAGAAGAGGATTGAGATCTTTCAAATGGTTGGGAGAGAAGTGTTGAAGGTGAGGTTGTTGAGGATGGGTCTTGGAGGGGAGAAACTTCCTATTTGGAAGGGTTTGAGTAAAATGAGGGAGAGGGGTAGAGTGAAGAAGAAGACGGTGGGTTTGGAGATTGGGTTTAGATGATGGATTTGTGAATGGATAGAAGAATGTGGGTTGGGTATGAATTTGAAGGAGAAATAGGCTTGAATAAATGGTGTTGAGGATGGGGTTTTGAGGTTGTGTTTGAGAATGTAATTTGAGATAGCGTTGAGGATGGGAGTTGAGAAATGGGTTTGGAGTAAATGAGTGAATGAGAGATTAGAGTGGAGGTTGGCGAAGTGGAAGAAGATGAGTTTTGAAATGGGTATAGGTGAAGGAGGGAGTCGATTGAGTTGGAGTGAGATTTGAAGGAGGAGTTTGGGAGATGGTTTGGAGAGATGGAATGTGGTGATGGGTTTGAGGAGATAATGAGTTGAGGGAATGAGTTTTCAAGAAGGGCTAGAGGTTGGGGCATGGAAAGAAATGAAGAGATTGAAGGAGTGTTGAGAGAGGGTGTAGAAGTTGGAGATCATTGGTGATGGGCTTGAAATGGATTTGTTGAAGGGGTTTTGTAGGTGGTCTTGTATTTTGGGAGATGAGAATGGAATGGATTTTGAAGTAAGGGGATTTGGGGATTGAGTTTGGAGTAGAAGGAATGAGAAATGTGGAAGAAGGGAATGCTAGATTTGAGATTTTTTTGGTTTGAAAATGAGGTAGTGAGAGATTTTCAAGGGTTTGGAAAGGGTGGGGTGCAATGTGAGTGGTAGGAATGAGTTTTTTTTTTTTTTTTGGACTCTAACTAGTCCCAAACAACAAAGAGAGTGAGCCCCACATGTATTTGCAAAGTAGGGAAGGAGAGAACCCCACGTTTGAGGTCGGGTAGGGCCCACGCCGGTCGGGCGGGGTCCCGCGGAGCTTCTGGACGTTTGGGTGGGGTCCCGCGGGTGTTCTGGACGTTTGGGCGGGGTCACGCTTACCCGAGCTGGGTCCCGCGGGTGTTCTGGACGCCCGGGCGGGGTGTGCGGGCGGGGTCCCGCCGGGCCTCTGCACCACGCGCAGGGCGTACTTTATTTGATGTTTTCTGGGCGCCGGTAAGGCCCCCCGGGATGGGCCATATATGATTTTGGGGTAGGAGAAGCTGATCTAAGCAATGGACATAGTCATTTTGTGAGATTCCTCCCAGTTAGTGGTCAAAAATATATTTTATCTACATTTTCACTATTTCTAGTGAATTTTCATTCATTCTTAAGTATTTATCCCGGAATAGGTCAGAACTAACAAATTTGACCATGAACTAACAAATTTGACCCAAAACTAGCTCATTCAGACTTGAACGTTGGCTTCGACCACCAAATCTTTCGATTTCAGGCTCGATCCTAATAATGTATTGGGGAAGCTTAAGAATAGAGTGATGACAGGTGGATACCTTAAGGAGTTATATTGAAAGGCAGAATTTTGAATTTAGGCCTGCTTGGCTAGTGGCACTAAGTTGTACTAAATGGAGTTGTAATGCTAACCCCACCCCAAGATTTGGGAATGACATGACTGGAGTGAGTGGGGAAGGGGATTCCATGGATCAGAAGGAAAGCCCGCGATTTACCTTTGATAGCATGCATCCCAAACCCGGTATTAGAAAACATGGGATGGAGGCAACCTAGGGACAATATCCTATACATGCATTCATTGCCACTCTTACAATTTCATTCTCTTAATCCCACCTGATGCGGTTGGCCAAACGGGCCCTTCGGGATTGGATGGACTGGGCCAGCTAAATCTCCTAGTTAGTCCAATCGAATTTTGTCGTCATGCTCCCCAAACTCCTTGTTCGGAAATGGGCCGAGGCACCATAGGACCCTCGGATTTTCTTCTCTCACTACTCATTCCTAACCCCTTGCAAGTCCTTTCTTTCATCTAAAGTCGTTGGTTCAGGATCTGAGATGGTTCCTAGCGTTATAAGTCTATATTGTGTCGTCTAATCCGTATCTTCTTAAGTCAGCGGACGCGTTAGCGAGCTCATGACCCATGGCCCAAGGAATTCCAAACTATTGCTTTGATACCATCTGTAATGCTCCGAAAAATCGGGGGTCGTGCATAGACTCGACTCCCGAGTTCCCGAGTGTACGTATCATGCATTTATGGTTTTTTTATGATTAATCAAATCTAACTGCGCAATTTGGAATTACCTGAAGCATGAAGCACAATCGCACTAGTCTACTGAAATGAAGGAAATCTCATAAATATACAGGTCCAAAAATAATAAAGGGCCGCCCAAGGCGTTGCCCAACAGGATAATGAAAAAAAACTATATCCAAAAGACTAAAGCGGAGCCCGCGGCTCAACAAATCCAAATTCATCCCGATCAAGCCGATGGAGAGCCGCCCATCAGCTGAAAGTAGGAGAACTCGTCCTCCTCGTCAAAGCTCACCTCGCCAGGTTCCTCATGCCCTGAGTCACCTGCATCTATGAATGGGCCTGATGGTGTTTTAAAACACCGTTCCAGAGTGGGAGTGAGTGATCAACTAAGTGTGAACTATTGGTCTCAAGTTACAACAGGCATCAATTAAATTATGAATTTAATGAAAAGCAAACATTCATAAATACCTAACTAATCTTGTTAATGTATATGTATGATAGATGATATGATGTATGTCCTCGCCACAATACTCCCTCGAGCGACTCCGTCTAACGATCGCATATGTCAACACTCCCTCAAAGCGACCTCGACTTCCGAGTCGCCACCCTAATTAATGTATGCAGTGAAAATGTTAACCAAGTTCTTAGTTAAGTCCATTCATCCAGCAGGTTTGGGAATCTGGTACACCCCACGTATCAATGCGCTAAACGGGTTGCGAGGCCAAGACCCCCCAATGCGTGAGGCCAAGACCTCGCGGTCCGTGATCCCGTCGGGTTCTTCATCCCCGACTTCAAGCACATGAGGAGTGCCGAGAGAAAGGGATCGCTTGCGGTCACTACGGGGAGGCACGGCACCCCAGCGTAGGCCGACAGCTCGGACACGGTGTCCCATTCCATCATGCCCGGCTCACGAGGCAGTGGACCAGAAATCAAATGGTTATCGAGGGGCTACGACGGTTGTACGGTGTTCCAGGTTCCATTACATGTGTGAGCAAACATAGTTAACAATCAGAATTTGTCAGTAAGTAGATTAAATCGCACGAGTCAGGCGAGCACGAGACGAACGACATCGGGTAGTACCCATGCAGTTGAACTGCTGCCCCCATACGCACTCGTCCGACTTGCGTTTTAGTCTTAGGGTAGTCCAACCAGAGGGACTACCGCCTAACCTCGTGTTCCTAACCAATCCAAGGGTTCGACGATAATTCATAGCATGCCATCATCAAGGTTATCAACCAACATACAGCATCATGTTGCATAAATCCTACCATACAATTCAATGTCCCTAACAAGCATAATACATTAATACAAACAAAGTGCATGTGAGAAGTGTGGGTTGGCGAGGAAACGAACCGATGACTACGCCTCTTAGACTTAAAATGTGCCAAGGCAAGCATCATACAAAACATGAGCAATAACATATGAGGCAAATTAAGCAACACATAGGCATATGATCATCTACTATATCACCAAGCATGTGAGGGGCACAAATGCGAACATAAGAAAGAAAACCAACAAACATGCGATTTCGCACATCACCAAATGATACCAAAATCCTAGGGTCTTTCTAGATTTCACAAACACTTCACTCAAGCAAGCAAAATCATTAAACACATGATATAATCGGTGCTAGGCCACCTAAGATTAATAGTCCGCACCTATGGATTGTTGGAGACTTGAAAAACGACATAGAGATGCCGAACCCGGTGTCGATCGGCCGGAATCCCTAAAGCAACATTTATATGTTAGAATCCTAAATAAATCCCTCCTCATCACAAGGGTTTCAACGAAAATGGGTGGTGGATCTTATCTAGATGATCAACAGAGTGAAAAGGGCGATTGTGGATGAGGAATCCTCCTTTGAGAAGATGTAGGGAGTTGTGGGGGTTTGATTTCCTTGGGCCACCTTGCTCTTCTTTCTTCACTCTCCCTTCCTCTCTCCTTCCTTTCTTCTTTCTCCCCTTTCTCTCTTCTCTCCCTCCCGTCTCTAGGGCAAAATCGTATGGGGAGAGGGGGTGCCCAAATAAGGCCTTTATATAGTGCCAGTTTTGGAGCAATTGGCCCCGAATGTTGGGTCTTTACTATACTAACCCTATGGGAGGATTTTTCTAGTCTATGGGGTGTACTAGTCGATATACACCGTAGGATAGTTAGTCCTAATGATGATCTACGTATGGACACAATCGGTCCGCCATTTCGACGCGCCGATCGACAGACATGATTAGAAGTCTGTTCAACAGTCACCGATGGTCGATCGGGGCCGCGGCTATACGGATATGAGGAAGGAAATATCCTTACTCGATGTGTGAAGTTTGGTCACAAACCGACGATCTGAAATCCTCAACTTTGCATAAGAGTGGACGACTCAAATCACTTAAGTTCCCATAATTTCCCCAAACTAGCCTTCTAGGGCTCCTTATTGAAGTTGGGGTGGCCCTAACGCCCCCTAGGCCGCCAAATTCAGTGGGTAGGTGTCTTATGGCCCAATTAGGGCCCATGTAAAATTTGGGGACAATCGGATGAACGGATATAGGGTCTGAGTAAGCGATTCCGTCCCTTAAGTGGCCCTACGAGGGCCATTTTGGTGATTGAAGCGTTTCTGGCAGCCCTCTGGCCATGAAACTTATAGGATAGGGTCTCCATGGCCCGATGAGGGGCCACGCAAAATTTGGGGTCGATCGGATATGGGGTTTGGTCGTACGGGTCCGATTCGCGATCAACGGTCATCGTGCTATGATCGGGGCCCAGATTTGGTGGACAGGCATAGAAAAATACATTAAACCTTCACCGTAAATTTGGAAGAAATCCGACAGCTGGAAGGCCCGGAGTCTCAGTTTCTTTTGTCAGTTGCAGATTTTAATCTGGCATTAGTGGGGCGCATTGGGCAAGCGCCAAATGGTACTTCTGGGTGTCTACTGGGTCCGCAGTCCGCGATGGACCACAAGCCCAGTGAGATCTATGATTTTCTAAAGTTTTAGATTTTTTCGAACCTCCTCGGTCGCTGGGTGGCCCACACGGGCTGTTGCTAGGTGTAAACGGACTATCCGGCTTGACGGCCCGCACTTGTCCCATCATAACTAGACTGGTCCACCCCAGCCTATACTAACATTGAGTACTAATGGTCATTAAGTGATATGATAAGTTAATAAAAAAATAATAATAATAAATTTCAAGGATTTTTTTGAAATCTAAAACAGTGAAATTTCGGGATGTTACAAAATTTTTGAGATTTTCTTATTTAAGATCTAGAATACACTTTAAATTCATCGGTTAGATCCTAACCAATTAATGACCTGTTAAGGAATGGTTTAAGTAGGGTCAAATAATTAGTTTGATCTAAAACCTTACTAGGCCACACGACATTTTAAATACTTCTCCTTTTAACAAATATCATTTAATCGACACGGTCCACCTGATGGTTAGATTAACCTAATAATTATGGTTCTAACATAATTCAACCTCACTAATTTGATGAATGGTGTGGATCGAATATGATACATCCGATGATCCACTGATCATATGGGACAAATCTAAGCTATCCATCGATATCACAAAATTTTAAATTGATAATAGGTCAATAGTTCGGATATATCCAGACCATTTATATTTCCCAAATTAAAAAAAAAAAAAAAATGATTCAAAGTATCATAAGTACAATCCTACCTTTTATCCTTATGGCCCATCAAATGGTCAGATCTACCCAGATTATCTGGACCAAAATTTATATTTATTCTAGAATGAGTATACATATCGGGGATTTGATCTGATCTGTCTGATCACCATTTTAGATCTACGACATAAATTGTTCTTATGATTAAATCTGATAAAATGATCCATCCATTGATCAGAGATCTGAAATTCAAGGCATTATTATTATTTGGTGCTTAGGATCAAATGACCCATTCAGATCTATCTTAACACAGTCAGATTTCATTTATTAAATTTATTCATAAAATATTATCGACCAAATCTGAAATCATAAAGCGTCATTTTGTTAAAATTTTCTCTATGCACTTATACGATGATCGTGTGAATGATCCACACCATCCATTGTATAGATTGAGAAAAAATTAACAACATAATAAAAAATTAAAAAGATCAAGGGTTGGAAATTCCCTAATCCAGCCTCCGTAGAATCTCCTCTCTCCCTTTTTTAAGGTTTCCTATCTGTTTTGTTAAAGTCGATTCCTCAACCTCTCTCTCAACCAAGAGTGTCTCTACGAACTCAATTATTGACCTATTTTTGCTTTATAATTAAAAATAAAATATTTAACTATTTATATTACTTTTTAGTGCACCAAAATTTAGGGTTGTTACAATTCATAAGGTCGTACAGATCTAAATGAAGGGAAAACATAAATATTAGCTTGATTCAATACTTTTATTGGCCCCCAAAAAGTTTTAAATGGTGGGCATTCAATCAACATTGTTTTGTTTTATAGTGGATCCGCATGCTAATTAGATCCGACTCATTTTTTAGCCCGATGGCCTAATATGAGCTGACATAATGGATGGACGATGTCAATCACACGCATACATAAAGATAGCCCGTCCAATCTTCTACATGCCCACCCCATTATAAGAGGGTATAACCATAAATACCATAGGGTGAGGGCAAATATGTGTTTTTTCACAATTTAACCATGTTTTTTATGTCAGTAATTAACAATCAAAATCCAAGAGGTGGCTATTTTTCTACATTTATGAAGCATAAGCTTACTAATTTAATATTTTAAAATCGAGTGATTATATGTCGATGGCCCTAAAGGCAGATAGTTATATGGAAAAGCCCGAGGAAAAAAGAAAAAAGGCCCTTATATGAAGTAAGCACTTTTGAGAAAATGTTTAATGCAAGGCTTGTCTTGGATGTGGACCATTCATCACTAGGGGTTGATCTTTGACATGGACCATCATTATGTGGGGCCCACCTTGATGTGGGTCATCTATCATGTGGGCTCCACCTTCGAAGTGGGTTATCCATCATGTGGGGCCCACTTTCGATGTCCACCATCCATCGTCCGGGGCGCACCTTCTATGTGAATCATCCATCATGTTGGGCCACTTTGGACATGGGTTGTCTATCATGCGAGACCTTAGATGTGGACTGTCCATCAGGTGCAGCCCACTTGATGTGGACTGTCCATCATAAGGGGCCACAATTTGATGTGGGTCATCCATCATGTGAGGCCCAATCGTCCATTATGTGGGCTACCTTGATGTGGACCATTCATTATGTGGGCCCCACCTTCAATACAAGTAGTTCATCATGTGGGCCCACCTTTGATGTCAACCGTCCATCATATGGGCCCACCTTTGATGTCCATCATCCATTATGTGGGTCCCACCTTTGATGTGGAATGTCCATCAAGTGGGGCCCATTTAACGTGCATGGTCCATCATGTTAGGCCACACTTTGATGTGGGTCATCCATCATGTGGGGCCCACCTTTGATGTGAACTGTGCATTATGTGGGCCCACTTAGATGTGGACCATTCATCATGTGGGGGGCTTTAACATGGGTCGGTTATCATGCAGGCCCACTTTTGATGTCCACCATCTATCATGTGGATCCCACCTTTGGTATGGATCGTCCATCATGTCAGTCCCACTTGATGTAGATAGTCCATCATACAGGGCCACATTTTGATGTGGCCCATCCATCATGTGAGACCCACCTTTGATGTTCACCATTCATCATGTGGTCCCACCTTTACTGTGGACCGTCCATCATATGGTGTCCAACTTTCAATATGGGTCGTTCATCATGTGGGCCCACTTTTGACGTCAACCTTCTACCATGTGGTTCTACCTTCAATGTCCACCATCCATCATGTGGGTTCCACCTTTGATATGAGCCGTTCATCATATGGGGCCACACTTTGACGTGGGGTATCGGTCATATGGGGCCACGTTTGAATGATGTACCGTGCATTATGTAGGCCCACCTTTATGTGACCGTGCATTATGGTAAATTATCAAATAAATTTAAGATTAATGGATGTTTTATAATAACTTCTAAATGGTTTTACCATTTTCGAGTTAATACCGCGAATAAAACGCGATATATTTAAAATCATCGGAGATTTGAAAATTATCACGAGATTTTCAAAATGTCGGCTAGATTTGTCACACGCGGCTCAACGAGAGGACTGTTGGCATACTAGCATGGATCCGAATTGCGCTTTTACTGCAACTGCCAGTCGTTTTAAATGGTGGCCGATTTTCTACGGCTGCAAGAAGACATGGTTTTCTTTTTGAAATTTTCGATTTATAAATATATATAGTCCTTGTTGTGGAAGTATAACTGAGTTTTAATATCGGAGTGTTTTGGATTTCTATGAGAGCTCTTTGGCGGGAACTGCAAGCAGGTTCGTTTCATCTTCTTCTCATGCTCTACCCTTAATTATTATTTCTCAAAGGTGGATGCTCAATCAAAAGAAAAAAGGAAAACAAAAAACCATTTTGATAATTTAATGAAAAAGAAAGTTCAAATTTCAAACCGTTGTGTTGGATTTTGAATGGTAGAGTTGATTTGAATGTGCTTTATTTCATAAGTGAAGATGTTTGGCGAAATAGGTCTTTCGGAATATCAAAAATGTATTTGTATCAGCCATATGAAGTAATTGTTGAATGTAAGAAGTATCTGGGTAGTCTTTTTTCACCCTTTTATATCTATTTGATAACTTCCAAATGATATCTTGATTTAGATTCTATGTTTTCATTGACAAAATAATTTTTAATATACATTTTAAATGGGTTTTAAATCATATCCTGATCTTTTCATGTTTTTCTGGATATATATATATATATATATATATATATATATATATATATATATATATTAAAAAGGCCAATATGAAAAGTCAACCAAAGTATAGTATGTTTGTTGATATATCATGTCTTGTGGCAATACACAATGATTTTTTTTTTTTAGCATTGATAATGAAACCCATCTAGTGTAATGAATTTTACATTAGACTTTGAATGGGAAGTTGTTATGAATGTTTTTCTTTGAACAAGAGAGAAGTATCATTGGAGATTTTCAATGATATTTTGGTACGGTTACCATCGCCCTGTTTTCTCCTTCTAACTGAAATTATTATATCGGCAACCTCCTGAGAAAACCAATTCTAAATTTGAATTTCTTAAGAAGAAATTTTATAATGAAAGAAGCTTAGATGAGTTTTTTCATTGGAATGAGCAAGGAAGAGGAGGAAACAAATTTTAAGATTTTTTTTCGTATGTGTGTAGGCTTGTTGGATGTTTTCAATCAAAGAAGTCAGTATTGCACTTTTGTTCTTGTGACCTTGAATTTTCATATTAGGAAACTTTAATGGAAAAGCCATTTCTGTTTGATTTTTGTGCTCACGTTCAATTTCAAATTTATACATGAGATGTTTTGGCAGAAGAAGGAAGAGTTTGAGAATTTGAAGGAGATTTGGATATGGAGCTCAGAAATCTTTTCATTTCCGCGGCTATGCCAGTTCTGAAACTTCTTATTGTGACTGGCGTTGGGTCATATCTCGCAACGAAGCGTGTCGGTATCTTAGGTGGAGCTGCTAGGAAGCATTTGAACAATGTGAGTTTGATTGTGGTTTTGTGAGCTTGTGCTTTTGAAACTAACTACTGTTTTGGATACATGATCTGTTTGTGTTGTTCAGACGCATAGACTCAATTAACAAACTTCCAATAGAACAAAATCAATTTGTGGACTTCCGGACATGACTGAATTTTGAACTTAATTGAGTTTGATTGAATTTGTTACCTGACAATTCAGGGGAAATTATTTTAGGATAGGCCCAAGGTACATGCCCAAGAATCAGACAGCAAACAAAATTAAGGATAAATATACTATAAATCCCTTTTGGGTGTGTTTGGTTGCACCAAATTTCATGAAATATCATGAAATCTTGCACCAAATTGGACTGATTAAGCATGAAACTTCATGATATTTGGGCAACCAAACTCAGCCTGTAAGTGGACTTGAAAGGAACACAATTGCAATTGGGCTTCTTGTGCATTATGCATACTAGAAAAAGTCCTTTTTTTAAAAATCAAATCCTTGTGATTAAACTGAATGTTCAAAATCAACTCACCCATCTCATCCTCAATAGAATTTTTTATTTTTTTATTTACTTGAAATTTAATATTTAATTTCAAATGGAAAATCGAGAAATTGCCCGTTCTGCTTTCTTATCGTTTGCTGTTATTGTAGTAATATTTCTTAATTCTTTATTTTTGTGAATTTTGTGTCTACACAGGCTTTCTTTTGGCTAGACTAATTGGTGCAATCTGTTCATGAACAGGTGGCGTTTTATGTATTCAATCCATGCTTGGTGTACATCAATCTATCTAAAACTATCACACTCAAAAGCATGGTTTCGTTGTGAGTTTCTTGTTCTTTTTCCGTTTCTTTGTTGCGTGCAGGACGGGTGGAGGGAAATGAAGATTTTGTTTTTTGAACTTGCATTCTGTTCCATGAAAAATTCAGATTACTAGATAATCCTTGGAATTCACCTGATGCTATTCAGTTGAATTAGTCCTCTTGTTTTTTTTATATAACTTAAGGTTTTCTATTAGCATTTTTCGCCAGTGATAAAAGATCTGAATTTATCTTAAGTATGTAACATGCATGCTTGGGAAAATGATAGCATCTCCATTGTAAACATCACAATCATCTTAGAGTGATCGAATACATTGGTCATGGTCCCCAAAATTGCTGTTATTGGACAATCCTAGATGTTGGACTTCGACCATTACTTTTTTCTAATAAAAAACTTCTAAACCACGCGTTTGCATGCCCATGATGCAATAGCTAAGAAAGTTTGTCAGTCAGTAATCTTGGGTTGTTTCATTTTAACACGTTGGCCCACTAGATCAACAATTATGATCCCCTGAGATGATTCCCATGCATAATGCTAGAGATGCAGCTTGGATATAATTTCATAAAGATGGGAACCAAAAATGGCTTTGGTAACCATATTGGCCAGTTGGTCCTTAGATGACAAGTGAGGCATATAGATAACACCCATGACTAATTTCTCACAAAGAGGGAGGGAGGGATCTTCTTTCTTCTCTTGTGGGTGTTCTTCTATGTATGAGAGAGTGAAAGAGAACTTAATGCTCTGATACCAAGTTGTGAATTAGGTTAGAGTTTTGGGTCCCCCATCTCTATTTATTAATATTTAAAAATTGTGGCAGTCCAAGGGGCTACCTACATACATACACACCCATTGATAAGATGGAAACACACCACCCCCATCATTGCTCACAAGCAATGCCAGCAAGCTCCATTTGTTGATTATTTGTTAAGACTCACCAGAAAATGATGGTTTTTTCTTGTTCCATCATCGACCAAAATGCTTGTAGTATTTTCACTTGACGAGAGTTGTTATTTTTTTTAACCAGATGCTACTTGTTAAATGTACAGATGGTTCATGCCATTAAATATCCTTCTTACTTTCATAATCGGCACAGTACTTGGGTGGGTTGTCATCCAAATTATAAAACCTCCTTCCCGTTTGAGGGGGCTCGTTTTGGGCTGTTGTGCTGGTGGTAAGTATCATCATCATACTTTTACTAGCATTTCTTTCACTGATCTGATCAATGTGGAAAATGATCTCTCGTTGCTTTGGTTTCACAAACAGGAAATCTGGGGAATATGCTCATTATTATAGTCCCGGCTATCTGTAAAGAGAAAGGAAATCCATTTGGAGCTCAAGATCTCTGCAATAAATATGGACTCGGATACGCTTCACTGTCTATGGCTGTAAGATGAACTTTTCAAATAGCTTCCTTTGCATTCTAAAGTTTCTGCACTTTCTTAGTAATTAGCATTAACCATTAAGTAGTGAATTATGCTACTTGCAAGTGCCCCACACATGCCAACGTGGGACACGTGTGTGAGTCCAGGTGACTCATTAAGCAGGTCTAATGAACAGCTCAGATAATGCATCCATGCGGGCACCACAGTCACTTGTATTGGGCATCATTAACAGATGGGTGATAGTAAATATCGGTCATTTACCCATGAGGGCATACCTAATGACTTGAAAGGATATCATAAAGAAGTGATTTTGATTCTTGTTTCTTGCTTATTGCAATGCTTTAGATAGGAGCCATCTTTCTGTGGTCTTATGTCTACAATGTGGTACGAATATCTTCGAGTAGGAGCGACAAGGTAGGCATAGTGAATGGTGTCATGGCTAGTACGAATCTGTCTGAAGAAAGATCAAAGGCACACCCAGGGGAGCCAATTTCAACCCAGAATCCCACTATGTGTGAGCATTTAGAAGATCAACGTGAACTGCCTTCCACTACAACCGAGGAGTTAAACGGAAAACCGATGGTTAGTCTCTTGCTTTCTCTTTAAAATTCAAATGTTCAGTTTTGATTAATTTCAATTGCCTACAAGATGGTTATTTGCTTAACACTCAATATAAGAAATTATAGTTTTTTTTTTTTTTTTTTGTCAATATCCTCTGTTACTTATTTGACTATCTATCCTCTTATGTTTTTCTTCAATTTCATGCATTCTATAGTGAATAAATGTTCCAAGACCTTTACATTTTATTGCGTGTTTGCCTCTGATGATATGCGGTAGTGGTATAATATTGCCTTATCCTGATCAATTGATGCCTTTGGTCAGCCTTAGCTGATTGAGGTTATCAAGTGTAAATCCTAGAATCCAAGTCATATAAAAGCATTCAAGAACCAACTCCAATAAAAATAGGAAGGGGTCCTTTCCGTTGACAGAGTGCAACCACATGCTTCACAAATGGATGCAAAGTCTATCTGTCACCATTGATTTAAAGATGCATTTGGGTGTTTCTCATTAGGCATCTTGACGGAATTAATTATATGGCATGATCCTCAAGCCCAGGACAATTTTTCGTTTTTTTTTTTTTTTTTTTTGAGTGGGGTCCAGTTCAATGATCTAGACCATTACTCTGATGAGCCCCACCATTGGTGGACCTTGCTATGAAAGTCTTCCAGACTGGAAGATCCTAGCCACCAAACTTGGGGCCTTTCAGTTGAATGTGGACCCTCATTGCATCTATTCTTGACTATCTTCTTCCAGGCCATAATCTTGAATGTTAGGATTGTCCTATCAAGGAGATTTTCAATGCTTGGTCCATCTATTATTGGTCCAACAGACTGATGGTGGGCCCCACTGGTAGATATCCTTGGATTGAGGATCATATAATTCCTCCTTAATTCATATCTGGTTTTGGTTGAAACACATGAAGAAAATGAAGTGTACTCCGAACCTTGGTATGATAGCTTCTTGTTTGTCTATGTTCATCCATTGAGCACAATGTTGTGATGGAATTTAATGAACTACATTCAATTGTTTGACTTGTGTTGGAGTTAGCATATCTAGTCTATGAAGGCTCATTCATTCATCACAAGTAATACTGGATTGCGACATCTGATTGTCATGGAAAGTATCGTTAAGCCCAAACTAATTCTCCATATTATCCTTTCCATGTTTTTTTCTTCAAGGTACCAGTTCCAGTTCCAGCTCAGCTTAAACAAATTTTAAAGACGATTTCAGGAAAAGTCGACTTGAAGAAGTTATTGGCACCTTCGACCATCGGAGTGGTATGCTTGCCATGCTTACTTTTTCACCAGAAGTTATTCTTATACCATTGACATAGGCCTGAGTCGTGAAAAATTTCTTTCCATCTAGAAAGATTCTTCACAAAAACCTGTTTTTTTTTTTTTTTTTTTATTTTTTTTTTTTTTATTTTTTTTTATGTTGAATGTATCAGTACATTGACCTAGGAAATTACTCAATTTAGAGAATGCTTAAAGCAGCACCTTTTCCACTACTAATTGTCAAGTTACTCTTTACAAGAAATAGAACAAATGTAAATGTTATATCCATCTATTTTACATGAATGCTTGAAAAATGGATAACATGTCCTGTTTTTGAAACTTCAGTTTTAAGTGTAAAATCTACACCCATGAATCAACATAGTTGTATCATACCCATGTCATCCATGATTTCCACCTTTCATTATTATGTTACTGGGAGATGTTTATGCTTGAAATTTTGTACTACATGTAAATTGGTGGATCAATCTGAACGCCATTTTTACTAGCTTATGCGTCATTTATATCTTGAATGGTGCCATATATTTAGAGAACTTGAGTTTGAACTGAGATGAAATTTTGCTAATTATGTATAGTTTATAGTGGTCTGTAGACTAAGTTGCAATCTATTTCCTTGTATAGATTATTGGGTTTTTCATCGGAATGATTGCTCCAATCAGAAAGCTGCTCATTGGTGAAAATGCACCTCTTCGGGTGATCCAAGCATCTGCTGCATTGTTGGGGTATGAACCATTGACAAAACCTTTTTATTGGATTAAAATGACTAGAAGAGATAAATTACACATTTTAACTATCCCACTCTACCGACAGATTCATCCACCCCCTTTCTCTTTATTTCTTTTTTCTTTTTCTTTTTTCTAATTTGAAAATTGGTGTGACAAGATTTTGTGTGGTCTCCTGTATACTTAATTTATTCAGATATTGGTTTGCCTCAATCAACTCGTTGATTGCAATCAACCTATGTAATAGACTGTTAGAGAATGCTTGATTGTAATCAACCTATTCAATAGTCTATTACATTGCACTTGTAGGAGTTTTGTGCTCTCATTGCCGGTCCCAAGCCCGGATAAAGGAGTTTTGTGTGAGGTTGGCAGCCATTGTCAAACTTACGCCATTACTTCCAAGTTCCAACATGATCTGAACAATATGACATTCCAAGATAGAGTGGAATGGCGGAACAGGATTCATGTAGCCAGACCCAATTAATTGAGATAAGGCTTTGATGGTGATGATAATGATGATGTCGTCTTCCCTCAGTTGTGAATCCCAGTATAAGATTAAACAAGTGTTTGAGATTAACTGGCTTAAGCAATTGCTAAAATCGGTTAAGACTTTTAGTATTTAAATTTAAAATTTCCAATAGAAAAATCACATTTCATGCCACAATCCCAACTATGGACACCAATTTCCTAGAACCCTCAAATGGAACCCATGAAACCAAATCCTCTATGGGGTCCATTGTGATGCCTGTGCTATATCCAATCCGTTTATCCACTGCACCAGCTTATTGGATGTGAGCTCACAAGTCAGATTCAAAACTCAAATGAGCCATGGTAGAAGAAACACTGGGGATTGGATGTCCTCCATTGAAAGCTTCTTGGGGTCTACAGAAGTTTTCTCTTCATCCTAGTGGAAATCACCTTATGAATGGGTGGATGGGATACAAACACTATAGTTGGTCCAGGAAGGTTTCAATGGTGGGCATTTCTGGTTAATCACAAATCACCCATTTAATCGTATGGCTGATATCAGGCAACCAAGGATTGAACCTAAGTCACTACTGAGGCAAAACGATCTCATTTATTCATTTAATTGCACATGTCTATTCCAAGGGTCGGCTTTTCGCTTCCAACTTCTTTGGCACCGGTGCAAACACCCTTTTTTTAATCAATAATCCATTTTCCTTGTTTTGGTTTGCAGTGATGGAGCGATACCAACT